>LFJQ01000010.1:1200000-1800000 GCA_001182835.1 Oropetium thomaeum
GTGAAAAATACACCAAGCTTGCCTAGTCATGAACACAATTTATCTCCTGAGACATTTGAGCCCATAGAACATGTTGATAATGAAACTGTCGGTGTTCGTTACCACTGGCTAGTAATTATCGTAGGATGCGCGTTTTAGGGATCAGATGGTTCGTAAGAGGACACAAGGATTTATACTGATTCAGGAAATTACGCCCTACGTCCAGTCTCGAGTTGCTCGTGTTATTTGCGTTGTTTGTAGTAGGGGGTTACAAAAGGGCGAGAGAGGGACGGTCCCAAGTCTTTGGGTGGATGAAGATGTGTGGTTGAGTGTTAATTGTGTGTCTTGCCCCAGTCTCCCCCTTTTGTGCTGCATGGGGTGAGACATGGGTTGCGGGGTGGTCGCGAGAGAGAGAGAATGGGAGAGAGAGATAGAGGGAGAGACTGCGGAGTGTTGGTCGTGGCCGTACGCTCTAAGTCAAGCTCGCCGGCGCTCCCGGGGCTTCGGGGTCGTTGCTGTAGATGGTGTCATCGGCATGACGGCGCCCTTCCGATCCGACGGTGCCGGAAGTGCCCGTCAGTTTGGAGTGTCCCATCCGTATGGGGGGATGACTTTCGGCGGGGGTCGGCGTAGCGGCGCCAGTCATCATCATCCCCGTACTCGTCGGGTTGTTACTCACAAATGTCCTATCCCAGTAGGGGAGTGAGCTTGGACCAGAGTTGTCGGAACAGTGACAGTCCTTTGACCGGTGTGCGTCGTGTGTATTTACTGCCCACTTGCTCGAGTAGTTGTTATCCTCACCTGCTCGTGGACGTGGGAGTCACAGGTATTTATTGCCCAAACGCCCCTGGCCTGCCTATCTGTGTTGTGGTAGGCGGTTCGTCCGTCCCTGGGGTCGGGCGATGCGGAGCCTCGTGCGGTCTCCCGACCCCGATGCGGTGAGGTTGAGCGCATCAGTCGAGTTGTGGAAAATCTGACCGCTACTCGGGGAGGTCCGACGAGGCAGGACCGTTCGCGGACCGAGCCGCTAAGTGTCCCTACGACACAGGGGTCGGGCGAAGCAGAGATTGTGTTGCCCCCTTTGTGCTGTTAAGCCCACGGGCCGTTTAATGCTGATTGCCTTTGGTATTGACCCACGACAGTAGCCCCCGAGTGAGGTCTGACCCCTGTGCAAAGGGGGTCAGGCGTCGCTTAAATCTGGAGGGAAAGGTCTATTTCGCGTGCATAGGCTCGCTCCCTGGCTTATTGAGCTGTCGCATCCTGCGATCCCGTATCGGATCTCTTTCTGCGATTCCATCCCCCGGGACCTCCGCCTGTCGCGGTAGTCCGTCTGGGGATACAGTTCTACTTGCGTCGTCCATCCTGCGCATCCGTTCATCGGACGAGGAGGTTGAGCTATACCACGCTTTACCTCGGGGGGCCGAAGCATGGCGCTCATCGAGCTGATAGCGGGTGAGTTCAAGTGAAGCCCCGGAGCCCCTTCGAGGAGGTCCCAACGGACCAGCTGGTGGTTGACGCCAATATTCTCGGTTGCCGTCCCATATGGTACCCGAAGGCCATTCGATAGGCTCCGACGGCTCGCTGCCTTTCTGCGGTGAAATACCCATGGGTCGGTTCGAATCGAGACTTGAACGCGGATCATGATGCCCTCGGTGGTCGAGTGCCAGGATACTGGCCGCTAGCGGGCCCTTCTCTTTCCGCCCCTCTCTCTGTTTTTGCCCTGAGCGGCTGTCGAACCCGTACGCTGGGCCAGCCTTGAAACTCTTTGGGTCGTCGGGGCGTATTTCAGCCCATATCCTTACCTACCTGCATTAATTCGGGGCAGAGGTGCCTGCTGTGATGGGACGCGCACTAGCATTGATCTTTGGGCCGTGCAGGTGAGGGCGCGTCCGCTCACGTTGATCGAGGCGGTTGTGCGGGCTTCATTCGCATCGATTGGGAGGGCACCCTGCTGGTGAGAGGATATATACTCATCTTGTGTGCCCGTTCGCTTTCACCCGTCAGTTCGCCGCCTTGCCTTCTTGCGTCCCTGCCTTCTTGCTCGCGCTCCTTGTGCTTTCTGCCCCCAAGTCTTCCTTTGCTCACCGACCATTTCCATGGCCTGCACGCTCGTGCGTCCATCGACTCCCGCAATGGCGCTAGTGGAAGTCTAATGTACAGGGCGTTCGCCTGGAGGGCTTGGTGAAGTGCGGTCTTCTCCGCGTGCGGACTGCGGTGGGGGAGTGGCTGCTCCCTAAGAGGAGACGGTCCCGACGCCCACGGACGGTTACGTCATCTCGTTCGCGCATTCCACAAGCGCGGGCTCGGCGTCCCCACGCATTGCTTCCTACAAGGGCTGCTCTACTACTATGGCTTGGAGCTACAGCACCTGAACCCCAACGGGATCCAGCACATCGCCGTCTTCGTAGCGTTGTGCGAGGGGTTCCTTGGGATCGAGCCCCACTTCGAGCTATGGAAATATTTCTTCGCCGTCTCCCTCCAGACGAAGGACGGAGGTCCGGCGTCCATCGTGTGTGCCAGCATCCACCTCCGCGGTGAGTGCCCAGGCGTACATCCCGCTGCGGCTGAAGACCTCCAACAGGGGGTGGCACGGCCAGTGGTTCTATTGGAAGAACGACGGCACCGGCCCTCTATCGGAGTTCACGGGCCGCATCTTCAAAGTAGCGCCCAAGGTCTGGAAATGGGGGCCCGTGGAGAAGGAGAAGAGGAGGCTGGTCGATCTCCCGGGCGCAATCGGAACCCTGAGGACCCGGGGGGTGCGCGGAGTCGGAGTCGTCGCGGCGTACCACGCCCGGCGGGTGCTGCCGCTCATGGCACGCCCGCTTCAGATGTACCAGATGGGTCTCAGCCTGGATCTTTTCGGGTCGGTGATGTCGCTTGAGCCTCTCTCCGACTCGAAGTTGAGGCAGCACATGAGGGACACTCTCGCGCCCGAAGATGCCGATGCCCCGCTTGACGGGCACCCTGTGATGCGCCCTGGAGCCGGGAGCATCCAATTGGTAAGTTGTCTCATTTTCCTCCTGTGATCTTTCTTTTTTGGTCTCGTCTTTGATTCTGATCACATTTTGGATTTGGCAGCCAAACCTCCCCTTCTGCCCTTCTCTCGCCCCTGTCCCGGAGGACGCGGATGTCAGGGCGGCGAACGGGCTCGCGGCCGAGGAGCAGAAGAGGAAGAAGGATGCCCAGGTGGCGAAGAAGGTGGGGAGGCTCCGAGCGCGGCTGCACCGGGATCGGCGCCGTCAGGGGTCCGACGAGGAGGACGACGACGACGACGAGGAGGAGGAAGAGGAGGACGAGGTGGTGGAGATTCCCCGCCCCAGTCTGGAAGGGCGGGGGTCGAGCGGGTCTCGCCTGCATGTGCCGGAGTCGAGGCTGGAGCCTCGGAGGTTGGAGGCGTTGTTGGGATCCGCCTCGTCTGATCCCGTTGAGCGGCCAACCCCAGAAGAAGAGCCGTCGGTGTCGTTGGGGGTGCCGGCTTCGGACCCGTCGGGGCCGACGCGGTCGGGTCTGCCAGCCGTTGAGCCCTCGAGTTAGGAGGAGGCGCTGAGGCCCGCCCTGGTCGAGCGCGCGGCCTCAAGGGTTGGCGAGAAGCGACCGCGCCCTGCAGAGGAGCAGACGGGGCTGACTCCGAAGCGACGCCGTCCCACGGCCAGAGGGTAAGTACGTGGTGTCCCTCTTCTTTCCCCTTTCCTGGTTTTGCTCACCATTTGTTTTTGTGCAGGGTCAGTGGGCAAGTGATCGCGCTGCAGACGGCGCCGAGGAAGTCCCTGGCCCATTGGAGGTCCGAGGGTGCGCCAAAGGCAGGCGACGGCGGTGCGTCAGAGCCCTCGCGCCCGTCGGGGGCGGAGTCCCAATCAGCAGCGGGGCTGCCCCAGGAGCGGGTGGTGACATCGGAGATGGTGGTGGCAGAGGGGCCTGGTGGAGCCGGAGCCCATCCTGGTCGGGCCTCCAGCATAGACGGGCGCGGCAACGGCCGTCCCGTCGGAGGTGTCGGCGGAGGCTGTTGAGGTGGCTCTGGCGGCCATGCCGGAGCGATCATTTTTGGGCCTTCGTCAGAGGAGGACTCGGCGGCGGTTGTGTCGGTGGAGGCGCCACGGACGGCGGTTCTTGGGACATCGGGGGGCGGCTCCAACGGCGATCCGACAGGCGTGGCGAGGTCGACGGTCCTCCCAGCTGAAGGATCGGCGCCCGAGAGCCTCCCGGAGCCGGAGACCATGGAGCAGGTCCATGGGGAGGCGCTGTCCGTGGTGTCCATTTTGGACTCTGCCGTGGCCTCGCTCCGGGACCGCCTTGCGGCGGGCTTCCTAGCGCACGGGCGGGTTAAGGAGCAGCTCGCCGTTGCCCGTGGTGCGGTGGACGCCCATGCCCGGGAGCAGGCTGCTCCGGGCTGCCTTGAGGAAGCGGAGGGCCGGCTCCTCGTCGCGCTTGAGGAGTGTCGCGAGGCGAGGGGCGAGCTCGAGGCGGCGCACCAGGTCCACAACGACGTCATAGAATTGGCGGCGGAGAGGACCAAGCAGGTGGTGGCGGCGAGGGTGACCCTCGGTCGTCTTAGGTCGGCTCTCCAGGAGGAGACGAAGGCCAGGGAGGACGTCGAGGGGGTGACCACTGACCTGGAGCCATGCCGCGGTCGAGAAGCTCCAGGGGGAGGTGACAGGTACGCCACGCTCTTTGTTTCTGCTTTCTTCTTCCTTGGTAGCGCAAGATGATCCAGCTTATCGCGGACTAACCATTGTGCAATTTTGTATAGCGCTCACCGAGAAGCTGGCGGCGGACGCGAAGGAGCTGTCGGAACTCCAGAGCGACTTCAAGCGGGAAGCCGAGAAGCACGACATGCTGCGGGTCGCCGTCGGGCTAGCGCTTTCCGACCTCGGGATCGCGCCAGAGGTGGGGTCGAGCTCCCTCACGCCTCAGGTCCCCCGCATCGTCGTTCGACCACGCGGGATGACGGCAAAGGCGTTGTGCCGTGGCGTGCATTGGGCCTTTGCTATCGCACGCTCGCACTATTCCGACATCGCTCTTGACCTGATGAGCGAGGGGTTTGCGCTCGGCTACTCCGATGCTGAGCTGGACGACATCAAGGAACAGGTGGCTCCCTTGGCGCAGGCCCTGGCTGCGAGGATTGAAGAGGAGGATGGCCTCCCGCCCCTGTAGACAGAGTAGTAGGTAGATTAGTTTGTATTTAGGATGGCCGAGGCCGAAGTGGAGTTTTGTAATCCAAAAGAGCGTTTAAGTGTTTTGACCATCAAGAAGTATTTGTAAAACGTTTTTCACAAATTTAACTAAAGCGTTCGTTTCCTTTCTCCTTTGTTTTTGTGGCCCAAAAATTACAAGCCACGGACAGGATTGGCGTTCGGCCTTACTGGTGAGTGTCATTACCGTAACCCTCGGGGGTCGTAGGTATTTCACGGTCCAACCAGCTTGACTTCACGCTTTTCCCACCCATGACTCATTCTTCCTGAGTTCTAAACGCTGGATGAGGGGTCGAAGCCTTGGAAAGGATAAGCTGCAGATAGGATCAGCACTCGGTCTCGCCAGTGAGCATCGTGGCCATAGCCTCCGAGGGCTAAAAGCGTTTCGCGGTCCGACCGATTCGACCTCGTGCCTTTCCTCTCTTCCACTTATTCTTTCACATAGATTTTGTAAATAAACAGCAAATAAACAAGGGTTAGGACGCGCACGTGGTGCGCGCACCCTGCAGGTGTAGCCCCGTGCGAGGTCCGACTCCCGTGCGGTGGGGGTCGGGCGTCGCTTGTTTTGAGGGGTGCGAACGGTAGATTAACTACGAGCTCAGGGGTAGAAACGACGTAGCGGTTTGATGTTCAAGGCGTTGGTGATTTCTTGTCCGTCCGTAGTCTGTAGCTTGTAGGTGCCGGGTCGGAGGACCTTGGAGACGATGTAGGGACCTTCCCATGGTGGTGACAACTTGTGACGGTCCTTGCTACTCCTGGCGCGGTGAAGGACGAGGTCATCGATGTTGAATGCTCTTTCCCGTAAGTTCTTGCTGTGGTACCAACGTAGCGTCTGCTGGTACTTTGCCGATCGAAGAAGTGCCACGTCTCGTGCCTCGTCGAGTTGATCCATCGTGTCCTCGTGGGACGCCTGGTTCCCTTCGTCGTCGTACACCTTAACCCTCGACGCGCCGTAGTCGAGGTCCGTGGGCAGGACGGCCTCAGAGCCGTATACCATGAAGAAGGGGGTGAACCCTGTCGCCTGGCTGGGGGTCGTTCGTAGGCTCCAAAGCACCGCGGGGAGCTCGGCTACCACCAACCGCTGAATTGTTTTAGTCGATTTTGGATCCGGGACTTCAGTCGTTGCAGGATCATGCCGTTTGTGCGCTCGACCTGCCCGTTCGTGCGGAGGTGCGTCATGGCTGCCCAATCGACTCGGATGTGGTAGTCGTGCAGAACTTAAGGAACCGTTTCCCTGTGAACTGCGTACCATTGTCCGTGATGATGGAGTTCGGTATTCCAAAGCGGTGAATAATATCGAGGAAAAATTTGACCGCTTCTTCTGGTCGGATCCTCACAACCGGCCGGGCCTCGACCCACTTAGTGAACTTGTCGACCGCCACTAACAAGTGGGTGTAGTCCCCAGGTGCTTTCTTGAGAGGTCCGACCAGGTCTAGTTCCCAGACCGCGAACGGCCATGTGACGGGGATGCTTTGCAGTGCTTGTGCCGGCAAGTGGATCAGCCGGGCGTAGAACTGGCAGCCTTCGCAGGTGCGCACGATCTGCGCGGCATCGTTGATGGCCGTTGGCTAGCAGAATCCCTGCCGGAACGCGTTTCTGACAAGGGTCTTGTGTGCGGCATGATGACCACAAATCCCACCATGGATGTCCTACAGCAGCTGTTTTCCCTGTTCGATCGGGATGCAGTGCTGCAAGACATTGGTGAGACTCCTCTTATAGAGCTCCCCGTTGATGATGACAGAGCATTTGGCTCGACGGACGATGCACCAAGCCTCCGTCTTGTCCGCGGGGAGTTCTCCTTTGAGGAGGCAGTCGGGGTACGGTGCTCTCCAATCGATCGGAGGGTCGGTTCCTTGCGCGGGCGCCTCGTCAAATCTCCATAATGTTGGGGCCTGGAGGATTTGGGGTTGGTCCGACCCCCTCTCCCGAGAGCAACTCGGTGCCGACCCCATGTGGGTCTTTGGGCCGGACCGATGGTTGACTCTGGTCGTGGGCGAAGACCCCAGGTGGGACCTGCGCCCGTCCGATCGCCATCTTCGCTAAGGAGTCAGCCTCTTCGTTCAGCTGCCTTGGGATATGCTTGAGCTCGAGACCATGGAACTTATGCTCTCATTTGCGAACTTCCTAGCAGTATGCATCCATGGTGTCATTCTGGCAGCTGAATCCTTCATGACTTGACTGACAACGAGTTGGGAATCACTCCGAATCTCGAGCCGTCGAATTCCCAGTTCGTCAGCGATTTTGAGCCCGTTGACGAGCGCCTGGTACTCGGCCACATTGTTAGAAGCAGGAAACAATAAGGGGACCGCGTACTTCATGCGCACCCCCAAGGGGGAGACCAAGACCAGCCCGATCCCTGCTCCCTTATGCATCAGCGAGCCGTCGAAGTATACCACCCAGTATTCTTGGTCAACAGGAGCCGTGGGTAGCTGGACTTCGGTCCACTCTGCCACGAAGTCGGCTAATATCTAGGATTTGATCGCCGTTTGGGGGGCGTACATAATCCCTTCGCCCATGAACTCGAGCGCCCACTTCGTAGCCTTTCCCTGTGCATCCTGGTTCTCCACGACCTCGCACACGGGGAAGGAGCTGACCACAGTCACTAGATGTGACTCGAAGTAGTGTTAGAGCTTCCTTTGGTGATGATGATGCCATAAAGGATCTTCAGTATCTGAAGATATTGTGTCTTCGTATCAGACAAGACTTCGGTCACGTAGTAAACTGGGCACTGGACCTTGAGGACGTGACCTTCCTCCCTCCGCTCTACCACCAAGGCGGCGCTAACGACCTGGGTCGTCGCGGCGATGTAAAAAAGAAGCGGCTCTTTAGGGGTCAAAGGCACCAGGATCGGCGGCTTGTTAGGATAGCCTTTATCCTCTCGAGGGCGTCCATTGAAATCGCTTGGATTTCTTCAGGAGCTGGTAGAGGGGATGTACATGCTCCCCGAGGCGCGAGATGAAACGGCTTAATGCCGTCAAGCACCCGATCACACGTTGTACTCCCTTCAAGTTCTGAATCGGGCCCATCCGGTTGATGGCCGCAATTTTCTCCGGGTTAGCTTCGATGTCACGCTCGGAGATGATGAATCTGAGCAGCATTCCTCTCGGGACCCTCATCGTGACATAGCAGTACGAGCCGAACGGCATGATGAAGGCTGTCGCGGGTTGGTCGGACTCCTTCATGGGGATTTGATGGTATCCGGAATACGCATCAAGGAAACAAAAGGTTTCACACCTCGAGGTTGAGTCGACAATCTGGTCTATGCGCGGCAAAGGAAACGGATCCTTTGGACACACTTTGTTCAGACTAGTATAATCAACACACATTGTCCATTTCCCATTCTTTTTTCGTACAAGAACGGGATTGGCTAACCACTCGGGGTGATACACCTCCTTGATGAAACTGGCCACCAGCAATTTGGTGATCTCCTCTCTAATTGCCCTGCGCTTTTCTTCATCGAAGCGGCGCATTAGTTGCTTCACTAGTCGGGACCCCGGCTTGATATGCAAGGAGTGCTCGGCGACTTCCCTCGGGATGCCAGGCTTGTTCGAGGGTTTCCACGCGAAGATGTCGATGTTCGCGCGATGGAAGTCGATGAGCGCACTTTCCTATTTTGGGGAGAGGGAGATCCCGATCAATGCCACCTTTTCCTTAGCGTTGTCGGGGTCGAGCTGGATCTCCGTGACCTCCTCGGTGGGCTCAAAGGACCCAGTGCTACGGTTGGAGTCGAATGCTTTCTCGGTAACTTGCTGTCGGATGACATCAAGCTCTTCTATCGATGCAACAGTCGCGGAGGCGAGTTCACTGCTCTCTGTTTTACACTGGTAAGCGCGTTGAAAGGAAGCACCGACGGTGATTACCCCCTTTGGCCCCGGCATCTTGAGCTTCAGGTAGGTGTAGTTGGGGACAGCCATGAACTTCGCGTAGCATGGTCGCCCCGAGATGGCATGGTAGGACCCGTGGAAGCCACCACCTCAAACGTGAGGATCTCCGTTCGAAAGTTGACTAGAGTCCCGAACGTGACGGGCAAATCGATTTGCGCAAGGGGAACAGCTTGTTTCCCAGGGATGGCGCCGTGGAAGGACGCTCCGGTGGGTCGGATGAGCGACCAATCGATGTCCACGTAGAGAATGTTGAGGCTGCTGCCTCCATCCAGGAGCATCTTGGGGAGGCGCTTCTTGCCGATGATGGGGTCTACCACCAGCGGTTATCGACCCCGCCGTGGGACGTGGCTGGGGTGGTCGAACCAATCAAACATGATCGGTGCCTTCGACCACTGAAGGAATGTTGGTGTCGCGGGCTCGGCCGCGAACACTTCGCGGCGTTCGAGCTTCGCGCGGTGCTTGCTCCCGCATGCTTCTGACCCGGCGAAGATCATGAGGCACCCGTCGGTTTTCGGGAAACCGTCGTTGCCGCCGGGGCGGCGTCGTCGTTGTCGACGCCTTCGGGGGCCTGTCTTGGCTTACTCTCTGGCTTACCTTCTTGGCCTCCTGGGTCAGGAACCGCTTCATGAGTGAGCATTCCTTATAGAGGTGCTTTGCGGGATATTCGTGGTTGGGGCACGGCCCGTTCCACTTCTTTTGTAAGTGGTCCGGCGTGTCCGCTGCTGGTGCCTTGACACCTCTACGGTCGGCAGCCGCAACCATCCGTTCGCCAGATGAGAGCTGTTGGTTCTTCTTCTTCTTGTTGAAACGGTTAGAGGGGCCCTCGCTGGCGGCCTCGTCCCGTTTGCCTTTGGTCCTCAGGGGGCGATTGAAGATCGCGCCCACCGCCTCTTTGCAGGAGGCATGGCTGGTCGCGATGTCCAGGAGCTCCTTGGCCGTTCGTGGGCTCTTGCGCCCCAGTTCGTGAACCACGGTGTGACAAGTAGTCCCGGACAGGAATGCTCCAATGACGTCAGCGTCGCCTACGTCCGGCAGGTCGTTGCATTGCTGGGAGAAGCGCCGGACGTACTCTCGGAGTGTCTCCCCCGGTTTCTGCCGGCAGTTCTTGAGGTCCCAGGGATTGCCTGGGCGCGCGTAGGTCCCCTGTATGTTCTCCACAAAGACTTCCCTCTAGTCGGGCCAGCTCGCGATTCGATCAGCGGGAAGGTGTTCGAGCCATGTCCTGGCCGAGTCGGCCAGGTAGAGAGGCAGGTTGCGAATGATGAAGTAATCATCGTCTGTGCCCCAGCTCTATAGGCGAGGTGGTAGTCCTCAAGCCAGAGACTCGGGTTGCTTTCCCCGCGTACTTCGGCACGTTGGTTGGGGGTCAGAAGCGCCGTCGAAATGCCGCGCCCCGGATGTGAGAACTGAAGACCCGCGGTCCCAGGGCGTTCGGGCTCGAGCTCCTGTCCTCATCCTCATCATGGCGCCCCCCTCGGCGTGGGTGGCGAGCTCGGCCCGTCCTGGAGCCGTACTCCGGTTGGCGCCGTCGCGCCTCCAGGGTGGTGCAAGCATCATGATTTGCCCCTAGGCGATTACGTACGAAGGCCCTTGATGCCCCGTCCGTCTTGGGGGGTGTCTGCTGGACAGACACGTTCTGGGTGCGCGGCTCACAAAGCTGCGACTGTGTGCTCTCCGCCTGCTGCGCCAACACGCGCTCTAGTAGTGCCTCAACTTCGCGTTGTGTGCATCGAGCCTTCGACGTGGCGAGCTCAGGGAGCCCCCGGAGCAACGTAAAAATGCCGCTGCGGCGAGGTTTTGGCTGGCCCGCGCAAAGCGCGGGTACCATCGCTTCCTTGACGGTCCGCTGGCGCACGTCGCGTGCCATAGAGCGAGTGCGTCCTCTGGCCCCGCATCGAGCGAGCTTGCGGTCAATCTCCGCTTGTGCTCCAATTGACGTTTAGCCTCCCGTAGCTCCTCCCTCCGCCCTTGTAACTGCTTAGGCAGTATGTCGCTGGACGGACTCCCGCTTCCCGCCACCGTAGGGCTCACGGGGCGGTCGTTCTCCGGTAGGCAGGTCCTCCAAATGCGCCATGAGGCATTCACGAGAAGGATTATGACTCCCCTCACTGTGTTCTGCACCGGATTCTCCGTTTACCTCGTCGAGGAGGTCAAAGAAGGATCCCGACGCGTAGCCTGCCATCCCTACGAATTCGATGTCCGCAGTGCATAGGTTTCTCCGTGACGACACGCGGGACGTCACGTCTTCGCCGGCGCTGGGCTGGCCAGACGGAAGGGTTGCATGCGGGCCCTTACGGGAGGGCTTCGGGGAGCACGAACCTTTGCCGAGCAGTTGCGCTTCTCCGTCCGCCGATGCGGAGGACACGAAACGAGAGTCGGAGCAGCGATTGGCGAAGCCGGTGCGTCGACCGGCGCCAAGTTGCCCTCCGATGTGGCAACGAAGCTGAGGCTCCCGAAGCACATGATCGTGCCGTGAGCCCATCCGTTCGCGTGGTTGGCCATCCGAACCCGAGTGGATGATCGTCGAAAATGCGCAAGAGTCCCCTACCTGGCGCGCCAACTGTCGGTGTTCGTTACCACCGGCTAGTAATTATCATGGGATGCGCGTTTTAGGGATCGGATGGTTCGCAAGAGGACACAAGGATTTATACTGGTTCAGACAATTACGCTCTACGTCCAGTCTCGAGCTGCTCGTGTTACTTGCGTTGTTTGTAGTAGGGGGTTACAAACGGACGAGAGAGGAACGGCGTTCCAAGTCTCTTGGTGGATGAAGATGTGTGGTTGAGTGTTGATTGTGTGTCTTGCCCCAGTCTCCCCCTTTTATACTGCAAGGGGTGAGACATGGGTTGCGCGGTGGTCGTGAGAGAGAGAGAGAAAGGGAGAGAGAGATAGAGGGAGAGACTACGGAGTGTTGGTCGTGGCCGTACGCTCTAAGTCAAGTTCGCCGGCGCTCCCTGGGCTTCGGGGTTGTTGCTGTGGATGGCGTCATCGGCATGGCGGCGCCCTTCCGATCCGGCGGTGCCGGGAGTGCCCGTCAATCCAGAGTGTCCCATCCGTATGGGGGAATGGCTTTCGGCGGGGGTCAGCAGAGTGGCATCGGTCGTCATCGTCCCCGCACTCGTCGGGTTGTTACTCACAAATGTCCCATCCCAGTAGAGGAGTGGGCTTGGACCAGGGTTGTCGGAAAAGTGATAGTCCTTTGGCCGGTGCGCATCGTGCGTATTTACTGCCCATTTGCTCGAGTAGTTGTTATCCTCACCTGTCCGTAGACGTGGGAGTCACAGGTATTTATTGCCCAACCGTCCCCGGCCTGCCTATCCGTGTTGTGGTAGGCGATTCGTCCGACTTTGGGGTCGGGCGAGGCAGAGCCTCGTGCCGTCTCCCGACCCCGATGCGGTGAGGTCGAGCGCATCAGTCGAGTTGCGGGAAATCCGACCCCTACTCGGGGAGGTCGGGCGAGACGGGACTGTCCGCGGACCCGAGCCGCTGAGTGTCCCTACGGCACAGGGGTCAGGCGAACCGGAGATTGTTTCGCTCCCTTCGTGCTGTTAAGCCCATAGGCCGTTTAATGCTGATTGCCTCTGGTATCGACCCACGACAGAAACTTATATGATCTTGACGAGGATAATGCTGTAGTCCCTCGAAGAGTAAGAGATAATTGTTCTAAAGGATTATAATTTAAGAACGGATGGAGTATGTTTTATTCTTACCCTCGTCATATATCATACTAATTAATATTTTTTCAAGATTTCTTCCGGTCCGTCATTACATATGGAGTTGTGCTACCGGTCTCTTAATTAGTGTATAATAAGAAATTTTGCTTCACAAAATGTATTTGTGTAGTCGATGTAGATTGCAGTGGGCAATAATTTGTAAATTTCCTAGCAATGACCCTTGCTTTTGGATATGTGGCAAAACATATACTTATTGTGTACTACTAGTGGATTATGCCAAAAAAAATTGATGAAAGAAAACTGATTGTGCAGAGACAAGATCTAGTATAAGCCAAAACTGTTTCGATAGATAATCCATAGGTCCATACCGCAACCAGTAAATTAAAAGCGTTTCACTTGTGGTCAAATTTAGAGCCCCAGAGTTTCAGAGCAGGACAAAAGTAGGCTCCTAGCAATGTATTGAAAGTTAGACAAGTATTTGCAAAAATAAAATAAAATAATAAACTATTTTAGCCTTTTACTAAATTCGAGCGGTTTTCTCCGGGCCCTGCGAGCCAGCCATGTGTGGTCTGTGTGGGGATCAAAGCTATAGTGTCCTATAGAGAGATCTCTCTCTCTGCCTATCTCTGCATTTCTGTAGCTATAGGGTTTTGCATGCATGCAGAGCTGTGTGTGTCTTTTGCCCTGGACCAATGCACGCACGCTGACATGAGCGCACATGATCCTCCGAGGAGTAAGAGGTTGTGCCGTTGTGGTACAGTACTGTACGTGAAAGCCGTCGCAGGATGCAGCGTACCGTGTCCCTCCAGCGTACTACACTGTAGTAGTACTAGGATGGCGTTTGGTTCGGAAAGTGGCAACGCCAAGGTCAACGCAATCACAATACAGCGTGATGCGCCGGCGGATGTATGGATTCACGATTTGTTTGTTTTGCACAAGTTAACGCAATTAGTTGCCGTTCCAGTGTTTGGGCTGTAGCTCCGGAAAGGGAATGCGCTCCTCACTTTTGACTAGTACACTGCAGAAGCTTGCTCACTGCATCGATGTTTCAAACAAAACGCAAGTGACAGCTAAAAAATCACTTCTAACAGACAACATTACTGCTTGTATAGCTTGATAGGCTCTACATAGGGAAAAAAATACATCTCCATTATTTGAGAACAAAAACCCATAGAATTCTGAATTCAGCACAAAACTGCTATTATCCAAGACACTTAGAACCCAATTACAGAACTCTGAATTCAGCACAACAATTGCTCTAAAAAAAAAAGGTCATAACACACTTCAATCATTCTTGAAGATAAAACTACAATGTCGATTTTTAGAACTTCACCACCAGAAATAGTACAATCCTCAAACTTCTACCACCATAATAATAATCTTGTTCACTTAACCATTCACTTAACCATTCTTGTTAGCTTGACATCACATTTTTTCTTCATCTGCAATAGTAAGAACAATGTACAAAGCTCAAGAATTTAGCAGATTTCTCCATCACAGGTAAGAAAAGCACCGTAGCTTCGTTTTAGCTTATGTACAATTGAAATAGACATGTAAGAAAAGCATTGCAGCTTCTAGCTTATGCAAAACTGACATAGATAGACAAGAAAAGCACTGCAGCTTCTAGCTTATGCAAATATGAAATATACGGTCGATCAATGTTGTCAATAAGGCAACATTCAATGTTCAGCTGATCAACAAATTAGCATATTGTTGATAAGCAAATATGTTACACATTTACAGCAATAGGAAGAATTATATATATTCTAACAAAGTTGGCACAGAATATGAATATCAGTAGCATGACACATAATATAAGTACCTGCCAATCTGAGTAACTGCCATTTTCCTTCCCTTTACTATCATTTTTTATTTGCTTCTTCTGCAAAAGAAAAAATA
The DNA here is from genome assembly GCA_001182835.1 of Oropetium thomaeum. Classification (NCBI taxonomy): domain Eukaryota; kingdom Viridiplantae; phylum Streptophyta; class Magnoliopsida; order Poales; family Poaceae; genus Oropetium; species Oropetium thomaeum. The sequence continues at coordinate 1,214,626 of LFJQ01000010.1, forward strand.
ATGGTATGAAATGATGGAATACTAATGTATATTGAAAAAACTAGTGAAGACATTCAACAGCAACAGTATTGGTACAACAATAGCAGCAGTATGAGCTCTCACTCTCACAAGAGCAGCAGCAAACATTCGTTCACTAACTACCTAAAGCTACAGCCACTACCTAAATCCAAGATACCACTTGAATTTATGCATAGCTGTAAACAATGTTTAACAGGAGCAGTGAAGTTATTCAATGATAGCCCTTTACACCAGGAACAGGCTAATCCCCTCCAAACTAGCAAGAGCAGCAGAAGGATGAAGCAAGTCATTTTTGATGTGGGACTTACCTCCAAGCATGAACAAACAATAGTAGCATGAACAATGTTGTTCTGTTTTGATTTGGGACTTACGTGCAAGCATATTGACAATGAACTCCCCTCTAAGAGACCGTGGGATTGCAAAGAGCATGTCCATTTGCTCCGGGACTTTAACAAACACACTAGCAGCTTTGACGACCTCACTACCAGTCAAACCAAGTTTCTGCAACTCACCAATAGACTTTTCTTCAATTGTTTGTTCAGGCTTTTCTTTTTGTGCCTTCTCTTGAACATCAACGTCACAGTTCACGGCTGCTGCAATACTTCCAAAGTTCTGAGAAACATTCTGCAAGTCACCACGAAAGTCAGCAATCAAAGCCAACAACGAGTCAGCAGGCAAGCTTGCTTCCTTTCCTTTCCCTTTATCCTTGTCTTTTCTCTTTCTCTTGTTGCTTGAAGATGTTGAGTCAGCGGAATGATTGTCAAAAGACCGTCGAGGTGGCTCCATTACCATCTTCCTCTCCTCTTCTCCCTCCTGCCTATGACTGCCTTCCAAAGTTGCCTCCTTCTTCATGTTTGTAACAGTCTCAGCGAGCCCCTCTGCACCTTCACCAGTAGTAATTCTAAAACAATCCAATGCACCCAAACAATTCTAAAACAACAGCACCAATAAAAAGGATTAGCAAATTCCAAAACAACCATCTTGATGTGAAATTTATTTCTTTAGGAACTATATATTTACCTTAAAATGTTTCCATCTAAAATCTGAGCTGTCCTCAGGTATAGGCTCTGGGCTCTTAAGTAACAATTGGTGAAGCTTTAGGACAGCTAGGAGGCATGTGTTGAAGTGTCTACTCACAGTCTTGCCACTCCAAAAAAAGATCTTTCCGATTGTCCTATTCTTCATATGATGAGACAAGATGTATAGAAATGAAGCTACCATTTCTTCAAGAGGTAAATTCCTTGTTCCTTTCAGGCCAGCAACATCTCTAAACATCTCACACAGCACACTAAAGGTCCTTCTATCTACTCGAAGCTCACTTATACAATCAACTTCACTCTCACGAATAAGTTGATATAAACGGTCACCCCTTAACTCTCTGATTTTTATTTTTCTTTCTATTTGCCAAACTTCCTCTTGTACGCAAGTACCAACAACACCCAAATGTAATAGTACATAAATATAACACTAGTCATCATAAGGGTCAAATTCCTCCTCTGAGTTCTACTAAGTGGAAGACGAGCCATAGTACTATACAAAAATAAATTTACCAATTAATTCAAACACATAACCAGATCATCAAACAGCAGCAAAGTCTCTGCTCCACAACTGTAGACCATAACACGACAACTGTTGACAGAAGAAGAATACACACCTTGTTTGAGAGCGGATTCTTGTTGCACGAATTGCTAATTCGTCTTCCTCTCCTCCTTCCTTGTGATCCCCTTCTATGGATCCTGTCCTTTAGTAGATAAGGAAATATTTAGGATAACCATAATGCTCAACAAAAATACTTAGCAATAAAATTAAAATGTATGATAATGTCACATGCTAGAGAAAATGATTAGCAGAGGAATAATGTAGAGATAGCGCAACCATACATCCACAGATCATTTGAAGTACGCTTTAGTTTAACATAAGTTCCAACATAAACAAGTATATCGCAGGCTAACAAAGCACCTTATAGGCTAACAGAACACCCCATACAGTGACAACAAGCAACAAAACCTGTCATAACAGTAGCAATTAGAATATGTAGTTCTGAATAAAATGCCAACTATTAGATCCTAAATCATACCAATCATATGACATGTGTCGAGGGTCAATACCAGAGGCGATCAGCCTTAACGACCCGCAGTCTTAATAAGCACGAAGGAGATGGAGTAATCTCCGTCTCGCCCGACCCTTGTGCCATGTGAACGCTCGTTGGATTGGGCCCCACGAACAACCTCCGCCTCGCCCGATCCCTCCCGAGTAGGGGTCGGATTCCCCTAGCTCAACCGGTGCGCTCGACCTCCCCGCGTTGGGGTCGGGAGACCGCACGAGGCTCCACCTCGCCCAACCCCAGGGTCGGACAAAGCGCCTACTACATTACGGGTAGGCAGGCCGGTGGCGGTTGGGAAATAAATACCTGTGACACCCACGTCCGTGGACAGGTGAGGATAGCGACTGCTCAGGCAAGTGGGAGAGTGAATGCACGCGACGTGCACCGATCGAAGGACTGTCACTATTGCTACAGCTCCTATCAGAAGCCCACTTTCCCATTGGGACGGGACATTCCCAAGCGACGGCTCGACGAGAACAGAGGCGACGACGACGGCACCACTCCGCCGACCCCCGCCGAAAGCCGTTCCTCCATACGGACGGGACGTCCCTGATTGACGAGCACTCTCCACGCCGCCGGATCGGAAGGACGCCGCCATACCGATGACGACGTCCACAGCGATAAAGCCCAACTTGGGGCGTACGGCCACGACCACCACACCGCCATGTAACCCGGGACTCACCCCTTGAGATATAAAAGGGAGACCGGGGAGGGCGAAGAGGAGCATCTGAGACAAGAGAACGAAACTCAACCAAAGAACACTAGACCATGAACACTACACCACGCACGTTCATTCATCCAGAGACTTGGGAAACCTTCCCTCTCTCTCCCGTTTGTAACCCCCTACTACAAACAAACGCAAGTAACACGAGCAGCTCGAGACTGGATGTAGGGCGGAATTGTCGGAACCAGTATAATCCTTGTGTCCTCTTGCGAACCATCCGAACCCTAGAACGCGCATCCCACGATAAATTACTAGCCGGTGATAACGAGCACCGACAGTTGGTGCGCCAGGTAGGGGGACTTTTGTGTGTTTTCGGTGAACATCCATTCGGGTTCAGATGGCCAACCACGCAAACGGATGGATTTTGGGCACGATCATGTGCTTCGGGAGCCTCAGCTTCGTCGCCACACCGGAGGGCAACCTGGCGCCGATCGACACACCGGCTTCGCCAATCGCCGCCTCCGACTCCCGCAATGCATCGGCACGCGGGGTGACACGATCATCTGGCAAGGGTTCGCGTTCTCCGGGACCCTCCCGCAAGGGCCCGCACGCAACCCCACCGGCTGGCCAGACCAGCGCCGGCGAAGACGCGACGTCCCGTGTGTCGTCGCGAGAAGGCTTGTGCACCACGGACATCGAGTTCGTGGGGATGGCAGGCTACGCGTTAGAATCCTTCTTTGACCTCCTCGACGAGGCAAACGGGGAGTCTGGCGCAGAACAAAGCGAGGGTGTCACAATCCTTCTCGCGAGTGCCTCATGGCACATTTGGAGGATCTCCCTAACCCGGAGAACGACCGCTCCGTCGCCCCCACGGTGGCGGGAACCAGGACTCCCTCCCGCGACGTACTGCCCGAGCAGTTACAAGCACAAAGGGAGGAGCTCCGGGAGGCTAAACGCCAACTGGAGCAAGAGCATGCGGAGATCGACCGCGAGCTCGCACGGTGCGAGGCCGGAGGGCGCGCTCGCTCGATGGCGCACGACGTGCGCCAATGGATTGCCGAAGAAGGTGACCGCTACCCGTGATTCGCACGGGCCAGCCAAAACCTCGCCGCGGCGGCGGCGTTGCTTCGAGGGCTCCCTGAACCCGCCACGCCAGAAGCTCGACGCACTCAATGCGAAGTTGAGGCACAGCTGGAGCGCGCCGCGGCGCAGCAAGCAGAGAGCTCGCGGTCACGGATTCATGGACCGCCTACCCGGAACGTGTCTGTCTAGCAGACACCCTCTGGGACGGACGAGACATCAAGGGCCTTCGTCCGTGGTCGCCTAGGGGCAAACCGTGACACTCGCACCACCTTGGAGGCGCGCCGGCGTCAACCGGAATACGGATCTGGCACGGGTCTACACCGTCACCCACGTCAAGGGGGATGCCACAACAAAGAAGAGGACATGAGCCCGAGCCCAGACACCCCGGGACCGCGGGTCTTCAATTCTCACATCCGGGACGTGGTGTTCCCCCGGCGCTTCCGACCGCCGACCAACATACCGAAGTACGCGGGGGAAACAAACCCAAGCCTCTGGCTCGAGGACTACCGACTCCCCTACCGAGCCGGGGGCATGGAGGATGATTATTTCATCATCCGAAACCTGCCCCTCCACCTAGCCGATTTGGCCTGGATGTGGCTCGAGCCCCTCCCTGCCGATCGGATCGCAAGCTGGTCCAATCTAAAGGAGGTCTTCATAGGAAACTTCCAAGGAACCTACGCGCGTCCAGGCAACCCCTGAGATCTCAAGAACTGCCGACAGAAACCGGGGGAGACCCTCTGACACGACCCGCCCAGAAAACCTCGTCTCGGGATGGATCTGGTCAGTCGTTAAGCTAGGATCCTGTTGGGCAACGCTCGGCGAAGCGAGCGTACACACGATACAACACAGGCAGGGATAAACAGCAGTAACTTACAAGAAGAGAGAACTTAATACATCATTGATTCATAGCTTAGAAGTTGAATATTACATTGTTTTAGAGTACGCAAAAGTTTTGAAAACGATAACAGCGGAAGACTATAACGATTACAACTTCGACACTCGGACTTAAGCAAAAGCACGCGCCGTGCCCACGGGCGTCATGCTACTAGCCACTTCAACAAATCACTGCGGCGACTCGCACAACTCCCATTGGAGGTTCCCGAACTCGGGGAGCGGTTCCTCCCAATGGAAGCTACCTGCTGGTTCCTGCATGACGGCGCCTGAAAAACCACAAAACGCTAACGCGTGAGCTTCTAAGAAGCTCAGCAAGACTTACCCGACAAAAGTGGCTGACTACAGCCGACTCCTAGACATGCTGGCCGACTCGGGTGGGTTTACCCGACAAAAATTTAAACAACGGTTGTGCACCGGGGCTTGCCTGGTTCCTCTGAGTTGATGTTGACTTCTTCGGCGGGGGTCGAGGAACTTGGATCCGCAGCTACTTCATGAGCGTTAGAATCTACATGATGCAGTAGGATTATGATAAGTTCAATGAAAAGAAATTTGTTGTTATTATCCATAGTACTAGGGTTTAGATTGGCGACGCCTAGAATTAGGGTAAACCCTAATTACTCGACGCCGTCGATTAAATTTAATTTTTAATCTGTGAAATGATGTTTTAAAAAAAATCTATTAAAATCTCATGAGGTGAATTTTAGTTGGCATGTTCAACAACTTCAACTCTAGTTAAGTTAATTCGACAATTTTCATCGGTTAATATTATTTAATTCCTCCGGCTATTAAACTAGGGTTAAAATGAAGATTTTAATTCTTCCTCAAGATTATTTTTAATTGGTAGTACTCCCTGGAATAAGCATTTTGGGCTTTGGGTGGGGCCTAGATGAATTTTCTATATTTTATAAAAATTCATCAAATTCCTGTTTTTAGATCTTGTAAAATCAGAAAGCACTAGTAAAAATTAGAATAAAATTATGAAATTTTATGTGAGCATTCCTGAGCACCAGATCTGAAACTTTGATTTTGGGGTCTAACCTTCTAAATGACTTTTACAATGTACTTTAGAAAATGGTATTTAAACTAGGCAGAGTGAAGTATTTTAAAAGGGTTAGATGCCATTTCATGTTCCTAAAATCTTCATAAAATTCCAGAGGGTGTGTAGTACCATGGTGTACTTGTAGATCAAAGTTTACCCCTAAAATTGCTCTATAATGCAATTTAAAATTCAAAAACAGAAAAGAGTGTTTCTAATTAATTCTGCAAATGTTTGGTCATTTGTTAAAAAGTGCTTCAACAGAAAATTAGTACTTTTCACGAGGGTTCTAACAAATTTTGGTTTGGAATTTTTACATTTTTTTGTGATTGTTTAGGAATTTTACAAGACAGGACAGCAAATAGAAGAAATGAAATTCAATGGAACAGTGGCGGCAGAGAACAGGGGAGGCTCGGCCGAGTATGGCGAGGACTCCGGTGAGCAATTCCGGCCGGCCGGGGCCTCGCCGGCGAGGGGGAAGTGAGGTGAATCATTCTACAAGGTGTGGGGAGTCCTGGAGATAGTACAACGGCCGGCGGGGTGCAAGGGATCCTAGGGCGCGGCGGTGACCCCCTCGGGAGCTTACTCCGGCGGCCTCGCGGCGGCGCGGAACGGCACGGCAGAGGCTAGGGTTTGTTCTTACAGCAGCTAGACGGCACGGGGAAGAGCGGCAAGAGGAGGATGGTGAAGGTTTCTCACCGTGGCGTGCTGTCGACGGGGGCCCGGTTGCGGCAGTAGTGGGGCGGCGATGCACCGAGCAAAATCCGGCAATGGGAGCTTGATTCCGACAATTGGGGAGTGCTCTGAGCTACACGGGAGCGGGAGAGTGTGATTGGTTGAGGAAATTGGAACGGAGGATGACCGAAAGGCGGCGTTCACCGAGAGGGGCGCTCGGCAATGGTGGCGGCGGCCGAGAGCAATGGAGAGGAGCTTTGCTTGGCGCGCGCGGGAGATGGACAAGGGAGAAAAGGGGGGGGGGGGGAAGGAGGATTGCGCGCCATTTTATAGGAGGGCCGGGGTAGGGGGAGTAGGGGAGCAGGGGGGCGGAGGCCGGCGCAGTGGGGCGGCGTCGGGCGGCTCGGGCGCGGAGCAGAGAAAAGAGAGAGGGAGGGAGAGAGCTAGAGAGAGAGAGGAGCGATAGAGAGAGAGTGAGGGGGAGTGAGGAGGTAGGGGAGGCCGGCAACGGAGTGAATCGGCGACGTGCCACAGGGGGCCGTGTCGGCCGGGCGGCAGCGGCGCCCTTGCCGCGCCGTGTTGTCGGGCGGGCGGGGCACTGTAGCCCGCCCGGCAACAGTTTTATTATTATTTTTTTGTTTTCTATAGTTCAAGCTGGAAGAAATTTAATGAATTGGCACACTTTCTAAGCTCAAAAAATTTTGAAAAGTTTTGTACAAGCTCAGGGATTTATTTGGAGCACTTTTCATTTAAGGTTCAAGTCATGATTTGGTCTCTAAAAATTCTTGAATTTCCAAGATGATTACTGCTTGGGTAAGTTTTTAAGAGGTCTAAATCTTTTCCAAAAATTTTGAATAATTTCTCAAAATTCTATTTTGAAGTGTACTTAATTGTTATGTAAAAACATGGCTAGGGTTCTGTGGAAATCTTGATGGCCATGGGTTAGGGTTTGGATTTCGTCCTGTTAACGAGATTTCGACACTGTCACGTGAGATTCCTCCGGACTTTGCTAAAGTGCTCTGTTGTTTGTCAAACTTTTCATAGTGTTCCTTTAAACCATTTTAAACAATATTTCTTTTTTATTTCCATGATTGAATCTGCTTTAAAGTGAGTGAAATTATGGATTAGGGTTTACAGTTGTCGACTTTGCCCTGGTGACACCTGGGGTGTCACAGCCCTCCCCCCTAAAAGAAATCGCGTCCCGAGATTTAAGGAGAGGGTTAGGATAGGCATAGGTACCTAGGGTTTTGGGAGTAGCTCGGGGTAGTGTGACTGAAGAAATTCTGCAGATTCCCACGTGGCTTCGTCTTCAGTGTTGTTGCTCCACAGAACCTTGTAGAACTTGAGTGTCCGTCTTCTTGTAACCCGTTCTTTCTCGTCCAGTATCCAGATCGGACGCTCTGGGTAGGTCAAATCTGGTTGCAATTCTTCTACTTCTTGAACCACTTGGTCTACGGGTGCTTTCAGACACTTCTTTAACTGGGAGACATGGAAAACGTTATGCACTCCTGATAATCTTTCTGGCAGTTCTACTTGATACGCCACTGGTCCGCACTTGGCTGTGATAGGATATGGACCTATGTACCGGGGTGCTAACTTGCCTCTGATGCCGAACCGTTGCACTCCCTTCATCGGCGAGACCCTTAAGTAGACGTAGTCTCCTACCTCGAAGGTCAATGGTCTACGCCTCTTATCTGCATAGCTCTTCTGTCTTGACTTGGCGGCCTTCAGATTGGCTTGTATAACCCGTACCTTTTCTTCAGCCTGCTGTACCAGGTCTGGTCCCAATACAACTCTTTCACCTGCTTCTGACCAGTTGAGTGGGGTTCGGCAACTACGACCGTAAAGTGCTTCGAAAGGGGACATTTGGATGCTGGCTTGGTAACTGTTGTTGTACGAGAACTCTGCCAGTGATAGATAGGTGTCCCATCCTTTTCCGTACTCCAAAACACAAGCTCGGAGCATGTCTTCAAGTATTTGGTTCACTCTTTCCGTCTGACCATCAGTCTGAGGGTGGTAGGCTGAGCTGTGGATTAGCCTGGTTCCTAGTGACTAGTGGAGTTGTTTCCAAAATCGACCGACGAATTGGGTGCCTCGGTCGGAGATGATCGTCTTGGGCACTCCATGCAGACAGACTATCCGGTCGATGTACAGCTGTGCATACTTCTTCATGGTGTGTCTGGTTGAGACAGGAATGAAATGGGCTGTCTTGGTTAAACGATCCACTGTGACCCAAATTGAATCCAACTTTTGAGCTGTCATGGGCAGTCCAACAATGAAGTCCATACTTATGTCTTCCCACTTCCATGACGGAACGCTTAACGGTTGCGATAACCCTGCACCCTTCAGATGGTCGGCCTTTACTCTGCGGCAGGTGTCACATTCCGCTACATACCGAGCGATTTCTCTTTTCATCCTTGTCCAGCAAAACTTCTTTCGCAGGTCCTGATACATCTTGTTGCTGCCAGGATGAATTGAGTACTTGGATAAGTGAGCCTCATCCATGATTTTCCTTCGGAGCTCGTGATCTTTCGGCACTACCAGTCTGTTCTTGAACCACAAAACTCCTTCTTCATCCTCACGGAAGCACTGCATCTTCTTTTCTTGCAGTCCTAATCTGATCTTCTCCATGCCCTTATCAAGCTTCTGGGCCTTGGCCACCTCATCTCTAAGTGTTGGCACTAAGGCGAGGTTGTAGAGTGCTCCGTGGGGTAGAACCCTTACGGCTGGCTCTAATTCTTCAGTTGCAACTCCCTGATCCAAGTAGTGGCAATGGGCGTTTCTGCTTAATGCGTCTGCAACCACATTAGCCTTGCCCGGATGGTAGTGGATCTCTATCTCGTAGTCCTTGATTAATTCTAGCCATCTTCGTTGCCTCATGTTCAACTCGTTCTGGGTGAAGATGTACTTGAGACTCTTGTGGTCGGTGTAGAGGTGTACCAAGTTTCCCAATAAGTAATGCCTCCACACCTTCAGAGCCAATACCACGGCTGCCAATTCCAAGTCGTGTGTGGGGTAATTCAACTCATGCTTACGGAGTTGTCTGGAAGCATAAGCAATTACCCGTCCTTCTTGCATTAACACACAACCAAGTCCAGTGCCCGACGCATCACAATACACGTCGAAGGGCTTGCTCAAATCCGGTTGGGCTAGTACTGGTGCTGTGGTCAAGTGTTTCTTCAAAGTCTGAAAGGCTTCTTCGCACTTTTCTGTCCACTTGAATTTCTGATCCTTCTTGAGTAGGTCTGTAATAGGCCTGACAATCTTGGAGAAGTTGGGTATGAAGCGACGGTAGTACCCCCGCTAATCCCAAGAAACTTTGCACCTTGTGGACTGTTGTGGGTGCTTTCCAAGTAACAACATCTTGCACCTTTCCCGGATCAACCGAAATACCTTCCGCGGACACAACATGACCTAGAAACTGAACACGCTCAATCCAGAATTCGCACTTGCTGAACTTGGCATAGAGCTTATGATCTCTGAGTCTTTGGAGAACTGTCCGAAGGTGCACTGCATGCTCATCGGTTGTCTTGGAGTATATTAGGATGTCATCGATGAACACCACTACAAACTTATCCAGCTTTGGCATGAAGACTGAGTTCATGAGGTACATAAAGTACGCTGGTGCGTTTGTGAGTCCAAACGACATCACCAAATACTCATACAGCCCGTATCTGGTGGAGAAAGCCGTCTTCGGAACGTCACTGGGACGGATCTTGATCTGATGATAACCAGACCGGAAATCGACTTTTGAGAAGACCTTTGCTCTAGCCAACTGATCAAACAGAGTGTCTATGCGTGGCAAGGGATACTTGTTCTTGATAGTTACCGCATTCAGGGGGCGGTAATCCACGCATAGCCTCAAGGACTGGTCCTTCTTCTTCACGAATAATGCAGGACAACCCCAAGGCGAGGTACTGGGCCGTATAAAGCCCTTGTCCAACAACTCCTGTAGCTGTTTCTTCAACTCTGCTAGCTCCTTGGGTGCCATCTTGTACGGTCTGCGGGAGATCGGGGCTGTGCCTGGCAACAGCTCAATCTGAAATTCCACATCTCTGTCCGGCGGTAAACCAGGTAAGTCCTCTGGGAATACGTCCGGAAACTCCTTAACCACTGGTATCTCGTCCAGACTTTTTCCGACAACATGGCAGACTTGATTGAGGGTGGCTTTAGGGTGATCTAGGTTTATGGACATGGAACCGTGAAGTGGGGAGGTTAAGTGGACTACACGGTTAGCAATATCTAGGATGGCATTATGGTGTTTCATCCATTTCATGCCGATGATTATATCGATGCCCTGCCCATCTAGGATGATGAAGGAAATAGGATAGATGTGACCTCCCAGATTGAGGGGAGCTTCACTTAAGCCATGATTTGATAATATGTTGCCCCCAGGCGATTTTATTACGAAAGGTGGTTCTAGGAGAACTGTGGCTAGGTTTTTGCCTTTGACAAAATTCCTACTGATAAAATTGTGGCTTGCACCGGAATCGAAAAGAACAAAAGCTGAGTGGGTAGAGAGTGAAAACGTACCCGCCAGTACTTGTTCGCCCTCAGCAATTTCCTCGGTCGTGGTGTAGTTTACCCGACCGGTCCTAGTGTTCTTCTGGCCCTTTTGCTGGCCCTGTCCTTGACTTGACTGTCGGTTGCCTCCGGACTGCTGATTGGAGGGGCACTCGCGGGCGAAGTGTCCGGGCTGCCCGCAGTTGAAGCAAGGCGTGCCTGGTCCAGGGCGGGCGCCCTGTTGAGGTGGGCGGACACCCTGGTTCCTCTGTGGCGGGGGAGGTGCACGGTAGCCGGCTTGTTGCTGATTCGGTGGGGGCCGGTACGGCTGCTGCGGCGGACGGAACGACGGTGCCTGCGGCGGGGTTGCCTTGTACCTTCTACCATCGGGTGCAGTGTACACCAGACGGTACTTGGGTGGCGGGGCATTTGATGGCCCACCGCTGGCTCGCCTCTTTTTCCGCTGCTTCTTCTCGAGGTATTCTTCGGCGATGAGGGCGTTGCTGACTAGCTCGTTGAATGAGCCGCCTTGGTTCAGGGCCAAGCGACCCTGGAGTGTGATGTTCAGCCCTTCCATGAAGCGGTGCTTCCGCTTAGCATCCGTGTCAACCTGCTCCAGAGCATATAAAGCAAGTTGGTTGAAGACACGGGAATACTCGTGCACCGTGCGGTTCCCTTGTGTTAAGGCCATGAACTCCTTGGCCTTCCTCTGCATGAGTCCCGCGGGAATGTGGTGAGCGCGGAACGCCTCCCGGAACTGTTCCCATGGCACCTGGGTGTTGGCCGGGAGAGTGGCCAAGTAGTTGGCCCACCAAGCTCCGGCATGTCCGTGGAGCATCTGGGCCGCGAAGAGCGTCTTCTGAGTCTCCGAACAACGGAATAGCCCAAACTTGGCCTCGATTGTACGAAGCCAGTGGTCTGCCTCCATTGGTTCCCGGGCATCTCTGAACTCCGGGGGATGAGTGGCCAGGAACTCAGCATACGTGCCGTCCTGGTCGCGGTTCCGAGCGCCTCGATTTGCGCCACTATTCTCCAGGATGGCCCGCAGCATCTCTTGTGTCTGCTGGCTGCTTTGAAGCATGGCTGCCATGGCTGTAGCCAAAGTTGGCTCAGCTGGCGGGGGCGGCGGGTTGGAGCTTTCCGCCTCCTGACGTCCTGCTCTAGTGTTCACCATGCTGAAAAAGCAAAAAGGATCTTTATTAGAGTAATTCAACCCATGTCCATTTCTCAACATAAATAGAAATATGTCAATATGCACGGCACGGATATCTCCATAAAAATAAACTTCCTTCATTCCCCAAAAGATGACAGTACATCCAACGTCCAATTCCTTGAACTGTCAAACCACCACTCTTACATCCACAAGACTACAACGCCACTAAGATAAACTTCTAAGAACACACACTAACACCAAGACAAAGACAACGCACTCCTTAAGCGAAACATCTAACTAAACTATCACTTCGGAACCACCTCCGACCTACTCCTCGTCTGGCTCTGGGTCTAAAGCTTCGGGGTTCGATACTTCTGATTCAGGCGCATCATCATTAGCGGGAGGCGGCTGCTGTGCCTCCAAAAGTCCCGCTAACTGATGCTGCAAATGATGGTTCTCATGGGCGAGGTTCTCCGCCATCTGAACCGCGTTATCCCTGAGTATCTCCAGCTGGTGAATGTGTTGCAACATGATGTTGCAATCATTCTCTCTAGCATGGATTTGGGCAGTCTTAATCTCGGAGGCCGCCTCTAACTCAGAGATACGTGTAGCGCGCGCGTCGCAGCGAGCACGCAGTGCATTGTTTCTGCTCTCCAAGTCCTGGATCTTCTTCTTGAGTTGAGCTATCTCTACATGAGCCTGTCGCAAGGTCTGACGATCCATCTGAGCTGTGAAAACAATGTCTTCATGCAAGTTGAGTAGCGCTAGGCTCCACGTGAACAAGGGAGTGACATGGTCCATCTCTCCCCTGAAAGTCCTCTTCTGAGCATTCTTGACATTACGGTGCCAGGTACGGTCGACCTGGTCCCGTATCGGAAACATCGCTGCTGGTTTGTCTGCCGGGTCCTCGAGGTGCCGCTCGCAAATCCTCAATAAAGACTGATGGGCGGCTACTCGATGGCCTCCGTCTTATCTGAACCGAATGTGGTGGTGGTATAAATCTCTCCGTTGGCATGCTGAGGGTGCGTGGATAGTGTAACGGTGGCCGAGCAGCGTGGTAGATCATACTGCAGATACTCCCGGATCTGAAACCAAGGAGTCTCCGCATATCCTAGCGACTGCAAGGTCTGCTCGAGTATCTCCACGAATCCTCTGCGTCCGGACTTCTTGGTGACGTAGGTAGGGGTGGAGTCCTCAATGCCTATCTCCGCGATCCCATGCTCGATCGTGTTGGCGTCCATCTGCAACACAGAGATGAATAATATTTTATCAATCAGAAGCCACATGTTGACACATAGTTAAAAGCATGCTAAATCTTCCGATACAAAAAATATTTTTCATCCCTGCGTAAAAAGGTGATCCAAATCGGTCACTAAGGATGCTAACTAGCGACAGCCGGCTTGTCCAAGGTGCTTTACCATCTAAGTTGACCTGTCAAGGAGACAATCTTCTCATCGAGTAAAGTTCTGGGAAGGCTCAATGGTATACATGAGTTTTACTCCAACTCGGTTGATTCCACGCAATCCCTAAGGGAGAAAGGTATCCAGGTTGACTTCTCATATTTCTTCTGATGGTGTTACAGCCATTATTGATGGAATTTTTGCTCCTGGATGGTTTTAGTATAAGTTTGAAGGATTTTAACATTTCTTCATGCAATGCAATCCTACATCGGCCTATACGTCCTCACAAAGTAAAAAGAATACGCATAGGCGGTGGCAGAATCGCACTCAAGTTAGCCGTTACTACACGTTTCTTACGATATCGTGGTTAGCATACCTGCAAAAAATGACATCACAGGCAGTTCAATATCATTATATCTCAAAAGTAAAAACAACAACCCATATCATTGCCATATGGGTCGCCCCGAGTAGGTCACGTACGGGGATCACGTGTCCGACCTTTCCTACGCGGCGACAGACTGCACTTTACCTCAGGCAGCGAAGGTATGAGAGTGTTCCGTAAAACCGAAGTCGTGAGGAACAAACTCATCTCTTGTGTGCCAAAGACACAAGACTCTACTGTTGCGAAGGTCTGCATTCGCAACAGGTCCGTAACCCACATCTCGTACGGTAGAGGGCCGCTTCTCTCCCTAAACGGCAAGGGGGCGTACTATGTTACAACGAACATAATACCTCCTTCCATACCATCATGATATAGAACGCTATTGCTGCGGATGCAACAGGGATTTCTCGACCTTTCACCATAGTCGAGCGGCGTACCTTACCTTGCTTACCTGAGCGTAGGTGCGTCGTTACAGAAAAGTAAATCTAAACTGGGTTTTGTTAGCTCCTACACTAGGTTAGCTTGCCACCTGATAACCTATTAACTAATAGGGCGCGTACCTCACTCGCACGTAATTTTCGAAAATATGCCTTAAATGTTGTACCGTTTCCCAACACGGCTCTGATACCAAAGCTGACACGACCCGTCCGGAAAACCTCGTCTCGGGACGGATCTGATCAGTCGTTAAGCTAGGATCCTGTTGGGCAACGCTCAGTGAAGCAAGCGTATACACGATACAACACAGGCAGGGATAAACAGCAGTAATTTACAAGAAGAGAGAACTTAATACATCATTGGTTCATAGCTTAGAAGTTGAATATTACATTGTTTCAGAGTACGTAAAAGTTTTGAAAATGATAACAGCGGAAGACTAGAACGATTACAACTCCGACACTCGGACTTAAGCAAAAGCACGCGCCGTGCCCACGGGCGTCATGCTACTAGCCACTTCAACAAATCACTGCGGCGACTCGCACAACTCCAACTGGAGGTTTCCGAACTCGGGGAGCGGTTCCTCCCAATGGAAGCTACCTGCTGGTTCCTGCATGACGGCGCCTGAAAAACCACAAAACGCTAAAGCGTGAGCTTCTAAGAAGCTCAGCAAGACTTACCCGACAAAAGTGGCTGACTACAGCCGACTCCTAGACATGCTGGCCGACTCGGGTGGGTTTACTTGCAAAAGGACTCGCAAGCCTATACTACTCTTGTCAAATTTTAACATCAGATTAAGTGTTTAGAAAATAAATTTAGTTAGCACTGAGCTAAGCAAACATAACAGAAGTAATCAATAGCATTAGTGATGATTATAATTCATTCTCATTGTGTTTCAACCTGTTTACTAAAATATGGTGCGTTTCACGAGCATGCTCACTAACTGGGAGCGGCAGCGGTTCGAAACAATTTTATACCCTGCAGGGGAAACCTGACCGTACGACACGTGCGTGTCCCCGACTCGCACGTGGCAACCGTTCACACCAGCTCCTGCAACGTCAATTCTCTCCTACGCCTGCCTTAGCAGCGCCGCGTCCCACCAGACAACACGTCCCAGACAGTTTCTGTGGAGTTCCCACGCTGCCCACCCCAGATCTCCTCCTAGTCAGACACCGTAGGGCAGGTTCGACGTTGCAATCACTAGGCTACGTAGGTTTACTGGGGCCCATAACACCCAGCATACGACCAGTACATTCAACACTCGATCAGTCTCGGACCACACGGATCAGACAAGTCTACGGTCACCCTGGACCCGGTCCAGTCGCCGACCTACTTTGTATCCTGTCTGACCCTCAAACTTTTATCTTTCTTACTTATTCACATTCATGTGGCCCATCTCATGAAATAGTTTCACTCAAAAACCTATCCTTTCACGAGCAACGTCCACTCTGCTCGACTTCTACCGGCAATACCTACTAAGCATAGCAGACTAGGGGGTATCTATACAGCTACCGTTAGGGTTTTCCTATGAAAACAAATGCAGCTATGGTTTCAATCAACTCCTAGCACTTAATGCACAAACAAGACACACTTAGTTATAAAAGTAAAACTTTAAAATTCGATTGTGCACCGGGGCTTGCCTGGTTCCTCGGAGCTGACGTTGACTTCTTCGACGGGGGTCGAGGAACTCGGATCTGCAGCTACTCGCAAGCGACAGAAGAGGGCTAGGGCAAGAACCAAGGTGTCGTGGAGCTTCACCTCGACTCACTGCACTGATTTGTGGAGGATGGAAGCTACGGTGAAGAGTGGAACAGGGTCGGCGACGTGGAGGTCGAGGTGGCGACGATGGCGGCTGACGGGGTGGCACAAGGCGTTCTTCTCCGACGACGGTCACCTGTGGCCGGATGCAAGACAAAGGGGTGCGCAATAACCAGAGGAAGTAGCCGGCAAGTTGAATTGAAAAACCGTTGTACCGCGATGACGAATTTTGAGGAGGGGCGATCGGCGGTGAGGTACTTCGGCCGAGAGGAAGGCGGCGGCGTTCCGGCGAAGCTAGGGCACCGCCGGCGGGCTTGGTCTTCGGAGAGCAACTGGGGGTGGAGGGGAGTCTAGGGGGCATGGTGGTGCGGCTTGAAACTCGCCGGAGTGACCTGTCGACGTGGAGGTGGAGGGCGGCGGCAATGGTGGCGGCGTCCTGAGCAGGGATGAGGAAGGGTCTCGCGCGGGTGAAGGAAAAAGGAGAAGTGGGGGGGGGGGGGTGCACCGTTTTGAAGAGGCTTGGCGTAGGGTTTAGAGGGGCATTAGGGTTATGGCCGGCATGGTCGTCAAGACGGGCGGCGCGCTGGGGCGGCTCGGTTGTCGGGCGGCGCACAGTGAGGGAGCGGCGCGCTCGGGCAGAGGAGAGGGAGAGAGAGAGAGAGAGCATGGGAGGGATGAGCTAGAGAGAGAGAGACGAGGGAGCGGCAACGGAGTGAGTCGGCAACGTGCCACAGGGGGCCATGTCGGGCGGGGCAGCTGCGGTGCCCTGCCGCGCCGCGTTGACGGGCGGGTGAGGCACTGTAGCCCGCCCGGCAACGGTTATTTTTTTTTCTTTTTCATTAAGGCTGGAAGGCAATTCAATGAATCAGCACACTTCCCGAGCTTGAAAACTTTTGAGAATTTTTGTACAAGCTCAGGAATTTATTTGGAACACTTTTCATTTAAGGTTCAAGTCACGATTTGGTCTCTAAAAATTCTTGAATTTCTAAGTTGATTATAGCTTGTGTGAAATTTTAAGAGGTATAAATATTTTCCAAAAATCTTGAATAATTTCCCAAAATTCTATTTTGAAGTATACTTAATTGTTATGTAAAAATATGACTAGGGTTCTGTGAAAATTTTGATGGTCAAGGGCTAGGGTTTGGATTCCTTTCTGTTAGCGAGATTTCGATACTGTTAGTTGAGATTTCTCCGGACTTTGCTAAAATGCTCTATTGTTTGTCAAACTTTTCATAGTGTCTCTTCAAAGCATTTTAAACAATGTCCCTTTTTATTTCTAAGATTGAATCTGCTTTAAAGTGAGTGAAATTGTGGATTAGCGTTTACAGTTGTCGACTTTGCCCTGGTGACACCTGGGGTGTCACACCCAACAGGAAGAAGAAGAATCGGCAGCACTCGTCCAGCGAACAGATGGTTGTTGCTGCCAAACGCAAGGGTGCCAAGCCACCAGTAGCGGACACGCCGGACCACTTCGAAAAGAAGTGGAACGGACCGTGCCCCAACCACGAGTATCTGGGAAGCACCTCTACAGGGATTGCTCGCTCATGAAGCGGTTCCTGAACCAGGAGGCCAAGAAAGGCAAGCCGAAGGGTAAGCCCCGACAGGCTCCCGGAGGCGCCGATGATGGCAATGATGCCGGTGACGGTTTCCCGAAAACCGACGGGTGCCTCATGATCTTCGCCGGGCCAGAAGTACACAGGAGGTGTTCGCGGCTGAGCCCGCGACGTCGACGTTCCTTCGGTGGTTGGAGAACCGAAGGAACCAATCACGTTTGATCGATCCGACCAGCAATGTTCCACGACTGGGTCGATATCCGCTGGTGGTCGATCTCATCATCGGCAAGAAGCGTCTCACCAAGGTGCTTATGGATGGAGGCAGCGGCCTCAATTTCCTCTACGTGGAGACACTCGACGCCATGGGCATCGCCGGTCGCTCAACCGACCCACCGGAGCGCCCTTTCATGGCGTCGTCCCCGAGAAACAAGCTGTTCCCCTCGGACAGATCGATTTGCCCCTCACTTTCGAGACTCCAGCCAACTTCCGAACGGAGACCCTCACGTTCGAGGTGGTTGGCTTCCATGGATCCTACCACGCCATCTTGGGGTGACCATGCTATGCGAAGTTCGTGGCCGTCCCCAACTACACCAACCTGAAGCTCAAGATGCCGGGCCCAAAGAGGGTGATCACCATCGGCGCTTCTTTCCAGCGCACTTATCAGTTCAAAACGTAGAGCAGCAAACTCGCCTCCGTGATCGTTGCGTCGACGAAGGAGCTTGCTGCCATCCGGCAGCAAGTTACCGAGGAAACGCTCGACTCCAACCGTAGCGCCGGATCCTTTGAACCCGCCGAGGGTGTCAAGGAGACCCAGCTCGACCCCGAAAATGCCAAGGAAAAGTGGCGAAGGTCGGGACCTCCCTATCCCCCAAATAGGAAAGCGCGCTCATCGACTTCCTCCGCGCGAACACTGACATCTTCGCGTGGAAACCCTGGGACATGCCTGGCATCCTGAGGGAAGTCGCCGAGCACTACTTGCATATCAAGCCGGGGTCCCAACCGTTGAAGCAAAGACTGCATCGTAATTGCTGCCGGCCGGTTTCATCAAGGAGGTGTATCATCCCGAGTGGCTAGCCAATCCTATTCTTGTACGAAAAAAGAATGGGAAATAGAGAATATGTGTTGACTATACTAGTCCAAAAAAAGCATGCCCAAAAAATCTGTTTTTTTTTTGCCGCGCATAGACCAGATCGTCGACTCAACCTCGGGGTGCGAAACCCTCTATTTCCTTGATGCGTACTCCGGGTACCATCAAATCCCCATGAAGGTGTCTGACCAACCCGCGACAGCCTTCATCACACCGTTTGGATCGTACTGCTATGTCACGATGCCGTTCGGGCTAAAGAATACAGACACGACATACCAGCGGTGCATGATTACATGCTTTGACAAGCTCATTGGAGACATTGTTGAAGTGTATGTGGACGACATCGTAGTCAAGTCCAAGAAGACCGACCAGCTCGTGACCGACCTGGAGCGGACCTTCAACAAGCTCCGAGCAAACGACATCAAGCTCAACCCCGAAAAATGGCATTTTTTGGGGTCCCGAGGGGGATGCTGCTCGGATTCATCGTCTCCGAGCGTGACATCGAAGCCAACCCAAAAAAAAATCGCGGCCATCAATCGGATGGGCCCGATCCGGAACTTGAAGGGAGTACAACGCGTAACCGGATGCTTGTCGGCATTGAGCCGTTTTATCTCGCCTCGGAGAGCGTGTACCTCCTCTCTACCAGCTTCTAAAGAAATCCGAGCGATTTCAATGGACGTCCGAGGCATAGGATGCCCTCGACAGGATAAAGGCTATCCTAACGAAGTCACCGATCCTGGTGCCTCCGACTCCTAAAGAGCCACTCCTCTACATCGCCGCGACGACCTAGGTCGTCAGCGCCGCCTTGGTTGTAGAACAGAGGGAGGAAGGTCACACCCTCAAGATCCAGCGCTCAGTTTACTATGTGAGCGAAGTCTTGTCCGACATGAAGACCCGGTATCTTCAGATACTGAAGATCCTTTATGGCGTCATCATCGCCAAAACGAAGCTCCGACACTACTTCGAGTCACATCCAGTGACTGTGGTCAGCTCCTTCCCCCTACGTGAGATCGTGGAGAACCAAGATGTAACGAGAAAGGTTGCGAAGTGGGCACTCGAGTTGATGGGCAAAGGAATCACGTATGCCCCCAAACGGCAATCAAGTCCCAGATACTAGCCGACATCGTGGCAGAGTGGACCGAAGTCGAGCTACCCACAGCTCTTGTCTGTCACATCCCTAAAAGTTCAACCTTTTATCATTTTGAATTTGAGCTCAAGATTTGAATTTGATCTCGTCACTTCCGTTTTGGCTTTTGGGTCAGGGTTTTGAATTTCGTCGTTTTCGGAAACCCTAATCGACTTTCTTGGGCTCTTTTGTTTTCCTCATAAAACTACCCCAATGTTTTTGCATAACAATTAACTACACATTAAAATAGAATTTTGGAAATTTTATCAAAATTTTTGGTAAAGCTTTCAACCCTTTTAAAATTCCGACAAATTTGAACCAAGTTGAAAATTTACAAACTTTTAGGAGCTGAATCAGGGAAACTTTCTATAATAAAAGTTGTTCCAAATAATTAACTTAGCTCACACAAAAATTTTCAAAAATGTTTGAACTTGGGAGCTAGAGTTTTCAATTAACTCAAGTGGAGGGAATTGGAATTAAAAAAAAAGAAAGAAAACGACAATGGCTGTACCGTGAACAGTGGCGCGCCGCCACTGCTCACGGCCAGACAGCCGACCGCCGGCCGGCTTCTCCTCCCCATGTCGCCATTTACTCCTCCACACATTGACTCATGGCACGAGCTCCCTTCCCTCTTCCTCCCTCCCTCTCTCCCTATCGAGGCGCCATCAATTTCCTTCCTGTGCCGCACGTCGTCTTCAAGGCGGCAGCCGCTGCCCTAGCTGCCTCGCACGCCCCATTGCCGGCCCCCTGCCCAATCCGCAATCGCCCTGTCCTCCCTCTCCCTTGCTCCTCTCCTTCGAATATAAGGCCAGGCACCAGCCCCCTCCTTTCCCCTCTTCTTTTCCCCTGCCTTCGTCTTCCCTGCAGAGCGCCGCCGCCATTGCTCAGTGCTCCACCGCCCCCACGTCGACAGATCATTCCGGCCTTTCCTCAGCCCCACCACCGTGCCAAGAGAGCTCCTCTCAACCCTCTGAAACTCTCCAACCATCCATCCCCGCCCGGCCGTGCACTAATTCCTCCGGAACGCCGCCGCCCCTGTTTTCGGCTGAGCACTTCACCGGCGGCCGCACTTCTTCAAAATTCGTCGTCACGGTACAATGATTTTCCAGTTCCTCTCACCGGCTTCTTGCTCTGGTCCATGCGCACACCTTTGACATGATCTCGGCCACAGGTGATCGCCGGTGACGAAGAACGCCGCGCGCCACCCGTCGGCCGCCATTGGAGCCACCTCGGAGCTTCACGTCGCCGACCCCTTTCCCCTCTCCCCCGTGGCCTTCAACCTTTTCAAATCAGTGCTTTGAATCAAGGTGATGCTCCACGACCACTTAATCCCTGCCCTAACCTCCTTCTCCCGCGAGAATCCCGCCGGCGAGCCACCCCTGCTGTGCAGCCCCTGTTTCTGCACTGTTCTATTCAATTTTCCTTTTTCCTATTAATTAGCCAGAACTTGTAAAGCATGTAACAAATCATGGAAAAATATAAAAATGCCAAACCTAATTTTATTTGAATCCGTGAATAATGAAATAATTTTCTGTTAAAGCACTTTTTCAAAAATGTCCCTGTAATTTCCTCAATAATTCATTGAAATATTTCTGTTTTTGATTTTTAATTGGAGTTCCAGAAGGTTTCTAGGCTTTATTTTTTCACAATAATTGTACCCTGGCATGATGCATCTCCTGCATTTTTACTGGAATTTTTCATGAACATTTGTGCATGTAGGTCATGGTTAATATCCCCAAAACCCTAGATTATTTACCTTTGTCTAAAGTACATTAGGCAAGTCATCCAAAATCCCAAGACCTTTAACAAAAACTTTAGCCTAGATGTTCATTAGCAGATCTATAAAGTTTCATGATTTTTTCATAAGATTTAGTACCTGTTTCTGAATTTAAAAGTTTTAAAAACAGAACATTGTTTGATTTTTAATAAATTCTTAGAAGCCCAACTGACCCCAACTCAGAGCTAAAAGTCTTAGTTTAGAGTCTACATTAAACTAAAAATGGTCCCATGCCTGTAACTTAACTTTGAATTTCACCGGAAAAGTCGTTACGACTTTCACGGCACCGTTACGGTATTCCCGATGTCGTAAACGGGCAACGACCATCGGAGGGCTCGTGTTCCTGCTAACGCGAGTCAAAACCACTCAAACTTAGTCTCGTAGTAACCCAAGCCACTTAGTAAAGCCAGTGCATGTGATGTGTTTTGGGATTCTTTCCGAAAACGACATCCGTGTGCCACCCGATATCGGAACCGGGAACCCGGGAGCCGGGAAAACCCGTAACCGGAATCGGTAAAACTGTTTTGGCCATAACTTGAGCTGTAGAACTTCGATTAACTTTGTTCTTTTTGCATTGTGTTCGTAGACTCAGTAGCTACCTCTCTGCATCATATCGCATCATTTGTGCATCATGGCATCATGGCATGCATCTCATATCGACGCATTTTTGCTTTATAGAGTACGGTCCGTCAGAGAGTGACGCGGGTGCTGCTACGGGAGAAGCACCAGAGGTTGATCCAGCTGCTGAGGAAGACACCACCGCTGTTGTTGAAGGCAAGCACCTCATATTGCTACCCTAAGTAATTTACTTAATTATTAAATGAATGCTTACGTCTAGGGTTTGCATTAAGTCGGGCACAGTGATAAAATCGGAAACACCTATTATTGCTGCATGTATCCCTCCTTGCTATTGCTTACGTCACCTTGACAAACTGGGTAGGGTGTCATTGTTTCGAGTCACGAAATGCTTAGCCATGCTTAGATAACACGGTAGAAGTCGAGTGGCACGTCCCACTCGCATGTATAGGAACCACCTTGATTACTTATGGACTTGTGGCGAGTTCATATGTTGGTAAAAGTTGAAAAGTGTTAAAAACTGAAATCTGGACGGTGGGATAGGAGTGCAGCAAGACATGGAGGTCTTGTGTGCCGTAGGCCCCGTCTGGGTTGACCTAGGACCCGGCCGTGTTATTCTTGGCCTGAGCACTTTCCGTTCATACCACATGTCCGATATAATGGTAAGACAAGCTGAGTATCTCACTGCGTACCAACGTTTGGCCGATGACTGCACGGTGTGTGGAACGAGGGATTCATGGGTGCCTGCGAGGCCGTGATACTCGACGAGGGACTCACGTGAGCCTGCGAGGCCGTGGTACTCGGCACCGTGCGGATTTTCCAACCGTATGGGCACGAGTGTGAAAAAGGTTGACATGAGTACCCCCTTGTGTAACTTTAGCGGGTTACATGAGCCGTATGGTCCTCAGTCGTGTGGCACAGTTGGACTCCCCTGCAGGGTGTAAAATCGGTTCGAATCTACCGTGATCTCGGTTATGATCAAGCTTAGTGTCCTTTGGATAATATCGCAGAGCTGTCACATAACATGTTGAGAATTGAAGTTTGGTTATTGGTATCCATGGTTCGGATGGAACATGGATGTTGGCATATGGTTTATGGTTACATGGTACTTAGGGATTGGGTTTAATAGAAGTTCATGCCCGCAGAGTCCTTTTACTTTATGCTTATTCACATATGCTTAGTTTCTGCTTTAAGCAATTGAGTCCATTCCTACACCTTATACCTTGCTACAGCCTCATTGCATTATCCTTGGAGTCGGGAACTAATTCCCACAACAGGGTAAGACTTGCGAGTACCTTCGTACTCAATGTTTGTTGTTTAAGTTTTTGCAGGTGCGGATGAGTTGGTCTTCGGCTACTTTGTCCCCGCCGATGCCGGCGAGGGCGAGGCGTAGTCAAGACTTTCGAGTGATCGTGATTTGTGATGTTCGTGGGCTGGGCATCGCAATCTTTTGTTGTTTCCTCATTGCAACTGCTGCGACTATCGTATTCCGTAGAATTGCTTCCGCTTTTTAAATTGTTAGTTTCAAGACTTCTAATGAACCTTGGTATGTAAGAATATTGTTAAATTGATGTTATTAAATTAATGTGACCTATGTGATGTATCACCTGTGACGTTGCCGACGTGCTTGGATCTTGGGCGTTGCTTGAGAAGCATGTCGGGAGACTGCCGAATTTATATTCTCTTTTATCAGGTTGAGTTCTCGCATACCATACGTGGGCCGCGAGTCAACTTGGTAAAATTGAATGTAAATTGGTCGGGTCTCTCACATTGTCGACCAAGAATACTGGATAGTATACTTCGAGGGTTCGCTGATGCGCAAGGGAGCAGGGGTCGGACTCGTCTTCGTCTCCCCCTTGGGGGTGCGCATGAAGTACACAGTTCGCCTGCTGTTTCCTACTTTCAACAATGTGGCTGAGTATGAGGCACTCATCAATGGGCTCCAGATCGTCGACGAATTGGGGATTCGACGGCTCGAGATTTGGGGCAATTCCCAGCTCGTCGTCGACCAGGTCATGAAGCAGTGCAGCTGCCACAACGATACCATGGACGCGTACTGCCAGAAATTCCGTAAACTGGAGCACAAGTTCCATGGTCTCGAGCTTAAGCATATCCCGAGGCGACTGAATGAAGAGGCTGACTCCTTGGCGAAGATGGCGGCCGGACGGGAGCAAGTCCCGCCTGGGGTCTTCGCTACGACCAGAGTCAACCGTCAGTCCGGCTCAATGACCCGCAAGGGGTCGGCTCCGAGCCGCCCCCGGGAGAGGGGTTCGGACCAACTTCAAATCCTCCGGGCCCCCACGTTATGGAGATTGATGAGGCGCCCGCGCAAGGAACCGACCATCCGATCGATTGGAGAACGTTGTATCTTGACTACCTCCTCAAAGGAGAACTTCCAACGGACACGACGAAGGCCCGACGCATCGCCCGCCGCGCCAAATCCTTCGTCCTCGTCGATGGAGAGCTCTACAAGAGGAGTCTCACCAAGATCTTACAGCATTGCATCTCGATCGGACAGGAAAAACAGCTGCTACAAGACATCCACGGTGGAGTCTATGGTCACCATGTCGCACACAAGACCCTTCATGACCTGGTCCACAGGCGCTACGTTGGTACCTCAGCCGAAATGTACGGGAAAGAGCGTTCAACGTCGGCGACCTCGTCCTTCGTCGCCCAGAACTAGCAAGGACCGGCACAAGCTATCGCCGCCGAGGGAAGGTCCCTACATCGTCTTGAAGGTCTTCTGACCCGGCACCCACAAGCTGCAGACTGCAAACGGACAAGAGATGGCCAACGCCTGGAACATCGGACAGCTACGTCATTTCTATCTGTGAACTAGAAATCGATTCATTGTTCGCACCCCGCGAAACAAGCGACGCCCGACCCCCACCGCATGGTAGTCGGACATCGCTCGGGGGCTACAGCTGCAGGGTGCGCACACCACGCGCGCACCCCAGCACCTGTTTATTTTGCCGTTTATTTGCAAAATCTATGAGAAAGGACAAGTGGAGGATAAGAAAAGCACGAGGTCGAACCGGTCGGACCGCGAAACGCTTGCAGCCCTCAAAGGCTACAACTACGACGCTCACCGGCAAGACCGAGTGCTCATCCCATCTGCGGCTTATCCTTGTCAAGGCCTCGACCCCTCATCCAGCGTTTAGAACCCGAGAAGAAAAAGTCATAGATGAGGAAAGCATCAAGCCGAGTTGGTCAGACTGCGAAGTGCCTACAGCTCTCCGAGGGCTACGGTAACAACGCTCACTGGCAAGACCAAATGTTGACCCTGTCTAGGGCTGGTGATTCTCGGGCTTCACAAAAAGAGAAAGGAAGCGAGCGCTTTTGTTAGTTCGTAAGAGACATCTTTGCGAACACACCTTAATGGCCAAAAGCGTTTGAACTGTTCTTTCGATTTACAAAAACCTGGGCACTTCGGCCTCGGGCATCCTAGATACAAGCTAATCTATCTACTTCTATTCTACTGGGGCGGGGGGCCGTCCTCGTTCTCGATCCGTGCAGTCAGGGCGTGTGCCAAGGGGGCCACCTCTTCCTCGATGGCGTCCAGCTCAGCGTCGGAGTAGCCGGGCGCAAAGCCCTCGCTCATCAAATCCAGCGCGATATTGAAGTAGTGCGACCGCGCGATGGCGAAGGCCCGGTGAACGCTGCGGCGCAACGTGTCCGCCGCCATCCCGCGCGACCAAGCGACGAGGCGGGTGACCTGAGGCGTGAGGGAGCTCGAACCTACCTCAGGGGCGACCCCAAGATCGGAGAGCGCCACCCCGACGGTGACCCTCAGCGCGTCGTGCTCCTCGTCTTCTCGCTTGAAGTCGCCTTGGAGCCGTGACAGCTCCTGCGCGCCTGCCGCCAGCTTGTCGGTTAGCACTACAAAAGTTATGCGACGGTTAGTCCATCACCGGCCGGCTCAACCTGCACGGCCAAGGAAAAAGGAAGTGGAAACGAAGCGTACCTGCCACCTCCACTTGGAGCTTCTCGACCTCGGCACGGCTGCAGGTCAGCGGTCACCCCCTCGGCGTCCTCCCGGGCCTTCGTCTCCTTCTGGAGAGCTGACCTGAGTTCACCGAGGGACGCCCTCGCCATCTCCACCTGCCTGGTCCGCTCCACCGCCAGTACTATGACGGCGTTGCGGACCCGACGCACCGCCTCCAGCTCCTTCCTCGCCCCGCACGAGTCCTCAAGCGCGACGAGGAGCCGGCCCTCTACCTCCTAAAGGTGCCCCGTAGCAGCATGTTCCCGGGCGAGGGCGTCCGCTGCTGCATCCTGAGCGGCAGCAAGATACTCCTTAAGCCGCCCGTGCGCTCCGTAACACGCCGTGAGGCGGTCTCGCAGCGAGGCCATGGTGGAGTCCACGGTGGACACCACCGACAACACCTTCTCCTGGGCCCACTTCATGCCCTCTGGCTCCGGCGCGCTCTCGATCGTCAATCCCTCAACCAGGGACGCCGTCGACGCTACCGCTAGCCCGCCACCGACACCGCCCTCGGACGCCTCGACGACCGCCGTCGAGTCCTCCTCCAAACGACGCTCAAAAATGGTCGGCTCTGGCATGGCCGCCGGAACCACCTCCACCGCCTCCACTGGCACCTCCGGCGGGACGGCCGTCACCTAGGGGCCCAACCAGAACGATCTCCGGCTCCACCAGCACCACCTCCGGCTCCTCCGCTGCCACCATCTCCGGCGCTGTCGCCCGCTCCTGGGGCAGCCCCGCCGCCGACGGGCGCGCAGGCTGCGACGCCCCGTCGTCGCCTGCCTTCGACATGCCCTTGGTCCTCCGGCGCGCTAGGGCCTTCTTCAGCGCCGCCTGCAGCGCGGTCACCGGCCCTCCGACCCTGCACGAAAGCAAACGATGAGCAACACTAAGAAGGAGGAAGAAAAAGGTGCACCACGTGCTTACCCTCTGGCCGTCGAACGATGACGCTTTGGAGTCGGCCCCGTCTGCTCCTCCGTAGGGCGCGGCTGCTTCTCACCGACCCGCGAGGCCACGGGTTCGCCCGCAGCAGGCCTCGGCGCCTCAACGTGGCTCGGGGGCTTGGTGGTCGACGGTTTCGACCCCGGCGACCCAGAGGGGGTAGAAGATGGCACCCTCGGCGGCGCCTGCAGCTCTACCTCCGGGGTCGACCGCACGACGGGGCCAGACGGGGCAGGCCCCGACACCAACTCCGACCTCCGAGGCCCCGGCCTCGACTCCTGCGCACGCGGGCGCGCCCCTCTTGACCCCTACCCTTCTTGCCTAGGGCGTGGGATCTCCACAACCTCGTCCTTCTCCTCCTTCTCTTCTTCCTCCCCCTCGTCGTCGTCTTCCTCATCGTCGGATCTGGCGACGTCGACCCCGGTGCAGCTGCGCCCGGAGCCTCTTCGCCTTCTTCGCCGCCAGGGCATCCTTCTTCCTCTTCTGTTCCTCGGCCGCGAGGCGGTTCGCCATCCTGACGGCCGCGTCTTTCGGGACTGGGGCAGGAGAAGGTCGGAGGAGGAGGTTCGGCTGCCAAAGTCCAAAAAAATGGTCAGAATCAAAGGCGGAACCAAAAAAGAAAGATTGCAGGAGGAGAACGCGACAACTTACCAATTGGATGCTCCCGGCACCGGGGCGCATAAGGGGGCGCCCGTCCAGCGGGGCGTCGGCGTCCTCAGGCGCGAGGGTGTCCCTCAAGCGCTGCCTCAACTCCGAGTTGGAGAGGACCTCGGGGGACATCACCGTCCCGAAGAGGTCCGCGCCGGGCCCCATCTGGTAAAGCCGGAGCGGGCGCGCCATGAGCAGCAGCACCCGTTGGGCTTGGTACGCCGTGATAATCCCGGCTCCATGCACCCCCTGGTCCTCAGGAGTCTGATCGCGCCCAGGAGGTCAGCTAGCCTCTTTCTCTCCTTCTCCACGGGCCACCACTTTCACACCTCGGGCGCCGCTTCGAAGGCGCGGTCCGTGAACTCCGGTAGAGGGCCAGTGGCGTCGTTCTTCAGGTAGAACCACTGGCCATACCACCCCCAGTTGGAGGTCTTCAGCCGCAGCATGATGTAGGCCTGAGCGCGCTAGCCGCGGAGGTGGATGCTGGTGCACCCGATGGAGGCCGAGCTTCCGTCCTTCGTCTGAGGGAGATGGCGAAGAAATACTTCCACAGCTCGAAGTAAGGGTCGATCCCCAGGAATACTTCGCACAACGCCACGAAGACGGCGATGTGCTGGATCCCGTTGGGGTTGAGGTGGTGGAGCTCCAGGCCGTAGTAGTGGAGCAGCCCCCACAGGAAACGGTGCACGGGGACGCCTAGCCCGCGCTCGTGAAAATGCACCAAGGAGACGATGTTCCCGTCCACCGGCGCCGGAGCCACCTCCTCCCTAGGGAGCAGCCACTCCCCCGCCTCCGTCCACGCGCGGAGGAGGCCGCGCTTCACCAGACCGTCTAGGCGCACGCCCCTCACGTCCGACTTCCACCAACTCGCCATTTCGGGAAGTGAAAGGTGTGGAGGTGGTGGATGAGAAGAGGAAGACTTGGAGACAGAGCACAAGGAGCACGAGCGAGGAGGCAAAGCGGCGCGAGAAGGCGAAGCGTCAAACTGACGGGTGAAGGTGGACGAGCACGCGAGGTACGAACTTATATCCTCTCTCCCCTAGGGCGCCTTCCCCATATTGATGCGAACGAGGCCCGTGCGGCCGCCTCGATCGGTGCGATCGGACGCGCGTGCACTCACATGACCTGAAGACCAACGCTGCTGCACATCCCGTCGTAGCAGGCGCCTCTGCCTCGAGTTAATACAGGTGGGTGGCGATATGGGCTGAAACATGCCCCGACGGCCCGAAAGTTCCAAGGCTAGCCCAGAAAATGGGTTCGACAGCCGCTCAAAGCGAAAACAGAGCGAGGGGTGGAAAGAGATGGGCCCGCTAGCGGCCATTACCCTGGCGCTCGAGCGCCAAGGGCATCACAATCCGCGTTCAAGTCTCGGTTCGAACCGACCCATGGGTATTTCACCACAGAAAGGCAGCGAGCCCTCGGAACCTATCGAACGGCTTCCGGGAACCAGATGGGACGGCAACCGGGAAGATTGAAGTCGACCACCAGCTGGTCCATCGAGGCCTCCCTGAAGGGCCCGGGGGCTTCACTTGAACTCACCCGCTATCAGCTCGACAAGCGCCACACTTCGGCCCCCTGGGGTAAAGCGTGGTATGGCTCAACCTCCTCGTCCGGCGAACGGACGCGCAGGATGGACGACAGAAGTCGAACCGTGTCCTTGAACGGACCACCGCAACGAGCAGAGGTCTCGGGGGATGAATCGCAGAAAGAGATCCAATACGGGATCGCAGGACACGACGGCTCAATGAGGCAGAAAACGGGCCGAGGCTCGCGAAATAAACCTTCCCCTCCGATTTGAGCGACGCCTAACCCCCCTTTTTTGCGCAGGGGTTAGACCTCACTCGGGGGCTACTGTTGAGGGTCGATACCTGAGGTGATCAGCATTAACGGCCCGCGGTCTTAGTAGCACGAGGGAGGCGAAACAATCTCCGCTTCGCCCGACCCTTGTGCCATAGAGACGCCCGACGACTCGGGCCCACTGACAGTCTCCGCGTGGCCCGACCTCCCCGAATAGGGGTTGAACTCCCCAGAACTCGACTTGTGTGCTCAACCCCCCCCCCCCACCCCCCGCATCGGGGCTAGGAGGCCGCACAAAGCTCCGCCTCGCTCGACCCCAAGATCGGGCGAACCGCCTACTACATCGCGAGGCCGGTACCGGTTGGGCAATAAATACCTCTAACTCCCTCGTCCATGGACAGGTGAGGACAGCGACTGCTCGAGCAAGTGGGCAGTAAATACGTACGACGCGCACCGGTCAAAGGACTGTCACTGTTCCTACAGCTTCCGTCAGAGCCCACTCCTCAACTGGGATGGGATATTCCTGAGCGACGGCTCGACGGGAGCAGGGGTGATGATGACGGCACCACACCGCCGACCTTACCGAAAGCCATCCTCCCATACTGATGGGATACTCTCGATTGACGGACACTCCCCACGCCGCCGAATCAAAAGGACGCCGTTATGCCGATGACAACGTCCACAGCAACGACTCTAAAGCCTACGGAGCGCCGGCAAGCTTGACTTGGAGCAGCTCGAGACTGGACATAGGGCACGATTGACTGAACCAGTATAAATTCTTATATCCTCTTGCGAACCATCCGAACCCCAAAACGCACATCCCACGATAATTACTAGTCGGTGGTAACAAACACCGACATGCGGTTATGGATATTTTTCTGAACATGTTTGATTGTCAGTTCTTATTAACTAAAATTTTTAGGGCCATTTGCACGGTTGCCCCTATTTTGGTTTACAATTATGATTTTACCCCTGTTTTTTAGACTTTGCATATTTGCCCTTGTTTTTTGTAAACGAACAACCCGGTTGCCCCTGTTCTGTTATCAACGTATAACGATGTTAAATATGACGCAAAAGGACATATATACCCTTGCATAGAAATCCCTGTTTTTATGATACTTTGCATCATTGCCCTTATTTTAATATGATAGTACAGAAGATGTTCTTCGATTACCACTTCAAAGTTGAACAGGAAGCTAGATCCGGGCGCCCAGCCCCCTGCCGCGCCGCCCCGTGCCGGATCCGGGCGCCCTGCCGCGCCGCCCCACGCCCTGCCACCCCGCGCCCTGCCCTGCCGCGCCGGATCCGGGCGCCCTGTCGCGCCGCCCAGCCCCCAGCCGCGCCGCGCTGCCCCGCGCCTGATGGGGACGGAGGTCCCGATCTTCCTATAGGTTCTGATAATCAACGATTTGGACGGAGTCGCGACACAAATCGATCCGGCTTCCGAACGGCACGTCCCGAACCCTGCAATCGCAGCACCACGTCTCCTCTAGTTATCACCCGCGCGAACACGGATGACCTCGCCGAGAAGGCTAATCCTTGCCTGCGCATCGAAGAACACAAGCAAGAACGAAGTAGAAAGCAACCAAATTTGCAGATATAGATTAAACTCACAAGTTGGGGTCTCACAAACTGATGAAACGGCGAATCTGTGTATACAGAAATAATCTAAGCAAAACCCAACCCTAATGGAGGGGGTGACGGCTGAATATAAAGGACTTGGGGACGTGCAAGTCCCTCTGGATGAAACACTAATGGACTCTAACTCGATACAAGGCCATCCGGCCCAAAATCGGTGTTGCAGCACCCTGACAGATTCTGGATGGCTCACTATTTTGGCGATTCCTGTCCACTCTAAAGGAATTTGGACATGGGACCGGTCCCATTGGAAAGATGGTCTCGTCCTCTTTCCGTGAAGTGGTAGATTGCCTAAAACAGAGTCCGTATGTAACCTGGGCGTCCGTTTTAGTGGAGACTGCTCCTGTACTCCGAATTGGATTCGAAGTCGATGTGGGCTGGGCCTCCGACTTGGCTTGGATGTCCTTGGCTGACTTCAAACTGATCTTCCATTGTTCCTCTGACCTCTCCATGATTTCTAATCATAATAACATCATTAGGTAGTAATCTATCCTCAAGAATTCATAGTGGAGTGCTAAGGAACGAGCTGACCTCTATATTAAGTTGACGGGCACGAGCTCTGGTGATTGGACCTTCATTTGTAGCAGTGGGAGAATTATTGTGTGTATCCATGGGTGTGATGTCCTTATCATCCTCCCCCTCTTGATGCGGAGTTGTCCTCAACTCCAGATCATCCTCCTCTCCCAAGTATGGCGTCAAATCTGAAATGTTAAAAGAGGGACTAACCCCGAACTCGGGTGGCAACTCAAGCTTATATGCATTATCATTAATTTTCTCTAAAATTTTAAAAAAACCAGCAGCTCGAGGCATCAATTTAGACTTTCTCAAATCAGGGAACCTATCTTTTCTCAAGTGCAACCAAACAAAATCACCCGGTTCAAGTTTTAATTCTTTCCTACCTTTATTACCAGCAATCCTATATTTTTCATTCATTTTTTTAATGTTTTCCTTAGTTTGAGCATGCAACTTAACAAGAAAATCAGCACACTCCTGAGCATCATTATTTACTCTCTCACTAGTAGGCAAAGGTAAAATATCAATAGGAGCATGAGGGTTGAAACCATATACTACCTGAAAAGGACTTACCTTTGTGGTGGAGTGTTCTGCTCGATTGTAAGCGAACTTCACATGGGGCAAACATTCTTCCCACATCTTCAAATTATTTTTCAGAATTGCTCGCAACATGGTGGATAAGGTGCGGTTCACTACCTCCGTTTGGCCATCAGTTTGTGGGTGACAGGTTGTAAAAAACAGAAGCTTGGTACCCAGCTTATTCCACAAAGTGCGCCAAAAGTGACTCAAGAACTTAGCATCACAATCTGAAACAATAGTAGAAGGAACACCATGCAAACGAACTATCTCTTTTAAAAAGAGGTCAACAATATGAATAGCATCATCGATTTTATGACATGGAATAAAGTGTGCCATCTTAAAAAAACGATCCACAACAACAAAAACACTGTCCCTCCCCCTCTTAGTCCTAGGCAGTCCTAAAACAAAATCCATAGAAATATCCGCCCAATGAATAGAAGGAACAGGAAGAGGCATGTATAAACAGTGAATTCAAACGAGACTTAGCTTTTTGACAAGTAGTGCAGCGAGCAACAAACCTCTCGACGTCTCGTCTCATCTTTGGTCAAAAGAAGTGTGTGGCCAAAACATCCTCCGTCTTCTTAGCACCAAAATGTCCCATCAACCCGCCTCCATGCGCCTCCTGCAACAACAAAAGACGAACGGATCCAACTGGAATGCATAGGCGGTTAGCTCTAAACAGAAACCCATCATTCAACACATATTTGTTCCATGAATGGCCCTCGTTACAATGCAGCAACACATCTTTAAAATCATCATCCAAAACATATTGTTGTTTAATGGATTCAAAGCCAAAAATGCGACAATCAAGCTGGGACAGCATGGTATATCGTCTAGATAAAGCATCAGCAATAACATTATCCTTCCCTTTTTTTATGTTTGATGACATAAGAAAAAGATTTAATAAATTCTACCCACTTAGCATGTCTACGATTCAGATTTGTTTGACTACGAATATGCTTAAGTGACTCATGATCAGAATGGATAACAAATTCTTTAGACCATAAATAATGTTGCCACGATTGTAGAGAACGAACAAGAGCATACAATTCTTTATCATACGTGGAATAATTAAGAGCAGGACCATTTAACTTCTCACTAAAATATGCAACAGTTTTCCTTCCTGCATCAAGACACCACCAATTCCAATTCCACTAGCATCACATTCAAGCTCAAAAGTCTTACCAAAATCTAGAAGTTGGAGCAACGGTGCGTGTGTAAGCTTGTCCTCCAAAAGAGAAAAGGACTCTTCCTGTGATGGCCCCCAATGGAAGACAACGCCTTTCTTTGTCAACTCAATCAGCGGTGTCGCGATGGTGCTGAATTCCTTGACAAAACGGCGATAAAATCCCGCTAGGCCAAGAAAACTCCGCACGTGCGAAACCGTCGTGGGCGTAGGCCAGCTGTCAATCGCCTCCACCTTAGCCTTATCAACCTCAATGCCCTGTGAAGTCACAACATAGCCAAGAAAAGAGACTCGATCGGTGCAAAAGGTGCACTTGTCGAGGTTACCAAACAAACGTGCATCACGTAAAACATAGAAAACAGCACGTAGATGATCCATATGTTCAGCCATAGACTTGCTATAAATCAAGATATCATCAAAGTAAATCACCACAAATATACCAATGAATGAACGTAAAACTTCATGCATTAATCTCATGAAAGTGCTAGATGCATTAGTTAAACCAAAAGGCATGACTAACCACTCATACAAACTAAATTTAGTTTTAAATGCAGTTTTCCATTCATCACCGAGCTTCATTCTAATCTGGTGGTAATCACTACGCAAGTCAATTTTAGTGAAAACTATAGCACCACACAACTCATCAAGCATGTCGTCTAGCCTAGGAATAGGATGACGATACCGTATAGTAATGTTGTTTATGGCTCTACAATCTACACAAATACGTAATGAACCATTTTTCTTAGGAACCAAAAAAACAGGAACAGCACAAGGACTAAGACTCTCACGTACGTACCCGCGGTCCAAAAGATCTTGGACTTGTCATTGAATTTTTTTAGTCTCCTCGGGATTGGTTCGGTACGACGCACGGTTTAGCAAGCTCGCATCAGGAATCAGATCAATCTGATGCTCAATCCCACGAATGGGTGGCAGTCCTGACGGTATCTCATCAGGAAAAACATCTCGAAACTCCTGCAAAAGGTTAAGAACCGCAGGTGGCAATGTGCAAGGCAAATTATTAATAGAAAATAAAGCATCCTTGCATACTAAAGCACTACAACAGTACCATCATAAATTTCAGTAAGGTCAGTTTTTGTAGCAAGCATTACAAGAGCTTTCAAAGGTATATCTTGCTGAATTTTAGATTTAGCATGAGATTGTTATTTAGCATTAGCAGCCCTCTCCCCATCAGATTTAATGATTGCAGCAGGTGTCATAGGTAACAAAGTAATTTTCTTTCCTTTATGCATGAAAGTGTATTTGTTACTACGACCATGGTGCAAAGCATCATTATTATGTTCCCAAGGACGACCCAATAAAAAAACATGCTTGCATAGAAACAACATCACAATTTATGGAATCAACATAAGCACCAAGGGAAAAAGGAACGCGACAAGATTGTGTTACCTTTGCTTTTTCTGAGTCATTCAACCATTGAATATGGTATGGATGTGGATGTGGTCGTGTTGTCAAGCCAAGCTTCTTGACCAGATCTGAGCTCACCAAGTTGTTGCAGCTGCCCCCATCAATAATCACCCGTGCTCGCCTATTCTTGATAAAGAACTCAATCTGAAATAAGTTATGGCGTTGGAGCTGGTCGGGTTGAGTTAATTGAGTACTGAGGACCCGCTGGACAACGATGGCTCGGAAGGTAGTGTCGGTGCTGCTGAGGACTAAGGAGTCCACAACAGCAGCAACATCATCATCATCATCGTCATCTTCTATGTCGGAGGTGCTCGCATAACCTCCATCTTCAGTGGCATTGTAGGCTCGTTTGCTTGGACAGTCATGCTGCACGTGCCCAAGTCCAAGGCAGAGATGACAGTGAATGTCAGTCGTGCGACCAGTGGATGTAGTGGATGGTTGATTCTTCACTAGACCCTACACAGAAGATTTAGAAAAATCTGCAGGGCGTGACGAGGGAGGCGTTGCTGTGGTGGACGATCGCTTGCTGGCTGGTGCAGGAGGTGGACGAAAGCTTGACGAGGACCGTGTTGCTCCCGTAGATGTAGACGTACTAGGCATGAAGGAGCGACTGGTTCTTGTCTTTGCTGCTTCCTTTCTTCCCTGCAATTCCTTCTCCGCAAGCATAGCTATGTGGAACAACTCGTTGACATTGTTAAAGGTTTTATAATCAACAATATCCTGAATTTCACGCCTCAATCCCCCGTAAAAAGGTAAATTTTATCCTCATTATCCTCAACTACCCCACAACGCATCATGCCCTTCTGTAGCTCAGCATAATAATCCTGGACGGAATTACTACCTTGCTCTAAACGCTGCAGTTTGAGACACATATCTCGCTGAAAAGAAGGAGGAACAAAACGATCACGCATAGCTGTTTTTAAAGCATCTCAAGTGGCAGGTAAACGTCCGACAGCAGCTAAACCAGTCCACCAAATAATAGCAAAGTCCTTAAACTCACTAGTAGCTTCTCGAACCCTATGTTGTTCAGGAACTACATGAAAACTAAATTTCTGCTCTACCGTCATCTCCCAATCAAGATATTTTTCAGCATCATATAAACCAGAATGGCGGTATGAAAAATTTAACCTTAGCAAATGGATCATCATGAGGGCGAGCATGTTGATTGTTGTTGTTACCTCCCATGCCGTGACGGTTACGGCGTAGTCGACGTCGAAGGCGACCGCCCTGAGTTGCACGCTCGTCAATGTTGCCATCGGTATCATAGATAGTGTAGTCGACGTTGTCGTCGTCGTTGTGGTTGCCGACAGGTGGACGCCGCTCCAACACAACAAGTCGCGTAGCGATGGCGGGCAATTGAGTGGTAAGGCCATCAAGAACAGGGCCTAAGTGCTTCGTCACAGCATCAGTGATCTTCTCATCGATGCCCTCCAGCGCCTTGTCAATTGCTCCCTTCATCTGGTCTTGGCTGACACACTCGTTGAAGCCCGTTGGGCTCACCGATTCGTCACCTGCTGACATGATGAAAGAAAAACAAAACACAGAAGAAATAACAAAGGTTATCCCTACCAACTACTGTGTTAGGATTATGATACTCTCAGACTGCAACAGGAAGTTTCAAACCAAGTTCTTGTAAAGATCTAAGTGAACACAAAGCAAGATACCTGGGAGAAGTGATCCGGCGATTATAGGGTGAAGAATCTGTGCCTGTTCAGAAGGGTTATGTGGAGCTTGGAAGGCCAATATATATGTGAGTGGAACACGGATCAAAAAATAATAGTAATACTGAATAAGTGTCCAAAGTATTGGTCCTAATTGCTGGCCAAATGTGTCCTATAACAGTTATGATACGTGGACAAAGATGATGTATAAGAAAAACAGCAACAAAGATCAATAGGCAAAGGAAACTCAATTCAGCCCAAACACTTGCCAAATATAGTATGTCACCCAATTCTATGCTCCGTCGCTAATGCTTTTGCTGTCACCAATAGAACTCTCTCTACTAGTACTTGATATTTTTGACAAAAACTTAAAATTTTTGACACCAAAATATTTTTATTTTTTTCTTTTATTTTTTGATATTTTTTTTGCAAGCAGAGCATAGAAATAGAAACCACACAAATTTGCAGATCAACTGGATCAAATATGTGGTCTATGGAAATTTCCGAAGCTGCCTGAAAGTTGGGGCAGAACGTTCGGCCTCCGATATGTGTACCGTCCGGGGTGAATTCGGGATTCTAAAAGCAGCAAACCCAGCAAAGCTGGGTGAAATCAAATGCGAAATTTCGTGCCAATCGTTTTGCATATAAAGTTTGCCTGATTTCGATTTCGTATGCAAAAGTTATGGCCGTTTTATGGAAGGGTGTCCGAATCAGCATGCGTATTATGGCAGACAATGAATCGGGTCGCGGGAAAACAAAGAATTCGAGGGCGGAAGCTGTGTAAAAGGTGGAAACTAATGGTGGGTGGTCGAAATAAATAACAGATGTGATGTAACAAACTAAATTCAGGGTGGGATCAGGGTGGGGAAAAAAAAATTAACGGCTAGGGTTTCACACAAGGTTGCGGAAGCAAAACAACCTGTAACAAGACACGATCTAAACCAGCAGCAAAACGTAACTAAGGACACGAACTCAACACTACGGACTCTGAAATTGAAATATGCAATGGCTAAATACGGTTTTTGGCTTTTTTTTATGGACTATAGGATGAAACAAAATAAGGAATTAGGGTAAACAAAGGTGAACCTGAGGGAACACCTGAAGCTCTAATACCACTTGATAGGGACGGAGGTCTCGATCTTCCTACAGGTTCTGATAATCAACGATTTGGGCAGAGTCGCGACACAAATTGATCCGGCTTCCGAACGGCACGTCCCGAACCCTGCAATCGCAGCACCACGTCTCCTCTGGTTATCACCCGCGCGAACACGGATGACCTCGCCGAGAAGGCTAATCCTTGCCTGCGAATCGAAGAACACAAGCAAGAACGAAGTGGAAAGCAACCAAATTTGCAGATATAGATTAAACTCACAAGTTGGGGTCTCACAAACCGATGAAACGGCGAATCTATGTATACAGAAATAATCTAAGCAA
This sequence comes from Oropetium thomaeum, assembly GCA_001182835.1. Lineage (NCBI taxonomy): Eukaryota > Viridiplantae > Streptophyta > Magnoliopsida > Poales > Poaceae > Oropetium > Oropetium thomaeum. The sequence goes on from LFJQ01000010.1 coordinate 1,252,652, forward strand.
AACCCAACCCTAATGGAGGGGGTGACGGCTGAATATAAAGGACTTGGGGACGTGCAAGTCCCCCTGGACGAAACACTAATGGACTCTAACTCGATACAAGGCCATCCGGCCCAAAATCGGTGTCGCAGCACCTTGATAGATTCTGGATGGCTCACTGTTTTGGCGATTCCCGCCGACTCCGAAGAAATTTAGACATAGGACCAGTCCCGTTGGAAAGATGGTCTCGTCCTCTTTCCGTGAAGTGGTAGATTGCCTAAAACGGAGTCCGCATGCAACCTGGGTGTCCGTTTTAGTGGAGACTGCTTCTGGACTCCAAATTAGATTCGAAGTCAACGTGGGCTGGGCCTCCGACTTGGCTTGGACGTCCTTGACTTACTCCAAATTGGTCTTTCATTGTTCCTCTGACTTCTCCATAATTCCTAATCATAATAACATCATTAGGTAGTAATCTATCCTCAAGAATTCGTAATGGAGTGCTAAGGAACAAGCTGACCTCTATATTAAGTTGACGGGTGCGAGCTCTGGTAATTGGACCTTCATTTGTAGTAGCGGGAGACGTATTGTGTGTATCCATGGGTGTGATGTCCTCATCAGTGTCGGATCCGGCCGTCACACGCCGGCCCCTTGCGTCCAACCGCCGGATCCGCCCATACGCCCTGCCACGCCGCCCGTGCTTGTTCAAGTGAAGGGCAAACTTGTCATGTACGGTTCTGTTATTTTATTTTATGACCTATACTGTGACGTGGCATAACGCCAGTTAAAAGGAGGGGCAAACGGCGGGTTAGTTTCAGAATAATGAGAACAACTATATAAAATCAAAATAAAAAAAATAAAATCACAATTAGAACCCACAATAGAGACAACCGTGCACTTCTCTCAAATTTGTATTAACCACGTAACCGAACCGATTTGACCTTATTACCCAAATGTCCGGGACTACTTATAAACCCACTCCGTCCTCCGCCGCAAAGCACTAAAACCTAAACAAAACCCCCTGCTTCTTGGTTTTCTTTTGTCTTTTAGCACAAGCCACGCGCCCCCGCCGATCGCCATGTCGCGCGCTCATCTCCTCCGCCGCCTCCTCCCCTTCTCCTCCACCGCCGCCTCCTCCCGGGCGGCCTCCTCCTACGCCGCCCGGCGCGTCTCCTCCGGCCCCTCCTACTACGCCGCCGCCTCCACCGCGGCTGCTGCTGCATCCCAGGCGGGAGGGACGGCGGCAGGGGCGTCCCAGGCGGGGGCAGCGGCGGCCGAGCCCTTGGCCGGCGCCGGCGAGCAGGGCACCGCCTCCGCGCCGCCCCCGGAGGCGCGCGGCCGGTGGGGCCTGCTCAGGTACGGGGCTCTCGCGGCTGTCTCTGCGGCCCTCGGCGGCGTCGGATACGTCAGCTACGGTGCGATCTCGCTGTCCCTCGTCGCGATCTCGCTCCTAGGGTGAATCGCCTTGTCTGTAGTCCTCGGTTTGGGCGTTTGCTCGTCTGACTTTTTTGCTGTTCTGTTCCGCGTACATAGCATATTCTCTGGATGAGGTGGACCTGAAGACGCGGGAGTTCAGGAGGAAGCTGGCATCTAGAGTCCCGGAGGATGCCCCCGCTCTTGAGGTAAACTTGCAATTATCTTATTAAGCGAATCTAACACAGATACAGAGAAGTTCCCACCGTACAAACATATTGATTTGTAATAAGAAAAATATAGATGTTTATAGGGGCATAATAGACTTTTTCAATCAAAACCTTAGATATTTAGAGTTTGAGTTAAATTTTAAACCAAACACTTCGTGGTGGGTCTGCAAATCTGGGCAAAGCTGCTCCATGATGGAGTTGTGGAGCAGAGTTAATTTTTATGGAGTGGAGCTGTCCCAAACAAGCCCTTATTATTGCCTTGACTCTAGTATTTATGTCAATCGCGGAGTCCATTGAGGATCTCTCCTCTGGACATCTGAGATGGGAGTGGGAGGAGGTTACTTGATGATCCTTTTCAGTTTTCACAACGTAGGCTGTTGTAGTGTACCAACTAGGAATAGCATTTTGAGTCTCGCCATGCAATGCCTCTGTCTGGTAAAAAAAAGGGTGCTCTAGATTAACAATTTACTGAAATTTCGGCTTAAGCTACTTGGTGCTTTGCTTGGAGTGAGTTCCATTACATGCACAGAAGGGAAAACATTAGAAGTGGGTAAATATTTTCAAAACGTTTCTTTTTACTGCACTATTGTACAAGTTTGTCCTGTTATAGATATATTAAGAAGCATATGCCTGTGTGATAGTTCTACACAAACGTGGATACTGGGCACGAATAAGTAACTGAAATAAGGGGTGAAAAAAAAGTGAAACACTGACTAACAGTAAATTGTTTGTGCCTTCTTTCTTTGTTTGCAGAAGTTCAAAGCCATGGCAAGGAAAGGTTGGACTTAAGTGTGCTTCTCTTTTTGTTGCTCTTATCCTTTTTCGGTCTCTCTCTTTCTCTCTCTATCTAGAGTTGCAGTCCACATTTCTTTCTTCTCTTAATGAGTTACTATTATACACTTCCCTACCTGTACTGACATATTCCTGAACACCCTGTTTTTTGAGCTACCGAGGTCTTCCCAATTGTTTTTTGTTTCCGGCTTTCCCATATAAATGTGAAAATGAAAACGGTTGGGTAATTTATTTCCCTACTATTCCCATTCGTTTTCTTCCCTAATGGAGTATGCACATAGGATTTTTGTTGATATTAAAGTTGTCCTTCAGTTAAGTCAGACCAAGTGCATATCAGGTGCAAACCATACAAATTCCGGAAATCTGTGTATTCTCTTATAAAATAATAATGAACGTGTATTTTTGATAATGTTAGGATGCCAGGGTTACTTCACTTGTGACTTCTTGAGCTAAGCATGTTGTCCTGAGGAATCAATTAGAAATCAGAAAGAGTAGCTATGTTTCAGATTAGTCCTATTATTTATCAGTAATCTTAGTAAGAACTGTATATTTTGGTTCTTGACAGTCCCTATTGCAGCAATAAACCTCTACTGGAATGTATTTTCGTTTTATGAGTTAAGCATACTGTCCTAATGACATAATAAGAAACAAAATAGGCTAGCTGGGTTCAAGATGTTATCTGTTTGTAATTTTACTAAGGGCTGTATCTTTTTGTACCACACAGTTCCTGTTGCAGCTATAGAGCTGTATTTGGATGTTAGGAGCACAATTGAAGACCATGTCAAGGTTGGTAACATTTTTGTAATCTTTCTTTATATGTATATGTTGTGGCAAGTGTTTGTAATTCCTCTAATTATTTTTACACTAGGGCTTTACTGAACCCACATCAGACAAACTGCTACCAGATTTACTTCCTGAGGAGAGACATGTCTTTACCCTAGTTCTTGATCTGAATGAAACTCTTGTCTACTCAGACTGGCAGGTATATTATGAGTTCTGCTACTGATTTTCGTATTCCATGACAACTTATGACACAAAACATGAATATCCTTGGGTTTAATTTATCATGACCTAGACTTACATACTGAGTTTTATTACTGAGTTTGATACTCAGTGCCACTCTACCATATCAGAAAGACACTGCAGTTTGAAATGTGTGTTCCTCAAAAAACAAAGATTAAAATGTGAATTCATTTACTGTTGTGGTGGTGCTATTGAAGAATAACATCTGCCATCTGGATTTTATTGTATTGTTATATCAAACATTGCACATAAATATATAAGCTATTATATATGTGCTAGATGGTAAGCAAATATGTGGATGTTTTGATCTTCTGCAACACGGGCAGCAAACCAAATACGAGCCTCATGTGCAGGTTGTATGTCTTACAGTGTTCCATTTCATGGTTGAGTTGTTTTCATCTTTTCTCAATCATTTTAGAACATCGTGGGTTGTATTATAAGCATCTGGTGTGCACACTAGATTTCATGTTGTGATAATATTGCCAAGAGACATTGAACTGAATTCAAATCCTACATATTTTTCTAACTCAATCCTTCATATTTTGCACATTGTGTGATCCTTGTGGACTTAACGTTTTCATGTTCTCTCTGTAAAGCGTGATAGAGGATGGAGGACCTTTAAGAGGCCAGGAGTTGAAGCGTTTCTGGAACATCTGTCAAAATTTTATGAAGTTGTTGTGTTTTCAGATCAGCCACCTATGGTTAGTAACTTCTCTTACAATTCCTTGAATTTTGGCTACTATGTAATTTAATTTAATGCTCTAACTTCTACGGTTCTCTTATTCCATTTTTAGTATGTTGACCCTGTGATTGAAAGGCTGGACACAGGGGGTTGGATTAGATATAGATTATCAAGACCTGCAACTAAATACGTGGATGGAAAACATTTTCGGGTATGGAATTATATGCTCTACCTAATCTGTCAGCAATTCATGATGCATATTTTGATGTTCTAGTAGGTTCCTTATTCATCTCTTTCTAACACTGTTATACGTACTACTGGATCTTCCGACCTGGCTGTATGACCAATGGCAACCGGCAAGCAACACCCAAAATAAATCAGCAATTAACCTTGGTCATATGGACGATTTTGAAGACCCAGCGACACGCATAGCATTTCCGATCCTTTTTTCTTTTTTGAAAGTTTATGCAATATACCAGAGTTCATATGTGATGGATATTGTTTGACATTCCTGTTAATTATCATATTTAATAGATGTTGGCATCTAGATGCTGACCAATCACCTTTCCTGTGTATGATACCCTTTTTGTTTTACCAGGATTTGTCAAAGCTAAATAGAAACCCGGAGCAAGTTATCTATATCAGCGCACATTGTTATGATACTTGCATGCAGCCTGAAAATTGTGTCCAGGTTAAACCTTGGAAACTCGAAAATGGTGACACCCAACTGGTGGATTTGATTCCCTTCCTTGAGTGTAAGTGTTTAATGGTTCTCTTACGCTGTGTTGTCAACAACTCAAATGTTGATCAAACTAACACATTCTGCAGTTGTTGCTATGGCTAGGCCTTCCGACATAAGGAAAGTGCTTGCATCATATGAAGGCTGTGATGTTGCTAGAGAGTTTCTTGAGCGTTCAAAAGTACACCAGAGGTAAGCACACGTTTATCATCTCATTGTAGTTCCAGTTGCTTTTTGTCATGATTATTAAGGCTAGGCCTGTGCATTTATGCACGTGTAATTATATGGTTGAAATACCTGTGTCATCCGTTGTCAATTGGCATAAGATCAGCCGTTTCTTCTGAATTATTTCTTGGAAAGAACACTTTCTCATTACAATCAACCAATGCTGCAAATTTTTAATCAACTCCCAACAGATTATCTTGTGCACGGGGACTATTCCTTGTGCTGTATGGCAAATGGGAAATAGATGTTGGGACAGGGATTTGGGGAAGTAAATGGTAAATTTAGATCCTGCATTCATCGACCCTGTTACATCTCAACCTTAATTTCCCTCAATTATTCTTTTTGGCCATGGGCTTTCAAAGGTTGAGCTGAGTGTTTGGCTATAATTTTCAAAATGATGCGGTGATATGCTGATTGTTGTTAACTTAATGTTAGCCTTTGTTTCTCAAAGGCCTCACCAATACATGGAATTTGTAGATCTAATTCCTGGTCTATCTTGACCATCAATGCTATGTTAGAGTAGTTTGAAAGATCCCAGGACTATGCTGTAACTAAACATGTGGGGGTATTTTTTTTTTAAATACGAAGTCATGAAGACGTAAGCAGCAGTTTAAAATACTTTCAGAAGGTCATACACTTTGAGAGTTGTATATATTATGTGAATACCATATAGTTAATGGAGCATGTTATTAGAGCTTGCTATCGTGCAAATCATAGCTTACCTTTGTCCTCTTGGGTCTTGGTAAGTGCAAGGTATAACATATGCTTTGCCTGGAGTTTAATGGTATTAGTGCATTTAGGGCGCTTGCTGGCTAGTGGCTAGATATGATATACAAAGACCAATTGTTTTGACGTGCACAATTTATTTCTTGTGAATTGATGAAGTTACACTGTCATCTGGCAGGCGTATGGAGGAACATAACAAGCCAGGGCCTGGACGCTTTTTTAGGTGGTGATGAATTCTATTGGGGAGATATTTTTGAAGAGCATACCAAACCTGTTGTCGGTCTACCATGTTGATTGCTACAGGCAATATCATATAGTTTTTGCAGTTTAGATTTATTTCAAACTTTTGACCACTCTCAACGCTCATTCCATCAGATACGGATTGAGACGAGCAAGCGACTCTGTTTAGAACATCACTAGAATGTCCACTATTAGGCCCAATTCAAATGTTGCTTTGACGGAGTTAACAGTAAGTGTTGAATCGTGAGATTGAATTGCAGATTTTGCCTTAGATCATTTAGGAAACCGTGTCATCTTCACCATAAGGCATCGTTTGGATAGGGCGGGATCCATTGGGATACCGGCCATTTCCCGGCCATCCGGAGAACCACACCCACGCCGGCTTTAGCTCGGCGTGGAAAACGAAAAACGCGTTTGGCAATCGTAGGGAACCACGGAGATCTCGTCGGATACTTGTCCACCCCGGTGTATTCTTAGCTTCTTCTCTACAGGACGGGAAAATAGATCGAGAGCTCGCCCCACTCACGTCATTTCCTCCGCCTCATTATGTTGCCCGTCGGGAGGCCTTGCCGCTGCAGCTCCCTTGCCGAACCGACTCCTCGCAACCTACACCGCCGTTCAGTAATAATTTCTCCTCGATCGCGACGTCTCCTCCGCTCCTCTCTTCTTCTTCCTCCCTTTCGCCACCCACTAGCCTCCACCCGTGCTCCAATTCGGCCACGTCGCCGTTGACCACAACTGCGACGGTGGGGCGGCCAGCGGTGTCGAAGCTGGCTCCTCATGCTCTGTTTTTTTTTTCTTCCATTATCTTCCTTTTTCCTTTTCCAAACAGATCCAATCTTTTCACTCCCAACTGTTGGAACTTGGTGTGGGCTGTTGTAGTGCAGATCCAATTAGCTAGCTCTAGGTTCGGTGCTGCTCTGAGGCCTCAGTGTCGGCTGGAGCTTGCCACTTGCAGCAGTGGATTGCAGCCACGGATCTGTCTGCGAGCGTGCTGGTGGTGCTTGTGCTCGTGCCCTCGGAAGCGTGTTCTTCTACATCCGGCGGTTGTGGCTGGTGACCGTGGTGGACTTCATGTTTCAGATTTCCCTGTGCACCGTTGCTCGCGTGAGCTGTTAAGGGCTCAAGCAGCGTCCTGCGGTGAACGTGCTTGAGCTGGTCAATGCCAGGGCGGTAATGGCCCCATTTGTGTGTTACTGTCGGAGCATAGCAACAGATTTGATGGTGGCTTACATGCGACAACTTTGATAAAGATTACGCCATACATCTGCTTATAGAGGTGGGTTCATACTCTACGAGGCATCATGTTTTCTGCTATTGATTCTTTGTCGTGATTAGCCATTTTTTTTTCATCTTAGCTTGTCAATTCCATTAGCCTTTATTGACTACAGCTGACTAATCACAGCATTGCAAAAGGTTGCTTTTCATGTGCATACGGTTCAACCGATGAAGCTTTGACGGCTGGCATTTGTGAGAAGCACTTGTTTATTCAATGAATTGCTAATCTTTGCAATTATACATGGATATGGAACATTTTTTTCTTTACTGTTATTGTGGACAAAAATCTTTGTTTAAAGCACTACCTTAGAATTTTCTTAGGTTCATAGTTGATTGATGTGGCAATATCAATTTTCTTATTGTTGTTATCTCTGTTTTCAGCAAGTACTCACCGTGATCTCACAGCAGTAGAAGGCGAAGCTGCATGAGGAGTAACAAGAACAAGCGGTATTTATCACACAACCTCCACCCCAATAATGTTCAATCAATCTTGTGATTTATGCTTGTGTTGATTAATAGAACTGCGTTTAACCGTCTTCATAAAGATTTGCAGAACAACATGCATGATTGGTTTGAGTTTAATTGTTGAATGACATTTTAAATCCATCAGTAGCTTTTAGGTTACCATTTATTTTATGATAGGTACTTAAGTTACTGAAAAATGTCCAAATACTTGTAATGAATCGACAAACACATCCATTCTCGGTTGTGCACTCAATTGAGCTGACCTGACTTTGCTTGTATGAAAAAAAAATTTTGGCAACTGAATATCTTTGGCTTTACTACAGCTAGAATTCAGGTCTAGACTCACTTTCATTAGTGCAATTAATGTTCAAACGGGTTTATGCTTAATCTCTTTAACTTCACCGCACCTATGAAACACATTTCTTTCTTCGTGTGCTTCTGCTGGTTTATGTGTTTCTACCGGTTCATGCTTGCAGCTATTTGTATTTTTATTTTCATGCTTGTAGCTATTTTTGGTTGCACCAAATCCCTCCCCTGATCCATTCACAATTGCTGTTTTATTTACTAGTATAAATGATCATCAAGCTGTCTAATTTGTTATGCAGTGTTCATTTTTTTTTTCTGCATTTGCATAATTTGCTGCTAGAAATAATTAAATGTCTGTTGTAGTGATATGGGATCGATGTTCAGTGTCATTGCCCCTTTTTGCTCATATGGTTATACCTTTTTTTTGTACCAAATTAACAACCAAGTTTATTTGTCATTCCAGGAAGGTGAACCTCAATAACATCAAAAATATATATTGATGAAGTAAGAAGCAAGTCATCAAAGCAGAACAATATCATACATTTTGTCATTTTCCGGTTTGATAAAGAGGAGACTAAGGAACCAATTTTCATTTATGCTTAATTATAAAAAGACTACTTGGTAGTTTATGTCATTCCAAATTATTAACTACTATGCAGATTATGTATATTTCGCACTTGAATGATGCTGAGTGCTTAGCACTGTACTGCAGATATCGTGTGAATTTTATAGATGATCATCCTTTTTTTTTTCCTACAAGTTTGTATGCAAGTCAGTATGCACATATTCAAGTCTGAAATTATCTTCCTTTTTTACAGATACTAGCGTGTGAATTTCTTAGACAAGTTATATTTTTATTGAAATTAGTATTTTCTATGTACCGTTAGCAATGTTGTCTGCAGCACATGGTTTCCACGACAATCTATGCTGCTTGCCAAGCGTTGTTACGAAACGTGGATTCCTGCACGGGGGTGTGGTGTGCCCATAGGGGTCAACCCAATCCACGCCGGTGCTGCAAAAGTGGGGATCCACCATTATGATTTGCCGAACGAAGCCTAAGGGAAAAATGACTAGGTTTGTATTCCCTCAACATAGTGTATTAAATTGGTTTAATGGAAGCACCTGTTTTGTGAATTTTGTTTTTTATCCACGTTATGTCGATTGGAGACCTAATTTTCAACCAGCTGAGATTTGAGGATCTTTCACTTAACGTCTGTAGCCTTTAGATATTGTAAAAAATTGTGAATGTATCCACCAAGCAAAATTTTAATTTGTAAATTGTAGCTCTAAAGGCTAAGAATGTTGATTGAAATGACTTGATTTCAATGGGACATTCTATATGTAGATCGTTCTACAAGGTTAATGTATAGAACATGTTTAACATTTTGCGTAAAGGAATGCTGCCATATCATGTCTTAAATGTTACTCCTTCCTTCCCACTATCTCCTTTGTATTACAAAAAATAAAAATTTCTGAAATCTCCCTTGTATTACTTGTGTAATTGTTGCTATAGTAATGAATTTCCAATTTTCAAGTTTCTAGAATAGCTCCTCGTATTTGAGGCAGAGTAAATGGATTATGGTGACTTTTCATGCTATTTGTACTACTGCACTTGCCAATGTCATGTGGGCCCAAGCATTTTAACACAATATTTAAGTGAGTTTAGTGAGAAATAAATTACTTGCTCTATCCTTTATTGTGGCTGTTAATTCTTTTCTTGGTCACCGTGTCAGAGTCTAATATTAGGGAGATAGTGGGATGGAGGGAGTAATAATAATACTATAGATGAATTATTGATATGATATGTTTAAAATTAATAAAAAGTTTGAATTTTTCAAATTTAGCAATACCTATATGAGATCTCACGTCGTAACATTAGGCCCTGTTTGGTTGTGACTTTTAGAGCTCTAGCTTTTTTTAAAAGTCCAAAAACCAACCAAAAGGAGTCTCGTTTCACAATGACTGTGACCGAACATAGGTGGACAGCTTTTATCGAATTCCGATCGAACTCTTTATCCGTATAGCCATTGAACACGAAACATGCCACGCTCTCTCCCTCTCTTCTCTCGAATCCCCACGGATTCCGATCAAGGTCGATGGATGTAGGTGCATTATAAAAATTTTCTTCTCAAAGCTACAGTCACAGCTGTTTCAACCAAACGACTATCATCTTTCTCCACGACTTAAAATCCATAGTCGTTTTTCTTATAGCCACATCCGAGAGCTACAGTCAACCAAACAGAACCTTATAACATATATAAACGTTATGATTCGGGATTCAAAAATGAAGTTGCAGTCTAGGCGTAGGAAAGGTCAGCCCAAAAGAATGGGCTTTGTCAGCCTGGTGCAAGCCCGGCCCGACCCATGAGAAACAACACTAATTCGATAGGGTTCGGCAGAGCAGGCTCAGCCCAAAAGAGTGGGCTTTTTGCCCCGGCGTGAGCCCCACCCAACCCATGAGAAACAAAACTGACCCGCCAGCAGCCAGCAGTGCAGGAAAGCTAAGCACAAAAGTTGTCGACCCGGCGCAAGCCCGACCCGACCCATGAAAAACACTTGGACTCAGGACCTGAGCTCCCGTTGTCCAACTCCGACTCCCCATCGCCGCCGCGTCGGCCCCGGTTCGTTCCTCTACTCCCACGCCGCATGGCGACGAAGCAGACGGCGGCGGGCGAAGCCCTCGCGGCCCAGATCAACGCCATGTCTCGCTCTGAGATGTACGACATGATGTCCCAGATGAAGGTGCGCACTGCAGGCCTTCCCCAATCCCCAAACCCTACCTGCGCAGTCCCTCCCTCCTCTCCCTGCCCGTTGTTTTTTTTTTTCTGGTTTTCTCACCATATTACTAGTCTTCTGATGGTGCGGTGCCGTTGCCCTCTCGCAGAAGCTGATCGACCACGACCAGGAGACAGTGCGCCGGATGCTCGTCGACAACCCGGAGGTCACGCGGGCGCTCTTTCGGGTGAGATTCGTTGCCGACCGTTCTCGGGATTATCTTGCACCTCTTAATTTGTTGCCCCTGTTGTAGCCACTATCCGGTTGTTTGGTTGTAGTGTTACGCGGGTGGTTTAGATTTTGTATTTAATTAATTCTGCAATGAAAATGATTATGCTCAGTTTTTTATTTAAAAAAAAAAGAAAAAAAACCGCTGTGATTGTGCTCATGCTCATGTTTGCTTCGAGGGATTGTGGTTCATACTCGCCTGATGGATTAGGGCATAGAATAGATAGTGTTTTCCCTGTTCTTTGATTTGGCTCTGGACTCCGATTTGTGACTACGTAAACCTTAAAATAAGGGTATGGATGAATCTATGCAACAAAAACTGTTGTGAATGCTTACATCCTTCAAATGTGATCTTCGCCATGAGCATCCACTTTAGTATCTGATTTTATGATTTCTGATTCTGCTATATGAATGTCGTATAGTAGTTTTTTGTGCCACCAACTTCTGATATCTGATTTTATGATTTCTGATTTGGTTGCATGGGATTCTGATTTGGTTGCCATGGGACACCACATGGTTTTAGTTACGCCCAAGTGTTGTTTAGACGCTGTGTGGGGTGGGTCACCACTGGATGCCGGACTGCCACAATACCCCCAAAACCAATCACTTCCTGTTATTGATTTGCATGATTAAACTTGATGAAGATAACTTTTTTTAATGTAACTCTGTTGATAGCAAGCTCTCTTAATGCTAAATTGCTATATGTTCTACATTGCTTTTTTTCAATTGTTTCTCCTAATATTCATGGTCTAATAAGCCTGTTGGCGTTCTTGTCATGTGCAAAAGCTGACTTGATACCATCCTGATCCGTACAATTATTTAGTACAGTATCTATTAGCAGTTGTTATTTCAGCTGGATTGAGTGCCCACTAAAAGTAACATTTGTCATGTGAATTCATACGTAATTATCTTATATATGCAATTCTTTGTGCAGGCACAAGTAGTCCTTGGGATGGTAAAGACACCAAAAACTGTATGTAACATGAAATCTTCATTTTTTTCTTGAAATTTAAATATTTGGCTGCTAACTAGCAAACTAAACTTCGTGTCACCACTCTATCCTACAGGCACAATCTTCAGACATTGCCCAACCGGCAGCAGCACCAGCATCAGCACAGGATCATACTGGCTTGCCCCAACCCCCTTTACCTTCTTATCAGCAGGGTGTTGCTAAGCATTCTGGACCATTACCATCTGCCCTTCCCAATGTGTCATCCGTCACGGAACCCCCTACTATTCCAGCAAACCCACCACAACCAGCACAGGCAAAAGGATACCCTATGCAGCAGTTGCCTGCTGCATCACTTCCTCAGTCATCTCAGCATCCGAATATGACCCTGCCTCATGCTCCTCCACAGTATTCCAATCTCCCTTCACATATGCCTGTAGGTCACAGTCAGCCACAACAACCTTTGCAAAATCCTGGTATGTTTAATCAGCAGCTCCAACCACCTCTGCCCCCATTGCCTAGGCCACCCTCCCTGCAGTCATTCGCACATCAGATGCATCCACAAGTACCCAATTCATTCGGTATGGCTCATGCAAATGCTCCTCAGCACATTTTGCAACAATCATTGTTTCATGTAAGATCACGTGCTCAATTCTAGTGACGCTGATAAATATATATCTAATGCTTTGTGGACTGAGACTCATGTTTGAAATTTCGCAGCCAGGTGGGAATCCTCAAACTTCTTTTCTTGCTAGCCAACCACCGTTACCAAACCAGCCACCACCACAGCTGTACCCGGTACACTTTATTCTAGTCATAACGTTATAATTATAATGCACTCTCCAGAAGAATCTGTTACGTGTATTCCCATATATGTGTGCATTTGCTCAACATTGTTAGGAACTGCTGCATTTAGCAAGTGCCATGAAGTAGTGCCATTGTTTATTTGCTACCATCAAAATTTCTTGCCGAAATAGCTATTCATGTCTAATAGTTTGAGGCCTACTGTTGAAACTTCAGTATCTAATGACACATGATATATAAATTTTGTAATTTTCTGTAGAACAGTTGTAAATGTCCCTTATATTGGTTCAACCATTGTCTTCATCCAAATATGAGATGTTTTTTCTTCTGCTGATTATTGGTGTGAATTTATAGTAACTTGACTGTATATTCCTGACTACTGTATCTTAGTTCACTTGCATTATTTTTTATCACATCCCTGAAAAATTTATAGACAATAGATGGCATGCTCCAATTATTAGAAATAAAATTATACTGGTCTGGTTTTCAAGCTGCTAAGGAATTTATATGTTTTGCTAATATATTGTCTTGAATGAGTCGAACAACGTAACAACCAAAGTTGAGTGTTACGATTACGAAAAGCAGCGCTAGACTTATGTTTACTCTCTGTAGGTTGTTTAGTCAGCACCAAGATCATCTCCCAAGTTTGTCTTTAGCAATCAAAAATAGATTGTTTGAGAGCTGAGTTCACATATCTATAAAGTTTCAACCATTTGGTTCCTTCAAATATAGGGAAACGGAGAAACTTCTGACAATCTTCAGCTACAGATGATCTAAATGAATCATTTGCAACTTTGAAAGATAGCTATATTGTTGTACTCTATTAGTTCCATCTTACATGTGATGTGAATGTGATTATGGTTCCCTATATAACTCTTACAATCTATCTTCTTGACAGGCTACTTCACATTACACTTCTCAAAGCACGACGCCCATGCAGGTTGATAGGTCAACATGGGGACGTGGTCCAGAACCATCTGCTCCTGGCTCCCATTTCTCTGGACAATTACCTGGGTTGGCCGGACCTGCACAAATGACCCAAGGAATTGGTGGTATCCAGCAGACTGGCCAAGCACCTGTAAGTGTCTGTATTATTTGAGAACCACATTATTCTGTGTCACCTTAGAATGCTTTCCCCTAAATGTATTATTAATCTGATAATTGTTTGCGCAGTTCACACCTGAAATGGAAAAGGTGCTTCTCCAGCAAATCTTGGTCATGTCTCAGGAACAGATCAATGCACTGCCTCCAGAACAACGGCAGCAAGTGATTCATCTACGAGATATGTTACGTCAATGATAAATCCGCAACTGACTTAGTAGAAGAATTTCAGTTCCCTGCAGCAGAGCCCTCCAGATCCTGCTTTGTACTTATACTGTGGGACACCTTTGTATTCTGCATCTGTGATTGGCATCCCACTAGTATGAAGAGATTTCATTGTAGAATGCTGGCTCTTGGCGGCACTTATAGAAACGGCATACATGTATGATTTGACTGTCTAACGAACGGCATGCTTTGTTACTGTTTTACGCGTTCAAATTTTCAGTTGAATTGGTTGAATTCCAGTTCTTATGTTGGGACAGGCTGTTCCTGATCGCAATATACGCGGTAATGTGGTGACCAAGATTTTGTTGTTTTACTTGCTTTTAGAGCTGAACTAACTAAAATAAAACGGAATTTTTTTTAATTACTACTGAGTATACTAGTAGAAGATTGTTGCAAAGTCTAGTTGGAATCTTTGCGAGCATCGTCCTTTTTTTTTCCCCTCAACGAAATCTGACAAGTGCGTCCCATGATCAGCCAATCAGTAGTGAGTCTCGTGACCTTGCCACGCGCAGGCATTCGAGCCCACGAAGAAATATCCGTCTCGAGAAAACGACCCATTATCCCTCAAAAAAAAAAAAGTGCGAGAGAGAGAGAGAGTGACGCATAATCAGCGCGTTTCGTTTCGTCTCGTCGACTCGTCGTCCTCCTTGGCGTCCTCTCGGCTCTCGCCCCCTTCCTCTGCCCTGTTCGCCGTGTCCAGCTCCTCTTGCCAATCAGCACGACCGCTCCCTCGGTCCCTCCCCCTAACAAACCATCAGAATCCCTTTCCAAACCATTCCAGCCACATTCCCGTCGAAATATCACCAGAGAATTGAGGCAGCAGGAGCAACATCCAGTGCCGCGCTGGTTCGTGCGATACGATCCCGTCCTGCTGGAATCCCGGAGTTCCGTCGCGATTGAGGCGTTCCGAGGAGCAGTGTTGTGAAAGCTGAGATGGGAGGAGGAGGAGAGGCCGGGGCGGAGTTGTCGACGGACAACCTCAAGGGGATAATCCTGGCGCTCCTCTCCAGCGGCTTCATCGGCGCCAGCTTCATCATTAAGAAGAAGGGCCTCCGCCGCGCCGCCGTCGCCTCCGGCGTGCGTGCAGGTGATCGCTCGACATTCCTCCCGTGTTTATTGTTGCCTGCTGTAGCACGAGCAGGCCGGTTTCTGAAGAGAAAAATGATGTCTGCTTTAGCTTCGTTTCCTGATCATGGTGGCACGTGCAGGGGTCGGCGGGTATTCGTACCTCTTGGAGCCGTTGTGGTGGGTTGGCATGATCACTAGTAAGGTTTCCTTGTGCGATTCAAGTAGAGAGAAATTGGGCGCGATGGCTTCACAGTATTAATGTGCGACTCTGAGCAAGTTTATCCTATTTTCAGTGATTGTGGGAGAGGTTGCAAATTTCGTTGCTTACGCTTTTGCCCCTGCTGTGTTGGTTACTCCTCTTGGAGCACTCAGCATAATTGTTAGGTACAGCAAGCTGATCCTTCTCCTTGTAATTTAGCAATACCCATTTAGTGTGAATAAAAATTTTAACATTGAGGTTATCTTCACTCTTCAGTGCAGTGCTTGCCCATTTCATCCTGAACGAGAGGTTGCATGCTCTTGGGGTGCTCGGTTGTGTAATGTGCATCGCGGGATCTGTGGTGATCGTTATCCATGCTCCACAGGAGCAAGAGATTACATCAGTTAGGGAAATTTGGAACATGGCGACCCAACCTGGTAAACTATGCTTATCATGGGTGTCATCTAGTTTTGTACAATTGCTAGCTTTTTCATTGCAACCAAGGGAAATATCGTAACTGAAATATCTTGTCATGTTCCTTTGCAGCTTTCTTGCTATACGTGGCTTCAGTTGTTATAGTGGTTTTTTTCCTGGTGTTCTATTTCTCCCCTCTCTACGGGCAATCAAATGTGTTGATCTACACTGCTATTTGCTCTTTGATGGGTTCCCTATCGGTAATGCCACTTCTTTTTTCCATGTTCTTTATTGTTTAACTTGTTAATATTCAACCTTAATCCTGCTACGGAATGTCCTAACTTTTCTCTTTATTCAGGTTATGAGTGTTAAAGCTCTTGGTACATCCTTAAAGCTGACTTTTGAGGGGACAAACCAGTTAGTATATCCAGAGACTTGGTTCTTTATGCTCGTTGTGGCTATTTGTGTGCTGACGCAGATGAATTATCTGAATAAGGCAAGTACAACTTGTTGCAAATTGTGTCCTTTTCATATGCAATTCTATGTCATCATGGAATTTTCGTTACTGTGTAAATGGTACTACTGAAGACCTATCTTAACGGTTTTAGTTGAAACTTATATGAAATTTGACTATATGTTGATAAGTTGTTGCATTGTATGGTTAGCTGGAAATGGTTGAATAGACTATACCACACGACATGCTATTTTTTGATTAGTAAGAATGAAAAAAAAAATGATTTTAACGTTTTTTAGGGGAGAAATAACAGATTTTAAGCACAAGAATAACCATGTATGAAAATAACTTTTCATTCTGGATTAACTTCAATTTCAAGGGGTCTTGGTTCATAAAACGACTGTCATTAAATTATGGTGAGGTTTGCATACTCCAAGCCACATAGTGCCACTCTTAAATATGTTGGAAAAGAAAATGAGAGTATTATGATAAGCTGATGGCCACATGGTCGCTTGCATGATGCTGACCTATTTGAGTAGTTTAACTATTTTCTGCATTTTATTATCCACTTTGGGTAATGCTCTGCCCAGCTTCTAGAATTTCAGAATTAGACAAAAAACAGTAAGTTCAACAATGAATAACAGGTTTGCTGAACAATGAAGCCCATTAGTTTATAGAATGAGCAAATATTATGTTTCCAGTTCCTGTACGGTTTATGGAGTAAAATGTAAGTTTTATTATTTTCTGCAGGCACTTGACACGTTCAATACAGCAATTGTGTCTCCAATTTATTACGTAATGTTCACAACTCTTACAATACTTGCAAGCGTAATAATGTTTAAGGTAATCTTGATTTTATTCTTGTACATATCCATTTATTTTCTTGTTATGATATTTTCCCTCAAGCTCGTCTTACGCATGTTTGAAATAACTCATTTTGTTGTAATTTGCTCATTTGATGAGTGAACAAAATTCTAAGTGCTGACATATGTCTTGTCCTGTTTCTCGGGGCACTTCAATGATTTTTGCAGGACTGGTCTGGTCAAAGCCTCGGAAGCATCACCTCTGAAATTTGTGGTTTGATTGTTGTGCTGTCCGGCACCATTTTGTTGCATGTGACAAAGGACTATGAAAGAATCCCGCAATCAAGAAGTATGTGGCTTTTCTTTCTTTAAAATATTTGTTTTCGAAATGTAGCTTTTGGATTATTGGATTATGATAATCTGGCCTGTGAATTGTTATATTGTGGTTTTCACACCATTCTGATTGAGTCTTAATACTGTTATCGTCCAATTCTCGTATCATATATAATTGTCTACTATGTAGGTATTTACGCGCCATTGTCTCCCTCCTTGACAACTAGATTAAGCGGAGAACTGTTGCAGCACGTCAAGGACGAGAGGACTTCAGATGAAGAAAAAGCATTGAGAAGACAAGAGATGTTCTAGCATTGCCACCTGCTTCAGAGACACCCGAAGATAGAGAGGATAATTCCGATGGACGCAGCAGTGTTGCTGATGGAGCAGGATAGTGATAAATATCACGTGGTGCTTTCTTATTCCTCATTTTTTGTTGGCTTGTGTATATAATTGGTATAAGGATGAAAGCAGCTAACGATATTGTGACTCTAGAGGTGGGTTTGGATGGCTGCATAGAATCAGGAATCAGGAATTCAGGAGATAGATTGAAGTCTGCACACCTTCTTGTCAAGTTTTTCTCCCCTTTACTTTTGTGTAACTTGTCCAGTTTTGTCCATGGCATATGTTGTTCCTTATATAGAGTTTTTTTTTTTTAATCGTTTCGTCATATAGAGTTAGAGAGTAACTGAGTGAGCTACAGAGAAATGCAATTGTGAACTGTGTACATTATTATGGTTAGTGATGTTTTAGCTGACTGCTTATCGTTTCCCCTTTAGTCTTTACTATAAATTATATTATAACTTTTTGTAAATATTACAAAGTAGTCTCTAGTACTAGTATCTTAGCATAGAGATATTAAAAATTATAAAGATTTTCATATCAGTTTTTATCATGTATAAGTTTTAAAACAAAATTTATGTCAAAAATAGAAAATAATGCGTGCTCAAAATGATAATTGAAAGTTAAACAACCAAAATGTCGTGTTCTAAACATTACTCCTAACATTTAAGTTTGAATTAACTAATGATAATCTTGAAAAATGGAGATAGTAAAAGTTAGAAGGAGTACAACTGATTTGAAACTATTTGTTCGCTCGTAAAGTGTCATGGTATATTAGTGTTACACTTGTGAGATTATTCTAAAGATTTTGGTGGAGTTTTCTTGAGAAAGATTCAACGCTGAGAATGATTTTATTTGCTCTATAATAACCTCTTATAATCAATTCATAGAATCAGAAAAAACTTATTTTCGTTATTATTAAGAAAATTGATTCTATCACCATCTCTGCCAAAGGGCCCTAACAAACAACACGGTCGCCGCGAGAGGGCCGCTCCACAGCAATTCTCAGATTCGACAGCAGCGCAGCAGGGTGGTGGTGGAGGCAGACACTTGACGGCGGCTCGTCTGGTGCGGCTAGCGCCCACTCCTCCAGGTAAGAGCCGAGCTCTCCTCCATCCTCGAGTGAATCCTCCTCCTTCCCTTCCCTGCGAGAGGGCAGAGCTGGCAGCGGGCTTGGGAAGATTTCATCCCAATCGAGCAGGATATGGATTGGGAGGGCAATTTCGTCTCTCAGTCTCTCATATGAGGGGGGTGGAGACGATCTTTCTACCGGCGTTAGGTAGGGCGGCTGCGGCTGCCTTGCCTCACGCTTGGTCCGCCTGTGCCTTAAACCCTAATCGTTATTACCTCATAAGTACTTCAATCCATCCATTTTGTGGGTGATTGACTTGCTGCTCGGTGGGGTAGTAGTAGCACGTAGTAGCAGTTTATTTTTCCAGTAATTAGACGATTCAGCGTGAAATGGGGCATTTCGAATCATGCATCTTGCCGTATAACCTGCTGTAGTTCATTTCTGATGGATGAATTCTGGTTGCTCAAGTAACTCTTAATTTTGCCAATGAAGGGCTAGTTCTAGACACATAGATATTACATGATTTGCAGAAGTCAATAGGACAGTAGATACGAAGAAGACTAGGTTTGTGATATGTAATGTGCATATGCACTTGTGGAGCTATGTGATATAATTATTTGAGAAGGGTGGCAAGAGGCTTGCAAATATGATAGCATAGTTCTATTATTATGTGGTTGAGCCTTCTCTTGTAGATTCGTGGTGTAGGTTTTAGAATGCTCCCTATAGAGTTATGAATTATTATCATACGTTTATCCTATTTTCAGTTTCTTTTGGTGCAAACTCAAAATATCCAATGGGGAAGGCAAAGCGTGCATCAATCTTCATCCGGCTGGTGTCGGCAGCTGGTACTGGGTTCTTCTATGTGAAGCGCAAGAACCCTCGGCGGATCACGGAGAAGCTTGAGTTTAGGAAATATGATCCCCGTGTCAACAAGCATGTTCTGTTTACGGAAGCTAAGATGAAGTAAGATCATCGATCTACACAGTGCAGGACCAGAATTGGTTGTCCATATTCTGGGATATGTACTGTTAGCTTGGTCAAAACAGTGCGGTCAGCATTTTCCTATTCTAGCTTCCATAGTTTCATGTAGAATCATAATGTGTGCTTGTTTTGATAAGGATTTCAGTTCATCCAGCCGGTTTGTTTCTTGAGTAACCTGCAGATTCCCAAACTCAAAACAGTGTTTATTTTCTGTCTTCTATGGAATAACATTCTTTCTTGCTGAACCTATAAAGAGCTGGTGCTTTTCAAAGTTCTATTCAAACATATGAAATTGGCTCATCATCATGTATCTACTTTTACCACTCCAATCCTGAAAGCACGTCCTAGAGCTGGGATCATAGTCCCATAGCCCAGAAGAAATTTGGCGCCACAGCTTCTTCTTCCTTCCATTAATCCAATTGTTATGTATGATGAAACAGCCAAATTTCCTGCAAGTTGACTGTACATCATGCTTCTCCCAAAGACCCTTGTAAGCTCCATTGGGGAACAGATCTCTGTTTAGGAACACAACAGTCAAGTTTGTATTTGGCTCCAAGCATCTGTCATCACCAATGCGGTTTGCTCCATCTTTCCCACAAAGAATATCATAAAAACTTGGTTGCTCGGATAGGCCTGAATTAGCTGCATGTTTTACTACCATCTCCATTGCAGTTATGGTAGCATTATCTGAGCGAGCAAAGTAAAATCCTGAATTTAATCGACGTGGCAGATTTATTGGTCCTGTCAACAAATAGCAGTGAGAAGATGCATCAAAAAGGTAGCAGGTGCTTAGGTCAAAATAAATCAAGTGAAATGAACTCATATTTACAGTTGAATATGAGAAATTGCCTGTCTCATTGTATTCGTCAGATTGTGCTGCAAATGTAGCAGGACCATGAGGGTACAGAAATGGCATCGGATTATGAAACCAATAAACATCAACATCACTCAACAGCACATTGTATCCCTGTTTTAATATCTCCAGAACGATCCTTGATTTCACTTTAGTCACCTGTTGAAAGCACTTTGTTCCGAAATGGCAGTCATCAAAGTCGACATTCTTTGGTGATGTTTCATCTCTGAAAACTGGCAAACCCTAGAATTAGGAGTAAAGGCTTGAGGCGGTGTACGATTGACAAAGTAATAAACTTAAATAAGATGTAGAAAAGGAAATTATTCGAAGATATTACCTGCAGAACTGAGAATTCATAGGTATCATGGTCTAAGGCACAAACTATAAAATTGGTGACTCCAAGATGACGCAAGCGGCACGCCCAACTCATTAGTAGGTCCCTGTAACTTGCTCCAGCAACGCCAAGAACAACTGACCTATTTTTATCAGCAACAAGCTCAAGAAGAGTGCTTAAAGAATACGGAAGGTGAACCGGTACTGAGGTCTGAAAAGTGTTGCCGTGATCATGGCCGGACAAGCAAAAATTCTCTATCCTCCATAGGTCGCCTCCTTCTCCATGGGTTTGGTCTTTTTTACCAGTGAAAAAAAATGACGAGGTCAGCTCATCAACTTTGCTTACCATGTAATCTTCAGATTGCTTAAACACTTTGTAAACCTTACTAGTAGAGTGCATTCTTAGTAACTGATAGCAATACGATCCGTAAACTGTGGCGAGATGCCGGTTGACACTATACTCCCACGACCTGTCATTGTTGCTCGACCTCGTGTCGTCAATTAAGGCAGAACCTTCAGGATGCAGTGCAAGAACCAAACTGCTTGCATCAAAGACGACCCTCATCTCCGATGATAGAACCTCATGTGTCAACCACCAGTGGTGCACACCTCTTCCATAGAGGAAAGAAGGAAGAACTCCTGCATGAAGAGGACTACTCGGATTATTCCACGCTATGATGGTCCCCTTCTCAGAGCTCTCTGCTGCCCGATTGTCAAATGAAATCTCCTGCAACAATCACAAGTGTACTAGAACTCGGAAATTTTGTTCTGAATCATTCTATCAAATCAAAATATTACAGATCGGGAGATGGAAAATGCACCTTCGTTTCTTCGCCGTCTTTTGGTACCCGGTGAAGGTTTCCATTGTCAGCGAGCTGGTAATGGAAATTGGTGAGCTTACGCGGCGTCGCAACGAGGAACCAGTCACGATCAACCTTGCTTAAACGTGTCAGCGCGTCGACAAACTCAGGAACCAGAACGGTCTCGGCACCGACGAGAACGCAAACGTCTGAATCCGCAGCAGCTTGCGCTCTTGCCACCATCGAGTGGAAGAGTGGCGTCCCCGTGAACCTGAACCAGAAGAAACGGCAACGCAAGTACTGAATACTGATCAGACATTGAGGACAGGACGAGGACACGAGGTAAATGAGGTTGCGAGTTTGCGTACGCGGAGTCGATAGCTGCCTCGACGGCGACCCGGCGCCCGAGCCGCTTGGCGAGCGCGGGGCTGGCGCCGAGGAGCACGACGCTGACGTTCCCCTGCAGCGCCAGCCAGGAGCGCACCGCCAGCTCCTGCCGCGCCGGTGAGCCATCTGGCGGCGGCCGCGGGGCGGAGAAGATCGTGATTCTGGGCGGCGCGGCGGCGCCGGGCAGGATCTGGCCCTCCTCGTGTCGTCCACGGGAGAGAACGCGAGAGGACGACGAGGAGGACTCGTACAGCACGGTCGCGACCACGACGAGCGCGAGGAGGAGGAGGAGGAGGAGGCGTCCCGCGAGCCGCGTGGCGAGGTCGCCGACGACGCGGGGCCGATGGCTGCCGCTGCTGCGGCGCGGGGGAGTGGGAGTGCGGCGGTGGCGGTGCAGCAGCATTTGGGCGCGCGCCGCGGCGGTTTGGCAGGGCGGACTTGCCAGCGAGTTGGGCCCCCACGTCATCGAGGCAGACGTGAGTCGCAAACTTGTGTAAAAGCTGCAAGCATGGCGGCCCTCTAAGGTACTCGCTCTGTTTTTTTCTTTTTTCCGTCGTTTACTTTAATTAATAAATTTGATCATTTGTTTTATTAAAAAAATATTAAAAATTAAATATTTTATTAAGATTAATTTAATATTAAAGATTTTTAAATCTTAATTTTAAATTTTACATATTTAAAATTAATTTTTTAATAAGATGAGTGTCGAGGTTCGTTACCGTCGACTAGTGAATTTTATCGTGGGTGGTGCGTTTTAAGGTCTCGATGGTTCGCGAGAGGATACAAGGTTTATACTGATTCAGGCAACGATGCCCTACGTCCAGTTTTCGAGCTGCTCGTGTTACTCGCGACAAGGTTTACAATGAGGGTTACAAGAGGAGGAGAAGGGGAGAGTGCTCCCCGTCTCTAAGTGTGTTTGTGGGTGAGTATTCCAAGGCTAGCGTGAGCTAATGAGCGTCGTAGGCGCGTAAGCTTGTCCAAAAGACCTGTCCTTCATCTTCGATCTTCTCCTCCTTTTATACCGTGATGTGGGGAGGTCCGGCTCCGTGGAGCAGGTCGTGGCCGTACGTAAGTTTGGCCTGTCCACGGCGAATCACGTCTACGGTGTGGCGGTGTAGCCACTGCTCGACGGAGTGGCCTGTGTCGTCACTCGACGGAGTCTCGTCCGTATGGAGAAACACTGCTGTAGGCGTTGGCGTGGTGACGTCCCGTTGAGGAGG
This sequence comes from Oropetium thomaeum, assembly GCA_001182835.1. NCBI lineage: Eukaryota > Viridiplantae > Streptophyta > Magnoliopsida > Poales > Poaceae > Oropetium > Oropetium thomaeum. The sequence goes on from LFJQ01000010.1 coordinate 1,276,085, forward strand.
CGACGAGCCTCTAACAGGCGCTATAGCGACGGCACCCATCCTTTGAGCGGTGCACGTCGTGTGCATTTAACGCCCACTTGCCTGGTAGTGGGTGGCTCTACCTGTCAGCGGACGTGGGTGTGTCAGTCATTTATTTTTCAACCGTTACCATCCAACCTACTCGTGGCGTAGCGGGCGACTCGCTCGACCCTGAGGTCGGACGAGGCGGAGACGCGTTCGCTCGACCCCTACGGAGACGGGGTCGAGCGCGTCGCTCGTGCGTGGAGGATTCGACCCCTCCGTGAGGGGGTCGGGCGAGGCGGAGATCGCCTGTTGGCTCGGTCTGTTGTGCGCCCGTACGATGCGGAGGTTGGTTAAGGCGGGGATCATTTATGCCTTGATCACATATGTTAAGGTCGAAGGTCATTATGGTTAACTACCTCTGGTATTGACCCTCAACAGTAGCCCCCTAGTGAGGCCTGATCTTCTTGTGAAAGGGAGTCTGGAGTCACTCACATCGGGAGTGGTAAACTCGTGGTGGTAGGCTCACGTTGGGCCTCATCGAGCTTACGTGTTCTGCGATCCCGTGATAGATCTCTTTTCGCGATTCCGTTCCCGAGACTCCCGCTCGTTGCGGTGGTCCGATCGTGGACACGGTTCGTCTTGCATCGTTCCTCCAGCGCGTCTGTTCGCCAGACGAGGAGGTTGAGCCGGGCCACGCTTTACCACGAAGGCCGAAGCGCGACGCTCGTCGAGTTACAAAGGGGAAAGTTCGAGTGAAGCCTGGGCTCCCTTCGGGGGGAGCTCCGATGGACCAGCTGGTGGTCGACCTCAATATTCCTGGTTGCCGTCCCAATCTGGTACCCGGATGCCGTTCGCTAGGCTCCGAGGGCTTGCTGCTTTTCTGCGGTGAAATACCCATGGGTCGGCAAGAACCGGGACTGGAACGTGGACCAAGATGCCCTCGGCGCTCGTGCGCCAGGGTATTGGCCGTTAGCGGGCCCATCTCTATCCACCCCTCACTCTATTTTCGCCCTGAGCGGCTGTCGAACCCGTTCGCTGGGCCAGCCTTCGAACTCTTTGGGCCGTCGGGGCATATTTCAGCCCAAGTCCCTGCCTGCCAAATTTATTTCGTGGCAGCGGCGCCGCAGAGGCGTCTGCCGCGACGGGACGTGCGGCAGGGATCTTAGTCTTCGGGGGTTATGAGTACACACGCACATGCGCTCGACCCCGTCGAGCGGACGGCCATGTAGGCCCCGCCTGCATCGACTGGCGGTAGGCGTCGCGTGGGCGGGAGTAAATGCCGCTCTGTGCGAGGCGGCGATGCGGGCCCCGTCTGTAGGGACGGAAGGAAAACTCCAAGCGGGCAGGAAGCTTCCCGCACTGCGGCGGTTGAGAGGGCCCGTTGGCAGTGAGCGAGGTGAGAGGAAGTCGAAAAGACGGAGTCGCGTTCGCGCGAGGCAAACTGGCTAGGCGGGCCCCACCTACAGCAGTTTGAGAGTGACCCTAAGAGGGCGGGATATTTCCCGCGCTGCGTGAGGCGGTTACGCGGGCCCAGTTGCAGTGAGCGGTACGAGAGAAATCCGGGAAGGCGGAGCGGCGCCCGCACCGGACAAGATGACCAGGCGGGCCCTGCTTGCAGCGAGAGGAGCGTCAGGCGGGTGAAAGGTATAAGTACGCACCTTGCATGCCCGTTCGCCGCACTCGTCACTCGCGTCCCTTTGCCTCCCGCGCCATCTCGCACTCTTGTCCTTCGCTCTCCACTCTTCCGCGCTCGCGCGTTCCCTTCCTTGTGTTCTTCCCGCGTTCCTTGCTCGGCTTCCATGGCCTCTTGGTTGAAATCCGACATCTGGAGGGTGCGCCTCGAGGACTTGGCCAGTCGTGGCCTTCTCGTTGCCCGGACGGAGGCGAGGGAGTGGCTGCTCCCAGGCAACCAGGAGGTGCCCGCGCCGGCGGATGGGTACGTGGTGTACCTTTGCCCACTTCCATAAGCGCGGGCTGGGAGTCCCCGCGCATTCCTTCTTGCGGGGGCTCCTTCATTACTACGGCCTCGAGTTCCAGCACCTCAACCCCAACGGGAACTTGCACATCGCCATATTCGTGGCGTTGTGTGAGGGCTATTTGGGGATCGCCCCTCACTTCGATCTGTGGCGGTACTTCTTCTCCGTCTCGCTCCAGACGAAGGAAGGGCCTCATCACCCCATCGGCTGCGCCAGCATCCACCTCCGCGGGGAGCGTGCCGGCTTCTACATCCCTCTGCGGCTGCGAACTTCTCACAGGGGCTGGCACGGGCAGTGGTTCTACCTCAAGAACGACACTACCGGGCCCCTACCGGAGTTCACCGGGCGCACGTTCGACACGGCGCCCGAGGTGTGAAAATGGGGGCCGTCGACCAAGGAGCGGAAGCGGCTGGACGACGCCCTCGACGCCGTGTGGCAGCTGCGGTCCCGAGGGGTACGCGGCGCCGGGGTCATCGCCGTGTTCCACGCCCGACACGTGCTACCGCTGATGGCGCGGCAGCTCCGGCTTTGGGAAATGAGCCCCGGCTCGGATCTCTCCGGGTCGGCGATGTCGGCCGAGCCCATCTTGGAGCTGGAGCTGAAGCAGCGGCTTCGGGAGTCCCTTGCCGCCGAGGACCTCGAGGATTCGGTGGACGACCACCCGTCGATGCGCCCTGCTGAGGGCAGCTCCCTTTTGGTAAGTGGGGTCCCCGTCTAGTCATAGTTCTAGTACCTTTCTTCTTTTTCGGGCCTGACTTTTCTCCTCTTGCTGACAACAGAAGAGGGAGCTCATGGTCCGGCCCTCTCGCCCCCCTCTGCCCGAAGACGCGGCCGTCCGGGTGGCCAACCGCTTAGCTGCCGAGGAGCACAAGCGGAAAAAGGACGCCCGGAAGGCTAAACGTGCATTGAAGATCCGGGCCAAGTTGGCTCGAGATCAGCGCCGGCGGGGGTCGGGCGACGACGACAACGACGATGAGGAGGACGAGGAGGAGGAAGAGGTCGTGGAGATCCCTCGTCCCCCATTGAAGCAGGAGTTGCCGCAGTCACGCCAACGGGGCCCGAGGCTAGAGCCTCGGGGGTCGGAGGCTCGGAGGTCGGAAGCGGCACCGCCCCCGTCCTCGACGACCCCCGTCGCACGGTCGGCCCCCGAAGAGAAGACGCCAGCACCGAAGGACGCTCGCGCTCGCCCCGAGCTGGTGGGGTCAGGTCCGTCGGCTTTCGGGCCAACATCGATCGGGGCCGTAAGCCTAAGGGCCAGCGAGAAGCGGCCGGCGGAGGAGCTAGGGGGGTCGACCCCAAAGCGTCGCCGCTCTTCGTCTCGGGGGTAAGTGCGTCGCGTGAATCCTTGTTCTCCTTCTGCTCGTACTTAACATTCTTTCTTCTGCAGGTCCGGGGCGCAGGCGCTGTCACTCCAGGCGGCGCCGAAGAAGGCTCTGGCGAGGCGGTGGCCCGAGGGCGTTCCGAAGGGCGCCATGGGTGGGGCTTCGGAGCCCCCGCGCCCGCCGGCGGCGGCGGCGGAAGGATCAGAGGCCCCTTCGACCGACCCCTGGGGCCATCGGAAGCGGCGGAGGCCGCCAATCTGGAGCCAAGGGCGGTGGCGGCGGTCGTCGCTTCGGAGGCACCGTCAGAGGTGGTGGCGGCGGCTTCAGAGGGGCAGGCGGAGGCTCCAGCGCCCGAGCCGAAGCTGACCGTTTTTGGGCCTCCCACGGCAGAGGAGGCGGCGACGTTGGGCGCTGCTGCGGAGGAGGGTGCCGCTGAAGTGCTAACGACGGCACCAGCGACTCTGCCGGCTCCGGGGCCGGCGGAGGGAGGCGCCTCAGACTCCGGGAGCGCGTAGCGGGGTGCGGAGGGGGTCTTGTCCGCCTTGGACTCCGTCGCGGCTTTTCTCCGGGGCTAACTCGTCGACGAGGAGCAGCTCGCCGGCCGCGCGTCGTGCGGCGGCAGACGCCCTTGCCCGGAAGAAAGCCATGGCGAGGCGGCTTCTGGAGGCAGAGGATCGGCTCCGTGCCGAGCGGGGGGAGGCGCGGCGGGCCTGCGGCGCTGTGACTGCCCTTGCGGTGCAGCAGGCCTGCCAGTTGGAGGCAGTTTGGAGGAGGAGACCAAGGCCAGGCTCGAGGCTGAGGAGGTGACTGCCTCCTTGGCCATGGAGGTGGCCCAAGGACATGCCGAGCTGAAGGAGCTCCGAACCGGCGTGTCGGGTAAGCTCTGACTCCGACCCTTTCCTTTCTTTTGGCTTGGTTGCGGGCTAACCGCTGCGTCGCTATTTTTGCAGTTATGTTCGCAAAATTGAAGATGAGCGCGGGGGAGCTGTCGCGGCTCCGGGAGCATGGCACCCTCCGAGCTCCCGTCCGCGCGACCCTCGTCGACCTCGGAGTGGCCGAGGAGGTTGGGTTGAGCTCGCTTGCTCCCCAGGTTCCCCGGCTCGTCACTCGGGCGCGAGCCATGGTGGAGGATGGTCTCTACCGGGGGGTGCATCGGGCATTCGCCGTTGCCCGGTCGCACTACATCAGCATCGCCCTCGACTACATGAGCGAGGGCTTTGCCCCCGGCTACACCGACGCCGAGTTGGACGCCATCGAGGCGGAGGTGGCCCCCTTCGCGCCGGAGCTCGCTGCAAGGACGGTGGCCGAAGAGGCAGAGGACGTCCCCCCTCCCGCCCCGACAGAGTAGGAGTTAGTTTAGATTGTACTTAGGACGACCGAGGCCAAAAACGCCCAGCCCTTTTGTGAATCAGAAGAAATGAATTGAATATCTTTTGACCACTAAAGGTGTCCCTAAGTGTTTTTGTGAAGGCGTTTGTTCACAAAGTCGTGAAGGCGTTCGACCCCTTTTTCCTTGCTTCCGAAACTCATGAGTCTTAGGCTGAGGGCAGTGTCAATGTTCCGTCTGGTTGGTGAGCGCCGTTGCCGTAACCTTCGGGGGTCGTAGGCGTTGCGTGGTCTGACCAACTAAACTTCACATCTTCTTCTGCCCGTGACTTTCCCTTCTAAGTTTCGGACGCGGGGCGAGGGGTCGAAACCTTTGAAAAGGATAAGTCATGGACTAGGATAAGTAGTTGGCTTATGTTGGTAGAAGCGTCGCGGCTATAGCCCTCGGGGGCGATGAGTATCCCGCATTTCGACCGATCCAAGCCTGAACTTTTCTTATCTTTTCGTTCATCCCTTCCTCGAAATTTTGCAAGCAAGCAGAACGGCAAAATTTTAACAAGTGTCAAGGTGCGCGTGCGATGCACACCTTGCAGGTGTAGCCCCCGAGCGGGGGTCCGACTCCCGTGTAACGGGAATCGGGCGCCGCTTATCTCGGCGGCGAGGGACAATAAAACTACTGAGAGTTCTAAGGGTAGAAGCGACGTAGCTGTTCGATGTTCCAGGCGTTGGTGAGTTCTTGCCCGTCCGCCGTCTGCAACTTGTAGGAGCCGGGTCGGAGGACCTTGAAGACGATGAAGGGGCTCTCCCATGGAGGCGACAGCTTGTGGCGGTCCTTGCTGCTCTGAACGCGCCGAAGGACGAGGTCGCCGACGTTGAACGTCCTTTTCCTGCACGTAGCAGGCGTGGTAACGCCGCAGCGCCTGCTGATATTTCGCCGACCGTAGGAGTGCTACGTCTCGCGCCTCGTCGAGCTGATCCATGGCGTCTTCGAGGGACGTCTGGTTGCCTTCTTCGTCATACGCTCTGATCCTCGAGGCTCTATAGTCGAGGTTGGTCGGTAGTACGGCTTCGGAGCCATACACCATGAAGAAGGGGGTGAATCCCGTCGTCCGGCTCGGGGTTGTCCGCAAACTCCATAGCACAGCGGGGAGCTCAGCTGCCCATCACCCACTGAACTGCTTCAGTCGATTGTAGATCCGCGGCTTCAGCCCTTCTAGGATAAGGCCATTCGTGCGCTCGACCTGCCCGTTCGTGCGGGGGTGCGCCACAGCCGCCCAATCTACTCGGATGCGGTAGTCATCACAGAACTTAACGAATCGCTTCCCTGTGAACTGTGTACCTTTATCTGTGGTGATGGAGTTTGGAACCCCGAAGCGGTGGATTATATTGAGGAAGAATTCGACTGCTTCTTCTGGTCGGATCCTCGTGATTGGCCGAGCTTCAATCCACTTGGTGAACTTGTCGACAGCTACCAAGAGGTGGGTGTAGCTCCCGTGTGCCTTCTTGAGCGGTCCGACCAGGTCCAATCCCCAGACCATGAATGGCCATGTGATAGGGATGGACTGCAGCGCTTGTGCCGGCAGATGGGTCTGCCGAGCGTAGAACTGGCAGCCTTCGCACGTACGAACGATATGCGCGGTATCGTTGACGGCGGTCGGCCAGTAGAATCCCTGTCGGAATGCGTTTCCGACGAGGGTCTTGTGTGCAGCATGGTGACCGCAGACCCTTCCAGGAATGTCTCGCAGGAGCATCTTCCCTTGTTCGATGGGAATGCAACGCTGCAAGACTCTGGTGAGGCTCCTCTTGTAGAGTTCTCCGTTGATAACGGTGAAGGACTTCACGTGTCATGTGATGCGCCGAGCCTCCGTCTTATTCGCGGGGAGTTCTCCTTTGAGGAGACGGTCGAGATACGGCGTTCTCCAGTCGTCTGGGGAGCTTGTATCAGGCGTGGATGCCTCATCGATCTCCATTACGTTGGGGTCGAAAGGCATCGTGGCCGGTTTGTCCCGTTGTGCCTGGGGCGGCTCGGTGCTCACCCCTGGCGTATCTTGGGGTCGGATTGACGACCGATTCTGGTCGTGGGCGAAGACCTCTGGCGGGATCTGTTCGCATCCAGCCGCCATCTTCGCCAAGGAGTCGGCTTCTTCGTTCTGCCGCCTTGGGACGTGCCTGAGCTCGAGGCCATGGAACTTGTGTTCCAGCTTGTGGACCTCTTTGCAATAGGCATCCATGGTTTCGTTGTGGCAACTGGACTCCTTCATGACTTGGCCAACGACGAGCTGGGAATCACCCCGAACTACGAGTCGTCGGATTCCCAATTCGTTGGCAATCTTGAGCCCATTGACGACTGCCTCGTACTCGGCTACGTTGTTGGACGCGGGGAATGAGAGGCGGATCGCGTACTTCATAAGCACCCCCAAAGGAGAGACGAAGACGAGTCCGACCCCTGCTCCCTTTCGCATCAGCGACCCGTCAAAGTACAGCACCCAATACTCCTGGTCGACAGGAGCTGCGGGTAATTGTACCTCGGTCCATTCTGCTATGAAGTCGGCCAAGGACTAAGACTTGATCGCCGTTCGGGGGACGTATGTGATCCCCTCGCCCATCAACTCAAGCGCCCACTTCGTGACTTTTCCCGTTGCGTTGCGGTTCTCGACGACTTTGCGTAATGGGAAGGAACTGACGACAGTTACCGGGTGAGACTCGAAGTAGTGTCGGAGCTTCCTTTTAGCGAGGATGACGCCGTAGAGGATCTTCAGGATCTGAAGATATCGGGTCTTCGTCTCCGACAGGACTTGGCTTACGTAGTAGACCGGTCGCTGGACCTTGAGGACGTGGCCTTCTTCCGTCCGCTCTACAACAAGGGCGACGCTGACGACCTGGGTCGTCACGGCGATGTAGAGGAGGAGAGGTTCCTTAGGGGTCGGAGGCACCAGGATCGGGGGCTTCGTCAGGATAACTTTTATCCTATCAAGGGCGTCCTGTGCCTCCAGTGTCCATTGAAATCGCTCGGATTTCTTCAGGAGCTGGTAGAGGGGATGCACGCGTTCACCGAGACGTGAGATGAAGCGGCTCAACGCCGCTAAGCATCCGGTCACGCGTTGCACTCCCTTCAAATTCTGAATCGGGCCCATTCGATTGATGGCCTCGATCTTCTCCGGGTTAGCTTCGATGCTACGCTCGAAGATGATGAATCCGAGCGACATTCCCCTCGGGACCCCGAAAACACATTTTTCGGGGTTGAGTTTGATGTCGTTTGCTCGGAGCTTGGTGAAGGTCCGCTCCAGATCGGCGACGAGCTGGTCGGTCTTCTTGGATTTGACGACGATGTCGTCGACGTATGCTTTGATGATATCTCTGATGAGCTCGTCGAAGCATCTAATCATGCAGCGCTGGTAAGTTGCGCCTGCGTTCTTTAGTCCGAACGGTATCGTGACGTAGCAGTACGACCCGAACGGTGTGATGAAGGATGTCGCGATCTGGTCGGACTCTTTCATACGAATCTGATGGTACCCAGAATACGCGTCAAGGAAGCAGAAGGCTTCACACCTTGAGATTGAATCAACTATCTGGTCTATGCGTGGCAAAGGGAACGGGTCCTTTGGACACGCTTTGTTGAGACTGGTATAGTCGATACACATTCTCTATTTCCCATTCTTTTTTCGTACAAGGACGGGATTGGCTAACCATTCAGGGTGGTACACTTCCTTGATGAAACCGGCTGCCAGCAGCTTGGCTACCTCCTCTCCGATGGCCCTGCGCTTCTCCTCGTCGAAGCGGCACAGCCGTTGCTTCACCGGTCGGGAATCCGGCTTGATATGCAAGGAGTGCTCGGCGACCTCCCTCGGAATGCCCGGCATGTCCAAGGGTTTCCACGCGAAGATGTCGATGTTCGCGCGGAGGAAGTCGACGAGCACGCTTTCCTATTTGGCGGGGAGGGATGTCCCGATCTTGGCCACCTTCTCGGGGGCGTTGACGGGGTCGAGCTGGATCTCTTTGGTGCCCTCGGCGGGCTCAAAGGACCCAGCGTTGCGGTTGGAGTCGGGGGCGTCTTCGGTGATCTATTGCCGGATGGCAGCAAGTTCCTCCGTAGACGCGATGGTTGCGGAGGCGAGCTCGCCGCTCTCCGTCTTGCACTGGTAGGCGCGCTGGAAGGAAGCGCCCACAGTGATGACCCCCTTCGGCCCAGGCATCTTGAGCTTCAGGTAGGTGTAGTTGGGGATGGCCATGAACTTCGCGTAGCACGGCCTCCCCAAGATGGCGTGGTACGACCCATGAAATCCGACTACTTCGAACGTGAGAATCTCCGTTCGAAAGTTGGTCGGGGTCCCGAACGTGACGGGCAGGTCGATCTGCCCGAGTGGGACGGCTTGCTTCCCGAGTACGACGCCGTGGAAGGGGGCTCCGGTCGGTCGGATGAGCGACCGATCGACGCCCATGGCGTCGAGCGTCTCTGCGTACAAGATATTGAGGCCACTGCCTCCGTCCATGAGGACCTTGGTAGACGCTTCTTGCCGATGATGGGGTCGACTACCAAAGGGTATCGACCCGGTCGTGGGACGTGGCTGGGATGGTCGAACCGATCGAATGTGATCGGGGCCTCCGACCATCGGAGGAAGGCTGGTGTCGCGGGTTCAGCTGCGAACACTTCGCGACGCTCGACCTTCGCGCGGCGCTTTCCTCCGTGCGCCTCCGGACCTGCGAAGATCATAAGGCAACCGTCGGGCTCGGGGAAGCCATCGTTGCCTTCGCTGGCGTCGCCTTCGCCGTCTGCACCCTCAGGGGCTTGTCGGGGCTTGTCTTTCGGCTTGCCCTTTGAAGGCCCCTGGTTTAAGAATCGCTTCAAGAGCGAGCAGTCCTTGTAGAGGTGCTTCACGGGGTATTCGTGGTTTGGGCACGGACCGTTCCACTTATTCTCGAAGTGGTCCGAGGTGTCCGTAGCCGGCGCCTTGGCGCCCTTCCGTTCGGCGGCCGCGACCATCTGTCCATCAGACGATTGTGGCCGGTTCTTCTTCTTGCGGGAGCGGTTGGAGGGGCCTTCGCCGACGTTGTCGCCCTGCTTCCCCTTCGTTTCAGAGCGGTTGAAGATCGCGCCAACGGCTTCCTCGTCGGAAGCGTGACTGGTCGCAATGTCCAAAAGCTCCTTGGTCGTTCGTGGACTTTTGGGCCCTAGCTTGTAGACTAGGGTGCGGCATGTAGTCCCGGACAAGAAGGCCCCGATGACATTGGCGTCGCCGACATCCAGCAGTTCGTTGCACTGTCGGGAGAAACCTCGGACATACTACCGGAGGGTCTTCCCTGGTTTCTGTTGATAGTTCTTAAGGTCCCAGAGATTGCCTGGGCGCGCGTAGGTTCCTTGAAAGTTACCAACAAAGACCTCTCTCAAATCAGACCAGTTTGCGATCCGATCGGCAGGGAGGTGCTCGAGCCACGTCCTGGCCGAGTCGGCCAGGTAGAGTGGCAGGTTGCGGATGATGAAACGATCATCATCTGCTCCTCCGGCTCGGCAGGCGAGCCGGTAGTCTTCGAGCCATAGGTTCGGATTCGTCTCCCCTGCGTATTTCGGCACGTTGGTCGGTGGCCGGAAACGCTGGGGAAACAGAGCGTTCCGGATGTGGGAACTGAAAGCCCGGGGTCCCGGAGCGTCCAGGCTCGGACTCCTGTCTTCGTCGTCGTCGTAGCGCCCTCCTCGGCGCGGGTGACGACCCCGACCCACCTCAGGGGCGCGTTCCAGTTGCCGTCGTCGCGCCTCCAAGGTGGCGCGGGCGTCACGGTTTGCACCGAGACGTCCGCGAACGCAGGCTTTTGAGGCCTCGTCTGTCCCCGGACGCGTCTGTTGTACAGAAGCGTTCGGGGTGTGCGGTCTATGTGCTCACGATCGCGAGCTCTCCGCTTGCTGTGCCGCCGCACGTTGCAGCAACGCCTCAACTTCGCGTGGAGTGCGTCGGGCTTCGGGCGTGATGGGTTCGGGGAGCTCCCGAAGCAATGCCGCTGCTGCAGCAAGGTTCTAGCTCGCCCGCGCAAAGTGTAGGCGCCTATCGCCCTCCTCCATGATCCGTTGGCGTACGTCACGCGCCATGGAGCGGGCACATCCACCGGGCTCGCCGTGAGCGAGCTCTCAGTCGATTTCTGCTTCCTCCTGTTCCAACTGTCGTTTGGCCTCACGGAGTTCCTCCCTCCGCGCTTGTAACTGCTCGGGCAGTATGTCACGGGGGGGGAGTCTCGGAGGCCGGTGGCAGCTGGGTGAGAGGGAGATTACTCCTCGGGTCGAGCGGGTCTTCAGAATGTGCCATGAGGCACTCACGCGAGGGATTATTACTTCCCTCACTACGTTCTAGGTCGGAATCTCTGTTCGCCTCGTCGAGGAGGTCGAAAAAGGATTCCGACGTATAGCCTGTCATTCCCACGAACTTGGTGTCCGTGGAGCACGGGCTTTCGCACGATGACGTACGAGTCATCGTGGTTTTACAAGAATTGCCCTGATCGGGCAAAGAGGTCGCGCGTGGGCCCTTGCGTGAGGGCTTCCGAAAGCGCGAGCCTTTGCCAGGGCGTCGCTTTTTCCCGTTGGCCGGCACGGCCGGCGTGCAACGGGGAACAGGGGCGGTGGCTGGTGACGCCGAGGTGTCGTCCAGCATCAGGTTGCCTCCAGATGTGGCAACGAAGTCGAGACTCCCTAAGGACACGACAGTACCGGGAATCCATCCGTTGGTGTGGTTTGCCATCAAAACCTGAGGGATGATCGACGAAAACGCACAGCCCCCCTACCTGGCGCGCCAACTGTCGAGGTTCGTTACCGTCGACTAGTGAATTTATCGTGGAGGGTGCGTTTTGAGGTCTCGATGGTTCGCGAGAGGACACAAGGTTTATACTGGTTCAGGCAACGATGCCCTACGTCCAGTTTTCGAGCTGTTCGTGTTACTCGCGACAAGGTTTACAATGGGGGTTATAAGAGGAGGAGAAGGGGAGAGTGCTCCCCGTCTCTAAGTGTGTTCGTGGGTGAGTATTCCAAGGCTAGCGTGAGCTAATGAGAGTCGTAGGCGCGTAAGCTTGTCCAAAAGACCTGTCCTTCGTCTTCGATCTTCTCCTCCTTTTATACCGTGATGTGGGGAGGTCCGGCTCCGTGGAGCAGGTCCTGGCCGTACGTAAGTTGGGCCTGTCCACGGCGGATGACGTCTACGGTGTGGCAGGTGTAGCCACTACTCGACGGAGTGGCCCGTGTCGTCACTCGACGGAGTCTGGTCCGTATGGAGAAACACCGCTGTAGGCGTTGGCGTGGTGACGCCGTAGTCGTGGCCGTCGCTCGGGGACGTCCCGTCGAGGAGGTGACGAGTCTCTGACAGGCGCTGTAGCGACGGCACCCATCTTTTGGGCGGTGCATGTCGTGTGCATTTAACGCCCACTTGCCTGGGTAGTGGGTGGCTCTACCTGTCAGCGGGCGTGGGTGTGTCAGGCATTTATTTTTTAACCGTTACCATCCAACCTACTCGTGGCGTAGCGGGCGACTCGCTCGACCCTGAGGTCGGGCGAGGCGGAGACGCGTTCGCTCGACCCCTATGGAGACGGGGTCGAGCGCATCACTCGTGCGTGGAGGATTCGACCTCCGCGAGGGGGTCGGGCGAGGCGGAGATCGTCTTTTGGCTCGGTCTGTTGTGCGTCCCTACGATGCGGAGGTTGGTTAAGGCAGGGATCATTTATGTTTTGATTATGTTTGTTAAGATTGAAGGTCATTATGATTAACTACCTCTGGTATTGACCCTCAACAATGAGCGGTTAAAAAAAATTTTTAAGTCAACGATAACAAGTAAAAAAAATAAAAAGAGTAGTAGAGCATGGAGTTTCACTTGACAGGTGGGGCTCACGCTGTGGACGGGAGAGGTACTCGCGTGTGCTTGAGCCGTTGACCAATAGTATGACTGTATGAGCTAACTTGACGCTGCAGAAAAGATAGCGGGTGGCTGGACGGATCGCGGGGGTGTAAGCCCGATGGGCTTCTTTGAACTATAAGCCCAACATGCCCATCGTCCGGGCAGCCTCAGCACTGAGCACAGAAATTTTCGAATCGCAAAGTTTGGATTCGATCAACTGCCGTCGCCCCATCAACAAACTACTACTAGTACGATGGGAGTTTGTTTTGTTCAATTAAAATCCTCCCACCCTGGGTTGTACAGTAGTAGTACTACTAGTACCAAACCAAGCAAGGCCGTTTGGTGATTAAAAAAAAAAAAGAGGCCCGTTTGTTCATTCAATAATCCTCCCATCCCTATCCGGACTTCGGCAGCAGTAGGAAGGAGTACGTACGTTACGTGGAATATCGGACGACGGCACAGAACGACGACCGCGCGGTCCTCGTAAACCGTGGCCGAACGGCTGGACCCGGCCCGCTCGCTTGGCTCGTTCGTTCTTTCTCTGCTTGCGTTTTTCTCTTTTGTTGATTGAGGCCATTTTACCTTGTTTTTTTTCTTCTCATTTTCTTTCTCTTTTGTGCTAGTACGTGTAAATGAACCTCCGCTGGGCTTTCTTTTAGCCTGTTTGGATAAATAGGCATAAGAAGTAAAATTAGGTCCAATAGTTTAGCCCCTAAAATTTTTTAACACCTGAGGTGTTTGGATTACTACGCAAAACTTTAGTCCGCTAATGTGAATCGACTATTTTATCCTTAGAAAACGCAGTTGTTCAACCTGCATGAAAAATGTAAATATTCCATTTGACACAACTCAAATACATAACTTGATACTGCTACAAATCAAAAGTACATAACAAGATGCGGTTTACTCGTACAAGAAGTCAAACACAGTCTACGATCTACGGAACAAGGCATTGGTAATTTGATCACAAAATTCATTCATGCTTCGATCTTCGTCCCTTGCGTCACTAGTTCTTGTTGGATGCTGACATGTCGATGCTTCAGGAGGAGCATAGTCCTCGTCACAATCAACAAGCTCGAAATCTCTGTCTGCAATTTTATTTTGTCGAATAAAATTATAAAGTGTCATTCATGCTACAATTATTTCGCTTTTTTTTCATTGAAAAACTTGGCACTTTTAATAAAATCCTCCACTTCATCTTCAAAACCCCAAATGCCCTCTCTACTATGTTTCTAAGAGATGAATGAGCAAAATTAAATGTTTCTTTTACACCTTTTACCATTGGCCTATTTTGAAACTCTGGAAGATGGTACCTTGTTCCTTTGTACGGCGTAAGATAACTCGGACGATTCGGGTACCCAGAATCTACTACGTAAAACTTACCTATATATGTCAATATTATTGTTAGAGACAAACCCTACAACATGAGAACAAATAGAAATTTATATATACGAACATAAATTACATTATACCTGACGGTGGATGTGGAAACTTGTCTTTGTATTTGTGGATAGCATCATTCAACACTCTCATATCATGTACTGAACCCGACCAACCCGCAAGAACAAATGTGAACCTCATGTTGAAGTCACAAACAGTAAGCACATTCTGTGTAGTGAAACTCTTTCGACATATATATTGCACCACCTTATCATGTGGCACAACTATTTGTACATGAGTGCCATCTAATGCTCCTATACAATTGTTGAAGTGTGAAAAGAATCTAGGATTTTGCAGCCTACGGTGTACTGTTCCAAACTAAGGATTCAATGGCTTAATAATGTCAGCAGCTAGCTTGAGAACATATTTCAAAACTTTGTCAAAGTTACGGTGTACTGTCTCTAGCAACCTATGCATTTTGTTCATAGCTTGCCTAACTGACTGAGGAGCACCAACCGTCCAAAGAAACATCTACGGCCTCAACTGAACTCTTTTTTTTGGTGGACTTTAGCCCATATGAGTCGACCAATAGGTCATGAAGTCGATCAAATAATGGTCTACTCATTCTGAACATGTTATAGCACTGTGTACTATCTGCGAGATTTCTTATAACCCAGTCATGACCATTTTCAACTACCTTTGTCCTCTTTCCTTTGTGAAAATAAGTTTCATCGTACGTACCAAACATAAGTAGACCATCCATGACGTCCCTTTCATTTTCCTCCTCCGCAAATAAAAGCTTCAGAAGTCCATCATCACTAGAGTCGGCCTCCGCATCCATATCCTGAGACATCAGTTTGCACAACCATATTAGATGATAGTTCCCAACACAAATGTCGATTCAAGAAAAGTATACAATATGTTCACTGCAAAAAACGTTAAAACATAATAGGTTCACATCACATGTCACAAATAGGTCATAAGTTCACTACGTATATCACAAATACGTAGTAGCTTAGCAACACATATCACAACTACATAATAGGTTCGCATCACATATAGATAATAGCCTGGCAACAAAGACACACAAATAGTTCGTAACTTCACAGCACATATCTAATTCAAGTTGTGCTGCTTGCAGCATCTCTCCAAGAAGACCCGTCGTTCTTCAGGTGTAGTAATGTTGATGAAAAAAATTTGTCTAGTGTAGTCATCTTTACAAATCTCTAAAAGAGCATAGATTACTCAGCACTTGTTTCTTTCATCCCGCACTCCAAAGCTAACTGTTGAGCTTGCTAAATTGAGGAACTCAACTCAGACCTCCTCTGTTGCTTTTTCGTGCAAGTTACCTTAAAGTACTTATTTCTTTCAGCTGACATTTTAGTGACATAGTTAAATAGTCCATCATCTTAACCATTGGGCTTTTGGACTTCTTCTTAGGACTTTCAGCTGTGGTGCCACTACTACTCGCTCTCTTGTGGGTATTGGAACTCATAGGACTAGGTTGTAAGTCTTCAAATTCAGCATCCTCATCCTCATATTCCATAGTGTCTCTTTTCTCTTCACTATTGCTTTGTCCTGCTACATAGGAAGAGGAACCGTCCACAGCAACACCCTCGAATATTTACTGGAGCTCTGGTAGGTACTTAGGAGGCCCCACCTTAATTTTTTCCATTCCGTATGCTTCTGCACCTAGTAAGAAATTAAGTTAGGAATTGCACATTGAATATTAGGCCACGGATGAATAATTCATTAGCAGAATGAATTACCTCTGTTTCATCTTCCCACCATTAAGGATCTGCAGTAGGCCAACCTATTTCGTCACGTCCTAGTCCGCTATTGGTATGGAGATCTTTGATGAACTGGTATATTTGCTTCAGTTGCCTGATTTGATTACTGATTTTCCTATCATGCCTCAGGTTTGTTGCACGGTGGTACTTATCTATAATCTGTTTGTACCCTCTAGATGACATAATTCCTTTGTTGTAGTTACCCAAACTAATTTGTTCAATGAGCAACTTACACAACCGTTTGGTATTCTTTTCCGTCCAATCTGCCTTGTCAGTTTTGTTCTAAGTAATTCAGCAAACAAATGTACAGGTAATTTCAGAACATGGCATGGTACAAATTTCAGATTTGTAAATTAGGAAGCAATAATATACCTGGTGGCTCCTGCGAAGCTCTTCTCCATCGTTGGCAGTAGCATCGTCCTCTTCTTCACCACACCGTCCGCCACCGCCAACGCGACCATTTTCACGGTTCACTGATCGAGGAGGCAGGGAAGACATGGCACGACCCCTGGGGGAAATCCGTGGCCTGGGAGCAGCATGGACACGTGAGGTGGAAATGCGTTCGAAAGGCTCCGCGCAGCCCCCACCCCGACCAGGAATGGCACCTCTGCCACCACTGCTGCCAGCCGCGCGTAAGCGGAGGGTATCATTGTAGGTGCGGAGTCGAGGGGGACGGAAGATGGGGGTGACGTCGTTCCCGCCACCTTCACCGCCTGGCTGCAGGTACTCTTGGTACGCCGCCAAGTGTGGCCACCTCTCTGACTAGGAGTTGAGGTCAAGTGCCTCCAGCCCAACCTAGGAACCATGCATGGACCTCGACGCCTGATCCAGGCCAGCCTCGTCGGAGAATATGTCGAAGCCGCCGCTGTGGTGGGGCGAGTACGAATGCGACTGGGAGAACAGATCCCTTGAGCCCTGGCCAACAAAACCGTCCATCTGTGCCGGGGACAAAGAAGAGGGTGAAGACGGGGGCGTGGCATAGGGTACAACCGGCACAAGGCCACCGCGGGAAGACGACTGCGGGCGGTAGCCCGACTTGAACCTGCGGGCCCTGTTCAGACGGGACCTGCTCGACGACCGGCGATGGTGGTGGAGGCACGTTGCTGGAGGAGGACGACGGGACGTCGGCGCTATGGGAAGAGGGTCGCAGGCGGCCGGCCGCCTGGATCTTCTGCCCGTCGGGTGGGGTGGCATGAGGAGGACGGCGGCTAGCGGCTCCGAGGCTACGGGCGAAGGGCAGAGAGGACGGCTGGCGGCGGAGCCTTGTGCTGTGGCGGCGCTGCGGGTGGTGGGGGAAGACGATAGGGTTGCGTGCGGGGTGGGGCGGTCGACGGCGCGCCTCGCGAAGAGGAGGGCGGTCGGCGGCTCCGGGCGAGCACAAGATCGGCCGACGGCGCGCGTCGCGAAGAGGACGGCGGGCGGCGGGGTGGGCCGGCCGGCGACGCTAGGCGACCACGAGGGCGGTCGGCGGTGCGTGTCGCGAAGAGGAGGGCATGCGGCGGGGTGGGGCCGCGGCGACGCCTGGCGAGCACGAGGTCGGCTAGAGTCTCCGGGCCTGGCGGTGCCGCGGAAGAGGACGCGGGGCTACGGGTGACGGGCGAAGAGGACGCCGGGTCCTGCAGGCGTCGCTGCCGGCGGGACGACGAGGGCGGCCGACAGCGCTAGGCGACGCGAGGGCGGGCGTCAGGGGAGGGGGAGGGGAGAGGGGGGCGGAAGCACGGTCGGCGGCGGCGGGGGCTGAGATGGGCGATAGGGTTGTGTGAAGGTATCCCCATAAATATTCTTTTTAGCACTTTTTAGAGCCTCTTTCATGTCTAAAAATTTTAGCCCGTGGTTTAACTGATTTGCCCTCTTTTGACCCTCCTATTTGAAACTTTTAAACTAAACACCCACTTTATTTCGTTGTTGCTTGCTAGGACTACGCGACGAGGAGACAGATCCCCGACCCGCTCCGCGTGCCGGGGTAGTGTCCTCGTCGGCGGCGCCGGTGCGGGACCCGCATTTCCTTTCCCTCCCGCAGGCCGCCGATGCTCGATTTGAATATCTGTGGCAGGCAAAGCAGCCTCCTCGGCTCCAACGAGCTTGGCCCCCTCTTTTGGCTTGCCTTTTTCGCTTTCTTTCTTTGGGGGACGGCCAAAATCAACGTTCGCCAGTTTGAACTTCGAAACCCGTGGCTCGTCACGAGTACTCACTAGTATTAGCTCACTGCACCTAAGAAATTCAAACGCTTTTCGCGCAAAGCCAAACAAGCGACTGATTAATCTTGCAATTTGCAATAGTGTAGTGTAGCATCGCCACGCTCTGTTGGTGGAGCTTAGCTCGGTGCGAAAAATCATGGACTAATCCCCAGTCGTAATCAAACATTACTCTACTCCAGATTCGTAATCATGGCAGTAGTACCACCGTAAACACGAGGGCAATCTGCTGGGTCCGGTTAGCAGGACGCTGTGAGAGCGCGTCAGTAGCAGCAGCGGCAGGTGGACAGAGCTGTCTGTCAGCCTCTGCTGCTGCTCGCCTCAGGAGAAGGGGCACTGCGGCAGACAAACCTTCTTGACCGACCGACCCAGCGGCTCGGCGCGCGCCGCATTTACTACTCACACCGCACCACCTCCTTCCCAAGCAAGGGGTCATTCCATCGGCCAGCTGCGGTCCGCCTGCGGGCGGCGAGTTCTTTAAGGACACGGGCACGAGACCGTTGCCTCCATTTGCTTGTCTTGTTGGCTTCCCGGAGAAGACAAGCGTCCTCCTTTGTCTCTGTCCTTTCTTCCGCTCTTTGCTCGTGTGTGTCTACTGTAGCCGACTCCTCCGCACTGGGAGCCTGGAAGGGAAGAGGGAGGAGGAGAGGAGAGCCCGGAGCAGCAGAGGAGGAAGAAGAAGAGGGGCAGAGATGAGCGTGACCAAGTTCATAAAGTGCGTGACGGTCGGGGACGGCGCGGTGGGCAAGACCTGCATGCTGATCTGCTACACCAGCAACAAGTTCCCCACGGTACGCGATGCTTCTTCCCCTTCCTTCGCCGCACCCAATCTCCACCCTCTTCTGTTCGTCCGCTCGTTCAGAACTGGCTCGGTTCAGTGGTAGACGGAATGCGTTTTTTCGAATCCAGGACAGTTCATTTCATTTGATGTCTTTCTTCCCAGATTTGTAGTAGTAGGTGCTCCTGTCCCTTTCCTCTTGCAGCTAGCGGGGAAGCTGCTTTGCCGTTTGCATTCGGTTCTCTTCTCTGGTCGCCTTTACAAGGATGGCCACTGACAGCGTTTCTCCCTGGTCTTGATTGATTTCTGACAGGATTACATTCCGACGGTGTTCGACAACTTCAGCGCCAACGTTTCCGTGGATGGCAACATCGTCAACTTGGGCCTCTGGGACACTGCTGGTACCGCTTCTTCTTCTTCTTCTACACTTCCGTAGCTCAACTTTTACTACTACTAGTACCGCCCAGAATCTGAAGATTGCTCTGTTTCCTTCGCCCCAGGGCAAGAGGATTACAGCAGGTTGAGGCCACTAAGTTACAGGGGCGCCGACGTGTTCGTGCTCGCCTTCTCCCTGATCAGCAGGGCTAGCTATGAAAATGTCCTGAAGAAGGTATTGTATGCAGATAATGCTTTTTTTTAAAAAAAAACAGTTTGTTGGGTGCAGAAAAGAGGTTTTTCTTTGTCTTGTGGCAGACATCTAGTACACCAAGGAATACATTAGGAGTCACTGCTTCTCAGATTTGTCATTATTATTAGTATTTTCTTTTACTAGAATGTGTTCGGAACTGCAACTGATCATCCTGTTTCTGTCCGAGCAGTGGATGCCAGAGCTTCGCCGATTTGCACCCAATGTTCCGGTTGTTCTCGTTGGGACCAAGTTAGGTGAGGTGGTTAACTGAATGTGAATTGATTTAGTGAAGTGTGGCACATATTTCTTGTCATGACTCTCAGACTGTCCAATAGTTAATGAAAGGAGTTTCGTTGGATTCCATTGTGCAGATCTCCGTGACCACCGAGCGTACCTTGCTGACCATCCCGGTGCTTCAACAATCACAACGGCAGAGGTTAGCCATCTCATCATCTACTTATTTTCAACACTAAATGGCAGATACTACCAAGAGGTGGTTAAGTTGTGTTATATTAAGTGGAGTGTGCTCTCCTTGTGAAGGGCGAAGAACTGAGGAAGCAGATTGGTGCTGCAGCTTATATTGAGTGCAGTTCCAAGACGCAGCAGGTATAAATGTCAACTCTTTTGTGTTTAGGATATTATTTCTTGATAGTTAAATTTATGTGTACACTATTATAAACATGGAACTACCGTACTGACCAAACGTATTGGTAAATGATGTGTGACGTACTAGAATGTCAAGGCTGTCTTCGACACGGCCATCAAAGTGGTCCTTCAACCCCCACGAAGAAGGGAGCCGGTGGCTGCAAGAAAGAGAAACAGGAGAAGCTCCGGATGCTCTATAATGTAAGGTTCATTTTAATTTGCCGACTCGTTGAATCATATGATCGTAGGGGCCTGTTCGATTGCTTACAAATATAGTAAAGAAACCAGAATGTGCAATCTACTCCCTCTGTTCTTAAATTGTTATGTTTAGGTCAAAGACTTTCATTTTTGAACTAGTATTGTTGTCCTAACTACAACAATTAAAAAAACAGAGGTAATATCGTCACGAAGGTATCTAAATTGTCTATTTATGATAAACTTGAGGTGTTACGGAAAAACCAGTTTTACCGAATCTAGTTTCTTATTATCACTTGTGTCCCAGGAACCTGATGTGTGGCAGCACATGTGTGGCCTAGGAGTAGGACACTGAAGGTCAAATTGATCCATGAGGAGGTTTGGGCAAGTGAATTTGCTGTAATAATGGAGCATGGATGTACTACTACCGCTTTTGTTTCGTTTGGCTGCTTTGTTGCATGCTTGTGGGTTCTAGACTAGTGTATCAGGCTTTTGGACTGACTTTTATCTGGCTGCTACTGTCATGTAAGAAGGATGTTGTACAAGGATTGCTGTGATGTTCTGTAAGATGACTATGTGATAGTTCAGATATAATCTACTAACAAATTCTCTACACCAGTACGTTACCAGTTTTGTGAAATCATGATAATTTTCCAACCATATGTTCCATAATAAGCGCTATGTTTAGTCTCGATCTTCATACCAATTCGTTATGCAGTCGCATAGAGTGATGTCAAGCCTGCTCGGATTGCGGATGGAATGTCGAGCACAATAATCATGCTGTGCTACCAGTTTACTACTAGTTTTATTCGGCAGTTCTTTACAAGCAACCCCAATGAAACAATTTGAAAGATGCTCCATGAATTCATCAGAGACAGGGATGACCACATCAATCAACCTTACATTTGTAATAACACGTTCATTTCCTCATCATCTCTTTCAGCTTTTCATTAGCCGCTACCAATTCAGCAGCAATGCCTACTTCATTGGCTGAGTGCCCTGCATCTGGAACCACCTGCATCCAATGTGGAGTAAGCATTTATATTCAAGGGCAGCAGCAACACCAAATTTTAAATCAAGAGGTGATTAAGTATGTCTGTTGATGCATAACAAAATTATCGTATCATGGTTCAGCTGGGCTGGGAGACATTACTCAGGTTGACAGTTTTTGTTACGCATTGTAAATCTAAGCCAGACAAAAATGTGTGTAATTGCCATTTTATACGTTTTATAAAGCACCATACCCTTGACAAAGGTGGTCAAAAGTATCAACCATTTTTTTATCAGAATTTTCACCCTTGGTAAATTTAGGACCTAACTCTTCAATAAGCTATTTTCGTCAGTACCGCATGAAGTGCGTATTTCACAAATGAAGGATGTTTTATTACCTTAAATTCTGCTTCAGGCCAAGCTTTATGAAGGTCCCAAGCAGACATCATAGGGCAACAAACATCATACCGCCCCTGCAACATAAAAAGCATGAGGTTCAAGTCCACCAAAAGCTTTCTATAATTGATTTCTGTTCTATCAGAGATCCAAATCGTTCAGAGTAGTATATAGCAACCACTACAGTGCGAATTTGTCTACCAGACAGGCACAAAGGTAAAAACGAGTAACCTAACCCATGAAATTTTTCGTATATCCTTATTTGGCCCGTAGAAGCATATGGGTAATGTCAGTTAAACAAACAAGGCTTAATGACAATTTACCTGCACAATGAAAGCTTTGATATGTCGAATCTTGTCAACATTGTCCAATAGGTATGAATCTGAAGGTAAAAACCCCTTATTCACAAAGTAATGGTTTTCAATCCTAGCAAATGCCTGAAAAAAAAGTATATGAGTTAACTATAAAAGAACATGCAATGACCATAATAAAGAATTAAAATATCACTGAAACATGCCATATAGACTAATGTATCGTAGTATGTTATTTTGAATACAAAGTTAGAGAATCTTTCTTTACTGCCATTGATGGCAACTGGAAACAGTTTAATAGGTCCGAGCAAAACAATTTCTGCAAATTGCGACTATGCAGTAATAATTGCTTAAACGTTGCTTAAACAGTTTCTTCAAAAGTAGTATTGAGCCTGTACAGAAGGTCAGGCATAATAATCATAGGCATTCGTTCCATTAATCTATACATAATGATAATGGCCAGTGGTAAGGGAAATAACAGAAATACAAACACTAGTAATGTCATCAATCAAATTCAACATGCTCATGAATGGACTTGCCAATGAAAAGTTGTCATCTTCCCCTCGTCTAATCATATCATGATTTTGGATAAGATGTGCAGTCATCATCTCCCACATCGTCCATCTCTTTGCAGCCTCAACCTAATAGGGAAAGGCCAAATGTCTGTTTATCAAAAACAATCATGTGATGCTACCAGAATCATTGATTAGGCAGTGACACACAAGAGTGGGAAATATGAGAATTGAGAAGGAACAATTCAAGTACATCAGAGCAAAAAAAAAAATGTATGCCTACCTGAACATTAGCGGCGGGCGAAGTTAATCTTTTCAAGTAAGCAGTTATGAAACAGTTCCTTTCATCCTCAGGGATAAAATCTTTAAATGGTTCCCAGGCTACAGGTAGTTCAACCTTGTTAATACGATCAAATTAAAAGGTTTTTCCTTCATAAAATAGAATAGAAAAAAACATGCACATTGCATTAACTTTTGTACTATGTTAGTTAACTTCAACAGCTGAGAAGGAATATGTAAATAAAACTTTGCATTATTGTTCTGAAACAGTGAAGGCTTTATAAGTAATGTTTAACAAAGCTCTTTTATTAGAACACAAAACCAAAAATACGTAGTACAAACCATCTGGGAAAATGGCAGCTGCACCGCCCTCATAGAACCAATCAAGCTCCTTCTTCCTAAGCAAGAAAATTCCCCTCAGAACAAGACCGGTGACCTATGCAGGATACAGGAAAAGTCAGTGGGATCCATCATATTTTTTCCATGCACGCCAATCTGCCACAGAACTTTCAGGGTCAAATTCTAATGCAACAGACAATAACCCAGTCACCTTATCAGGGTGCGTTTGACTGTAAGCAAGGGCCAATGTGCTTCCCCATGAACCTCCAAACACCTACATTAGCTGTGAACACTTGAGTTCCTCCACTATCGAGCAGTGAACAAAGAACAGTGGGTAATTGGAAAAGAAGGCAATTGCCTGCCATTCCGGGATGTCAAGATGTTCGCGGAGCTTCTCAATGTCAGCCACCAAGTCCCATGTAGTGTTCTCCTCTAAGCAAGCATGCGGCATACTTTTGCCTGCACCCCTCTGAACACAAGCACAAAACACTTTAACAAAACGAGGCACAACTGAAACTGATGAAATTCCCCTTCCGATAATGACAGAACAGACATGGAGCCACTGAGATTATTAACAACCTGGTCAAACAGGACGATCCTATAAAACTCCGGGTCGAAGAACCTTCTGTTGCCTGGCGACGTGCCAGCTCCAGGACCGCCGTGAAGAAAGACCACCGGCTGCAAAAATTAACATGAGCGTAAGTAAGTTCATCTAAGAAAGCAGCGCGACATTGCAGTGCGTCTTGAGCAGTTGACCAAATCTAAGGGAGGGTCAGAGCAATCTGAATTGGATATTGGCAATGGTTACAACCTCTTGCAATTCACAGGCAGAGAGAAGAACGAGACGCTCACATGGCCGTGGGGGTTCCCAGACTGCTCGTAGTAGATGGTGTGGAGGTCCGAGACCTTGAGGTACCCGGAGTCGTACGGGTCGATGTGCGCGTACAGATTCCGCCTCAGCGGCTGCCCCGACGCGTCCATCTGCGCTGCCACGCCGATGCTGCGGTGAGCGCCTCTGGTCCCGGAGGAGGAGGAGGAGGAAACGCTCTGGAACGCTGGCCCCCGTCTGCCTGCTGGGGAGAAACCTCGTCAGCGCGGCGGCCGGTGAGTAGATAAGGCTGGGATCGCGGGGATCGGAGTGAGGCGGTTGTCACGTACCTGCTGCGCGTGGCGGCGGGCGCGAGAGGCGTGGGGGAGTGGTGCCGCAGTGGAGCGTGGACCAGGAGGAGGAGGAGGTGAGGACGGCCACGGGGCTGATCATTTGTGAGCCGGGCCGATCGGGGGGGCGCGGTTGGTGGCGGTTTTGTTTTGCGGTTTTCACGGCTGCCGGCGTGTTCGCGTGGCGCGCGCGGCCGGCCGGCAGCACCGCGTCGTGAATCGTGATGCCAACGGCGGACGTGCTCGGGCCTGGCCTGGGCTGTCAATGTTTGCGATCTACTAGGATGGTGTAGGCCTGTTGGGCTCTGAACGAATTTTTTTTTTCAAAAGCAAATGAACCAAATCTTGATCCAACAAAATTCTTTTTCAGCGAGCCACATGCCTTCCTAAGGGCTTGGTTGTTTCAAATTTATTTTGTAGGATCTAGATTATAGATTGTGAAAGTTAAAGGTCAAAATATAAGGATCGTTTGTTTGTCTGAATTCTACAATTCAGGTTTTATCATGTGTAGTGGGTTCGGATTATAAAGTCATAAATATAAATAACACTATTTTTCACTATCTGATAAAAGCTGCATTATCTCAGATTGTGGAATATGTGGCCTTAAATTATATATTTATTTACAAAAGCTATCCTTTTAAAGCCTCGACCCGTTCTCAACTTCATTAGACTCTGGTCCAGCTCAAGATAAAATTGTCTTAAAAAAAAAGCTCGGGCTGCAATTAGTTTATTGATGCGTCGCGTATGATCTCATCGTCACTTATGTGGCACTTGAACTGTGCAGCCTGGGTCTAGCGGACGCGGATCTGCTGACTTTACTGCACGTGTGTAATGGTCGCTGACACGTGAGGTCAAAACCGTACGAATTCGTATGTCAGCGACTGCTGCACACTACACGGGTACAATTAAGTTAGCCGATCTGATCCGGACATAGCTGGCTTTGCTTTTGCAGCTCAGCAACACCAAGATGTTGATTTGGTAACCAGCTTCCCGCGAGATTGTTTCCTGACCCGTGTGTTTAGACTGCTCCGAAGATTTTCACCGTCTCTCGATCGGTGCGAGCCCAGCAGCTGAAATTTTCCGCTGACGCCGACGTGCACCGGCCTAGCACCGCCCAGAAACCTCCTCCACGTTTGTAGAAGACTTCGCCGGCTCTGCGCTGTTGTGTGTTGCATCTGCGCGCGTAGCGCGTGCACGTTATCACTCCTCGTTCTATTTTCAATATAGTGTAGTGTTATGCTACCATAGTATATACCATCATAGTAGAGAAAGCAAAATGCAAGAACAATTATTGATGATTTTTTTCTTTTAAAATTTTTACCATTACAAAATATTTAAAAAAACAGAAGAAATAGCAGGAAATAATTGCAGACTCTGAAGAAGTGGAGATGCACGTATCAACCTCTTTTTTTTTTTCAAAGTTTGGCTCCAGCAATGCAGGGTAGTAGGTGCCAACGCAACAGCCAGCGCAGCGCATGAGAGCGAACAGCGAAAACAGAAGTATTTCAGGAGCTGTTTAGCTGTTCGCCCGCCTCCAATGCCGGCCACCCATCACCTCCACCTCCTCGCGTTCCCCCGAGTCCCCACCACCACCACCACCACCGCCTAACCCGCCATCCTTCGCGCCCGTTCCCCGCACGCGACCTCCCATCCTCCGCGTTCCCCCGATGGCCGGCACCCCGCCGTCGTCGCGGGACCCGTCGCCGCAGCCCCGGCGGCCGTCGTCCACCGCCGCCGCCACGGGCGGGGCCAAGCGCGGGGGCCTCCTGCTCGGCCGCTACGAGCTGGGCCGCGTCCTCGGCCATGGCACCTTCGCCAAGGTCTACCACGCCCGCCACGCGGACACCGGCGATTCCGTCGCCATCAAGGTGCTCGACAAGGAGAAGGCGATGCGCCACGGCCTCGTCCCGCACATCAAGCGCGAGATCGCCATCCTCCGCCGCGTGCGCCACCCCAACATCGTGCGCCTCTACGAGGTCATGGCCACCAAGTCCAAGATCTACTTCGTCATGGAGCACGTCCGCGGCGGGGAGCTCTTCGCGCGCGTCGCCAAGGGCCGCCTCAAGGAGGACACCGCGCGCAGGTACTTCCAGCAGCTCGTCTCCGCCGTCGGGTTCTGCCACGCGCGGGGCGTCTTCCACCGCGACCTCAAGCCCGAGAACCTCCTCGTCGACGAGCGCGGCGACCTCAAGGTCTCCGATTTCGGACTCTCCGCCGTCGCCGACCAGTCCCACACCGACGGCCTCCTCCACACCTTCTGCGGCACGCCATCGTACGTCGCGCCGGAGGTGCTCGCGCGCCGCGGATACGACGGTGCCAAGGCGGACATATGGTCCTGCGGTGTCATCTTGTTCGTGCTCATGGCCGGTTACCTTCCTTTCCACGATCAGAACCTCATGGCAATGTACCGGAAGATTTACAGAGGGGAGTTCCGGTGCCCGAGGTGGTTCTCCAAGGATCTTACCAGTCTATTGAATCGCCTTCTTGACACCAACCCGGAGACGAGGATCACCGTGGCTGAGATCATGGAGAGCAGGTGGTTTCAGAAGGGGTTCCGGCCGGTCAGGTTCTATGTCGAGGATGACCAGGTGCATAGCTTGGCAGATGGTGAGAATGAGACGCCGGAGCTGGAGCCTAGCGAGCCTGCGACTCCAGTGGCGCGACCACCAAAAGAGGACGACGGTGAGGATTCCGGGTGGGAATCGGACTCGTCAGTAGCATCCTGCCCGGCCACATTGTCAACAGAGGATAGGCGACGGCCTGTTGGGTCTCTCACGCGGCCAATAAGTCTCAACGCTTTTGATATCATATCATTCTCCAAGGGATTCAATTTATCGGGTTTGTTTGAAGAGAAAGGCAACGAAGTGAGGTTTGTCTCAGCACAGCCCATGCAGACGATTATCAAAAAATTGGAGGAGATTGCAAAGGTGAAGAGGTTCTCAGTTCGGCGAAAGGACTGGCGAGTCAGCATAGAAGGCACGAGGGAAAGCGAGAAAGGACTATTGACGATTGGAGCTGAGATATTTGAGCTCACACCAAGCCTTGTGGTTGTGGAGGTGAAGAAGAAGGCAGGGGATAGGGAAGAGTACGAGGAGTTCTGTGAGAAGGAGTTGAAACCTGGGATGCAACATCTCGTGCACCATACGTCCTCTGTTCCGGACATACCTTCTGACTCTGAGTAGCTTGAAAGGTAGTGCTCTTGCTTGGAAGGAGTATAAAATGGAAACTTGGGTTGAAAGGACACACCTTTATGATTCAATATATCACATGTGCAGAAAAAAAAACTGTTCATAGATTTCCTTAGTTGCCTTCTTTCTTTGTAGTGATATTGTGTTTGTGATCTAAAATACTGTAAGTTAGTGGTTGTGTACCAATACAAAAATGAAACATTTCTTCTAGTTGGTACAGTTTAAAAGGAGTGCTCATTTCACTTTAACGTCATCAAAGCAATTTATAATGTTGTCATCTTGTAAATTCATCATGTATAAAACTTCATCTGTAAACTCATATACTCAACAAGAAAAGAAATGCCAGCCTTTCTGTGTATGAAAGACTAAAGAGTGTAGCTTTGCATATTCAGTTTTCTTTGGGTTCATCAAAACAGTATCGTAGTAAAATTCAAATTTACTACATCCGGTTTTAAAAATAGTGGTGTCGGCTAGTTGAAAGTTACACTAATGAGCATCAGTATTTTAAAATTGGAGGGAATACCATTTCTTTGCTTCTACACTGTATTATTCGGTTTGATTAACTGAATTAAAGTGGGAATTGGCTAGTGGCTACTACAAACAATTTTGAGCTACAATTTATTTTCCCAAATCATTACCCTCCCTACTCACTCTTGCTAGACTTAAAGTGTATGAAAGACTATCATCAGTATAGCCTCTCTGTTCAGGAATTTCTCTTGCAATTCAGTAGGATATGAATGACCTGTCGGTTTCCTTATGTCTAGCTTCAACTAAAAAAAAATACAAAACTTTGTCTCTGAACTTTGCAAAGTAAAAAACTGTTCTGTGGCTATCCTTTTTCAGCTGAAAATGAAGAAAATAGTTTCAGTCCGTTGCATTTGTGATTCACTTCACGCGAGAAATGGTAAGCAGACTGCAACTGATATTTTTACGTGGTTCATCTTTACTTCTTCTTAAGTGATTTCGATGAGGATAGATATGGAATGCTTGATTTGTACACCTCAGGTTGTAGTAAGATGCGCACGGGCTATAAGAGTAAAGTCTTACATAGCTTAAAAATGTTGTGCCTCAGCTTGAAGCTAACAGCATCGCTTGGTTCAGTTTCTCATTGAATCTGGTTTGAGGTTGCTTCGTCAATAGAACAGCTTACGTAATCATTAAGCAGTAGATGTACTCCATATGACTTAGAAATTTATTTTATTTTCTTGAACTAAAGGCAATCTTTTTGCAAAGTAATATCATCATTAAGAAAATGAAGGGGTTTGAAATGTCTTAATACATCTTTTTTTGCGCAGAACTGAAATAGGCCTTGCAAATTATATGGTCTGGATCGAAAATTGAAATGGAAAACGAGATGAATCTTGGGATGAAGTACGTTTTCATCCTCTGTATTTTCATAAATTGTCTTCTTCTTCTTTTTCAATTACTGAAATGTCGCAATCTTCCTGGCTGTTCAGGAGCCGAGAGTTATAAAATTAAGTTTCCAAAAGAATCTGGCATTTTCTTTTTTTGTATGTTTTATTTTTATATTCTGTTCTTGGGACTTAGTAGGTGTGTTGTATCAATGCAAACTATTCTGTACCCAGCTTGCAGGATGATTTTCAAGAACTTCCATTTGCCAGCGGGACCAACTCAGTGGGGGAGGTTTCCATCCCTTGGACCAATTGTTACATCCCATCAATACACAAACAAAAGTCAAGCCATCTTTTATTTTCGGTCCTTGCTGAAGATTCAGGACTGCCGGAGTCTACAAAGGCACAGGCAAATGCATGAAAACGCCAGCTTGTGCAAAGTCAATTGCGCTCCAAGTGCTGAAGTACGTCATTCCTCCTTTTTACTGATTAATTTGAAGCAGGCTAATGTGTGGTGCCATTTGTATTCTACAGGAGTAAAGCTTACACAAGTTTGTGTCTCAGCTTGAAGCTAACAGCATCACGTGGTTCGGTTTCTCATTGCATTTGGTTTCAGGTTGCTTACTGAAGAGTAGAGCTTACATAATCATGCAGCAGTAGGTGTGCTCTCCATCGGATTTAGTAGTTTACTCTATTTTCCTGAATTGTTTTGCAAGTATGAGTGGGGTCGCATGTATTGAAAATCCTTTTTCCTATATCTCTGGAAGCTCTTACTTTGGTAGCGAATGAGATGTGGAAACTGCTGGAATTTGTTTTGCAGCTTGCTTCGCTTTATCCTATTCAATGCTGAAGACAGTAAGGTGATGCAGTTGATTTGGTCTTTGCACATCAGGTTAACTGACCCTTTCTTGCTGCCCCTGCAGGTTTTGAACGGTTTCACGGTTCATTGCCAGTTCTCAGAATTTGGAAAATGGCGGTGCTGCGTAAAATAATGTTTCCTATAGGAAATGTGACACGGTCACTGGCTAGGTAGAGCGATTCTTGTAGTATGTTTTGAGGAAGAGTAACAATCTTGTGCGGGGGTCGTTAGACTGTTGTACGTAATGCTGTGGTCACACTGAAAAGAAATTTGGTAGTCCTCCTCCTGGCTGTTCGTTCGTATGCAGAGTTTTCCAGATTGAAGTTTGGGTGTAAGTGTAAATGCAGTTCGGCCTGCTGGAGAATCAGATAGCATACGGTACCTAGTATAGTGGTTATCCCGTCCTTCTGCTCGATCTTTCTGTTGAACAGCGCCACTATTCTCCGGTTCATTTTCTCAACCGCTCTTCCGTATCCACGTTGACGAAACGAAACTCGTGTGTGCCAAAACAGTTTGGATTGCAAGCAAGGGGTGGCCCTGATCGAGATTCGTCGTGGGGTCGAAGAAGGAAGGAGGCGACAGCTCTTTCACTTCACTTGTTCGTGCACCCGGCAAACACAGCTGTTGCAAGGCTCGCCACAGTTCACAACCGGGTCCTCCTGGAAGATGATCTTTCTACACTGACGTGGGGCCGATGACATCTACTCAGGCTATCATGATTCATGAACACCTAATTGCGTTGCGACGTCATCCCGTAATCCCATTATTTTTGCGAAACAAATACTATACTACTAAAAAATGAACGTCTAGCGGCGTCCAATCGTGCACGCCGCGCACCGCAGATATATATGCGTATCTCGATATATCTTGGTGACGTTTTTTTTTTCCTCTCTTCCGTGCGTGTATGTATGGGTGCGGCGTCCAACAGGCAAGAGCCAGCCACTCACTCATCGGTGACACGGACCACACGTCAAGCAAACGCTGCGATCATCATCAGTCAAACACAGACGAGTGCTGCGTCGCCGGACCCTCCTCGGCTCCTCGCCCACGACGACGTCCGAGTCAGCATAACGCAGAGCCACAGAGGAGATGATGGATGAGCAGGAGCATGATGGATGAATCGCCGCACCCGCCGCCGGCACGTAGGCCACGGCCTCCCCGCGCGCGTCCAAACCACGCGGTCGTGCGCCACCGGTGACGGTGACGGTGACGGCGGCGGTGGTGGTGGAGCGCGACGCCGACGTGCCGCCCCGCGGATGGCGTTCGCGCGGCAGGGAGGCGGGACACGACGGCGAGAGAGCCGGGGCCGGAGCGCGCGCGCGTCGCGGTCGGGATGGGGTAGTTGGTTGGTTGGGCAGTGAGTGGTGGGTTGACGACTTTTCAACCCACTCTAATTCACCCGGTCCCTGTGCGCCATTGTCGTTAATGATGAGTGGTGACGCCGAGCTAATCGAACATAAATCGCGTGGCCGCGAGGGTTCCGTTCGGTTCCTGCTCCTTCACAGATCACAGGTGGTTGGACGCGAACGGTGGCGTCACACCCCCGCGCGCCGGGTCCGCTGGGGCATGGAAATTTTCTTCCTAACACACGGACGGGTTCACCTGCTCTCCTGTTAATACTCAAATTTAAGGCCGTTCCGGGGCCTGTTTTTTCAAACGTTAGGTCTGGAAGGAGAACCAGTCTCCCGATCTGGACGCCGCGGGGAACGGGAACCCGTTCCACTGTGAACTGCCCAAGATTTTTCCGGTATAATCCTTTGACCTGTACAATTCGCTCGCGGTAAAGATTTGACGCGGGGATTCGGGGGAATTCAACCGCAACTACGACGACTACTGTATCGGTACTGTTGCTGCACCTGAGATCCGAAACAGTGTCGTTACGGACCCGCGTGCCGTGTCATACGGGCCGTACAGTAATTATATTATTAGGAGGAGGAGATCTGGGATTACTTAATAAAGTTTTGGCGCGTTCGGGTGAGAGAGAGGAGCCGGAGGCGCACGACGAGCACGAGCAGGCAGGCGGGACGACCGCTTTTTTCTCAGTTTCCGACTTCATTTTCCACGTAGTATTTTTTGTTCTTAGCTCGCTCGCTCGCTCGCTCGCGTCTCCTTCCTTCCTCGCTCCCCTCCCTGCTCTCTCGCCCTTTATTCCCCCTCTTCTCTCTGCTCGCGCGTGGTCTCTTCCACATCTCTCGTCTCGAAGCTTCAGGAAGCTTCGGGGGTGAGGGATCCCCGCCCGCCCGCCCTCCCGCCATGGTGTCGTGGCGACGCAGCGCGTCCTGGCTGTCGTCCGCGTCCCGCTCCTCGCTGGCCGGCGGCGTCGAGGCGAAGGTTACGCCCGAGGTGGATCCGGCCGCCGCCGAGGAGGAACCCGACGAGGAGCGCTGGTCGCGCCTGCTGCCCGAGCTGCTCGTCGAGATCGTGCGCCGCGTCGACGCCGGCGCCGAGCGGTGGCCGCCGCGCCGGGACGTCGTGGCATGCGCCTGCGTATGCCGCCGGTGGCGCGACGCCGCGGTCTCGGTCGTGCGACCGCCGCTCGAGTCCGGGAGGATCACCTTCCCGTCGTCGCTCAAGCAGGTGAGGAGGCCCCTCACCCCCGACAGACCCCAACCCTCAGGCAGGGGCAAGTCAGTCAGCTTCGCCGGAACTGTTTTTGATCTGTCTGTGTGGCTCACCCGTCCGGGTTTTTATTTATTTATTTCCCCTTCCACTTAACAGCTTTTTAGAAAACATGACAGATAAACTGCATCAAATCCTATCGGGAACTTCGATTTGCGCGTGTGTAGTAGTAATAATATTTAATTTCATTCTTATCGATTTACTCTCATCAATAATAGCCTCTGTCGATTTAATTTTGTTTGTACACACAAAAAAAAGGCGAAATCACCTCTATTTTTTCGATTCTGTTAAACAGATTGAGCGGATCTATCATAACTTGTATTTGAGTTGACATGTCACGATTGTAGGATTTAGATATGATTTGTGAGTACCTTATTTTTGTTCCCTTTTTTGCTCTTGTTTTGTTTGGCTGCGTTGCAATGTGCTTTTAGTACCTAGTGCTAATAGAGGAGTATGATAGTAATGGAGAGAAATTAGTTCTGAAGAAAAAGGGTGTTTCTCTATGTTTATTCTTTGGTGATTTCAATATACTGATGTAGTGGATTTGTATCATTTGAACAGCCTGGACCAAAGGATGCACCGATGCACTGCTTCATCAGGAGGAACAAAAAGAACTCAACCTTTCATCTCTACCTCAGCTTAACGCAAGGTTAGTCAGCATGAAGTTCTTTGTTTCTTCATGCAAAGACTGCAATATTGCAGAACTCGTGCACTTCATGTTATCTGAGATTTCTGATCTGTGAATGATATGTGACATTTCCCACAAAGCACAGACATCTTATATCTTGTTTGGAAGATAAAGGAAATTGGTAGTAGTGTCGAAACAGCTGGTGACTCTTCAGATGTCTCTTTTTCTTTTGACGTGTGATGCTGCAATCTTTTGACAATTGTACCAACTTCTATATAGGTTATTTTTTTTTTTATGATTGGGGTATTTAGATGTTGACCAATTATTTGAATTGAATACATTCCTGGTGGTGACCTGATGTCTACCTGATATGATCTTCTAAAGACCAGTATAAAGTTTGAAAGCTGTATCTAGCTGGTATAATATATAGCGCATATGGAGTTATTGGAGTGGAGGATTTTGCTATGTTAATGTAGCCTAGGTCTGCATGATGCATTTCCACTTGCATAATCAGTTAGTACTCCCTCCGTTTATTTTTTATTGTTGAGCATCAACAATAAAAAACAGAGGAAGTAGTATTTAGTGCATTATTGAAGACAGGACCTTCAAGCAATGCATTTGTTTTTAGAAAAAAAAATTGGAAGATCATGCATGTCTTCGTTTAATCTGTTGTTGATCCTGTTAGCTTGGTTTAGAGATTGTGGCACCCTTTTCTTGTGGACTACATGAGCACATTTTTCTTAAACATCATTTTTTTTTTCTCTCATGACAGCCCTAACGGATAAAGGGAAGTTTCTGTTGGCTGCCCGAAGGTTTAGAAATGGGGCACACACAGAGTATGTCATCTCATATGACTACGATGATCTGTACCCAGGAAGCAGTTCATATGTTGGAAAGTTGAGGTAAGGTCTAGTCATCTCATAAACCAGTTTTTGCTTGCTATTTGTTTTTTCTTATATGCCCACAAGGTTAAAAGTTCATCTAGGCTAGCTGGGATTACAATAACTATGTTGTTGGCATAGAGGAATAGGCATTTGATATTAACATGAACTACATAGAGGAATAGACATTTGGAATTAAGAGTGCGGATTTCTACTCCGGTGGGTAGCTACCCACACCCTGTTATTTTTCCTGACTTCTGTTATTATCTGAAAAACGTACTAATACCATGTCTCTTCATCTCTTGCGGTTAATTATCTATGCATACAATGCAATTTTGCATTATCATATTCTGTATTTGATTCACCATTTGAGCCTATTGCTAGGGTTAGTGCTCAGTTTTCTATTTAGGAGATTATAAATTGCACAAATCCTGCCAGTTTACTCGTTCATTTATGGCTATTTTTGTTTTCACCGGAAATATGTTGCATATAGCTATCGAATCAAAACAAGGAACTGATGATCTCTTGGACATACTACTTCCATGTATTGTCCTGTTTCTGGCAAATGTTCTTAGGTTATAGATTGACACTATTGCTATTGAATCAATACAAGTAACCGAGTCAATCTCCTGGACGATGTACTCATGAGTTATGTCACATTTCTGGTCAAGTTCACTACAGGGTTATTGATGCACACTACTATTCCATGAATAAAGGTAGCTCATGCCTTTTGTTTTCATGTTGCTTGTGCCTTGCATGTTTCTCTTCAT
The DNA here is from genome assembly GCA_001182835.1 of Oropetium thomaeum. NCBI lineage: Eukaryota > Viridiplantae > Streptophyta > Magnoliopsida > Poales > Poaceae > Oropetium > Oropetium thomaeum. The sequence goes on from LFJQ01000010.1 coordinate 1,310,470, forward strand.
GTCACCTATAGCAAACCCATAACCCACTCTACTTGTCATTGCTGCCACCACCGTCTCTTTTTCCCCTCCAAAACGCAGAAGAGACCACACACACCACTGTTATTCTCTTGCTTGTTAAGCTGATATTGGTTAATAACAGGTATACAATCTCTTGCTTATTAAGCTGTCATGATGTATCAATTTCTCTTTATAGGATGTGTTTCTCACATTCGCTCATATCGAACCTTAAAGTTTGGTATGGGGAGTCATCTGAATCATTTTTGTTATAAACAGTGTTTCTTTCAAGTAGTTTGCAGGATACATATTTCATTTTGCATCATTTAATAATGCCGCCAACTTGAAAAGAGTGGCCCATCCATGTATACTCGTACAGCGTGTATTAATACCTGATCCAGATCTAGATCTAGGACATGGTCATGGTGTCTCTCATATGCACTCCTTTCATTGTACCGGGATGAAAAAAAAAGAGGCTTATCCTTAATGTCCAGTATTGAATTGCAGAAATTGAATAAAATTGAGGCATTAATTTGAATAGTTGTAAATTCCTGCAAATCGTCCAACATGAAACTTCCAAGGTTCAACACTATTGTTTATGTAGAAGAGGTGAAAATCATCAGGGAAACACAAAAGCTATGTATTCACATGTTGTGAATACAGGAGCAACTAAGTTGGTGGGAGGGTAGGCAGATCATACTGCAAGCCTGTAACCTACAGTTGGCTGGGCTAGGTTCTTTTAGATCCATGTTGCTGTCAATGAGGTGGTGCATGTGGAAGTCTAGATGTGAGGAAGCGGAGCTTGGATTATCATAGGCACATATATGATTTTTTCGATGTTTTTACGCAACCAGAAACAGTCCTCAAATCCTTGGTGGAGAGGGGATCTGACTTTTGACAAATTGCAAATGTAATTGATCCAGTGTCAACAGTTGGGTGTTCAGGACTTGCATGGAGTAAATAAATATATAAATCAGAATTCACACTTTACACTAGATAATTTTCTCCTATATTTTCTTGTAAATATGGATGCTATTTTGATTATGTAACATTTTATTGCAGATCTGACTTCCTGGGGACAAAGTTTGCTATCTATGATAGCCAGGCACCATATGAGGGTGCTAAACCGTCGCGAAGCCACTCTACTCGACGGTTTGCAAGCAAGCAGATAAGCCCGCAGGTTTCAGGGGGTAATTTTGAGGTTGGTCAAGTGACATATAAGTTCAACTTCCTTAAAACAAGGGGGCCTAGAAGAATGCAGTGCAGCATGCAGTGCCCTGTAGTTCAGGGCACTGCATCAGATCCATCCAAGGAGAAAACACCTGCTCCTGGTTTCTTGGATCTGAAAAACAAAGCCCCACGATGGCATGAGCATCTGCAATGCTGGTGCTTAAATTTTCATGGCCGGGTGACTGTCGCTTCCGTGAAGAACTTCCAGCTCGTTGCAACTGCTGGCACTGGTGGTCCGTGGGGCGTTGGTGATGAGGAGACGGTGATCCTGCAGTTTGGGAAAATCGAGGATGACACTTTCACAATGGACTACCGGCAGCCTCTGTCAGCCTTCCAGGCATTTGCTATCTGCCTCACCAGCTTTGGCACGAAGCTGGCCTGTGAATAAGTAACTTGTGTTGCTATATGAATTAAGTTAGGGGATAGTCTGAACTAGCGTGCTCTGAGGCGGGAGAAAAAGCGGCAAGAAACAGACATGCTGTCTCAAGTTGAACTGTTTCGTTGTCGTCTAATGATTGAGTCTATATCTGTGCTTCTATGCTGTTGAATCGAGGATGACTTGTATTGTAAATGAGACTCCCTTTCCTTATTTTGGATTATTGCTCATGATGCTTAAGTCTATTGTGTTGATAAAGTGCAGTGTTTGATCGGACATGCTTGATAATGTGGAAGCAGGTTTATTTTTACTAAGTTCAGTACTTGTTCTTCGATCAGATGAAGGTGCAAACAGTACTGTACAGAATTTTAAAATGACAAAAGTGTATGCTAATATTTTTTTAAAAACATAGGGAATTTAAAGTGGCAAACTGTATATCACTATATTATTATTTTTGTAGTACTACACAGCGAGTTCTAACTAACATTATGTTTACCTCTTGCCATGTACAACATTGTTGGTAAAACTTAAGAGTTAAGATGAGATTACGAGTTACCAAGGAAGGACGTTCCTAGATAAGCACAGCGAGCATCCAGGATTCAAGTAATAAGCAGGTAGTGCAGAGCCACAAAGTTTGCAAGACCAAGTTGTATGTATCACTTGTGCAGATCGTGCACACATATCTGCCGCTGCCTGACATGATCGACGACGGTGTCCGGATGAATGGAGCACCTGGGCAGTGGAGCGTGCTTCCTGTACTGCGGCACGTGGAGCCCCAGGAAAGACGTGGCCGCCCGCGGCCTGTTGGACACGGAAGGCAGCGCGCGCGAGAGCCACGACTCCGAGGGCGACTTGGGCAGCGGCAACGGGAGCACCGCCGCTCGCGGCGAGAGCACGGCGACCTCGCGACCCGGCTCGCCATCGCCAGCCTTGTTGTCTTCCAGGAGCAGAGGAAACCCGTAGCCTCCGGCGGCGTTCCGCGAGCCTTGGGTACGCGGCAGCGTCAGTGCGGTGTTCCCGGCATTGGCGGCGCCCCGCGCGCGGCGTTCCTCGTTTGATCTGTCGAGAACCAGGAGCAAACCCAGGTGGCTGGCCTTCGGCTGGACGATCGTCCCTCCTCGCCGGCGCCTGTAGAGTTCGCGCACCGTCCTGTCCAGCTCCGACGCCACGGCGGCCGCGGGGCCCTTCAGGCCACCGCGGGCGGACCGGAGCAGGGATTTGATGTACAGCTCCTCCCATGATACCTGCACGAGGATCGATTGACAGGGAAAACAAAAATAAATACGTGAGCTGTTCAGCGACAATGGCATGAATTGACTGCACGTGCGTGAGGGTTGTAATAGTATGTGGCAGTGGTACCGTCCCGGGGTCGTGTCTTCCTCCGGTGTGCCGCAGCGGCTGTTCCTGCTGCTGCTGCTGCCCGCCGCTCCGTGAGCGCCGCAGCAGGGGATTCATCTCTCTCTTGCCGATGCCTGCGTTGGTCGCGACCGGTCCGTGTCCGTCTTCCCGCCGTCGCCGCGCTCCGAGGCTGCGCAGCCGCAAGGCGGGCGCCGGGTTCAGGAGCAGCAGGGTGCTCTTCACGCACAGCGTGGGGAGCAGGCCGCACTTCTGGGACGCGAAGCCGTGAGTACTGTGCACGTCCGAATCATCATCGTCGTCGTCGTCGTGATTGGCCATAATGTACTGCAGAGGCGCCCGCCTTTGCATCATTGGCAATCCGTTGCCGCCGCCTCGCGCGCCGGCGCTAGCTGCAGGAGTCGGGCGCGCGGGCTCCCCGACGGACCCGGCCTTCCGGAACATGGACAGCGGGGAGGTCGCTGCCACGGCGTGCGCGGCCGGGAGGAACCGGTCCATCATGGCGCCGCCGCCACGGCTTCCTTGCGGCGGTGCCGCCGCCACCGTGGCGTCGCTGAGGCCCGCCACGCTGCTGCAGTTCACGGTGACGCAGCAGCTCACGTCGTCGCAGGCGCCGCGCGCGTCGAAGAACCGCTCCTCCTCCTCCTCCTCTTCCTCGGCCGCTGCTGCGACTGCAACGATCGCCATCTGTTTCTGCGTCGGGCTCGCGGCCTCTTTAGCGACGACCGTCGTCGTCGTCGTCGGAAGTGGCCGGCGGCGGGTGCGGACGCTCTTGGGGTGGCCGGGGCGGTGCTCCCACCGAAACGGCACGGTGCCGGCGGTATGTCCCAGCTGGAGCCCCAACGCCTCGCCGGGCTTGTAGTAGGACGGCAACGCCGCCGCCGCCGCCGCCGCGGTGGCCTCCGCTCCTCCCGCGCCGCCGTGGCGCCGGACGGAGATGAGCGGTGCGGCGAGGTTGATGCGCTTGTTGCCGGCGTCGGCCACGCCCATGATCTCAGACCTCACGATCGACAAGTTGTGAAAAGCTTCCCCCTGCTGTGCTACTACTATACTTACTGCGAATAAGCTCTAGGCGCTGTGCGCTATTCTGCCGATTATAAATAAGGAGGTTGGTTTGCTTGCATCTGCCTGCGTAGTGAGAGTCCCCAGCTTTCAGTGCAGTAGCTTTGCATGGTGCGGCCGTACGGGACGTGGCGGGAAGCGACACGACTGAACTGACAAGTTGTTACTACTCCTGTCTCGGCGCAGCAAGCTGTGCTGTGCGTGCACGAGCTCTGGGTCTTGCACCAGCCAACGAAATTCACAGTGAAGATCTCATCTCTGATGTCTGATCGTCAGGAGCTGCTGCAGCTAGGCTAGGAAAATGAAAAGGGTAAGTTAGAACAGAACATTCAGGCCGGGTCCACGCTGGCAGATTCTATTATTGGGAGAACGTAGTACTAGCGGCTAACATAGCGATGACAAAACGGTAGTCTCGTGGTATAACAACCGGTAGGTTGCACGTTTGTGGGGCTAGCTCCATTATCAGGAGCAAGCAGATGGGGAGTCATCGTCGCGTTCATAACTCCATGCAGACTGCATCAGAACAGGTCGTTTTCTCGCGGCTGATGACAGGGTGAGAAGAACAGCAGCAACGCCGACACTGTTTTCTCCCTTTTCCCTTGGTGAGACGGCACAAGGGCGCGGACCCTGATGTAGCATTGCTAATCATCATGTACTAGTACGTATTTGATTGGCAAACGTAATTGGTGGATGGACTATCAGTATCTAAGTTGGTCCGTGCTATTATTATATGCAGGCTGCATGGTCAATGGTGGTGCTTCTGATATCTGAACTTTGCGTTTGAACTCTGCAGGCAACAGTGTCTCCAACAGCTATAAACGACATCATTGCTGTCTTTTTTTTTTTCTCATCCAATGTATTTTTTTACGATTCATTTTTTTTTTTGTTCTTCCGTCGACATCAGTTTGGGCTCGGAGTGATTAGCATGCTCTAAATTAGTGGCAAAGCGCAGCAGTGCTATTTACGCCCATCTCTGAGAAAGGAGAATAAATGAATCAAACGAATATTTTTAACAGGAAAATAATTTTTCTCCTTGCAAAAAGGTCTCAACGAATGCCCAACAAGTTTATAATTTTTTTCCCCGAAAAAACTAGTAGTAGAATATATTTTTTTGTCGAACGGACCCAATAGAGAAAAGGGGCCTTTCTGAAGGGGAGGCACAACCGTACGAAAGTAGCCCAGCCAATTCAGCTATTCCTGCTTATTGGGCTTACTAAGCGTTAGCCCATATTTTCTGCCACTCTCAATCGAACCCAAAACAATGAGAATAGCTCATCCATGAATTTTCCTGCACGCGGCTGCTCTATTCTAACTTTGCCGCAACCATCTGAGTCCATGGTATTGTATCTTTCCGCTGGGTTTTCTAAACACTACTGAGACCACCCACCCCCCCACCCCCCCAACCAAAAAAAAAAAATCACGCGCTCGTTTTCTTCAAAGAGCAGCAACATCATCATGGAGTTAAAACTGTAAATTCTATGGCAAAGGACAGTTCCATTTTTCTCTCGTGAAAAGTGCAAAGTGCGATCTTTCGAAAAAAAAATAGAAAAGTGCAAAGTTCAGTGGGCACTTTCTTTTGGGATTGGCAGGAAAGCAGGCCATGGTTGGACCTTTCCAACCAAAACGATTCTCACTTTTGGCCCAAAAGGTACTGATGAGTAGCATATGGATAAAGACCATGCACACAAAAAAGCATGCCCTTTTACTTAGCCGATGAAGAAAGTGAGACGGTGGAATCCTGTTTGGGGCACTTCTTCTCAATTTTTTTTTCTCTTATTACGAACTTTTACATATGCCAGAACAGAGTCGTCAGTATTGATCGGGAAGAGGAAGCATTTCCTTTTGGTTTCTCAGCAGCTAAGTTTGGTTCAGCAACGGACACGCCGACGCAGGTTATCTTCCTACAGTTAAAACATGACTTTGGCCAGCAAATTCGCTTTGCCTGAAAAAAGGCGGCCTTTCGATTCGGTTCGCTTTGCCTGAAAAAAGAAGGAAACCATGCCATGGAGTCCACCGAGAGCAGCCCCAAGCACAGAGACGCAGAGGCTATATAAGCCGGAGCTCACTTAACTCGGTGGCCGGCGTATCGAAACTCCTTTTGCGTCAGAAAGCATCGGGGGTGACACCACATGCTGTCTCACCACGTCGAGATGCCCACCGGCGCGGCGGCGGCGGGGATCAAGCTGTTCGGCAAGGTGATCGTCACCACCGCCGCCCAGCAGATGCAGCAGCAGCCCGTGCACCACCGGGTCCGCGCGGGGGCCAACGCCAACGCCTCCGCGCCACGGAGCGTGGACTTGCTGGAGGAGGCCGCGCGGGCGCGCGCCGCCGCGGCAGCGGCGCGTCTGCCATGCCCGCGGTGCCGGAGCCGGGACACCAAGTTCTGCTACTTCAACAACTACAATGTCAACCAGCCGCGCCACTTCTGCCGGGCCTGCCACCGCTACTGGACGGCCGGCGGCGCGCTCCGCAACGTGCCCGTCGGATCCGGCCGGCGCAGGAACACAAACCGCGCGATGATGCTCCCGCCGTCGTCATCTTCGGCGGCGCACGTTTCCACCACCGCCCACGACGACGACCAGCAACGCTCGTCGGGTTCGGGGTCTCCTCCGGCGTTCGTCAGCGGCGCTCCATCAGCAGCTGTTGGCTTCTTCGTCGTCCCTCCCTACTTATACCACCATGAGTCCTCGTCCTTCTTCCATGTCACTTCGTCGTCGTCGCTGCCAGCTCACGACGCCGCCGCCGGCAGCCTCACTGAGATGACGATAGAGCAGCAGCGGTGGTGGCGGCACGTAACTAGTAGCACTACAAACAGTTCGGTTACGTTGGACCGCGCGTTTTGATTTTGATCCGAGAGAAAAGGGTTGCGCGCGCGGTTGACAGGATAGGTTTGACTAGGTGGGATTGAGGAGGTGTAACGTGTCCTATGTTCAAGCTGATATTTGTTCTCCTGTGTAAATTTACCTACTACTAGTATACTTGATTTTTTTTTCGGGGACTTCTTATTCAAAACGGTCCAGATGCCTAGATGCCGCTTCAGTATATGAGGCCCATCACACCCACTGATTTAGGCCCAGCCCAATTTCGGAAGGCCGTGAGCATGCATTGAGGTCCACCATTGGGGATCCGGCCTAGTCTAGGTGTGGCGGCTAATGGGCCACACGATAATACTGCAGGTCGTTGTTGCTATACTTTTCTTGGTTCTGCTGTGGTAGAACAATATCCTTTTTTTTTTGAAAGATGGTAGAACAATATCTTACTGTAGTACAGTGTTTTGAGTGGAGATATGATAATAATGCCTATTGGACCATTAACTCTTGCTGTGCTCTCCGTTTGATGGACGTCGACATGCATTCTAACCTTAATTTCCAGGCCGTACTGATCCTCATTCTATATCCTTTCTTTCTGTTTCCTTGAGGCTGGCTTGCAGTTACAGGAGGAGTAGTACTACGCGGCTGAGGCGCAAACTTGGAAGCAAATAAACCTCCCGTGCAGTACGTCCAGACGTGCTGGTAAAATCTCGCATCACTCGAGGTGAGATATAGCATTCAGTTCATTGCTTCAAACAACCATAAACACACATGCACATCTCACTCTGGATGCGCTTGTCATCCGCTCTAAATTCCCAATGGATGGATTTCACTCGCATTCAGTATCTCTCTGCTGCGTAGCGTAGGTAACTGGACATTAAAACTTTTCTGAACTGTGAATTTCTGAATCTGGTAGAGAATTTTTGTAGGTTAAATTAAATACCGCATCAGTAGTATTTAACACCGTGATGTGGACACATGCACCAACCAAACTTACCCAACGGTCGCTTCGTTCACTGATATAACAGTTCCGGATTTGAAGAAGCCCTCGACGTGTTTCAACAAGTCGTTCATCAGGGTACGATGATGCTTGGGCACACGGCCAATGTGAAGAAGGCCACCAGCAGCAAGTTCCAAGACTCGGACAGTCGCATGTCGAGACCCACCAGGTATTCAATACCAGTACTAGCTTCAAATCATTTACCTTTTTTTTAAAAAAGTAGATCCACGCGTTTGATTCGTGTCTGATATCTGACGACGAAGTTCCACGCGCTCCAGGGCGGTATCAGAGTTGCCGCAGCAGCGACCGCCGCCGCGGTTGAAGGCGGCGGCGGGGCAGGGGGGCTCAGAGTCCACCGGCGGCGTGCAGCGCCGCCCTGTCGCCGGTGGCGTCCGCGCTACGGCGCCGCGAAGCCCGTTGCATCAAGAGGCAAGACAAGGATTGTCTTCTTATAAGGATGACCAGCAAAACAGCGTTCAGTACAGTACATACACCTCACTGTCTCTGTTACGTGCTGTTAACGACCTGGCGTTCGTTCTGCTTGTGTCTTCATTTATTTCAGAAGAAGAATCCCGTGGGTGCTGCCGGGTCGCGGGTGGTGGAGCTGGAGGCGAAGCTGGAGAAGGCGCACGGCCAACTTACGGAGATGCGGGAGCAGCTTGCGGCGGCGGAGAAAGCCAGGAAGGAGGCGCGTTCTGCGCTCGCCGAGGCGAAGAAGCGCTTTGCCGCAAAGAAGAAGGACCACGTTACCGTTCTGGCGGTCCAAACAGCAGCAACTGAGGTTTTCGACGTCGGGGAGAACGCCAAAGATCAGAAAAGCCCTACAACATTATCGGCGGCTAGCGATGTCCTCGACGCGTTTGTACCGATTGAGAGGGAAAACGACAAGGCCGAGGATACGGTTTGCGATGACGACAAGGTGAGCAGTGCCATAGCAGACGACGGTGATGACGGCAAAAAGGCGGGGAGCCAGGAGGTTGACGAACTGAGGGCGAAGCTGATGGGGAAGGACAGGGAGGCCGACGTGCTTAGGGCGAAGCTGATGGCGAAGGACAGGGAGGTCGACGAGCTGAGGGCGAAGCTGATGACCAAGGAAATGGAGGTCTACGAGCTGAGGGCGAAGCTGATGGTGCGGGACACGGAGGTGGACGAGCTGAGGGCGAAGCTGATGGTGCGGGACACGGAGGTGGACGAGCTGAGGGAGACGCTGCTGACGAAGAACACCGAGCTCGACGATCTGAGGGCGTCGGACGACGCGGAGCTGAACAGGCTGACGGCGAACCTGACGGCCAAGGACGCGGACATCGCCGCCCTCGAGGCCGACAACGCCGACCTCACGAAGGCGGCCGACGAGGCGAGCGAGGCCGTGAAGGCGGCGGCGGCGAGGGCGCGTGAGATGGAGTACGCGCTGCGGGAGAGCGCGGCGCGGGAGGCCCGGCTCGCCGAGCTGCTGAGGGCGTCGGAGCGCGCCCGCGAGGCGATGGAGGCCGAGGCGCAGCGCTCCCGCGTGCAAAACGAGCAGTGGCGCAAGGCGGCCATGGAGGCTGCCGTAGTGATCGGCGGCGTGGAAGACCGCACCGCGGCCACGGGAACGCCCCGCGTGGACAGACGGTGCCACAGCTCTGCCGGCGCCGGCGAGTGTTGGACGGCCAAGGGCGCGGAAGAAGACGGCGCCGGAGGGAAACGGAAGCCTGGCGCCATGCGGGTGTTCAGCGACCTGTGGAAGAAGAAGGCGCATAAATGATGGAAGTCTGGCTCACGCGATCGTCCGTCCCTTGGTGTGTTTACTTGCTGTGTTCCGCAGTCTCACCACTAGGATTACAGCTACAGATTTACTGTCCAGCCTTTTAAATTACTGTGCTTATGTTATCTGGTTAAGTTATGCTGGTAAAATCAATAAAGTTGTGTTGCAGTGCATTGCATTATTGCCGCGAAAAGGTTTTTCCGAGTGTCAGTTATGTTCCTTTGTACTAGAAGAAGGTTCTATTAATTCCAATGTAATTCAACTCAGAGTTAGAATAAGTTGTTGCACGGCAAGGTTTATCTTGTGATCCCACCAAGATAGTCCTCTTTGACTGTAATATTTTTTTTTCTGTTTAACCGGGTGCTTTGGGATATTCAAATATCGTATTCATACCTCCTTTTTTTATTGTTAATCCTTTTTAGTAGAATTTTGTATTAGAAAGTAACAATTAAAAAACAAAGTTAGTATACCATTATATGTATGAACCAAACAACGACCTCAGAGAAAATCGAAATTGATAAAAAAAATAATCAACTTATCATTCAATACTCCCCTTCGATTGACATGAGGACTTTCACTACAACTATTCGAAGTCAAAGTTTCAAAACATGATCTATATGCATACATATCCTTGAAAAATGAAAGACATAGATCAAACTAAGTCCACCTACAACTATAAATGAAAACAATAAGGGCTCCTTTGGACGCAGAATTTTCACATGAATCACATAGTATTTTCATAAGGAAAAAGTAGGATTCCCACAAATCCAAAGACAGCATGAAAGGAAAGGCAAAGAACACTAGACCAAAGGAGGGCACACACAGCCTCTGCCATTGCTATATTTAGGTAGATCTTTACCAAATTTGCCCAAACTTAACAATTATGGAAAACATGAAACAAATCGCTTTCCATAATTCAGTCATTTTACCTATTGAGTAGAGCAAATATAGGAAAAGTGGCATACCATATAAAGGAAAAAAAACATGCACCAACAAACCCAGAGCTAATACAGAGGATTTGCAGTACCATAACCACTGTAGTACATTTTTGCCAACCAAGCAAAGCATATCCAGGCCTACACCCACCAAACCGGCACCGGCATGTCCTTCCTTGGTCCATGAAGCAAAGCAACCAGTCCTAGCTTGGTGGTGGACGGTGGTGGTGGTCTGCTCTCTGCACTCTCCTCGCCAAGAGCAAGGAAGCACAGCACATCCTTGGCAGCCAATCGGCCTGCGGCCGTTCGACAAGTGTGTCTAGGTTTGGAACGGGGCCAATCGGTTGTCGCTGAGGCGCGAGCGGTAGGCAGCCTTCTTGTATTCGGTCCACGTGAATGCCGTGTACCTGCTGGGCTCGCCGTGCACCAGCAGCTGCGGCAGGGGCGCGAGCCGGTCCGCCGGCGCCGGCCCCGCGAAGTAGATCATGGACAGCCGCGGCTTCGCACTGTTGGCCACCACCCGGTGCCGGACGCTCCTCAGCCTCCCATTCGTCAGAACCTGCCACACACGCACGCACACATCGATCATTATTAACACTTGCCATGCACGAGTTCGTTCTCGGTTTGGTTAGATTTTGTGAGTGCGGATGTGACTTATGTGGGTGGACCTGCACCTGCAGCGAGTCGCCTACGAGGACGAAGAGCGCGTCGCGGTCGGGCGGGACGGGCACCCACTGGCCGTCTTCGTGGAGCGCGACCTGCAGGCCGGCCGTGCCGTTGGAGCGCAGGACGGAGACCAGCTGCGGGTCGGTGTGCTCGCCGAATCCGGCCACGGCGCCGCACGACGAGTGGTCTGGCGGCAGCCGCAGCAGCGGGCACGGCGGGTACTGGTTCACCCGGAACACCTGGTCGCTCGCCGCGTCCGTCGTCATCCTGCTCAGCGCGTCCCGCGGTGCCACGCCGAGCCCATCCGCCACCGCCTCCAGCACCGACGTCGCCACACCACGCACGGCGCCGACGTACTCGTGCGCTGCGTTTCTGCACCCGCGCGCATGGCGAGAGAAGAGATCATCAGCTAGCACACGGACAATGCATGGCTGCAGCAGAAGACAGTGACTGAAAAATTCAAGCAAGGTTACCGCAGCGACGACGACAGAAGAGGAGGGGACCAGTTGAGCGAGGCGGCGGGGTTGACGGCGAGGAGGAGGTACTCGAGCCACCCGACGTCGCCATTGCGGCCGATGCGTCCGTTCCCGTACCCGAACGGGTTCGCGGGGCCGCACGCGTCCTTGTCCGCCTGCGCCGACGCGAAGAAGCGGACGGCCTCGGCCTCCAGCCTGTCGACGGCTTCCGTGGGGACGCCGTGCTTCACGACCTTGAAGAACCCGAACCGCTCGCACGCGTCCACCACGGCCCGTGCCGCGTCCGGGCTAGAGAGCTCGACGGTCGGGACGCCGCCGCCAGCGAAGTCGTTGGCGTTCCCGGCAGGCTGAGCGGACCTCGGCAACGAGATTTGGTCGAGCGGCGCCGGCGGCTTCGCAAGTACAACCATGGCAAGAAAAACAGAGAACGTCGTCAAGCAGAGTAGGTGTATTCGTAGCTCGAGCGGGCTCGTGGACCGCTCTCTACTGCATGAGCTGAAGTGAAGTCGATCGTGGCTCGTATATATAGGGGACACGGACGGGGAAGGCGAGGGCCAAGGAACGAAGGTGTGAGGGGCCTACGCGGGGATACGAAACGAGCGGGGAGGGAGCGAGAGACGTTGGTAGGAGCTGTTCACCATTCCCGTTCCACATCACCTGCCAACTTTTTACCCCTTTTTTCGTACGTGTTGATTCTGAGCTTGATTTGTGGGTGGCGCCGCACTTCCCCGGCGCGGGAGAAGAGACGTGTCCCGACGTGATCCGCCGGTGTAATGGGGTCGAGACGTCGAGGTGATAAGTGTTGGAGTGCTGTTCATCTCGGATAATGTTTCTGTTGCCGGATTCTTAGCTAGGCAGCGCCACACCCCATATCATTCTTATTTTTGCAAAATCCATAAATCCCGCGAACCTCTATGCTGATCATATATGAAACAAGACAGCATATGGACGAGTGCATGTGGATGAATGCATAATATCATAATTGTTAGATGGTTTCCGCTATAGTCAGTTTGTATAATTAGTCCCATAGTCCTACCAAACAGACTCTTAGATTGTTGTTGTCTTGTAATCATTTGTCTTATCGTACTTTTACTATATAGTTGCTATTGTACCCTAATAGCCCTAACTATGGATAACAAATCATTTGCCACATATAATATAGATACGCATTAAATAGGCGAAATGATATTACAAATATAAAATTTTGCATTGAGATCATGCTTGAATCCCTAATTAACCTGATGAATTCTGTGAACTAGGCTCACACAATCATTCTTGTTGAGCAAACATGCATGGTGATCTTTCTTCTTAATATAAACTAAAATGATACTCCTACACATAATTCCCGGATTCAAAGCAGGCTTAACAATCATTCAAGGCAATTGAAAAGACAGTGCTCAACACAGTCCACTTATTCCTTTTCTGCATAGTGTTTTCCTGAATAGCAGTGCTAGTGCTAGAAGAGTAGAGCTTGAAAAAAATGGCAATGCTATGTGTGCAATTGTTAGCACCATGTCAAACGTCAAGATCTAGTAGTGCCTGAAACGACCTTTTGTTTTTTCGTCAATCATAGCAGCCGCAGCAACAACAAAATGACAGATTCGTCGGCAAGGTGCCCGATCAATCGAGCTACTAGATCTTCAGACCTATGTTTAATTTCTTAAAAAAATAATAAATTATTTTTAAAAATTACATTCACTCTTGAAAGATTGATTTTTTTTCACGGAGGTGGTGCACACTTGAGTTGAGCCGACAAGAAAATTTCTTTGGGCCTCTCGCCAGCCAGCCAGCGTGCCCCTGTTTCCGCTTCGGCGTTTTGCACGCGAACTACTAGGATAGATAGACGCGGGCACGGCGGAGACGTTGTTGCGGGTGCGGCGGCTTCGGTGGTCGGCACGGCACCTCGTCGATCAATGTGGACGTCCTCTGCTTTCCGCGCAGGGGCCGGCAGCTGCCGCTTTCACCCGACGGGAGGGATATAGGTAGCCAGCCGCAGAGCCACTGTGCTTGTGCTTGAGGTCCCCGGCGGGGCGCCACCGCGCGTCCCGTCAGACGGCGACGTGGATGCGGGATGCCGGGCCAGCCGACCTGGGCCGGTCGTTAGCCAAGGGATGGGTATCGTCCTCCGGGCGCCCGCCGGGCTGAGCTCGACTCGACTCTGGCTGCAGGGAAAACGGAGCATCTCTGTTCTCCAACCTGAACGCATGCACAGTGTGGCTGCTTTGCTTCAGTCAGTGTGCGCGCCGCCTGAAGCTTCTTCTTCAAGCGCCTTCGCGATGTTGTGCGCAGCTGCGAGGCTGCGGTCCGATCCGTCGGCGATTGGCTTGGGCCGAAACCATCCCGCTCGCACGCGCGGCCCGCTCCACGCGCGCAATGACCGCGATGGGTAATCATCGTTTGTAGTTGTGTGCTGGATGATTCGGATCTTACACGGCGCGGGTCCACCATAGCGTGCGGTGCGGGAAGGCCGGAAAGCGCCGCCTCAGCTCCGTTCTTCCATCAGCCTACTACTAGTCAACTGTAAAGGGACACGCAGCGTGGAAAAGCAGAGTTCCGCGTCAACTAAAAACGCACGATGCTTTAGGCCTGTTAACTGCTATTAGTTCTAGTAGATTTTATAAGTTATCACACGATTACAGTTCGTAGTGGCAGCTGGGAAGGATCCCTTCAAAGTGTTCAAAAGGGGCGCTCATTATATTTGTCCTCATTTACAGTATAACATGCTGATGACGCCTGACGAATCCATTAATTTACAGTATAACATGCATCTCTTGGCCTCTAGCTAGCTAGCTAGCACCATATTATGCAATCTGCTCTTTCTGATAAAAAAAAAATCTGCTCTCGCCAATCAAGAGGCAGCTACGTTAAACACGACGCTTCAGTTGCTGCAAGTGATATAATGTTCTCAGAGTGCACTATAATGTGATTTTGATCTCCAATGTTGAGTTGAGAGGGTGCACTAATAATGTGTTTTTTAATCTCTCTCCATCCGATCGACGCAACGCAAACTGAAAAGATACGCGGCACGGACACATTTTGACACTGATCCAAATCAACCAGATCAAAGCAGCAACGTCTATCTATCTAACCTAATTAAAAAGGTGGTGAACTCATCCCGCCCAATACTTGGAACACCCGTGGGTGGTTTTATACAACTCCGGATGGTCCATGCGATGTGATTGGCTGGTCGTCTGAACGGATGAGGACGTTCGATGTTGGATTATACAGACCGGCCGGATAATGGGCGCACTCGTGCCCGGCGGAAGCCGCCCATACCAATACCATACTGCCGCGCTCTTTCGATTGCTGACGCATGGGCAGGTGAAAAGTTATAATGTACTACTTACGTAGTTACGTATATGAATTTGATCATTGAGGTCACATTCAGCATATGCAAGCATGGACGATATTTTTTTCCTAACTGGTGCGCTGCACACACACATATATCTAACCTTGTTTGAGATTACAATAAGCTTCTCCAACCATGACTAACGAGGCATGGTACGGAAGATAAAAATGAGAAACAAGATTTTACTGGCTATGCAGTTAAAATCAAGAGCGCTCTCTTGGCGCCCCCCCCCCCCCCCCCCCCCACCCACAAAAAAAAAAATCAATAGCGCTCTAAAATCAAAGCTTGAAAAGTACTAGTAACTGGTAGCAAGCTTCCAATCCTGCATATACCTCCACTTGGCGTGTGCGAGCCAATGCGCTCGGCAGCCTCTGAGCCGAGTCAAACTCAACTCACCGCTCTGCCGTGGGCCGGCCAGATGTTAAAACTCGACCGGCCGTTCTCAAAACTCAAAAGGCGCCCGTCAGTGACGCAGATCATCGACGACACCCCGACACAAAAGTGTAAGCATCCATGGCAGAGATGAGGTGATGGACGAGATATCGATCCACCACACGACCGCAATAGTCGCTTCCACGTAGCCAGCCACATGCATGGATGGGCTCATTTGGTGGTGGTGGTGCCATGCACCTAGCCCGTAGCAGCAGCACGTACGTACGTGTGACTATGTGAGCTCTATATAAGCTGGCCATTACCCGTTGAATATCACTCACAACAAGCCTGCTCTCCCTGTACACATTACACACTTAAAACTTCAGGAGCCTCTCTGATCATAGATACAGTGTGTTGTATTTTGTGGTCTAGGACTCTGCGGGGACGATATTGGCATGGCAAGCACCATCGGCATCGGGAAGGCAGAGTTTCTCTGTGCCGTGCTGCTCTTTGCCGCTGTCGTGCAG
Organism: Oropetium thomaeum; assembly: GCA_001182835.1. Classification (NCBI taxonomy): domain Eukaryota; kingdom Viridiplantae; phylum Streptophyta; class Magnoliopsida; order Poales; family Poaceae; genus Oropetium; species Oropetium thomaeum. The sequence goes on from LFJQ01000010.1 coordinate 1,326,367, forward strand.
CGCTCCTGCTCGGCTCGGTTGCTGTCGCCCGCGGAGGTGGTGGTAGGCTTCCCGGCCGTGGTTCACATGGATGCGGCAAGCGTCATCGTCGGCGGAGCGGCGCCAGATGGAGGTGACGCACAGGCCGTGCCCTACGAGCATAAGCGGATTAGCCCGACTGGGCCGGACCCTCAGCATCACTGATGCTTAATAGTTAATATTCCCTTTGCACTACTTCATGCACGGCTTAACAGTTCTAATGCTTAGGCCGTCTCATATGCCGTCTTAGGCAATGATACCTAGTAGAATTTTTATGATGTGGAACAGAGAGGGAGGAAGCGCCGAAATAGAGTTGTACTTGTTCCTCGAGGCAACTACCTCAGACACTAATAAACTTTAGGACTATGAGACGTCTTTGATACCATTGTATGAGTTATGGTTGCCATGCAACTCAAACTGAGTTATGCTTGCTAAGGAGTAACTATAAAGCTTTCCTCAATAGAACAAAATAACTTTAAATTCGTCGTAGAGACAGATAATGACAAAGTACTGAGTTTTGCCTAAAGGGAGTTTGTAGAATTGACAAATACTGTTAGCAAGCAGTTTCACACGTCCTGCACGTCCTGCGGCTCTCCTTGAATGTAGCTAGATTAGTTAGCTCCATGACCGTGATGTACTTGTACAAAAGGCGTAAGCCTCTGATTAATATGATTGAGTTGTCCTCATTCTTCTCACTCCCGCTTACATGGTATCAGCAGTTCCACGATCCACTTCTTCCGCTGCCCACGTCTCTCCTTTCTTCCTGTCGCCATGAGCTCCTCGTCCGGCTCCTCGTCCGGCTCCGACGACAACTCCGACACCGAGTTCCTTCCCCATACGCTTCGCGTCCAGACCGAGCCCGCTGCCCCGTCCGTTGACCACGGCATCAACATCCTCAAACGAGTGCCCATCGTCCTCGACTTCAATGATGCCAACTACGTCGCCTGGGCTCGTTCCTTCTCCGCCATCTTCGGCCAGTACGGGCTCCGCGATCATGTCGACGGCTCTACGGCCAAGGATGACAACGACTGGGACGACTGCCCCATTGTCTCCTGGTTCTACAACCGCATATCGCTGAGCTTCTCTTCATGGTCTCCGAGGACACCAACACCGCCTACTCCATCTGGCGCGGCGTTCGCAACCTCTTCCGCGACAACAAGGACACCGGCGCCGTCTACCTCAGTGCCGAGTTCCGCAACTTCTACCAAGGCAACCTCATCATCCTCGACTATTGCTCACGCATGAATGTCATGGTGGATCGCCTTGCCGGCCTCGGCGCACCGGTGTCTGACAAAGACCTCATCCACAACATCGTCCGCGGCCTCAACCCCCGTCTCCATCATGCGATCCCGCACATCACCCTTCGCCATCACCTACCGTCGTTTCTCAAGACTCGATCCATCCTGCAGCTCGAGGAGCAGCGCATCGCCGAATCTGAGAAGATGCAGGCTGCGGCGGCCATGATCACCCAGGCCAAGTCCCAGGACGCCGGCTCCTCCTCGCCGCCTGCACCAACTGCGTCGCCGTCGGCTGCACATCTTCAGGCTGCCGCCGCCCTCATCGCCCATGCTGCTCCCGGCGCGCACGTCCCGCCCGGCAACACCGGCCAACAGCCGGCCATGCAGCCGGCTGCCCATCCCCGCCCATCGGCGCCATTCTCCTCCAACAACAAAAAGAAGAAAAAGAAAGGCACCCTGCAGCCCAGATACTGCCCGATGATGAACCAATGGACCGGCATGGTTCAGGCGTGGCCCTTCCACAGGCCACCACGCGATCCGACGCCCGGCGTTCTCAACGCACGGCCTGCTGCCCCGGCACCCCCAGGCTCACGTCGCCGGCACTAACTCCCAGCTGGATCCACAGCTGCTCGCCATGCTGAACCAGCTCTCCCTGCAGCAGCCGCAGTCCACCGGCACCTGGTTCCTCGACACCGGCGCCTCCTCGCACATGTCCCGAGGCTCTGGTAACATCACTTCCCTCTCTCCCCATTCTTCCTCAACACGAATCACTGTCGGTAATGGCGCCTCTCTCCCCAATTACCCACACTGGTTCTTCCTCTATACCCACTACCTCCAATCCTCTCTTTGAACAATGTCCTTATCTCTCCCTCACTCATCAAGAACCTTCTTTCAGTTCGTGCTCTTACACGTGACAATCCTATCACAGTTGAATTTGACGCTTGTGGTTTTTCTATTAAGGATCGGCACACCCAGGAGGTGATTCTCTGCAGTAACAGCGAGGGCGATCTGTATCCACTGCACCCGGCGATACCTGCATCCAACCACTGCCTCGCCGCCGTCTCTGCAGACTTGTGGCACCAGTGGCTTGGCCACCCCGGGAACGAATCCTTCCGTCGTCTTCTTCGGTCCTTTGCTTTCAATTGTAATAAGGAACCATCACATACTTGTCATGCGTGCCGTACAGGCAAACATGTCCGTCTTCCTTTTCATTCATTACTCATACAACTAATGTTCCTTTTGAATTCATTCACTGTGATGTTTGGACCTCGCCTGTCTCGAGCTTTACTGGATTTCAGTACTATCTTGTTCTACTCGATGATTTCACACATTTCGTATGGAATTTCCCTCTGCGCCATAAATCTGAGGTTGCCCAACATATCATGTCTTTTCATGTGTATGCTCGTACGCAGTTCAATAGCTCCATTCGTGCTTTCCAAATAGACAATGGACGCGAGTTTGACAACTCTGTCCTTTGTCGATTCTACTCCACGCACGACGTCCTGCTCAGGCTCTCATGCCCCTACACTTCTCAGCAGAACGGCAAAGCTGAACGGATACTGCGCACTTTGAATGAGGGCGTTCGTGCACTGCTTCTTCACGCTGCTCTTCCTCCCGTCTTCTGGGTGGACGCTCTCCACACCTCGACCTACCTTCTGAATCGCAAACCCTGCAAACCCTGATCACTGTCCACACCATTTTCCCTACTCTACCACACTGATCCCGACTACATGTCCCTCAGGGTTTTCGGTTGCCTGTGTTACCCTAACACCGAGGTCACAAGCTCTAACAAACTCTCACCATGCTCTGCAGCTTGTGTGTTCATTGGTTACTCGCAGGATCACCGTGGCTACCGGTGTTACAACATGTCGACGCGTAAAGTGCGCACGTCCCGGCACCGTCTACTTCGACGAAGCAGTCTTCCCCTTTCGCTCGGGCGCTGCAACAAACTCTCCAACAACCTGTGCGTACGATCCGTGGCGTCCGGATCTTCGCGCAACAGAAGACGAGCCACCTCCACCAGCGCCGCCAACAACGCGAGGTGCCCACGACTCTCTGTCCACTTTGCCACGATCCCCCTCGCCAGTGCATGGTGCGCACGCCTCTCCAACGGCTTCGGCACGTACAACATCGCCAGTGCCCACCTCGTCGCCACCAAATCCAGCGCCCCGTACATCATCAACAACACCAGATCCTTCGGCTTCTACCTCGTCATCAGTCCCGGCCGCCCCTCAAGCCACACACCCCGTGGTGACCAGGGCGCTGTGGGCACGATCCTGCCCAACCCCCGCTATGCCGCGACAGCAACCACAACGCCAATCTCGCCCATCCCGCGTACGGTGAATCAGGCTCTCAAGGATCCAAACTGGACCAAGGCGATGCAGTCCGAGTTTGATACCTTGCTCGCCAATAACACGTGGGAGCTCGTTCCCCGACCCCCTGGTGCTCACATAGTCAGCGGCAAGTGGATCTTCCGTCACAAATTCCAAGAAGATGGAAGCTTTGACCGGTCCAAGGCACGATGGGTCGTCCGCGGTTTTGCCCAACGCGCCGGCATCGACTACGGCGAGCGTACCGCCCGGTCGTCAAACCAGCCACAGTGCGCACGATGCTTGCTCTCGCCGCGCAGCGCCAATGGCCGGTTCACCAGCTCGACGTCAATAATGCCTTTCTTCATGGCGTCCTCGACGAAAAGGTCTACGCTCGACAACCCGCCGGCTTCACCGACAACCAGAATCTGGTGTGCCGCCTCTCCAAGAGCCTCTACGGCTTGAAGCAGGCGCCCAGGGCTTGGTACTTGCGGCTGGCAACATTCCTCGGCTCGATGGGCTTCCGGGCAACACGCTCTGACAGCACCCTCTTCATTCTGCGCCGCAACAACGCATCTGTGTACCTTCTCCTCTACGTGGACGACATCATGCTCACAGCTTCCTCCAGTGAGTTGCTGCGCTGGGTCGTGAGCACCATCAACGCCGAGTTCAAGCTCAAAGACATGGGGGCCGTCCACTACTTCCTCGGCATCTAGGTTCAGCGCAACGCCGATGGATTCTTCCTACAACAACAGCAGTACACCCTCGACTTGCTTGATTGCGCCGGCATGACAGACTGTCGGCCCTGCGACACACCCGTCGACACACTGCCGGCAAGCTCTCCAGAGATGCTGGCTCCCCTCTGTCAACTGCGGATGCCTCAGACTACCACAGCCTCGTCGGCGCGCTTCAGTATCTGACGATGACTCGCCCCGACCTACAGTACACCATCCAGCAAGCATGTCTTCACATGCACGCCCCCACAACGGCGCACCAAGGCCTCGTCAAGCGAATTCTGCGCTACGTCCACGGCACCACGGCGCTTGGGCTTCATCTTCGACGCAGCAACAACTCCAACCTCGTCGCCTACTCTGATGCAGACTGGGCCGGATGCCCTGACACCCAGTGCTTGACCTCAGGATTCTGCATGTTCATGGGGGACTCCCTCCTCTCGTAGTCATCAAAACGACAAACCACGGCCTCCAGATCAAGCGCTGAAGCTGAATAACGCGGCGTTGCTAACGCTATGGCTGAGTGCACATGGCTCCGGCAGCTCCTCAGCAAGCTCGACTACCCACTGACCAAGGCCACGGTCGTATTCTACGACAACGTCTCCGCCTGCTACATGAGCTCCAATCCGGTGCACCATAAACGCACTAAGCACATAGAGCTCGATGTGCACTTCGTATGGGAAAAAGTGGTTGTTGGCCAATGCCAAGTTCTTCAAGTACCCACGACACAGCAGCTCGCCGACGTGATGACCAAAGGCCTACTGACGGCTAGCTTCCGAGAGTTCCGAGACAGTCTGTGCGTCGCTGGCAACGACGCTCACATTGCGGGGGGGGGGGGGGGGTGTTAGCAAGCAGTTTCACACGTCCTGCGGCTCTCCTTGAATGTAGCTAGAATAATTAGCTCCATGACCGTGATGTACTTGTACAAAAGGCGTAAGCCTCTGATGAATACGATTGAGTTGTCCTCATTCTTCTCACTCCCGCTTACAAATACTATATTTATAGAAATTTATCATGAAATATTATTTACACATAAAAACAAATGAAATATAATGGTAGCTCAAACTTGTAAAAGATCACATTGTAACACATGTATACATGACTCTAAGAGATATAAATTTTATGCACAAGAGTAATTTTAGTCATGTTTGACGTATATAGATGTGGATAATTCTAATTTACTAATCCATCCACACGCCCTTTTGGATCTCAATTCATACACTCATTTGACTAGAAAAGCTTAGTATGACTGTCACAAGGGCATCCCCCCCCCCTCTCTATCACCTAAAATCTCGTAATGGTCCAACATATGCATGGGTGGTGGGATTAATCAGCATATTTTTGAGTGACGCACAATAGAGTCAACACGATTGCGTTATCAAGGTCACAAACATAAGATTCCAATGATTACACACTATACCATTCCATAATAATATTACCGCTATTCTTTCTTGAAAATGGTCAAATCTATTGACCACTTGATGATCCGGAAGGCCACAAATAATTAAACATTAGTCATGCAACACACTCGTCTTTATTGATATCTTTTTTTTAAAAGGCATTAATCAACATTTTATTTTGAAATGAGAATCCTCAATAACTTAATGGAAAAGGAAAAAAAAAACGTTTAGAGCTCAATGACTAGACCAGCTCTATAGATGGCCAGCCCGAAGCACAGTTTTCTTTGTCCAACCCAAGCACGGCCCGACACGAACTAAAGCGGGGCATTTCGGCACGTAGCCCGTCAAGGACCAAGCTCGGGCCTAAGGATCAGGCCCGTGAGCTAGCATGGCATGACCCATGTAAGCATAGGCCCGCTCGCATGGTTGGTGGCCCACATGGCCCATGAGGGCCGTGTCGGGCCGGCACGACCCTTGTCACTTTATTTTTATGTTAAAAATTATATATAGATAGAAATCAAATATATAACTTTAGTTGGGCTCCATACTGGCTTGGCCTGATACGGCCTGTTATGGGATTAGGCACGACACGGTCCGTTTAAAGGTCACTGGGCCGTACTGGGGCCTATGCGTTAGGACAATGGGCTAGCGCGGCCTAGCCTGATTATGAAAAGGGCCGCTGGCCCGGTTATGAAAAAGGTATGGAACAGTTGTGAACCGGGCCAGCTATAACGAACGCTCCTGTTAATCTTGAGCGGTCGTGAAAAAGGTCATTTGAAGCGAGCGGAAGGTTCCACGATGCACTCTGAAAAGTCTACATAACTAACTGTTCTCAACGGATTCGTAGGTTGGGATCAAAAGTCTTCCATCTTTCAGATGGTGCAAGTTGCTAAAGTACAAACCGCCATTGCAATTTATCAACTAAGATGCCAAACTTTTGTGTGATTTGTTATCTCCGATTGTTTGATTATTAATTGGTTATCTTGTATGCATTCAGGCGTGGAAAGCAAATGGAGTTCGATACTCGAGAACCGGTCGGTGCTTCCATTTCTGTGTTCGGATTTTTTTTGAGGACACTCTGGATTTCCATTCCCCGGTTCAGGCATGGTTTGTTTGGACCAGAGAAGAGATCGGCCTAAAATGCACACAAGAAACCTGTTCTGCATGTGCACACAAGGTGGTTGCGCCGTCGTCGAAGAGATCATTTAGAGTTGGTCACCAACTTACCATCCATTCATCCAAGAGATTATGTTTTGTGCGTACTAAGCTACTGTCCCACGGTTTACTAGTCTGCTTATAGGCAAATCAAGGTAGTGCATCCCGTGATATAAGCGCTCGCGAAACTGACTGCGCAATGCAGCTTTGTGTGGGTTCTACTCGATCGCCGGCGAGAGGCGGTCACTGGGTAGTGGCCACTTGGACGAGCGCTTTCCAGGCAGTACCGCCGTTTTTGTCCTAACTACAACTATAATACAAGCTAATAACCAACACTGAATTAGCAAAAAAGCCGTTCTCTTGTCGCGTCGTGATTGGTAGGGACCTATAAATATCAGGCGATGAACACCTGGCCATGCCCAGTATAGCAGAGGTCAGCTCAAGCTCAAGAAGCTCAAGAGTAATAAGTGAAGAACGATTATATTGACGAGAACAAGAAAGATGGCTGCTCGCATCGTCGGCATTGCGCTTCCTGGTGATCCTAGTCGTCGGCGCGGAGCTGCTCGTGGCCGTGCCCGAAGCTCGCCGGATCGAGCGCAGCGGTGGAGGCGACCGTCATCAGGCTTCTGCCGTCGTCGTGCGCCGCCGCCCGTCCTAGTGGAACACGCGCAGGATGCTCGGGGCTGATAAGAGGAGCGTCCCGGCGGCCCGGACCCGCAGCATCACTTCTAACTTAGCAGGAATGCCAGATGGGCTCGGGCTGGACTGGACCGCGGGGGGAAGGAGCCATGATCACACAGCAAACTCGGTTATGTTATGTTCAGGTAAAGAAGGAAACTTGCTGTTGCATTCCAAAAAAACGTGCTGTTGCTGTATCTCTTTTGATAAGTGGCGGCGCCTTGATTTCTTGCGGCAACGGTGTAGCAGCAACACGAAGAAATAGTCACTACACTATGCATCTTGACCTTTTTTTTTTTGAGGGAAAGTATATTATCTGTTGTTCAGATGCATGAGATTCAATGCTTTCCCTAACTATGATGGCACATTTTCGTAGTAGTACTAATAAGAGAAAATTACTTATTTGACCTTTAAAAAACTTCTTTTTCCTTCCTTGGTCCTCTCCCAACAAAACTTCCTTACTTGTCCTCAAAAAATTTGAGAATTTCTTCTATAGCCTTTCCGTTAGTTTTGATGCTAACGGTGTTAGTTTTAGATCATATAGAGAATTTTATTTAATGTTTAATGATTGTTTTAATTACGTAAAAAATATAACTTGGATTGAAAATATTCTTTACTACACTAAAAGTTTTTTGATGTTTAGCAGACCCATAAAAAAATAATTCTTTGTTATATTTTGAATATTTCTTTTATTAGCATCTGTTATAATATAAAAAATAAAAATATAAAATATATTTTCTATTAATTTAGTAAATAATTTCTAATCTAAATTATATTTTTATGTAATTAAAATAATCCTTAAATATTAGATAAAGTTTCTTATATGGTCTCAAACTAACATCGTTAGCGTCAAAACTAACGGAAAGATCATAGAAGAAATCCTCAAAATTTTGGAGGTCAAATAAAAAAGTTTTGCTAGAAGAGGATCACGGAAGAAAAAATTTTCTGAAGGTCAAATAAATAATTTCCTAATAATAATCCTTATGCTCAGCGCACATCTTTGCGCTACTAGTACTAGCTTCAAACAGGCGTGGGTACCTATCGATGATACTAGTACAATCCTTGATGGGCTGTATCTGATCAGGCCGAAACTGTCCGAAAATAGCCACAGATGGGCCTGGCCTATCATGCCCCCGGCAACATACTGTACTAGGCTCCAATTACTAGTAGTAAAAATGATTTTTTAAAACACTCAGCGTGATCTCCAAAGAAAAACAAAGATTTAGAAAATGAAAAAGAGCAGTCGACTCCCGACCTCGGGCGACTAGGCTCGGCTGTCGGCTGCAGACCGACTCTGGTCTTTTTTACCAGTCGCCGGCTGTTACGGTGTCCTAGATCGACAGTGTTGCATTGACCGAAGTAGTAGAAAGCAGTCGTGTGACGGCCCAAGCGGGCCAAGCCACCACGTGAACGTATCCAGAGCTTACCTCCGTTTTTTTGGTTATTATTAATTTTGACAAAAAATTTTAACTCTTTGAAAAAATTAATTTAAATATATAAAATTAAAAATTTTTAATAATAAATTAAATTATAAAAATTATTTAATATTTTTTTATTTTTTTAAGAAAATATAATCAAAGTTATCGAAGACAACAACGACATGAGTACAAGCCAAGGGGAAGGGCGGGGACTGGCTGGCACTGGGCCACTGGCAGCGGCCAACGCTCCCACAGAAGGAAAAAGCAAGGCAGTAAAGCCGCGCAGGCAACATTGGAGAGAGAGAGGGGTCCTGCTGCTGCCACTGGGGCAGTGACGACAACGACGACAGTGGACACACCCCCCGTGAAAGCCGCGCGGCGTCCCTGCAGCGACGCGTCACGTCGTCTGCGCCCCGACCCTACTCAGCGTCGCTGTGGAGAAAGCAGGAGGAGGACTTTGACTCGCCGCCGCACGGCAAAGGAAAGAGAGAAAGGCCAGCCTTTTTCTCCTCCTCTTCCCGCTGGCACACAACTCGGCCGGAAAAGACGGGGGTCGGGCCTGGGCTGGCCGTGCGGTCGGTCAGTCAGTCAGTCACTCAGTTGGACCACGCGCGCGTCCGGCCCACACGGCCACTGCGCTGCTGAGGGAACAGGGAAGCCATTGAAAGCGAAGTGACTGACTGACGCCCCGCGCGCCGGAGGACGTGACGGTGGCTGGTTGGTTGCCGTCGTGCTCTTCTACTGCGTCTCCTTTCTGCACGAAGAGAGAGAAGATTTGCCGCCCACGAGGAGGGAGCCTTTCGGAGCGAACCGGCTCGCTGCGAGCTGCCGGGCCGTATCCGCGAAAGCAGTACTAGTAGGGCACGCGAAACGGGAAAAGGCAAGCGAGCGAAAGAGCGAGCGCGGACGGTGCAGGGCAGCGACGAGCAAAAGCGAGCCCTTTGGTTTGTTTCTACAGTAGCGTGTGTCCCAGCCAGAGAGGGACAGGCGCGGGCCCTGTGCCACTGTACGGAAACAGTGTCACCTGACTAGTGTTGCCGTACCGCGGCGCGGAGCACGACCAAACCCATCAAGCCATCGCGGCACACGGTGCCGTGCTGCTGCGAGCGAGCGGGGGAGGGAACAAGAAAACAGACAGCGCCTCCGCGCGCTTCCAAGCCTCGGCTTGGGACGGGGACGGGCAATAGAGAGAGACTGAGAGAGGAGGGCAGACGGGCTCTGGCGCAGGGGCGTGGGAGACGGGGCTGCCTGTTGCCAGAGCGGCGCGCGCGTCGGGGGGACAAGCGCATTAATGCCACTGCCGGCTTCGCTGCTTTAACTGCTGCCCGCCACTATCCGGCAAAGTAGGAGTACTCTCCTCTTCTTGACATTAAAACCTGCTGCCGCACGAACGGGTAGGCCAAGCGACCGAGCGAGGCACGGGCGCGGCAGAGCAGGAGCAGGAGTGGAAGATGGGGATTGATCTCAACGCCATGGAGGGCGGCGGCGGCGGCAGCGGCGTCTGCGGGGAGCTGTGGCACGCGTGTGCGGGCGCGGGCGTCGAGCTGCCTCGACGGGGGAGCGCCGTGGTCTACCTGCCACAGGCGCACCTCGCGTCAGCCGGCGGCGGGGGCGGCGGCGAGCTGCCGGCCGGAGCGCCGCGCGTGCCGCCTCACGTGTTGTGCCGCGTCGTCGACGTCCAGCTCTGCGTGAGTGGTCATTTCGCTTTCTTGCCGAAAACAGAAGGGGGTGGGGGTGGGGGTGGGGGGGGGGGGGGTGTGAACTTTACTGATCCCCAGGCGCGTCTTTCGTCGTGCAGGCGGATGCGGCAACGGATGAGGTGTACGCGCGGCTCGCGCTCGTCGCGGAGGGCAAGGTGAGTTGCCACGCTCCCGTCGCTGTCCAATGCTAACCGTTGGTGCTTTTATACGCTCGTTAATTGCATGCGTGCCATGTTCTAAGCCAAAAAGGTTTAATTTTGGGGCATGCCGTTTCGTGATAATATCAGTACTTGCTTGTTCTGGTTTCTAGTAGTAGGAGATCGAATCCAACATCACTAGTAAAATTGTAATGCGTTTACAAGTTCTTTTCATCACTGTTTCTACTAGTGCACTGGTAGAACCTAGGGGGATCAATTATTAAACAAGTACTAGTACTCTAGATGATACAGTAGTTTACAGATGTTGAGGTTGTTGGGCCTGTAAAAACGCTGTACATTTGAAAGCAGATGTTTGGGAAAGGCAGCCGTGAGGTGGAAACTCAAGAGAGGATCGGTGAGATGGAGGATGCTGATGGAGAAAAGAAGCCAAGGACGCCGCACATGTTCTGCAAGACCCTGACAGCCTCTGATACGAGCACGCACGGGGGATTCTCTGTTCCTCGGCGAGCTGCAGAGGACTGCTTTCCGCCGTTGGTAATACTACACAAAGAACTATAGTAGGTTTGATTTACTCCTGAAGCACAGATTAGGTTGAGCCGCCACTCCTAACTAGTTCTGTTTCTTCTATTCCTTCTAGGACTATGAGCAGCTCAGGCCTTCTCAAGAGCTCATTGCTAAGGACTTACATGGCATGCCATGGACCTTCAGGCATATATATAGAGGTGAAAACATGAGCTAATCATTTGGAGTGGACTGACAACTCTATGTTGCATCATAATTCACAGTTGCAACTTAGTACTCCCTCTACTCTCAAATTGATCTGAAAAAAAAAATGGTTTGATCAGTAAAGTCATGTTGTTTGGTAAGAGTACAAAAAAGGAGTTGCTGCCAGCAGTTTTGAAGGGAGACTGTTACTTGGGGAAAAAAGGGGGAGACTATTGATGATACCATGCAAATACAATTTTTTTCTTCCCATTCTATCCTTATGAATGTGAAAACATGGAGTGAAGTACACTACATTAAGGAATAATTAAGGGCCGTAAGGATTAGGTTAGTGCTGATGTCTTGTTTTCTTTATGTTTTCAGGTCAACCACGGAGACATCTTCTGACAACTGGATGGACTTCTTTTATCAGTAAGAAGAAACTAGCCTTAGGGGATGCGGTCCTTTTCCTTCAGTAAGCATGTCGGCTATGTACTAAAAATCTAAAAGAAAATGTGCTGAACTTAACTACTCTGAGTTCTCAGCAGAAAGTGTTTTTTATTTTTACATACAGAGGTGATGATGGTGAGCTAAGATTGGGTGTAAGGCGAGCAGTTCAACTTAAAAGTGAAACTCTTCTTGAAGATATCAGCAGTACTGATTCAAAGCTACGCATGTTGTCATCTGTGGCAAGTTCGTTGGTTAATAGAAGTGTATTTCACATCAATTTTAACCCAAGGTTTGTTTACGGATACAAAATATGCTCAAATTGTAGTTATCAATTGCCAAGTACACAACATAGATGCACCTATACAGGACTCTGCAATTAATGAATCTTCAGTTTCTCTGTTTTTGCCCCCACCTTATCTCATGTTGCATACTTTGTTCATTGGCCAGTCACTATTGTCACCTGTGCTAATAATTTATCGATACATAAAGTACATTGTTAGCCATGTTAAATGGTCCAGAATTTGGAGTTTTGCACCTGCATGGTCATACTTGTAGTCTCTGTCACTGCCTGTTGTTTGTACTGTTTATGTGGTACACATTTGCAAGGCACATGCGACTTCTAAAACTGGGATTTTAACATAGCTGGAGGAACATAATTGCAGGATTGGTGCATCAGAGTTTATTGTGTCATACAGCAAATTCTTGAAGGGCTTCAAATATCCTTTTTCTGCTGGAATGAGGTTTAAAGTTTGTTGCGAGAATGACGATGCCAAAGAGAGGTCTACATACTGAGCTTTTGCAATATTTTCTCCATGCACAACAGCCTGTTTGAATTACTTCTACTCTTGTAGGTCCTCTGGGTTAATCTCGGATATTTGTGAAGTTGATCCAATAAGATGGCCTGGATCAAAGTGGAGATGTCTCCTGGTATGTATTTTAGGCAATCTTTTTTTTTCTGGCCAAAGAATCATGGCTGATTGACAATTTGCATGATTTCCAGGTCCAGTGGGATAGCCATACGAACTGCAACCACAAAATCAGAGTCTCTCCTTGGGAGATTGAGAAGATTGGTGGCACAGTTTCAGTTACACATTGTCTTTCATCTAGCATGAAGCGAACAAAATTGTGCTTTCCTCAAGGCGATTTGGACACTTCACGTATTGGTAAGCCTGATATCATGAAGCTGATAGGGTCATAACTTTCATTCAACCATATCCTTTTAACTCATTGCATCAAAATTTTAGATGGAAATGGTCGTCCAAACTCCATGGCAACTGAAAGTTTCCATAGGGTCTTGCAAGGTCAAGAACTGATGCACTCTAGGACCCTTGGAGTTGCATGCTCTGATTTACCAGATGTTCCCAAATTTCAACCCTCTGACCTGAGGAATGGTTTATTCAATGACGCAGAAAATGGGCTCCTGTACCACAACAACGGCACTGATTTTCCATACCAGCCCGCACTAGGCCTGAGTGAATCTGCCATATTCTCAGAGGTCTTGCAAGGTCAAGAAATGTCAACAGAAGTTCCATTGTACCATGGACATGCTTCTGATGCTTGCATACAGAATGGGCGAATTGGCTGTTCTGATTATGTGCGTACGCCAGCTGCAACTCAAGGATATTGCGTGGTTCCACGGTTTACTCCGTCAGCAGCAGAAGTGCGTTCACCCTCTTCTGTTCTTATGTTTAACCCAACAATGGTTCCGCAACTCGAATTTGAAGGAAGTATCAGCCTCAAGGATGCGTATAGCAGCCGCCGTGCTCCCGTGGAGCAGATGCATAGGAAAACTGAGGAGTGGCCATTTGTGCAGCATCAAGTGCCATGTATTAATGGAAGCAACCAATTTGACGTGACACAAGGGTTGACGACTCCTTCAAATGTGGTTAAGCCTGGAAGGGAAGTGGGACGAAGCAGTTGCAAGCTTTTTGGATTTTCCTTGGCCGAGAAGATCCTGGTAGCAGAGGATGATGCTGGGGTCAAGGAAGGGTGCGCGGATGGGCAAACTCCGCGAGTGCTGGACTTGTTTGGGCAGAATCAGTCGACATCGGGTGCCCTTCATGCTCTCTGCACTGCTCCCTTAGGATTGTAGACTCTGTTTCTGCATCTAGCAGTTAGCTTCTCTTTTCCCGTAGTGTAAGGGTCATGTGTTGCTACTCGCTAGTAGCTTGGATAAGCTTTTTCTTTTTGTATTTCTGATCATCTACTATGGATTCTGGTGGGTACACTGATTTTGCTGACAGTCATGTTTGATTATGTTGCCTCTTAAGATTTGGGTCCTGTTTCTGATCATCATGGGTGACTGTCTATAAGTGGCTAGTGTGTGTCGTGGACAGTTCTTAGAGCTACTGATTGTGGATTGGTCGACTGTTTCTTAATTTACTTTTGATGATGATAGAATCAACAAGGACTATTGAGGTTCTCTGTGAAGTACTAGTGCATTGATCTCTACAGCGGTTTTAGCCTGGGGATACGAAAAAATTAGGAGCAGGTGTTCGGTTTTGCGATTGCAGCAGAGAAACACGGATGTGGGGGCTCTCCACTGGCCGCCGCAGATTTGGCCATCGCTCACCATGTTCGATGTCGAAGGCCCCCTTTATTTTACCAATAGAGTAGAATTTGAATTATGAATTATGGATTGTGAAATTTGATTTGCAAAATTTAAACATCAAATTTTAGGGGGTTGTTTTTTTTATTTTATTTCACAATTCAACTATTTTCATGTACAGGGCAATGGACTGCTCAAATCAGCCAACAACGGCTGTTTGTTGCTGCAGCTGCTTCCTAATTTTTTTAATTCTTTTCTTCTTCACTCTCTTATTTCTCTATCATTTTTTACTACTATTATTCTTGCAGCAACAGCTCCAACAGCGCTGTTGGAGTGCAGCCGATCAGGCCCAATGACGATAAATTCGTAAGTATTTGGGTCATAATCTAGTAAAAACTGTCACGGACCTAGGCGACAAAGCAGACGCAGCTCAAGTGGGGGCGGACTTTTTTTATCCATTTAAAACTAAGATTTTTGCATGTGATTAAATATTATAATTTTTATATTATTAATGGTCAAAGTTGATGTTGATTTACTTTGACCAAACCTTAAAATATTTATATTGTAGGACGTGTAGTACACATATAAAATGCAGAAAACACCGATTCTTTTTTCACTTGGTATATGCAGTACAAGGTTTATTTCTCTTGACTGGAGGTAAGAGTTCTTATGTGGATAGGAAATTTATGAAATAAAGGAAATAACTCTGCATAATTTTTTTTGAACTGTAATTCTGCATAAATATGACTAGCAAGAAATTATTTTATTCTTGAAAGCAAGGATTCCTGTGTTCGAGATCGAAGGTCCAGGGCATCTAGAGCGGGATAGGCTTGACGAAGAGCTTCTCAATCGTCCCTTTGTTATACTTGCTGAAGGTGTAGGCGAAAGTGTTGTTCCGGAATAGGAACTCCATGCTCATTGCAAGGTTGGCAGCTCGTTTTACGAGGGGAAGTAGTGCACGGCGCTCGAAGTACGCCTGGTTCATGGTCTTCCAGGCGTCTTGATCCATCGATTCGATCTTAGCAATGGCTACCTCATCCGTTACTTTGTGCTCCTTGATATACTTGTAGCACTCTACAGAGGTTGCCACGTCCATTTTGTTCTTTCCATTCTGTCGATCGCCAATTTCAACGTTAGGATCATACAAAAAAAATCATATTACATAATACCTCTGTAATTCTTTTTGGCGGAGAATACCGCTGTATTTTTTTATTGTTGAAGCTTTAAATATAAATTTATATTATAACAATGTCAACAATAAAATAAAAAACAGAGGTGTAGTATATATGTAAGAGGTATAGTGCGTAATCAAATCACACATCTGGAGCCCAGTCATTCTATTACTAGCTCATCTATCTTCCAGCAAAGCCTCCATGAATCGATGGTCCAGAACTGTAAAGAAGTGCAGCGAGGTGTTGGTTCAGTCGAGGGGCAACTGAAAACAGGGAGGTATGCTGCATGGTGCCGGCCTGATACGGGGCAGGTAAAAATCAACGTTGATGGTGCAGTCTTTCAGGAGGACGGCAGAGCTGGTGTGGGTGTTATTGCAAGAGATGATCGTGGGACAGTCTTGCTCGCTTCTGGCATAGAGATTTTCCATTGTGCTAATGCAGAGGAGGTGGAACTGTTTGCGTGCAAAAAAGGCTTAAATCTGACGTTGCAGTGGATTCATCAACCTGTTATCCTGAAACAGATTGTCTAATGGCATACAACGCAGTCAGGGATGCTTCGGTGAACAAGTCTCGGTTGGCCATGCTAGTCCAGGAGATTAAAGAGCTCACTGTGGAGCCAACGGACGTGGTATTCAAGCATTGTAATACGTCTTAGAATAGAGTTAGTCACGTTGTAGCAAATAAGACGTGTGTGGACTCCTTTAAGGTTTGGCTTCATTATACACTAGATTTTGTTGCTTCAACGGTGGCAACTGATTGTACTTTTTCTAAGGCTTAATAAAATCCACCTTTTCCCTTGAAAAAAAATGTAAGAGGTTTTATTAGTATATACTACGTACCTTAAAAGCAGCTAGATCGTCTACAAATCGTGTCACCTCGCCGTAGGCCTTGACAGCATCGGTGCAACCAATGGCCCAATCAAGTGCTTCTTTGCTTGCCACATCACCCATACCAACAAGTGATGCGACACATATCATGGGAGCACCAGAGCTGATGACAGAAACATCTATATGTTCTTTAAAGCTTGGAATGTAGTTGCTCTGAAACCATTCAGCTTCTCGGAAGTAATGATTAGATAGTGTTTGAAACTGTAGAAGAAAGAATTTGTGTTATGCTATGATGACCGATGGGCCTTGATTTTTTAAAATATATATTCACCTTTTCCATATCAGAAGCAAATTCTTTTTTGAGAAATTTGGAGGTTATCCTTCTCCTCTGGACATGACACATTCTTAATTACTAGATAAAAAAAGGATAAAATTCAATTTACTCCCCTCAAGTATGACCAAAGTCTGGGTAACTCCCTAAAATATTTATTAGTTACTTTACTCCCAAACTTATGTCATTCGGGTTAATTTACCCTTTAGTAAAATTTTTCATTTTTCTTTTTCCATGCATAAGTCAAATTATAAGTTCAAAAATTTTACGTGATGATGTTTCACATCATAACACATGTTAAAAAAAAATACTTCACAAATTTTTTATCATCATGTTGATAAGAAAGGATATTTAATTGTAAAATAATCATTGTGGTATGAAAAATTATGTTAAAAATTTTAAATATTTTTTAAATATATATTATGATGTCCACTACCACCATATAAAATTTTAAATTAAAACTCAAAGTATGTATGGAGAAAAAAAGACAAATTTTACTAAGAATAAATTAAATCAAATGACATAAATTTAGGAATAAAGTGAATAGAAAAATTTAGAGGGTTATTCAGACTTTGACCATACTTGAAGAAGTAAATTGGACTTCTTGAAAAAAAAAAAGGAGATCTGGCAACTATTGTACTTTACCGCTTTCCTATTATAAGCAACACGGTACTTCTCATGTGGCTCCAATTCGTCCTCCACCTCTCTGAATGTGCAGATCAGCTTGACATAATACTTCTTCAAGTACTCGGGAAGAATTGAGGTGCAGCTTAGATCCCATCTGCATTAGTCAATTTGACTAGTTATGTATGTGTACAGCCTACGATGTTAAGCAAAGGTAATAGGCCAAACTACGTTCACCTTTGTATTGCTTCATTCAGCTTGTGGCCAGGGTTGAAGTAACCGTTTGGTGCGCGGTTACCGCTCGGCCTCGCACGAACCACTCGAAAAATCGTCCAAATTATAAATTTTAAATTTTTGAACCGGATTTGAATCAAAACTGCAGTTTCAGAGCGAAAACCGCGCGGTTTGCAGCGAAAACCGCTCGGTTTGACTGAAAACCGCGGTAACCGCTCTCGAAGCTTCAAATTTAAAAACCAAATTTTGAATCAGAAATCGTGGTTTTCGACGGTAACCGCTCGGTTTACGTGGTAAACCGTCGGTTTGACTGTAAACCGTGATTTTAACTAAAAACCGCGCTAAACAAGTTTTTTTAACTTCTTCCTCCGTCATAATTCCTCATTTTTCATCTAGTTTTTTTACATATTTTTTTTACAAATTTTTTCACATTTTTTAAATTAATCAAATTCAAATTTGGTTTTCGGAAAACCGCTAACCATAAAACCGAGCCAGAACGGTTTGAGTAGAAACTGCTCGGTTTTTAACGGTTTTTTAAACCCTGCTTGTGGCTATCTTCCAGAGTGGCATAGGTATCATAGGTGTCGTCTAGCAAGGACGTCAGTGCAATGATTTTCGCTAGGATAAGCCTTGCACGGGAGTGCTCTTGCTCATAGTACATTGTGCTAGACCAAAAGTAGCACTCAACCATACGATCACGAGCATAGCTCAGTTTCACTGCTTGGTAAAGATCCTTCCACCATCTGAAATTAGTGTTAATTATTGTTACGGTATCATATTAATCAATCAAAAAAATATTAGATAAGCTTTTCATTCCTCACTCTATATTGCTTTCATATTCATTAAAGAATATGGTTGCATTGCATAAAACTATTGCAATTTGTTGGCTGATCAGATTCTCTCTCAGTATTTAAATTAATGTCGTTGTCGACTTTGTAACATCAACTTTGATCATTTATCTTATTAAAAAATAATTCAAGTATATGAATAATAAGTTGTGGTTCAAATATTTTTAGTGATAATCAAATTATAATAAAATATATGATATTCATCATACTTTCTGAATAAAATGAATGATTAAAGTTGATATGAAAAGTCAATTGGATAACAATTTAAATGGAAGGGGAGTAGCTCTTTAACCATAACCGTTTATATTTTCAGCAAACTTGTCCTAACATAACAGAGTTCAACCGGATTGTCTATACAACACCCGAGTGTTTTTAACTCTTCTAACGCTTGAATTTTTAGTCATTGATTTTTAAGATCTATAGCTAAGATTAGATCTAATTAAGTAATAATAAAAAAATTCAAGCATTTTAATGGGTTATAACACCTGAAAAAATTATTACACCATCATTAGCTTAAAGTTACACCATGGGTATATAGAAGTTGCACAAAAAATCACTGTAAGTTTTATGTAATATGCCTACAACTTCAGTATATAACAACTGTAATGAAAATATATACATAACTTTACTGTTGGAAAGTCTAGCACTCACAACAAAAAATATAGATGTTGACACAAATCTAAACTACTAAAATTAAGTAAAAGTTTTTTTAAAAGAATATTAATTGTTGAATGCTCTCTCACGTGTGAAGGAGAGGGTAAAAAAGATAAGGACCTAGCCGTGCCGCAGAGACAGCAGCATCGTCCAAGCAAGGCAGCGTAGGGCATACATCCGTTAAAAAGTCGAGCGCTCGGCTCCCACAAAACGCTCAGGTGGGCTGTAGCAAAACCGATTTAGATTGCGTCTAATGTCCATTCTTTTTGAAGTAAAAATCACTAGTATGTACAATCGGGTAAGTATTGATCCTCCTGATCGAAGGAAATAGAAGAATTCGTGTATGGAATGATCCTATGTACTTCAGTAACTTTTTTATTAAAAAAAATAGTTATAGAAGGCATAAAGGACTTACTCAGAAATAGTTTTGAGTTCCCTCAAATGGAAGCGTTGCAAAATATTAAAGTCCAATGTTGCAAGCTATAATAGGACTCGATTGTAGGCTTCCTCCTCCTTGTACTCTGAAATATAATCTAGGGCCTCTATTCTCTTCAGTCTCCTTGGAAGGGGGATCTGGAGGTCACGCTTGACTTGTTTGGCTAATGGGTACTGGAGCTTATCTGTAATTAACTCCAGATGGTGCCTTGAAAATTTGATGGCATCTTCAAGGCCAGTCTCGCCATGTGTTAAAAGGTGAGCTGCGGTATGTAAACTTAGCAGGTCTCTCGGGTCATTAGTTAGCCCCACATCGAAGGTCCCATCTTCATTTTTAAACTGGTCAAATTCATCTGCAAAAGCATACGTATACAATTGGCAATTTTATACGGAATCATTGTAAACTTGTACACCACATTGCAGCACTTTAATTCATACATGATAAACACACATCACTATCTATTGATCTTAATATGAAAATATTTAGTTTTCATTATTTCATACGAAGTACCTGGAGAAACCCAAAAGCCATGCTGCCTAAGGAGTCGGAATCGAAGAGCAACACTGTGGAGGCTGGAGCTATTGAATTCAACACCGTGGATATCTCTTAGCGCCGCAACAATTTGATCCTCGAAAAGATGGTCTATGCCTAGACGTTGGACTGCATCTACAAGGTTCATTTTATCCACAACTTCACTACTCGACCGGAACAACATTCTTACTTCCTCTTTCAGTTGCTTGACTCTCTCCTTCATCCATTCCTCTGACGACTTCTGCAAGATATAATTTAAAGCAGTGAAACTATAAATGTCAATTGAAGCTTCTCCAGTACTATGAAGTCACTCATACATGCACTACTACAGAGCTGCCTTTTAATGGGCCATATCAAGATCGGGCATCACGTCTGTTCTTTTGCTTCAGTTACTAACAGGAGGGTAGTTCTACGTCAGGCGCTGGAGCACGGTCCTGATAGAGATCTACTAGGATCGGGCACAGTGACGGCCCGATCCAATTTGATGGCATCTTCGAGGACAGTCTCTAGTTGTGCTCTGTGCCACCCACTCGTTCATATGGTAAGGTATAAAGGGAATACCCAAAAAAAATAAAAAATCAAGCTACAACTGATTCCCAGCTGTGTCTTAAAAAATGCATGGCTACCGTGGATATTCTACACATGAAACCCTTATTGACCAACGTGATTTGCACTGGTCGTCGGTACGGAAGGGTCAGACTACCCGGTCGTACGTACAGCAGCAGTCGGTGTTCATATTATAATATAATACTTCATCTGTCTCATTATTTGTTTAGTATTATAAAAAATAAAAAATCTGTCACGACCCGAAATTCAAATCACCTTTAAAATCACTCCATTTAAATTTTTGTGTGCTCAACATTTTTATCAATTTTCAAAATCCAAAACTCATTAAATAATTAAATTTTAGTTAGCAAGTGGAAATTTCAAATAATAAAATATGGTCAACAATTTTGATTTTATTTTTATTTGATTGCGTTTTATTTGTCCCAAATTTGTTTTGAGTTCAAACGTTTTCTTGGTTTTATTCCCAAATTCAATTCCAAATTCCAGAAAATAAAAACAATAACTCCTTTTCCCCTCTCTCACTCTGCGCCGCGCTTACCTCCCTTCCGGACCAGCTCCAATACAGCCCAGTCGGCCCAGTCCGCTCACCTTCCCTTCTCTTCCGCGCGTGGGCCGCGCCCTCCTTTTTCGGCCCGTCTCGCAGGCTTAGCCCAGCCGCCTCCTTTTCTCCCCGCGCGGACCGCCTCCTATCCCTCTTCCCCTCCCCGCCGGCCCATCTTCGTGCGAATGCGGCCCAGCCCGCGTCGCCCAGTCGTCTTCCTCCTCCGGATGGTTTCGACGCGACGCGCACGTCGCGCGGTCGCCGCCGTACGCGCCGCCCATACCGCGCTGTTGGAGCACGAGCTCCGCGTGCGAACCACCGCGCGCAAGGGATCCCCGCCGTCCACAGAATCTCCATCCCACGGCCGCCTCCCGAACCGCCCTTGTCACCTCAAGACGAGAGAAATATCTCCATATGCCGGCAAGCACCGCCATTCGAGCTCCATAAATAGGCCGGCGACCCCCACCGTCCTCGCCGCGCTCTACAGCATGCTCCAACGGGCCCCACCTAGCTTCAGCTCACTCCGCGCCGCCTCTTCTCTCTCTTCTTCTTCCCCGAAACCGGCCGCCGCCGTCGATCTCCACGCCGGCAGCTCCTCCGGCCGATTCAACCCCACGGTGAGCATCAACGGCCCTTGTTCTTCCTCCCGCACCCCTTCTTCTCCTCTTCCCCGCGCTCCAAGGGCGCGCGCACCATGCGCGCCTCGCGCCGTCACCTAGCGTCGCCGCCGCTCGCCGTCAATACTCCGCCAACCGAGCGCACGACGCCAACACCTCCCCTCTACCCTTGCGCAGCTACCCGAGCCACCAAACACACACAAACGAACGTGCATACAGGGTTCCGTAGTTCGCGGGCCATCTCACCACCTCCGGCACGACGTAGCGACCTCCTCCGTCGCAGGCGCACGCCGTTATCGTCACCCACGAGTTCGCCTTGTTGCGCTGACCACCGGAGTATAGTCTATGACCCCAACCAAGCAGCACAGGAGCCGCCGGCGAGTATTCCGGCCATCCGCCGCCGCGGCTCGGCCCTCCGGCGAGCCTAGTTGACCGGAGTTAACTTGTCCGACGTGGCATGCCGCGCCAGCTGCCACGCCAGCGCCACCTCATGCGCTTTACACAGTCAGCATCGCCACCTCACTCCTCTTTCCATGCACTCGGTCCAAGAGAACTGATGACACAGAAACCCTTCGGCTCACAGCTCCATGAACTCAGTCCACCAGACAGTGTCCCACGGACCCGGTGACTCCTGGACCCCACTTGTCAGCCACTGGCCTCTTTTGCTATGGCCACCTAATGCAGTGTACGTCAGTGATTTCTCGTAGCCTTTTCTTTCATCAGAAAATTCCAAAAGTTCTCCAAAAATATCAAATAATTAGTAAACCCTAATTACACCCTTGTTTGCTCCTAATCAGACCCACGGTTCCTACAATCTTTAACCTTCCTTTTAATTCCTTGTTAACACTAAAAAAAATCCTAATTCCGAATTCGTCGATTCTTTCACCATCGCACTTCATACACGAAAACCTATCCAATCGTATCAAATCCATGTCTATCATCTCTTATCGATCTTAATGATTTTATTTATATATGATTTTAATTGGATTATTTATCACTATTTCATTTGATGTTAAATTTAATTGTCATTAGTTGATCATTTATCTGATAGTGTTTATGCACCCATGTTTATATAGCACCTTAGCTCGCATGCATATACACCCTATACTTACACTATATTCAGATGTTTCACTCACACTCACCACTCATATAAAAAAATGTCACATAGTGATAATAACAATAAGAATAATAATACTAGTAATAGTAGTAATATTAATAATAATAGTAGTGGTATAATAATAGTGAGAAATATCAAATGATAGTAAGATTAATAGTTATAGTTACTAGTAAATCTAAATTTAGGGTATATAAAGTTGCACACCTTGCATCTCGTTAAGTTTAGGTTTCAACCTATATAGAAGCACTCATATATGTTTTATGTGATTTTATCGGATTTTATTCTGGATCTCAAGTCGAGTTATATGGAGTTCATTTGGATTTTTTTTATTCGATCTTCTATCTATTTATTTTCTTTTGCGATAGATTATTTATACGACGTTAATTTTACGTATGGTAGATAGCACGTAAATCGAGGAAGAACCTAAGGACACGGGATTCAAGGACGATTTTGAAGATCAAATTTTGAGGAAAAGCTTGAAGATCCAAGATTTTGAATTAGAAGTTTTGCAAGGCAAGCTCTAACTTCCATGATCATACTGATCCTATTATTATATAAATACCTATCAAACCTGTTTTATTTACTATATATGTTTACTTTGTCTTAAATGCAATGCTAGTGGTCCTACTTACGACTTATATATCATTTATTGATATTTAGGTCGGTCACTTGCTTTTTTACCCCTCCTTGACGTTGATACTATTTACCTTGAAGGTTAATTCCTTCGTTATACTTAATAATGAATGGAATGCTTGGCTGCTAGTATGCTTAGGACCCCTTGCAATGGAAACATTGCCACATCCATGAATTCATGATTTTGTGAAAAGTGTGAAATGTGTGTGTGATTTCAAAATGGGATGGGTGGTGAAAACACTTGGTGACGATGAAGTGGGTGGGTTATGCGGGGGCGAGATAAGGTGTGGATGAATTAAGTGTTCTTTGGTTTAGTCCACCTGTCATGGATTTGATGGAGCTCAACCCAGCAACCTAGGACCGTTTGACCTCAGTCATGTACTTTTAGTACAACCACAAAACCCGTGTGGGCGGGACTTCCCCTACCTTCTTGGTGGCATCCACATGACCATTTGGAGGCTGGTAGGTGGCAACGGGAGACCAAGTGGCTCGGGTGGATTATGAATATCTATTATGGATCCCCTTTTGATCGATCACGCTCGTCGCTAAGCCTTTGTGGCTCGAGCAACACCCGTTGCTAAGCCCTTGGGCGCGTCCCGTGGTGGAGACCATGGAGTCACTCGGAGAAGATGGGTATAGCGTTATGCCATCCCCGGGTCAGGAGTGCTTAGCCTGTGGGTAAAGTGTACGACCTCTGCAGAGTGTATAATTTGTTCGGGTAGCCGTTGTCACGGGATTGACATGCTTGGTACAGTGCTCTCAACATTTAGATGTTTTCAAAAACCTCGTGGTGCGTGAATTGGCAATGTGTGACTGTGTATGTTTTGGAAATGATGACAATGTGTGCCAGAGTCGGTAGGACCATTGGGTCTGAAGGCTCATTTAAAATATTGGGAACTGGCAGGATGGACGGTATCTCCCCCATGGTCAACCATACTAAAATATCGATCAAAATCCTTTTACGAAAGGTTTTCAAATGCTTTCAAAACAGACTTAGGCATAATTGCTTTCTGCAAATGCAACCCACAAGCCTTTCTTTGCTACGATCCAAATGCATTTCATATACCCTTGTGTAGTGTTAGGGCTTGCAGAGTACCTTATGTACTCACGCTCTCGCATATGTGGTTTTAGTAGGAGTGACGACCATAAGAGAGATGACGACGATTTGGATTTTCGTTCTGCTTCTCAAGTTTGCGTGTGGATTGGTTTGGACTGTCCTTGCTGTCTGCTTCAACTCTAGTGGCAAAGCTAGCTTGGATTGTTTTCATCCTTGTCAAGTCGCTGCTAGGGTTCTATATCAAGGTATTTTACCATATTTATTTACTTGAAGTATGCTTTTGATTATCATTCTGTGATCAATTGTGCGTATCAGCTACTGATCCAGGGACTGATACAGTGTGCACAGTGGATCCTGAAATCAGGGTCTGACAAAATCACATAATCTTCTTTGTATACCAATTGGAGCAATTATTGGTCCCTAATTTCTATATTCTAGAAGGAAATATTGGCTTATGTAACTCATCATGTACTCGAGGATAATAGAACACTTTATTTTTTTTTGAGTAAAATATATTATAGGTACCTAAACTATTCACCATGTGTCACTTAGGTCCATAAACTCTTAAACTGACCAACTGGGTCTCTAAACTATTTTTGCTGTGCTCAAGTGAGGTCCAAATCTTATTTGAAAGACAGAAATATATTGTGACCATTTCAGAGAGTAAAAATTTGTTGTATGATACTTTTAAAAAGTTGGTTTTTCAACGAACACTGCAACTCGATATTGGTACTATGATACTAAGAAAACATAGTTTTTATCCTTAATGTATAACATACATGACCAGTTGAAATGTTTTAAAAAATCGATCCGTGAGTGTAAGACAGTTCCGTTTTTCGGATATTTTGTTAAGAAAAATAACATTCTTACGTAGGTCAAAAAAATTTCTAAACTTTCTTTACTCTGCCCTTATAACAAGAGTCTTGGGATCCGTGATCGATTTGAGTTTAGGTCGGTCCTTATTTTGTGATTTGACGGAATACGTGGAGATTTTTCAACCTGAGGTCAGAAATTCGCATTGTGAGGGATCAAATGTAAGAGCTGAGAAGTGCCACTTGAACGCACTAACCATTCGGTTAGAGGCCCTTTGATTTTTTTTTCTTATATGATCTTTTTTTTAAAAAAAATAGACCTAACTTTATACAGTAAAAATAGATTTAAACCTTATTTGACACAACAAAAATAGTTAGGAACTCAGATGATCAGTTTGAGAGTTTATATACCTAGATGACATATCACGAATAGTTTAGGGACATATAATGCACATTACTCCTTTTTTTCTAACGGCTAGACTCTTCACGTCTGCACTACTAAAGGGATAGCAGCACGTGAGTGGTGTGAACTGGATGGTGCCGGATTCGAAGGATGAATGCAGCTACATGCATGCCAGATTAAGGGGGGCGGATTGATTGTCGCAGATGGATTATGTTGACAGTTTTTTCTTTGTTTATTGTGTCATGGTAATAATATTACGGAGATTATAGGATGGAAGAGTAAGAAGGAAAGGATGCATGCATGTACCATTGGCGGAGGGCTGTAGTGGATGAAGAAGTTACCCCAAACCGTGGGATGAAAGCAGCTTGATGCCATTTGCGCTCTGACGTGATCCTTGCTCTAGTGTGTAATACTAATTCCTTGGTTACAATAGCCTCCCTGCTTGGTTATATATATAGAAGGCCCCCTCCCTTGTACTGCATTATTCTTAAAACCGAACGTGTGATCTCTGTACAATTTCTTTCTTGAATCTCATCTATTTACTTTATTTTTGCATATGCATGAGATATTGATATATTTTTAAAGGGATAATTTATTGTGACGTTGCAAACTTGCATAGTATGATATCTATCAATGCTAAATTTTCTTATACTGATAAATTTAAATCATCTTTGTTTGTTTCATGATCTAGATGTCACACCTGCTAATTACACTAACTAATATAATTTAAATTATAAAATTAATTAGCAAGTTCTAGGATAGTTTGAGGCTCGGGTTCTGTACACTAAAATGGATCTAGATGACACCTCATAACAAGTTTAAGGACCTGAATATGCAAATTAGGAGTTCACGGACCTAGATGACACCTCAATGCAAGTTCAAGGACCGTTGATGCACTTCATTCTTATGTTACCAATCTGTGATAATAACAATTATGATTTTACTACAGCAGCATTTTATTTTCAATTAGCTGAAATCAACATTTTTATACTTAGTCAATTACACTAGCAGTTTTCTAGAGTAGTCAGTATATAATCCTAGAAAAACAAATCCTAGTACACATGCAAATCGTGTTACAGTAATACGTGGTACAATAACCATCAACTGAAGTTTGAAGTCGAATTTAGTTGACTGAGAAATAGTAATACATGATGCAATACTAAAACTATTTTTTACAATATAATTGATCAATACAAAATATGTAACTTGTCATTCTCAGGTAGGTTGTGATAAACTCAAGTAATTAAGTTACTCCAATGTTGACTATACTTAATTCGATGAGCATAGAATCTAACAACTGCCCAACTAATCACATATAGGTCATGAATTTTTTTTCCCTAGACAAAAGTGAACTAATGCACCACCAGAACAAAATCTAGCATTAATGAAAACAATAAATAAGTTAATGCGCATTTTTTAAAAAGTTTTAGGAATTACAACAAGCCCCGTTATTTCTGCTCCCTACAAATTGCTATGGAAAACATACTTTTCCTAAATCCCACGGGACCCGGGACACAAATCAACATTCATGTTGGTCTTAACTCGGGCGCTGAGTAAAGACTATAGATACCCCAGGTTACAGTGTTTTTTTTTTTTAAAAAAAAACGAGCCTGCTACCTTTGATAGTTTGATTGCTGCAAAATGATGACGACGAGATGGAACGCGGCAGTCGGTATACTGAGGTGGACCATAGTTATGCTAATGAATGAAGTCAAGAACGGGTTCAGGCTTGTAGCAAGGGCCTAGGGATAGGGGTTTTGTTTTTATTCATCGGAAAAGTATGACTTACAAAGGTGCACTTTACTCTCTTGTACCATGGCTTAAGTCCTGAATAAACCTCTCTTAACTATCTTTTTATTTGTTCTTACCCTATATTTTTTATCCGGATTCTTTTTCTTAAGAAAAACTGGAGGGACCCAGTCCGTAAAGTGTTTTTATTTAAAATGAAGAAAAGTCGTTACAACTAGAAGTTATTAAGAAAAACAAAGAAAATGGAGAATTATCCTGGTTCATTTGACACCTTTTGATTGGTTCGCTAATTAATTCTGATTTGAAAATCTTGTAACTTATGTGTCTTGGTATATGTACAAAAACTTCCCTTAACTTTAACACTATTTTGAGAAAAGTTAAATTTATGCAGTTTTAAGTATTTTGCTGGAGATGACGACATGTTGTGAGACCCAAACCTTCTCCCTTATACCTAAACTTAATTTTAATAATCCAAAGCAATATTTTTAGAAAATGCTCTATCTCCATTGGTCGCCAAACCTGTTTACAATTCTGAAAGTGGATTAGCTTATTTTATCCATATCTCTACTCCTATAATGCACCAACTCTGTCGTTTTTTATTCACCTACTGAAAATCCTAATAATATCCACACAATTACGATGATAATGTTACTTTAACTCAAATCTAACGTATGTTCCCTCTACTAACAAAGTTATATTTAATCAAATCTAATGGCTGCTAATCTCTGTATCTTGCATTACACAATTTTAAAAACCTACTATACCACATATCCATATGACATTATTGAGTCAATCGTCAATCCAATCTGATCTGTTATTAGTTCTCACGATCTCACGACTCATGATCCAACCTGTTATTATTGTGATTTATAAACCTACCGTCATTCCTCCACAACCATAGGTCTCGCCGCCTTCCTCTGCCCGCTGCGGCCCCGTCCTCCGCAACTACGAAATCAATGTCGTCCCTTCCTCCACAACCAGGTCGCTGCCGCCTAACCCGTCCTCCACCCATCGCCGTTGCGAGGCCACTACCCCGTCATTCGCCTGCCACTGTGAGGCTGTCGTCGCCTGCCCCGTCCTCCGCTCTCAGATAACAACGCGCGACGGTAGGCGGAGGAGCAGATCAGACTAATGGCCCGCGATCCTCAGGTGGTGCCTGCGCTTGTCCTTCACCTCCACATAACCAAGTCCTAAAATCATCACCTCCACATGGGCGAGAGACCTGAAACAACATACGCTCTCGCCGCTGTGCTCCGCTAGAAGAAAATCACCTCATACTGACTGACTAGCCCAAACTCCCCCACACGGCAAGGGGACCCCTTATCGACTCCATCACCCTAGATCAGAGGCTGTTCCTAAACTGCCCTTTCTCCAATTCATTGGCTATTTTAGAGATTGTCCAATGACTGCAGCAAGCACTACTGTTTTTTAGGCAGGCAATTTGGAACAGTTCTTTGATGTTTTTGTTTCGAACTACAATTATGTATTTATATGCTAATTTGGTTGTCATTCTTCTTATACATCTATGTGGAGCTCAGTACTCAATTCATATGAGTAGTTTTAGTGTATATTATCATGACAGTGGATCTCGAATTCTCATCTTGCCTACATTCTTTTCAACGGTTTGGACTTAATTCTAATGCTTAAAGTGATGATTGATTGAGGTTTTTTTTTGTTAAATGGTTTAGGTAGATAATGCATTGGCTTAGAGCTCAGCTAAATAACGTCATGTCATGTGTGCATCATTAGTTAAAAATAAAAACTTCTATTATTACAGAAATTACTTGGATTGGATTCTTTCTTCTTCCTTTTTATTTCTGTTGGGTCTGATTTTATTCGGCAACATTGATTAGGTCTAGCCACCATGTGAACTGTTCTTTAAAACATCTAGGAAAATTTAATAAGCATATCCTCTTATATTTAAAAATTGATTTTCTAACTCAATCTAAATATTATAAAAAAGCTTTGCAGTACTAAAAGGAGAATCGTGATTTCATTTCAATTGCCACTTACTAATACTAGGTTGAGTCGAATTGTCTGCTGAGTGGGCTCTTTTAGTCAAGATAGGTTTGATTTGGTTATTATTGCACAGTTGTTGCTGACCATAGCGTTTTGAGCTCATTCCAAGATTCATTAAAAAGACTTGATGATTGATCTCATTTGTAATAAAGATGAGCTATTACTATGTTTAAAAAAAACTCTAATGTCTTTTAGACATAAGATATCGAAGTCTTTGGTACTCAACTTTATGTGATAGGCCATAAAATTTTTTTTATACATAGTAATAGGTCAGATATGATTTTACTTGCCGCTAATCTATTCTGTTAATGCTAAGCATGCAAATCTATTCTAATTTTTAAAGCCTTTGGTAATTATTATCCTCTTTTACATAAAATTTTATAATATTGAGTTATCATATTGTTTGTTTTTCACACTATGACGTTAGTATGAACATTATACCGATATAACTACATGTTAGAATATCATATTGTTTTTGTTTCAACCTGTGGCGCTAGCACGGACAAAAGTACTAGTTGTAGCTGGTGGCTCCTCAATTGTGGTGACTATGAATCTCTAAGAACATTAGGTTTACAGGGGGAGTACTGATATTATGTTTTTTTAAAAAAAAAATTTGTTTCTAAAATATTATCTTTATTTCTCTCGTTATTATTTTTTATTCACCTATTTTATTCTCTTGTTTTTAATTTTCCTATCCAAAGCTATAAAAGTAGGGAGCCGAGGGAGGACTATAAACAACTCGGTGAACGCTGCAAGTACACCAATATACAAGAACGGGAGTACCCAGGAAGGGGGTTGCGAGAACCATTCCCCGCTTAAGCAGACGTCTCCAATGGACATGGACTGGTCGCTCCTCCTTGCGCTCACCATAGCCACCGCCCTACCAGTGATCGTCCATCTCGTCACGAGGGCAAAGAACCCAGCACCGGCCCGCCTGCCCCCGGGCCCTCTCGGCCTGCCTGTGATCGGCCAGAGCCTCGGCCTCCTTCGCGGCATGCGCGGCAACAGAGCCGAGCGGTGGATCAAGGAGCGAGTGGACCGGTACGGCCCGGTGTCAAAGCTGTCACTGTTCGGCACTTTGACGGTGCTCGTGGCGGGGCCGGCGGCCAACAAGTTTGTCTTCTTCAGCGCTGCGCTGGGGATGCGGCAGCCCTGGTCCATGCGGCAGATCCTCGGGGACAAGAGCATCCTATATCTCATCGGCGCCGACCACAAACGCATCCGCGGCGCGCTGGCCGAGTTCCTCAAGCCGGAAATGCTGCAGCTGTACGTCGGCAAGATCGACGATGAGGTGCGGCACCACATCGACGAGGGGTGGGCCGGTCGGGAGACCGTCACGGTCATGCCGCTGATGAAGAGGCTCACCTTCTACACCATCTCTTCGCTGCTCTTCGGGCTGGAGCCCGGCGCGCTGCGCGACACCCTCGCCGACGACTTCGCGCACGTCTTGGACGGCATGTGGTCGGTCCCCGTGAACTTGCCGTTCACTGCGTTCAGCAGGAGCCTCAAGGCCAGCGCCCGAGCGCGCCGGCACCTCGCGGCGATCGTGCGGGAGACGATGGCCAAGCTGGAGCGAGGGGAGGCCACGCGGAGCAGCGACCTCATCGCGTGCCTGCTCAGCCTGACCAACGACCGCGCCGCGGCGCTGCTGAGCGAGCAGGAAATCGTGGACAACTCCATGGTCACCCTCGTCACAGGCCAAGACTCGTCGTCCATTCTCATGACGTTCATGATCTGCCAGCTCGCCAACGACGCTGAGACCCTCGCCGCCATGGTCAGAGGTAATAATAATTACTTCAAGCAATCGCCCTACCCTACCCTACCCTACCCCAAAGAAAGGGAAAGCTCCGTCCTCGTCATTTCGATCTCCATCTCTGAGTCTGACCCCCATGTTATGTTATTCATGGCCCAGAGCACGACGAGATCGCCAAGGGCAAGGGCAACGGCGAGGCCCTGACCTTTGAGGACCTAGCCAAGATGAAGTTCACGTGGTTTGTCGCGCTGGAGATCCTGCGCCTGGTGCCGCCCCTCCTCGGCAGTTTCGGACAGCACTCCAGGACATCGAATTCGAGGGCTACACCATCCCCAAAGGCTGGCAGGTGTTCTGAACGGCCGGCATCAAGCACATGGACGCCGCCATCTTCCCCGATCCGGACAAGTTCGAGCCGTCCCGGTTCGAGAACCAGTCCTCGGCGCCGCCGTGCTCGTTTGTGGCGTTTGGCGGCACTACATAAGAAAAACACATCAGTGACGGCTAACAAACAAAAAAGGTGTCGGTTGTGGCACCCTTCACCTCGTAGAAGTCACTGATATGAAGGAAAAGGTGATGGCTGCGCGACAGTCACCTGGTTGGACATAAAGATGACGGGTGAAAACTACAACCTGTCAATTATATGTACATATAGATGACGGTTGATTTTTCTAACCGTCACCTGTATTCATATATAGAGGTGACGAATGAAAATTTTAACCATCACTTGTCTGGAGATACAGGTGACGGTTAAAATACTAATCGTCACTTGGATGGATATACAGGTGACGGTGAATAATACAAGACGTCACTTGTATTCACATAAGCAGTAACGGTTTAGATTGTACACCGTCACCTTGTTAGACATAT
This sequence comes from Oropetium thomaeum, assembly GCA_001182835.1. NCBI lineage: Eukaryota > Viridiplantae > Streptophyta > Magnoliopsida > Poales > Poaceae > Oropetium > Oropetium thomaeum. The sequence goes on from LFJQ01000010.1 coordinate 1,358,664, forward strand.
AGATGATGGTTCAATTGTGTTAACCGTCACCTGATGTTTTCCCACACCTACAGATTTCACAGGTAGTTTGCTGCATACAGGAGATGTTTCTAGATTTGACATCATACAAACAATCATTTCGTCATTCCATCACAGACACAGATATCAAAGAGATAACATTCACAACACAGATATTCATACCAACAACCATTCCATCATTTCATCACACATCAAAATATATGACAAAGGTAGCCTGTTACATCCAGGAGATGTTTCTAGATTTGGCATTATACAAACAATCATTCATTCCATTACAGATTGATGTCAAGAGATAGCATTCGCTTGAGAAAAGAACTCACCTTTCTTAATAATGCACTCATTGACTAGGAAAGAGGCTATTTTGTCCCTAATGTTATGCAACACTTTTTGCTCAAGGTTTGACTCCAAAATTGTGATGTCCTACAACAAAAGTAATTACTATCAGCACAATGCACATTTTGGAAGAAGAAATGACTAGAAAAATTATGGAAGCTATATGATTACATACGTAACAACCATTACTGTCGTTTTCTTGGTCACTTGGCATAATTTTGCACATCAGCACAATGCACATTACAAAACGGGCTGGCCATCATTTTGCATATCCGTAATAACCACCTGGTCACTTGGCCATCGTGTCACTGTCCTTTTCTTCCTTGGCTTTTTCCTTGGCCGAACATTTACTTCATCTACTTCTGTAACAACATTAGGACTTGGTTCTTCATCAGAACCATCATGCTCACTAGAAGAATGAGCATCTGACATCTTGCTACCTACACATATAGAAAAAAGTCAATCATTCAGCATCAAATCTGACCATCAGTAGGTAACGAAGTTTTCAGTTAACAAAAGTAAGATTGTTGGATTGCAGAAGAGAGTAGAATATGTGTGCTAGTGTAAATAAGAGAAGCTAGTACATAAGCTATCATCTTCATGCAAGTGGAGGGGAGGAGCTAGTACAGTTCATCTCGTTGGAGTTTTTGCATTTGCACACCTGCAGTAGTAACCACCTTCTAAACACAGAGGGGAGGAGCTTGTCGGCGCAGAGGGAAGGGAGGAGCCTCGACGCAGAGGAGAGGAGCTCAGGGGACGAGTTCGTCGGAGGAAGGGGAGGAGCTCATCGGCGCACAAGCTCTCGTGGTCGTCGTCGGCGGCGGCAGGGCGGTTGGTGCCCTAACCCTAACTGATGACAGACTCCTGGAGGCGGAGGCCGAGATCGTGGAGGCGGAAGCGGCGTGCAGAGGTGGGGAGCGGAGGTGGAGAGGCAGCGTTCGGAGGTGGCGTGCAGAGGTGGGAGAGGAGGCGGAGAGGCAGCGTGCGGAGGTGGCTTGCAGAGGTGGGAAGCAGAGGTGCAGAGAGGCGGCGCGCGATGGAGAGGCAAGTGCTGAGGCAGGCGGCGCAAGGGCAGGGTCCCGGAGGCGGGCAATTTTAGATTTTGAGAAAAGGTGACAAAGGTGACGGTTAGATAGTCTAACCGTCACTTGGACACCACACAAAGGTGAGGGTTAGACAATTTAACCGTCACTTGGACACACAAAGGTGACGGTTAGATTTTTAACCGTCACTTGAACTACACACAAAAGTGACGGTTAGATGTTTAACCATCACTTGGACTACACACAAAGGTGACGGTTAGAACTTTAACTGTCACTTGATTGAAGTACCTGTTTCTAAAACATAACAGAACCATTACTCAGTATCTATTTTTAGAACAGATAGCAGTACAAAGCAAGTTTAAAATCATTGCAGGATCACAGAACATCCAAATTTTTTAAGCACGTCACAATAAAAATGAGGAAAGAGATGTACAGAAAAGAAAGAGGTGACGGTGGACAATATTTAGCCATCACTTATTGTTGAGGGTCAATACCGGCGATGACCGGTATTAATGATTCTCCGACTGCTTTACGTATAAAGCACCGAGCGACCTCCGTCTCGCCCGACCTCTATGCCACGGCGCGCGTGCAGTGGCTCGGGCCCACAGACAGGTCCGCCTCGCCCGACCCCCTCGAGCGGGGTCGGATCATCCGCCGCTCGACTCAGGCGCCCAACCTCACCATGACGGGGTCGGGAGCTCGTGCCAGAATCCGCCTCGCCCGACCCCAGGGGTCGGGCGAATCGCTCCCTCCCGACCCTCAGGGGTCGGGAGCGCCACCTACCGCAACAAAGGCGATTGGCACTGAGTGGTTGAGTGATAAAAGCTCAACCACTCCCGTGGCTACCGAAGCCCCCCGCGCAAGTGGACGCTAACCGCCCACGTCGCACAGTGACGGCGAGGCCGTCACTATGCGAACGACCCCCGTCAAAGCCCATCCCTTCTGACAAGACGGGACGGCTACGATCGACATTTCAACCGGGTACGGAGCTAACGGTGACCAGTCCTCCTCTCCTCCGACCCCTCGTCAGAGGACGACCGACCATGCCGAAGGGACGTCCCTCGTTGACGGCCATCCCTGTGGCGCCACCGACCGGAGAAGCACCGCCATACCTACGACGTCATCCACAGCGACCGGCACGGAGTTTGAAGCATCAACAGCGCGGCCTACAGGACACCCGGCCATTCCGCCGCCCACACCTTTGCGCCAACTCTTTGTACCCCCACCTCCCTCCTTGCAGTATAAAAGGAGGAGGCGGGAGAACGACGGGGCAGGCGGAGAAGACTAGTGCAACACACACGATATCTCACCCCACGTAGAACACCTCACAGAGACTTGGGAGCTCATCCCTCTCTCGCCTGTTTGTAACCCCCTACTACAAACTGTCGCGAGTAACACGAGCAGCCTCATCGAACTGGACGTAGGGCACGTTGCCCGAACCAGTATAAATCCTTGTGTCCTCTCGCGAACCATCCGAACCAAAACACGCACTCCACGATACTAATTACTCGTCGGCCACAACGAACGCCGACACTTATATTCATCAACAAAAATAAATGACGTTTAACTTAAAAGAACATCACCGATGAGTAACAACACAGGTGACGGTCCATATATATTAACCGTCATTTATATTCATCAACAAAAATAAGTGACGGTTAACTAATAGAACGTCATCAATGAGTAATAATACAGATGATGGTTTATATGTTAACCATCATTTATATTCATCAACACAAAAAAGTGACGGTTAAACTAATAGAGCATCACCGATGAGTAATAATACAGGTGACGGTCCATATGTTAACCGTCACTTATATTCATCAATACAAAAAAGTGATGTTTGTTAATTTTGACCTTTACCTGACTGTTCTAAGTGGGAAGCTGGTTCAGTAGTGGGTAACAGTTATCATTATAGACCGTAACCTTTATAATATAGGTAATGGTTAACATTGTAATGTCACTTATGTGCCGTTACTATTGGGCGTTTCTTACATAGTGCGGCGGACTGAGGCTCTGCGTGGGGATGGAGTTCGCCAGGATTGAGGTGCTGGTGACGATGCATCACCTGGTGTGGCGGTTCCGGTGGAAGCTATGCTGCAAGGAGGATACCTTCGCCAGGGACCTTATGCCGTCACCACTGCACGGCCTGCCCATAGAGATCGAGCAGAGGATGAGCGGACCTGTTTTCCTGAACTCGATAGGAATTGGCAGCGATCAAGCCCATTATGATCGTTCCCCAGCGGAGTCGCCGACGTTGTTGACAAAAAGATTCGGTTTTTAGGCCAACAATCCAAACTTGGTACTAGATTGTGCTTCCGCGACAACAACCACTAGTTTACGAGCAAACTACGCAGCAAAGGGATGAACCTCGATTTCGATGAGGGCGCCGGCCGCTTTATAAGCAGGCAAAGGATAATTACTCCAATCACGCTGGAGCGGACGGCTTGCTTATTGGCAAACTAGCAAAGCATAGCTATTCTACCCTAGACATGGATGCGAAAAATAAAGAAGAAAATAGATGTACTTGACGATTGATTTTGGTTGGGGCCGTATCCCTACATGTACATATTTAGGGTGTGTTTGGTAACGATTATGAAACTGATTATGCAAACGGATTATATTTTATAAGTATTTTTATATATTTAAATATCTAAAACTCATGAGTCATTATAGAAACAATTATGCATAAGCTACTTTAAATTATATAGTTTTTAAATATTTAATAATTATAATTATTTATATACTATAATCTATTTATATAATTAGCTCAATATTCGTTGCTAGACACACCCTAATAGGGGCCTGGTCTTTGACATGGACTTCACCTTGGTCAAGCCGGAGTAGTCTGGACCTGCTACAATTCGATTTCCATCTAATCGGAACTTTTCAGGGGCCTCGTGATTCCTTGCCGCCATGAAGTTGAAGCCCATCCTCACGACTGCCGCTGACCCGGGCGGTGAAGCAGACGCAACTCCAGCGCAGCCTTAGCTATTTGTTTATGCGTTTAATTTGCTTATTATTCCATGTTTCAGATAAAAATTGGGTGTGTGTTGCTGTTGTTTTTGTTGGTCAGAATGTTTATCTTGTCCTCTATACATAATTAAATATACGAAAATTTGCACTGGAATTCAGATTTGAAGCTAAAGGCTATGTGTTTGGATGCACCTTGAGCCGCTGGTGCTTGAAACAAAGCACTCTGCCTGTCCCAGGGAAGGTCCGGCCAGACTGCAACCAAGGATAATGTTACAAATTAAGATAAAAAGGATAGTGTTATAATCAAATCACAACATATGTGGTGTTTGGAGACAGAGAAAACAGATAGCGGACTTGTGGAACACTGCATATCGCCAGCAATGTACTTGACCTAGGTGCCAGCTGGGGCGTTCGCGACGACGTGCGGGAAGTCCAGCACGCTGCATCCAACGGCGGAGCTTGGGGGGGGGGGGGGGGGGGGGGGGGGCAGTGGCCGTGGCCCCCCCCCTCTCCGACCTGTAATTTCCAAAGGACCCCCATGTTCTCAGGCCCAACTTCACTTGGATAGCAGCCCAAAGCAGCAGGTAGCAGGCCAACGAAGCAGCTTGCAGCCCAAGCGGCCAAATAACGAAAAGCTATGGAGGCAGAATATTTATGCGGTTCCTTCTTCAACAATACTCGCTCGTCTCGTCTCCCTCGCGGCTCGCGCTCGTCCTTTCGGCTGCTCCCGTTCGCCAAATCGCCATGTTGGACGAGATGAAGGTTGGACCAAGCTTATTAGTGATGTGACCCAGTTTTGCACTAAACAAGGGATTCGTGTCCCACATATGGAAAACTTCTACGAAGATTACGTTAGATCTCGTGCAGCCAATGAGACCACCGTGGAGCATCACTATAGATATGACTCTTCACAGTTGCAATTGATCAACAAGCACAAGAATTGAATAGTAGGTTTAGTGAACAGGCAACAGAGCTTCTCATCTTGTGCACATCGTTGGATCCAAATGATTCATTCAGATTATTAAACATTGAGAATGTGTGCTCTTTAGCTTCAAAGTTCTACCCTGCTGATTTTACAGAACAAGAGAGAGCAAACTTGAGGTGTCAACTACGTCATTATGAGCTTGATGTACCTAACAATCCAAGATTTCAAAATTTGACGAGTGTAGCTGATCTTTGCCGTCGACTTGTTGAGACGAAAAAAGTAGATGACTATCATTTGATTGATAGGTATCTTTTTCGTTTATAATCCCTGTTCATACTCAATTGTTTCACCTTTGAACTTAAGTTCTGAAATAATATTATTTCTCTCTTTTTTGGTAGGTTAATTCGTCTTGTTCTTACCTTGCCGATGTCAACGGCAACTACAGAGCGTGCATTCTCTGCAATGAAACTAGTGAAGACAAGGCTACGAAATAAAATGGAAGATGGTTTTCTAAGAGATTGCTTAGTACTCTATATTGAGAAAGAGGTAGCAATTAAGATCACCACGGATGAAATTATTGATGCTTTTGATGCTATTAAGCAGCGGGCAGTTGCATTTCATTAAAAAAGGTAAGTTGTAATATTCTACTAGCCCTATTAGAAACTATTGTATTTTGACTCTTATATATGTATTGAACAATTAATTTAGTCTATGTACAAATATATGGGTATTTGCGTGTGAAAATATTACAATTTGATGCAACTTGTCATTTTTTTGGTAAGTCAAAAAAAAAATTTCTTGTTGCGCCCCCCCTCCCCCAAATTTCTTGTCCAGCTCCGCCGCTGGCTGCATCTGACCTCTGGGAACGCGCCGGTGATGGCCTGCGCGGCGGGGCCGAGCCCCCCGGCGACGTCGACCAGCGTACTCAAGCCGCGGAACACTTCGCCGCACTCTTTCACGACGACGTCCATGACGAAGCCTCTGTCCGCCACCATCCCGTCGTTGAAGAGCGCGACGAACTCCGGGTCCCCGTCCACCATGGCCAGGTCCCACGGCTTCTGCCCGTGGGTCACCTCGAACATCTACGAGCCATCCGCCGGCGCCTCCCGCCGCTGAAGCCAGTCGCCGAGGCCGAAGAACGGGGTCACGAAGACGGTGCCGAGCATCAGGGACAAGAACGGCCGGGGCCACGTTCGACGGCGACGAGGGGCCGACCAGAAGGCGGGACGCTGGCGTGAGCCCGTACACGTGCTCGTCGACGGCACCGACATCGTCGACGACGGTGAAGACGCCGCCGGTGACGGTGAGCACGCGCATGAGGCGGCGCAGGCACGAGACCTTCGACGGGTGGAGCACGAGTTTGTCGGCTATCTGGCCGAGAGTGGCGGTGCCGCCATAGCCGTCGATGATGTCGGCGATGCGGAGATCGAGCGCGGACTTGAGCGCCATGGACTTGATGTAGCCGAAGGTGTGGGTGCCAGAGCTCGAGCTGACCGTCGAACATGGCCTGGCTAGTAGTAGGGCTACTGGAGTTGAGCGCCATGGTACGTGTGCAGTACGTGTGCTGGCTTGCCAAGTGTATATCTTTACCCTTTCTGCGATCTGCGATGGGTTGATGGTCGACGAGAAGAAGATGATTACACATATCCGTCTCTTTATATATTAGCGTGCTTTTGTGACACTGTATTACGGCTGGAAGGATGGTGGACGGTAAATTTTTCGGCTTCTTACAATAACCTTTTCACTTACTCCGTTTCTAAATTGTCGTCGCCATTGATTTTGACTGTTTGTATTATTCAAATTTTTTTAAAAATAACAAAATTTTTATTATAATTTGATTTATCACTAAAGGTTATTGAGATACGGTTTTTAATCTACACATTCGAATAAAATTTTTGAATAAGATGAATGGTTAAAATTATTGGTCAAAGTGATAATAATTAAGAAAAACGGAGAAAATACTATTGCGGAAAGGAAATGATTCGTTGCCCTCTGTCAAATGTATGCCATGTACCATTATGAAAAGTGGAGTATGCCATGTACCATTATGAAAAGTGGAATTGTCACCTATAGGGGCACACGTTAACCACAAGAAAGCGATATGTTCATGCATCTGAGCGTTGATATAATTAACGACATGTCACATGATGTAATGCCTTCATTTTTTTATTGTTGACACTTCAGAGATTACACATTATTTTTTATTATTTGACTTATTCAAAAAATTATGATAAATATTTAATATTTTATTATGATTTAATTTATAACTGAAGATATTTGAATCATGATCTATGCACACAGAATGGCCGAATTGGCTCTTCTGATTATGTGCGTAGGCCAGCTGCAACTCAAGGATATTCCGTGGTTCCACGGTTTACTCCGTCAGCAGCAGAAGTGCGTTCGCCTTCTTCTGTCTTATGTTTAAACCAACAATGGTTCCGCAACCTGAACTCGAAGGAATTATCAGCCTCAAGGATGCATTTGGCAGCCGCCGTGCTCCCGTGGAGCAGATGCCTAGGAAAACTGAGGAGCGGCCATTTGTGCAGCATAAAATGTCAAGCAACCAATTTGACGTGACACAAGGATTGATGACTCCCTCAATTGTGGTCAAGCCTGGATCAGCTGGCACTGAGGTCGGAAGAAGCAGTTGCAGGCTTTTTGGATTTTCCTTGACGGAGAAGATCCTGGCAGCAGAGGATGATGATGCGGTCAAGGAAGGGTGCGCGGATGGGCAAACTCCGCGAGTGCTAGGCTTGTTTGGGCACGGTCAGTCGACATCGGGCAGCCTTCATGCTCTCTGCACTGCTCCCTTAGGATTGTGACTGTTTCTGCATTTACTGTAGGAGTTAGCTTCTCCCGTTATGCGAGGGTCATCTGCTGTTACTCGCTAGTAGTGGTTTGGAGAAGCTTTTTGTATTTCTGACGATCATCTGGTATGGATTCTGGTGCTTACTCTGATTTTGCTGACAATCATGCTTGATTTGGTGTGACTCTGGCTCTGTGTGTGTGTGTGTCGTGGACAGCTCGTTAAGCTACTGATGATTTGGATCGCTCAAATGTTACTTGATCTTCTTTTGATGATGATAGAATCAGCAAGGAGGAGACTATGTGGATCATCATGGGTCTCTAGTCTGTACTCTATCTGTTGCATCAATCCTGACCTGTCTGTTATCTCGATTTGTGAATGTGAGCGGGCGGGGCCCTGTTTCTTCTAGCCTAGGGGACACGAAAAAATTACGAGCAGGTGTGATCGGTTTTGCACCTGAGTAACATGGATGTGTGGTTCGCCGCTGCGGCGGATTTGGCCATCCCTGTCCATGAGACCATGACCATGCGCGATGTCGTGTCGGATTCCAGGCTCTCGCCGCGCCGTTGCCGGGCTTGTGCGCGAACGTCTGCCTGCACCCCCAACGCATCAGGCGGCACCCTCGTCAGCCCCGGCCGCCTCCTGCGGCAGGCGTTGCGCTCTGGACCTCCCAGGCTCTGTTCCGATTGGGCATCGCGGGGCCGGCGGTGTAGACGTCGAAACCGTGGAGGAAGAGCCTGTCCGCAGCGCGCACGGCCCTGCCCGTACCTCGCCGCTGCGGTCCGGGCCTCTCGTGACTCCTTCCGCCGTGGAGATAGATCCTCACGACTGCCGCTGATCCCGGCGGTAATGCTGACGCGGCTCGAGCGGAGGTTACCTAGGCCAGTTTGTCGATGCCTCTCGGCGCGCTGGTCCCGTGACGGCGGGGGCTAAACCAAGCCCAAGGGGCGGTGGTACACGTGCTGCCGACTAAATATTTTCTTTTTCTCAAAAACGAAAGGTCACTTTCATCAACGTGTTAACCACATTTTCCTAACCACATTTTCCTTAGAAAACAAAACATGTTCACCACATAATGTAGAATTATTACTATTTGCGCTGGACCTGAAATCATAGTGCACATTATTCATTGGACGACACAACGTAGACTGTCTGTTACATGGGGAAGAAGACAGCAGTACTGCAACACAACAAGGGGATCGGAGTACAACAAATTTACACTGCAGATCAATGCATACATTTTCACAGGTCCTTATTATAAAGCGATCCTATTATGAATTAGGGGTAGACCTCGATGATGGAGCGAAGACCAAGAACGGGTATGATTCTGTAGTCAGTAAACCCGGCTTCGAAAAAGATCTTCTTCCACCCCTGCTCGTCGCGCTCCGCGCCGTCGATGAACATGATGAAGAGATCGAACAGGACCTGCATCTCCCTGTGCTTATTTTTCACGTCGTCGGCGGACTCGGACGTCGTCCCCGCACCGACGACCATGTCGAATATGATCACCTTCCCTCCGTCGCGTCGCGGGGGTATAGCCTTCCTGCAGTTCCTTAGTATCTTGACGCACTCGGCGTCGCCCCAGTCGTGCAGAACCCACTGGAACCATAAACACATAACATATTACGTATACGTAGTGCTTCCGTTTTTTAATGTTGAAGTTTGTTTTTTTTAAATAAAAAGAAAATAAAAGGATATTATTATGTATACTTTTAGGAAAACAGCGTCTGCCGACGGGACGCTCTGGAACATGTCCCCGGCGACGTACTCGACGCCTGTGCCGATGGGAGCGGCGGCCACGACGTGCGGGAGCTCGAGCACGATGCACCTGACGTGCGGGAACGCCTTGGCGATGGCATGGCTGGCGCCGCCGAGCCCTCCGGCGACGTCGACCAGCGTGCCGCTGATGCCCCCGAACACGTTCCAGCCGATCTCCTTGATGGCGATCTCCATGCAGAAGTTGCTGTCGGCGACCATCCCGCTGTCGAAGAGCTCGGCGAACTTCCCGTGCCGGGCGGTGAAGTCCCACAGGTTCAGCCCGTGCGTCGTCTTGAAGAGGGTCGTAGGCGTCGGATGATCATTCGGTGGTGGTAGATCACCGTCGCTTTCTTGGTGACGGCGGTGGACGAGCCAGTCGCCAAGGCCGAGGAACGGGGACACGAACACGGTGTCGAGGATCAGAGTGAGGAACGGACCCACGTTTGGCGAGCCGCTGCCACCGACCAGCAGGCGTGACGCCGGCGTGAGCCCGTAGACGCGCTCGCCGTCGCCCTCGCAGCCACTACTGAAGATGCCGGTGACGGTGAGCACGCGCATGAGGCGGGCCAGGTACGGGAGCTTGGACCGGTGGAGCGCGATCTCGGCAGCTATCTGGGCGAGCGTGGCGGCGCCGCCGTGGTGGTGGATGGCGTCGGCTATGCGGAGGTCCAGCGCGGACTTGAGCGCCATGGACTTGACGTAGCTGAAGGTGTGGTGCCAGAGCTCGAGCTGAGCGTCCAGCAGGACTTGGTTCTTAGGGCTCGGGGTGAGCGCCGCCATGACGACACACGCAGCAGTAGAGAGCACTAGAACTAATACTGGTGCGCTGGTTTGGTTTGTGATGTACGTACGCCATGGTCGCGCTCGCGGGTGCTGTTTATGTAGGCGTGCTATTTGAATCCGTCTCGTGGAAACTGATGTTCGATGACTTGACAGTCTTTCTCATGTTCCTACGCTGCGACTTTTCAACGAAACAGAAACAGATAGGAGTATTCGAGACGAGCCGCATGTTTCCTAGCATCGGCACCAGCGCCAGCCCGGTCCGCACCGACTGACTCTCTCTTCCTCGACCGGCTCCGGTCACCTTCATCGTGTACAGTGCTATACTGTACAAAGGCACCACTCTCATTTTTTCATCAGCTTTTTAGAGTTCTCTATTTTTTCAGCTTTAGCTCTCGTGTCTTCACTTCATGGTCTCCATCCATGCTCTCATATTCTTGCAAGTCCTTTTCTGCAACGATTCGTTAATTAGGTATACAGAAAAGTACCCGATGTAACATCCTCACTGATGACAACCAGAAAACGCTTGGTTCCAATTAGGTCGTTCTTCACTTTCATGGCTCTCCTCTCTCTGTCTCAGCTCTATTATGGCAATGGTCCAAGGCTAGAAAAAAGCAGTCCTCAAATATTGATGGTCCCAGCACCATGCGCAGGCCCGGCAAACCTTTCAGCGAATTGACTGCTTCGTTCAATTGAGGAAGGAGGAGGAAGCAACATCGATCAGCACGTTCGCAAAGCACAGACCAAGAACTGGATCGTCATTGTTGCTTCGTAGTCGCAAGCTGGATCACACGACGTTGCGATGAAGATGTAAGATGATAGGAGGGCAGGCTCAGAGAGACTGTAGCCATGTGACCGGCAGAAGGGCGTGCTTTGGCCGCAAGATTGTTTGAGGGAGCATCGTAACCAAAACACTGTAGTCATTAGTGTCTTTCAACAAAAATTTTGACCGTTCGTTTTATTTAAAAAATTAATTAAAATATATAAAATAAAAATTAGAATTCAAAAACCTTCAGCAGTAAATCAAATCTTAACAAAAACATTTGATATTCTCATACCATTTTAATAAGATGAATGGTTAAAGTATTTGGTGAAAGTCAACGACGACATAAAAAAAAGAACGGAGGAAATATGTCTGATTGAAGTGAGAGTCGGCTGTCCAGTTTACCCCTAATATAATTTGCTTCTTTTTTGTTTCTACATGCATAAGTGACTTCATAAGTTAAAATTTTATTTGATGGTTGTTGAAATCATAATATATTTTAGGAAATGTTTCATAAATTTCTACAATCATTTTGATGGAAATGGACATTTAATAGTAAAATAATAATTTGAATACTAACTTATACAGAAATAATGTTGAAAAGTATAAAATATTTTTTAAACATACATATGATGTCCACCACAACTCTATAAAATTGTAAATTAAAATACAACTTGCGTACAAAGAAATGAAAAAGAAAAATTTATAGTAGAGGATAAATTAAATCAAATGACATAAGTTTGAAAGTACTGAACCAAAAAATAATTTAAAGGGTTATCAAGATATTGTTTATACTTGAGGAGAGTAAATTGAACTTTTTTCTGTCTAAAATCTTAGTGAAATCTTTGTAATAATAAGAGAGCCTTTATGGTAGGCTCAAATAATTATGAGTTGTTTATTATTTTTTTTCATCCAACGATTCAATAGCTATTTAAAGAGTTACTGTAGTTTGAAATATAGTATGAAAACAAAATATAGACATTACATGTAACAAAAATAGTGACGATACGATTTTAAAAACAATCATTTTAACTCTTCTCCCCGTTCCCATCTCCCTCTCCCTCTCTATTGCAAGACGATTTTGTTATATAAAGCTACGATTGAGTCCTGCAGTACCTCGCCGGAACAGGGTCTCTTTGTAGCACTAGAACGATTCTTAATTAACTTTGGTCATGGTACATTGGGTCTCTTTTGATGGATCTTTCCGTGTAGTAGTAGTATAAAGGTTTGTTTAGTATATATTTTAAAACTGATTCTGCTGCAGCTTCTCTAAAATAAATTATCAAACAGTTTTAAAAAAGAAGTATTTCTATACCTCCACCTTAAGAACCATTTCTCTAATTTATACGATGAGCTAAAAGCATTAAAAATATAGTTTCACATGAAGTCTCCATTTAACTCTATATTAAAAGTTGTAAGAGAAATTGTTTTATCAAACACTTTTATAATAGAAGTACTTTTCTAATAGAAGTTATTTTTTTAGAAAATCTGTTTTGAGAGAAGTTGTTTACTAGATAATCTATACCACAAACAGGCTCTAAGTATAACCCAGGTCCGCCGTGTTACCTTACCTGGTGGCTGTGGGGCTTTCTGTTGGCTGTCTCCACCTTTTCAATCTGTTAGATTTCATAATGTTAATATTTAACATCCAAGTTTCTATTCTCTATATTCTTGTTACAGCATTGACTTCAACTTAAAGTTTTTATATTTCTGGTATGCTGAACAATTCTGCAAGCCCTCCCAAAAAAAAGACAATTAAAGAACTTTTGTTTGTGGATAAAATTACATTCTTATAAACAACAGACAATCTCAATTTCCATTTAAACTTAAAATAGAAATCCACTTGGACAACCTCAGATTGCATCCAAAACTTTTGATTTACTGAAAGCTTATGTACAAACTGAGTTTGTCTGTATTTTTAGAACACTGCATTTTCAGCTTCTCTGCTTCTGGATTCACAACTCTAAGAAGCTATAAGCTCAGGATCTTTGCATGGCTATGAGTAACAAAAAATTAGCACCTCAAACTAAGATAACTAAAGGAAGCATATCAACACATCCAGCTAATATCCATTCTTTCACGCCACAAACGGCATGAAAGTACTACATGAGACAAAGCCAAATCTGAGCAACCTCTTAGAAAGATACAAGCAGACCATCTCGTTCCGACTGCACAGCACATATCATGATGTTCACCATGAACAGACACACGGCCCACACCTGCTATCGGGGCCAAGACTCTTGGTTCAGACTTTTGGTTGCTTTTGGGATACATTTTCAGTTTCAGTTTTAAATATAAATAAAAAGTACCAGAACGATTGTGTTTTATTGCAGTTGCAAAGTAAGTGCAAACAAAATATCACTCCATTACAACTTAAAATCATTCAGTATGCCATTCATCCTAGACCACTTTCTAGTTTTTAATAGATCTTTTGGATACAGTTTGCAGTCTTGCACTTATGTGTCAATATCAACTATCGCTTTATCCTTATTGAGAGAAACCTCCAAAAATAGCAACACCAGGCAACCAGCTCATTTTTAAACTTGGATACAAAAACCTATATCCAATTCTAACAATCCTTTTCAAAATAGAATAAAGAACACATAATAAATACCATATAAAGTGGTTGTAATGAAATGAACATTGTCGATGATAGATTTGATGCTTCAATGAAGTTGGTCCGTAATTCTTTTTGAAGGAACAGGAAAGTTGGTTCGTAATTGATCTGCCTATGCATTTGCCAATTACATGAAAAATTCACTAATCGAAGCAATTTTGCGTTAGTGCAGAGCGGCGGCCGAACTGATCAACGAACGCACCGAACTGCTCCTAGCCGGAGCTGGACCTGAGTACGGACTGCGAGAGAACCTGGTGCGCCGCACAAACGAGTAATCTGCCTCTTCCATCGCGCAAAATCTCAAGCCAAAATGTCAAACAAAATGGAACCCAAAACACAGTACCTTGGACCTTTTGGAGCAACAAATTCGAAGAAAGAAGCTAATCACTTACACTGGTCCAATCTGACGCGCCATCCGATCAGAACCCGTCAGTTGCCTCCTCTTCCTCCTGAATTAACCAACGAGAAAGCAAAAGAACTGAAGAGGAACGGGAGGGAAAGAGATGGGGACACGAAGAGATAGATGCGAGAATAAGGGGCTCGAGGGCTCCGTGAAAAAATGGAGGCCTTGATATATATAAAAGGAAGGCGGGCGGTTTAGCGCGCCTCGGGCATTAATTTAAAACCGTGTATACACGCGCGCGCGCGCGGGAACTCACTCTGGCCGGAAGTGTTTCTGATGAGATTCGGAACAGCGGGTTATTAATTCGGATCCAATCAACTCGCCGGATCACGCGACTCCCACAATCATCCCCCACAATCATCCCGGCATGGCTTCGTCTTCGCTACTTCCCGTCACGCCGCCGCACGTCTCCGTCCCTTGTCGACGCCGCCTGCTGCACATGTCTCCGGCGGCACGTCCGTTTCAGCCATCGGCTCGCGCTGTTCTCGTGCGGTGGATGCCGCCGCCTCACGGGTGGTTCAAGCTGAACTTCGATGCATCGATCTACCATGACGGCACCGGCCGGGCAAGTATTGGTGGCGTCATCCGCGATAGCACGGGCCGCATCATCCTCTCGTTCGCTGAGAAGACAGAGCACTCGACCGTGGGGATTGTTGAGGCGCGAGCGCTCAAACGCGGGCTGCAGCTGGCGCGAGGGCTTGGTCTGGACAGGGTGGTGGCAGAAGGCGACGATCTCGTGTTGGTGAAGCTGCTGCGCGGAGAGGAGACGCAGACGCGGATACCCGTGGCGATGCAGGACGAGATCCTTTCCCTCCTCCGCAGCTTCCGCGGGCGCGACGTTCAGTTTGTGTACCGTGAGGGTAATCAGGTGGCGCATACTCTCTGCCGCCAAGCATATCAAAATCCTGGTGTGTGGCACGGTGCGATCGCTTCGTTAGCAGTGTGGGCCAAGATCCAGGATGACTGCAGTGGTGTGGCGCACGAGCGCGTGGTTGTCCGTGCGACGTGACGACGCTCGATGGCGATGGTCGATCAGATTGAAGAATCTGGACGCGTGGAGCGAGAGAGGTGGCAGCGGACCCTAAGGAAGGGGACGTACAGACCAACGAGGAAGACCCAAGAACACAACAAGCCGATCGGAGCAAGAAACCAAGAACATGCAGATTGATCGTGGGCGTGTGACATGGTCCAAGAAGTCAGATTGGACGTGAAGGATCGGATGTTCTTGCTGCCAAGTGAGAGTGGGTTGTTGCTGTACTCTTTTTCTTTCATGGGTTTTCTCATGTAGTCGATATGAGTTTTTACCATGAAAGGTTTTTAACGAGGCAGCATTTTACGTTAGAATAACTCATAACCTCACGAAGGCAGCCTATCAATGTAATAATGTGTTGATTGTTGGTTATTGAACACTTCGCAAACATTATAAGTATATTGATTTGATGTCTACGCCGAAATCTGTATGACGTTGCGCGCGCACGCACTGAGACACACACACGACCGGATGCGCGGCTGGGGGCCGACTCCGAGGCAGGCACTCCGCACTCGCCGCTCGGCAGCTTGCGCGGTTAGGCGGCGGGGGCACAGGTTGGAAGCGTCTGGTGCCCGGCGCCGTGGCGTTGGTCGCGCGCGGTATCTTCTGGAGCAGCACATCGCGTGCGCGTTGCCGGTAGGAGCGGGCTTATGGCTAAGCACGGACAGCGTGGATCCAGATCTTCCTTTTGTTTTTCCGACTCATCATAATATGATCCACCGGTCAATGGAAGAACCAGCAATACAGATCTCAGCCACGCCTGTTCATTTCACGAACGGAACGGTCGTGCATCCGTTACGTTCTCCGATCGCTCTACGATCAACGTGCATTCGTGCAACAGCGTAGCAGACCTGCGGACCATTGCACACACGACCGGATGAATAGGCACACCGCACACGCCGCCGTGGCGCTGCTGGGGGCCGCCGACTCCAAGGCAAGCGCTCGGCATGCAGTTGGCGCCGCGCGTGCGGTTAGGCGGCGGGAGCACCGGTTGGAAGCATCTGGCGGTCGCCGCGGTGGCGTCTCGGTCGCGCGCGGTATCTTCTGGATCAGCACATCGCGTGCGCGTTGCCGGTAGGAGCGAGAAGGCTTAAGGCTAAGCACGGACAGCGTGGCGCGGCGGAATTATTATTGATGGACGCGGAGGAGGATTGACGTGGCCGATGGATTCGCTTCGGCTGGGGACTCTAGTGGAACCAAACCAACCGTGCAAGTCGTCGATTAATTTGCACGCAGCATGTTTCTTCTGTTCTCAACTCGTAGACGATCGACGAATGAAAGAGATGGAGCTTAACGTGTCTTTCGAGAACGCACGCCCGGCGCCGACGGTAATCGATCCGCAGACGATCGACCCGACGTGGATCCCTCGCTGTTCAAGTTCAGAGGTACTCTAGTAGTAACCTGACCCGTCGCCGTCTCCCCTCCAAATGGCCTGCCTCATCCATTCCACCTGCAACTGCTGTTCCAACCAGTGACGGCCCGCCACGTTCCACACATCTCCGCGTATATAAAGTGGCCGGAAGCGATCTCCACAGCCACAGTTTGTGCCGATTAAGGAAGGACGAACCAGTCGAGCTTACATACCATTAGGTTAGGCGATCGAGAATGGTCGTTGGGGAAGCCGCCCCCGGCAACGAGATGAGCCTGTCGAACATGGTGCTCGGGTTCTACGAGGAGGCCGAGCGGGAGAGGTGGCAGCGGGATGATCAGCACGCCGGCGATGGTGGCAGCGACGAGGAGGGGTCCAGTGGCGGCGGAACAGAGGAGAGCAGGGCGTTCTGGCAGGAGCAGCGCTCGCAGTTGCATGTAAGTTGCTTTCCCTCGCCCCTTCCCCATCTAAATTCTAGAACCGTTCGACAAAAAATTGAATCGTCGGTTCGGTGCAATTAGGCAGCGACTACTTGTTTAGTATTAATTTCTTTCGAGTTTTGACCATCTCTATCGAATTGATCCGTTCGTTCTCTCTTGCTGCGTTTGGACTTGATCTCTATGCGAACCAGTACCACGTAGCCGTGACAAGGTTTGATGCGGGCATAAATGTTGTAGGAAGCGCTGGCCAAGACGAGCTCGGCCGAGAGCCGGATCCGAGCGGACACGGAGGAGGCCGTCAGGCAGATGCGCGCCGCGCCCGGAGCCGTCTGCTCCTGCTCATACTCCTGGCGCGCTGGAGGCTGCCGGGGATGCGCGCTCCGCTTCGTCGCCGAGCGGCTGCGCGACGCCGGGTACAACAGCGCCATCTGCAGGTCCAAGTGGTCGTGCACCATGGACATCCCCTCAGGTAGTGCTCGTTTCTTGCCAAATGCTTACTTAGAGATGCAGAGTCGTAGATTGTCTGAACCAACCAAACCAACAGAATGCTTCTGGTTCTTTCGTGCTTGGTCAATCCAATCACTCGGAGGCTTCTAGCTAGATCCACGAGCTTCATGGTCCACGAGCAGTTCTCTTTAATTAAACTTCTCATTTAGAAAACAAAGCGTGTACTTATCATATTCCAAATAGGACCCAGGCTGTACTGTAGCAACAACTGCTATATGGAGCATCACATGTTGCATATGGTCATGCCCAACCGGCAACCGCACTAGACATGTTGCTTCTTGCCATATTATGCAACACAAGTATATAGTTAATAATCTCAAAGAAGTCCTTCTTTGCTAAAGAGAAATGATCACTATGAGTCAGACTCAATAGAATTGGATCCATTCCAAATAGCGAGAATTAGGATTCTTGATCCCTCTCAATCTCTCTTTCAATTCGAGGATCTAGAGAAGAAAGAAGCACCAATGAGACTATACCCGTTCTGACGGGCCTCTGCTCTGAATTCTGATCTGTATGTGTTGACAGGGGAGCACACATACGTGGACGTGGTCGTGCCGACGAGGAGCGGCAAGGCGGTGCGGGTGGTGATCGAGCTCAGCTTCCGCGCCGAGTTCGAGATGGCGCGGGGCGGCGCCGAGTACAAGGCGCTGGTGGCGGCGCTGCCGGAGGTGTTCGTGGGCCGGACGGAGAGGCTCAGGGCCGTGATCAGGGTCATGTGCGCCGCCGCGAAGCAGTGCGCGAGCGAGAACAACATGCACATGGCGCCCTGGAGGAAGCACCGGTACATGGAGGCCAAATGGCTCGGCACGCCTGAGCGGGCCTTGCCCGGGGCGGCCGACGACGACGCGGTGACGGTCGGCCCGCCGGAGAAGCAGCAGCCCAAATTCAGGGCGTCCATGCTCACGCTCGACTTCGGCGGCCGGACCGCGGTGGAGGTCGTGTGATGGATGATGACAACGATTCATGCTCTAATTTTATGTGTGTTATGTGTATTTGTGTTTTTTTTTTGCCACTATTTTTTTATGGTCTCCGTAGATATAGGACACGGCACAAGGCTATGATACAGGCAACTCAGAACTGCGTGTACCTGTGAAGATTCAGCGAGCAATGATTGCAGGAAATATATGATAGTTTTCCTTTGTACTTTTTATTTCAAGTCGAAATATCAATTAGGTTTCAGTGTACCACCACGCTGCTACTGCGTTAGTGGTTACAAAATCAGAGTTTTTTAATGTACGCTTAGAGAGAATCGTTACATCTGTATAATTTGTGTTTTTAGTGGAGTCTTTCAGCCCAAAAGGCAAAAGAGCCCGGACATTCTTCGGCTCAACCCATATTTTGCCCCCTCTAAAAATACCTGCGCAGACCGATCAAGCCAAACAACTGTTCTTGCTCTCTTTTTTTTTCCTGCTCTCTAAAAAAGTTTCTATTGTGCAGAACGTCAAAAGTTCCAACAAGCAAAATTCATGAGAGCATCCGGAGCCAGTAAGCCGGCTTCTTGTTTCGGCCGTTACATTCCTAGCCCTGACCTCAAATGCTGGCTCCGCACCGGCGGCGACCCTTGAGCGTCAGGGGCGGCTGCAGCTGCTGCTTCGTCGCGTCGGCAGCGCCACAAGACGTCCGTCATCGTGGAGGAGGTGCGCCACGCGCAGGCGAAGAGCTCGGGCACGGATAGGAGGACACATCAGGCGTGGGCGGGGCCAGGAGCCCAGCCCAGCGCGCAACGTCGTTACACAACCAATCGTCCGGTTTATCTGCTACTACCGCGGCCGAGTCCGATTCTTACTGTCTTTAACCCGAACCGCGGCCGAGTCAGATCCCCCTATTCCGAACTCCAAAGTGCTACAATGTCCGATTGAAGTCGGAGTCGGCTCTCTCCCTTTATATATATATAAAGGAGCGGCTATGTCTCGCTTCCTAGATCATGAGAACAACATCGTGAATCGCGATGGCATCTTCACTGTTTCTCGCCGCCGTGACGCCGCCGCCGCTCTTGTCCGTCCCTTGCCAACGCCGCTTGCAGCTATCACCGGCGGCGCGTTCATTTCAGCCGTCGTCATCATCTTCTCTTGCTAGCGTCGTTCTGGTGCGATGGGTGCCTCCGCCTCGCGGGTGGTTCAAGTTGAATTTCGACGGATCGGTGTACCACGACGGAAGCGGCCGGGCAAGCATCGTCGCCACCATCTGCGACAGCGCCCGGCCGTTCGCTGAGAAAACAGAGCACTCCACCGTGGGCATCGTCGAGGCACGAGCGCTAACCCGGGGGCTGAAGTTGGCGCGGCAGCTTGGCTTGCAGAGGATGGTGGCGGAAGGTGACGACCTCGTGCTCGTGAAGCTGCTGCGCGGAGAGGAGACGCAGACGCCGATACCCGTGGCGATGCAGGACGAGATCCTTTCCCTCCTTCCGCAGCTTCCCCGGGCGCGACGTTCAGGTGGTGCACGCCCTGTGCTGCCAAGCGTACCAATACTCCAGCGTGTGGCCTGGCGCGGTCGTTTCTTCAGCGGTGTTGGACGAGGTCAATGAAGACCGCCGTGGTGTGGCGCACGAGCGCGTAATTGCTCTTTTGGAAACAGGAAAGAAGGATTTTTCTAGAACCGCGCTTAATAATATTTGTGAAGGGCAAAGTACATATAGCATTGGACAGAACCTCATCTTAGGTCTGGAGATATTCTATTAGGGGTGAATCTAGAAGTCTTTGATATTGGTAGCATAGATGAAGGAGACTTCTATGTTAAGTTTCACCTTAGAAATAAAGAAAACGGTTTTCAATGGATGCTTATCACAGTTTATGGGACTGCTCAAGCAGAACTAAAGGAAACCTTCCTTACAGAGTTGGTCCAAACTTGTTCAAAAGAAACTCAACCTGTTCGTATTGGAGGTGATTTCAATATCACTAGGAGTCCACAAGAGAAAAATAATGACAAGTACGATGATAAGTGGCCCTTCATGTTCAATGCTATCATAGATGGTCTAGACTTGAG
This sequence comes from Oropetium thomaeum, assembly GCA_001182835.1. Lineage (NCBI taxonomy): Eukaryota > Viridiplantae > Streptophyta > Magnoliopsida > Poales > Poaceae > Oropetium > Oropetium thomaeum. The sequence goes on from LFJQ01000010.1 coordinate 1,379,414, forward strand.
GGAGCTTGATTTATCAAATCGTAAATTTACTTGGGCCAATTCTAGAGTGTCACCAACGTATGAGAAGCTCGACCGGATTCTTGTAAGCACGGAGTGGGAGGCAAAATTTTCTTTGACAACGGTACAAGCGTTAAATCGGAAAATTTCAGATCACACCCCACTATTACTAGACACTGGCAACAACTCATGGTAATAAACAATCAATGTTCAAGTTCGAACTTGGCTGGTTACTAAGAGATGGCTTCTCTGAGTTAGTGGCGGAAGTTTGGAATAAAGAACGCAGGGGTAAAACAGCATTAGAACGATGGCAGTTTAAAATTCAAGAACTTAGACAATTCCTACGGGGTTGGGTAGAATGTGAGTGGTACTTATAAGAAAGAAAAGGCAGAATTAATAAGAAAATTAAATGAATTAGATAAAAAGGCTGAGACTCAAGTTCTTAGTACTTCTGAAATTGATCTAAAACATTACTATAAGGAGAGGTTGGTTCAGTTACTACGAGAGGAGGAGATTAAGTGGTACCAAAGAGCCAAGACAACTAAGTTGTTATTTGGCGATTGTAATACTAAGTATTTTCATTTGGTAGCCAATGGTAAACATAGGAGAACTCGTATATTCCGTCTTGAGCAAGAGGAGGGTATTATAGAAGGAGATGAAAATTTGAAGAAATATATTACCAACTATTATAAGGACCTTTTTGGCGCTCCGGAAGGGAATAATTTCTCCTTGATGGAATCCTTTAGGAAGGATATTCCACAGGTGTCGGAGCAGGAAAATGAGGTTCTTACTTTGAATTTCACAGAAGAGGAGGTTAAAAAGACAATTTTTGAAATGGAGCATAATAAGGCCCCGGGTCCTGATGGATTCCCTGCCGAATTCTATAAGTCTTTTGGGATTTGGTTAGGATTGACCTTATGGCTCTTTTTTCAGAATTCCATAAAGGTAACCTGCCACTCTTTAGTCTTAACTTTGGAATTATTACATTATTGCCAAAGAAAAAGGAGGCTATACAGATCCAACAATTTAGGCCCATTTGTTTGTTGAACGTAAGTTTCAAAATCTTCACTAAGCTGATGACCAACCGAGTAGCCCTTGTCGCTCAAAAGGTAATTAAACCGTCACAGACTGCTTTTATGAAAGGCAGGAATATAATGGAAGGGATTATCATTCTACATGAAACTTCACATGAGATGCATAGGAAGAAGTTAGATGGGGTAATTTTGAAGCTAGACTTCAAGAAAGCGTATGACGAAGTGAAGTGGTCATTTCTTCAACAAACGTTAGGAATGAAAGGTTTCTCCCCTGTTTGGTGCAGGTGGATTGATCAAACTGTTAGGGGTGGAAGTGTCGGCATTAAAGTTAATGATGATCTTGGTCATTATTTTCAAACCAAGAAAGGACTGCGGCAGGGTGATCCTTTGTCACCGATTCTTTTCAATCTAGTTGCTGATATGTTGGCAACTTTGATTGATCGGGCCAAGTCTAATGAAAAGTTCAGGGGGGTTGTTCCTCACCTTGTTGATGATGGCCTCTCCATACTCCAATATGCTGACAATACCATTCTCTTTATGGAACATGATGTCCTCCAAGCAAAAGAGCTTAAACTGGTACTTAGTACCTTTAAGCAGTTGTCGGGGCTAAAAATTAACTTTCACAAGAGTGAACTTTTTTGCTATGGAAAAGCCAAAGAGTGTGAAAGGGAGTATGCGCAACTCTTTGGTTGTAATACAGGGACCTTTCCATTCAAATATCTTGGTATTCCTATGAGTCACCAGAAACTTTCAAATAAGGATTGGGTAATGATTGAGGAGAAGTTTTAGAGAAAGCTTAGTAGCTGGAAAGGAAAGCTTCTTTCAGTTGGTGGTAGACTAGTGTTAATTAACTCAGTTTTAACTAGCTTGGCTATGTTTATGCTGTCATTCTTTGAGGTTCCTAGGGGGGGTCCTCCAAAAACTGGATTACTACCGATCAAGATTCTTTTGGCAGTGTGATGAACATAAGAAGAAGTACAGACTCACTAGGTGGACTGTACTTTGTAAGCCAAAAGATTATGGTGGTCTAGGCATTCTGAACTTAGATATTCAGAACAAATGTCTTTTAAGCAAATGGTTGTTTAAACTTATGAATGAGGATGGGGTATGGCAAAATCTTCTAAGAAGAAAATATTTGTCAAAGAAAACCTTAACTCAAGCTCATAGACGACCAGGTGATTCACATTTTTGGTCGGGACTAATGAAAGTAAAAGATAGTTTTTTGGAAGGTGGATTTTTTAAACCTCAAGACGAGACACGTATTAGATTTTGGGAGGATACTTGGTTAGGAGATAAACCCCTTAGGGTTGCTTATCCGTATTTATATAGAATTGTAAGGAGAAAAGATGACACAGTGGCAAATGTTTTAAGGACCATACCACTTAATGTGTCATTTAGGCGAGGTTGGTTGAGGAAAATTTACATGCTTGGTATGATTTGGTGAATAAACTAGTACATGTCGATCTCACAAATGAAAGGGATGTTTTTATTTGGAGGTTAAATAAAGGTGGTGCTTTTACTGTTAACTCAATGTATATGAATATGATACATGCGGGAGTAGTTCTGGATAAGAGCTCACTGTGGAAGATAAGAGTGCCTTTGAAATTAAGATTTTCCTTTGGTATCTCCAAAAAAGAGTCATTCTCACTAAAGATAACTTAGCGAAAAGAAATTGGTAAGGTAATGTTAAATGTTGTTTTTGTAGCTCTATGGAGACTATACAACATCTGTTTTTTGATTGCCACTTTGTTAAGTTTGTTTGGAATGCTGTTTTTATCACATTTAGAATTCAACCCCCTACCAGCATATCAAATCTGTTTGGCTCTTGGCTTCATGGTGCTCAACCAAAGCTTAGGAAACAAATATTAGTAGGTGCAGCAGCTCTTCGTTGGGCTATGTGGTTGAATAGAAATGACGTGGTTTTTAACCAAGCTAAAACTAATACCTTTTTACAGGTAATTTTCAGGGCGACATACTGGATTCGGCAATGGTCCATACTGCATAAGGTAGAAGACAGATCGAGGTTCAAGAATGGTTGTCGACTTTTGGAATCTATTACTATGGAGGTTTTCTCGAAGTTTGGGTGGAGCTTTCGGAATAGAATTGAAGCCTAGTGTTTGTTCTTTCCATAGAGTATTCTGTTTGTTTTGGACATGATTTTGGGTCTTTTTGTTTATGTTGGGTTGATCATGTGTTTGTTATCCTCTCTAGTGAGAGATTGTGGAGCTCCATGGCTCGTAGGTTGTATTGACGCTGTGTATTATTTTTCAAACAATAGAGACGGGAACGTGTTTCCATTATAAAAAAAGAAATTGTCCGTCATAAGACATGAGACTCAATGGTTCAAATTGGACAGATCTGGACAGAGAAGACAGACATCCCACGTGAAAGGCGGCGGTGACCTGAACGAAGAGGATGCGGTACGGTCGCGGCTGACACAAGATTGAAACTCTGATTTTGACCAACAAGAGAACCAAGACTTATGCTGGGATCAAACTTCAAAGAGGAGGGAGGAGGACAGCAGCATGCAAATCGGATTCGTGCGTGCTGCGTGGTTCTCGCCACGGCTGACTCGATCGGCGCCAAGGCACATCTTGGCGCGCGCTTTCATGTTTTAGCGCTAGTTTTGCCGGTCTCTTGACGGCAAGTAAGGCTACAAAATGTCACAATGCTAGGATATGATACATTACAGGCAACTGAAGAATGTACGTACTTGTAAAGATTCAGTGAGCAATGATAGTTTTCTTCTTTTGTCATCAGTACTGTTTTTGTTTTTATTTTTGGTTGTGTCGTTGAACCCAAAAGGCAAAAGGGCCCGGACATTTTCGGCTCAACCCAAAATGTGCCCCTCTGTAAAAATACCTGCTCGTCTTGAAGTTTAAAATACCTGCTGCCTCTATAAAAACGACTGATCTAGCCAAACAACTGTTCTTGTTTTCCTTTTTCTCTAGAAATGTTTCTACTGTGCAGAAGCGTCTGAACTTCCAACAAAAAGAGAGGAAGCAAAATTACAAGATAACATGCTATCGTAATGAACAAGACATAATTACAGTAACTTTGGGGGTGGAGGTCCAGAGTAGAAATCAGGTTGGCCGTACGAGAGCTTCTGGAGCCAGTTAGCCGACTTCTTCTTGTTTTGGTCGTTACATTCCTGGGCCTGGCGGGTAGAGTTTGGGATCTTGTCGAGTGTTCCATCTGTGTCAAGAACTGTCTTGAGATTTTCAAGGATTTGAACAATTTTCTGAAACTCGGGTCTCTTCTCCGGTTGACAGGACCAGCATTGCTCAATCAGAAGTCGTAATGGTGCTGGGCAACTCGAAGGAATAACTGGTCTCAAGTTCTGAAAATGAATAAATTTTTGTCATTTCATTTTCACCATTTGAAAAAAAAAATCATTCTCAATTCATCAAGAAAAGGGAAATAGAGACACTGGATTAAACTGATTCATCAGAGAAATTCCAGACTGCATATGAACATGAATTGATATATAGTCTATTCGGAAAGATACAAAGTTAGAAGATCACACACCTTATTAACAACTGCAAAAGCTGCTTGGACCGGAGTCATATCTTCATAAGGAAGTGAGCCAGTAACCAATTCCCACAAGAGAAGTCCAAAGCTATAAACATCAACCTTCCGACCATAAGGCTTGCGCTTATACATCTCAGGTGCCATCCATCTGTAAGTACCGGGGTCATCGTCCATTACATTGCAATAGCGTTCTTCACAGGCTACTCCAAAGTCAACAACCTTAGCACAGAATTCTCCATCAAACAAAATGTTCTCAGGCTTCACATCACGGTGGATAATTCCTTGCAAATGAATGTATTCTAGGCCGCGCGCAATATCCAGAGCAATAGAGATGACCTTCTCTAAAGGAAGAGTTTTACTGTCCGGTTTGCGCAAGAAAGACCGCAAAGATCCACCGGACAGGAACTCGGTGATAACACAAAAGACCGGTGGACAATTGCACGCTCCAACAAGCTACACAAGACAACAAGAATTGTAAAGAAGTAGCTTTTATTGTAAAATGTTGGAATCTAGAACAGAGAAACAATGTGCTGAAATGTTATTTCAATCTGATTAGATAATTCTCATAGCTCATAACAAAATGCTTTTGCCTTCTTTTTCTGAAATGATGATACACCCAAATCAACATGCTATATGATTGTGATTAAACTAAACTGAAATAGGAGTGGTTGAACAAACAGGTCAAAAATCAATGCATCGATGACAATATTCATGTAATGTACATATTATTATTATTATCCCTAATGGAAGGTGCTTGCATTTTACACATATCATTCGTATGGAAAAATACAATCAGGATGGGAAAAAAATTATGTTTATGGAACAAAAATAAAAAGAGTAATCTCTCACTTGATTATGTTCAAATGCTAATGAGTTGTGCCTGTTAATTATTTCAAGCGTGCTTCATACTGACTCAATAACCAGAAAAATGGCAAATCCTAGTATATATGGATAACAAAACAACAATGAAGTTATTGTGATGGCATCTACCAAAGCACCAGGAACTAATTTGCTGCCAGAACAATGTTGAAGGTGATATCAGGGCAAAAACCACGTGGTTACCTTAATGACATTTCGATGTTGGAGCCTTGCAAGAATGGTGACTTCTGAAGTGAAGTGCTTCTCAAGCCGAGCAGACAACTCATCATCCTCACCATCATCCGGTTGCCTGATAAACTTGACAGCAACAGGCTCTTCCTTGTAGATCCCATGGAACAAACGACTATACGCCCCTGCTGCAAATCTGTGTCCAATGAGCAACTGCGAGCGATCAACCGTCCATCTCTCAAGTATCTCCGATGCAGCAACCTTTGTGGCTCCGTTGTCAGGGTTCCTCAGTGGCCAGGAGGTGGACTTCCTAGTAATCCTCAGTTTGCTTGGCGTTCTCAGCGAAGCAAAGCCGAATGGGGGGCTGTCATCAGGTGACCGTGGCCGTGGAGAGCTGGACTTCCTCTGCTTCTGCGGGCTGGAGAACCTCTTGGTGGCAGCCTTCGCCTCCTTGAATACGTCGGAGATGACGCGCGTGGGAATAGGAGATTTCGCTCGGCGCTTCGGCTTTGGCATCGGCTTGGACAGCTCTGCCATGGCATTAAAAGAGGCACTCCGCACTCTGGCGTCATGAACTGGTGGCGATGCTGCATCCTGCGACTGCGAGTAGAAAGGGGCTGGGCTGGAGCACACTCTCTGCAAGTGCAGGCTTTGCTCCTCCGAGTGGAACGAGAACTCCAGGGCATCTGGACACTCATCCGAGGGTCCCCTCCGATCCTGCTTCCTCTCCTGGTTGAGTTGACCATCTGAAGAACTATGCTTCAGCTTCCTTTCTGACTGATCAACTGCGGATTTCGCCCTGGGCGGAATGGGCAACCCTGTTGATTTGGAGACCACGGCTCCTTTTGTGAGGGGCTGTGGATTCGAACGCGGGATGCCCCGCCCCAAATCGAAGCCATTTTGCATCAGTGCAGTGCGGCGGCCGAACGGATCAACGAACGCACCGAACTGCTCCTTGCCGGAGCTGGACCTGACGACGGACTGCGAGAACCTGGTGCGCCGCACCCACGAGTAATCCGCCTCTTCCATCTCGCAAAATCTCAAGCAAAATGGAACCCAGAACACAGTAATTTGACTTTTTTGGGAGCAGCAATTCGAAGAAGGAAGCAAATCACTTAGACAGGAAAAGCACCAAGAACTGGCCTGGCGCTAGAAGAGATCCCCACGAAGCACTGAGCCGGCACAGCACTCGATCCCGTCCCGGAGGGCTCGGAATCCCTCGAGCTCCACTGGTCGAATCGGACGCGCCATCCGATCAGAGCCCGTCAGTTACCTCCTCTTCGTCCTGAATCAACCAACAAGCAAGCAACCACTCCAATCAATTTCGACAGAAGAATTGAACACGAAAAGGACTTGAAAACAATCTCGCAGCCTTTTTCCGCTTCACGAGCTCACCATTCTCTCCACGCCCACCAAACAAAAAAAGAAAAAGATTTAATCGCTCGGTGCAATCGGGTCGGTGACGGAAGGGAAAAAAGTGTGGACAAAAACGAAGGATGGGCCGTACATGCTTGAACCACCGGGGCGGGGGTGAGGTGACTGGTGGAGAGAGCGCGGAGGCCGTCGTTCACAACGCAGCAGCAGAGCACACAGGAAAGGAAGGGACAGCGAGAGCGAGACGTCGCTAGCTAGTACAGAAGACAGTACACTAGCTCGCAAGCAGACGCGACTCCTTGTGGCTGCCACCGCCGGCCCCGGGACTCTAAGCTAGTTCCACCCCACGCTTCTACCATTACTACCTCTGAGGATGAGGACGCGACAACCACCCACATCCAAATCAAATCCAACGAAATGAAATCCAAATGGAACAGCACCAGGAATTATGTGTCCCCATCAAAACGAGAAAGCATATGCAAAATTCAGGAACACGCGCAGCAGACGAATTGAACGCAAGTAGCAGTAGGCCTGATTAAGAGTGACACAGAACAGAGAGAGAGAGAGAGAGAGAGAGAGAGAGAGAGAGAGAGAGAGAGAGAGAGAGAGAGAGAGAGAGAGAAGGACGCACGCCGGGGCACGGCCGGAAGAGGCAAACCGGCTGCGGGCGGATTTGGTTAGATCGCTTGCAGGATGGAGAAGTCCTCTCTACTACTCCCGCGCCAACTCGTCGTCAGCCGTCAACGCAGGCACCAGGCAGACGGGATGCGCATCCCCGTCACGGACGCCGAGGCGCAAGCGCGATTTCGTGGAGGTGCTGCAGTGCCGCTCCAGGGGGCCGGCCGTGGACCGTGGTACGGCCGCATGCGTTCGACTTGTACGGGAGACGACGAAGGTGGGGGCCCGCGGCCGCCTTTGTATACTCGTCAATTATTCGCGGCGACTTTTAGGCGGCAGCCCGGCGCCACCGGCCCTGATCGGATCACGGGTTTCGGACTTTCGGTGTGCGATTTCTTCCGTATTTTATTGCGTCGCGTTGGGTCGCCTGCTCTCGTCCCGTTGTCGTTGATACGTGGCCGTCGTGGACCTCACGAAGGCAAGTGGCACGTCTTATTGTCACACGGGGCCCAGCCAGCAGCAAGGGGCCCGGCAGTGACCTCACAAGCTTGACTCAACAACAACGGGACAAAGCTGACCGTGGCCCCACCTCAACGCGTGCTGCGAGCCTGATGGACTAGACGGAGCGGAACCTTCCTTCCCCAGTTCCCCCGTGCCGACTGGCCGTGGACTCGTCGCATGAACCGAATGTCTTTCGAGGACGAAAACGTTACAGTACGTTCCTGTGTGATGCTCAAGGCACGCAACCCAGCAGGCCCAAAAAATCATACTAGTAGAAAACGGGTGGGTTGGGCCTCTTCGTACATTGACTTGACACTGCATTTCGTTGCTTCCCAGCAAGGCTGGCGGCGCGGACGGGAATCGTAATCGTGCGCTGATGACGTACCGCTTTGAGGCCGACGCGGTTGCCCACGTCGCAGGCGAGTTCCGGTGCAAGGTCCGTAAAGCCTCGGAACTTCTGCGTTGCGATCTGAGCGTGGGCCGCGTCACAACCCGAGCGCTCCCGCCAAGCCAATGATGGGCCCTATGATCACCTTCTATGGCCTGCAATATCCAGCGCGCCTGTTGGGTCCAAAAAGAACCTTCCGGGCCGGCAGCAGTTGATCTGTTCAGGTTTTATGCATGTGCTTTACTTACTACCTTTCAGTCAACTTTTAATTATACTATAGTAGTATTTGTTTCGATGTCTCGACACTCCGAAAAAAGGAAAATCATGCGACGAATACACGTGAAGATTTGGAGCCACTCACACGTAGTGTATCCCCCACTGCTCATCGGAAGCAGGAAGCTTCATCCGAAGCCTCGTGCTGAACAGGTGTCGCGAACGCGAACTCCCCAAGAATCATAAGAATCAACAAAGCAATTAGTCCCTTGTTGTTTATCTATAATCCGATCCCCAATCTGCGCCAAAACTAGGGCACGACACCCTTCTTAAAGGCGCGTAATCCAAGCGCCTTCTGGCTAACCGACATTTTTTAGACTTTCAGGGCTGCATGCAGCTACCCGGGCAGGGGCAGACAGCTTGCAGTAGGAGAAGACCGGTGTGCTGGCGCGGTCGAGGACCTTGCTCCAGCTATTGGCATCAGCTTCTCTGCAACTTCGTCTTCGGGGGACGCCAATGATAGCACCAGGAGACAGGAGTGAAGCTCCCCAGCCTCTTACCTGACCGCGTACTACCTCACATCAGAGAAATTCCTCCTAGTGGTAGTACTTAAGTTCAGCCCTTCTAATGCGAGCTAATGACTCTACGTACAATAATTTTGTAGGCACGATACTCACTAGACAGTAGATAAACAGATGACGACCTGCTGGTAGTTTGCAAGTGAAGACCAACTGAATTTCGATCACCAATTAACAAACCGCACTGCGTTAGACTAAGACTGGTTTGTCCATTGGGAGCGGAAGTTGAGAGATTACCCACTGGGTAGTTTGCAACTGAAGACCAACTGATTTTTCAATCACTTTATTATATTAAAAAGAAAAACTGATTTTCAATCACCGATTAGTCATTCTCTGATTGAGACGTACGTACCGCTTGCGATTGCAGGTCATATGAGGTGAGGATGGTTGAGAACGTAGTAGTATTGACTACTTCCGGTCTAAAATAATTTGGAGCGACCTACCTAGCAATGTACGTTTCCAAAGCAAACTGAACTGCCTGCCAATTAACCAGATACAGAAACACGTACAAGAAGTGAAAAGGAAATAAGTTATATATATGTATCTGACGCATACAACGCTCTTCGACCTTGCCGCTGTCGAGCAAGACGCTTTATTTAACTTTGAGTTCGATATGCTAGTATATGTAATCTGACGTGCTTAGTTGACTCTGAATATTACGCCAATCCAATACAGACGCGAGGTACCGTACACACGTCTGCGTTTTGAAATAATCTTGGCTAGCTTTGTGCTTGGTTCAGTCTGAATTATACGCCAATTCAGTGCGGACTCTGCTAGTGTGGATTGTACCTGACGCTATCTCTGAACACCCTTCATCAGTAGCACGACGACCGTATCAAATATATCACACGTATCTCACATATTCGTATCCGATAGTACTCATGTAGAATAATCCAGTAGTACTAGCTTTTTCTTGACCTTGCAGGCTTGCGGCATTAGCGTGACGGCGAGTAGTTGTGGCTACGACGCATGCATCCTCTGCTGGTCCAAGTATACGCCAGCAACGCAAGCTGTCGAACCTCTGCTTGGCGCAAAGTCAATGGCACCAAAGCAGCCTTCCAATTAAAGTTTTAGTATTGCCCTGGCACAGGCATTGCCATTGGCAGCAGCCATGCCAGCAGTGTCCAAAAGTCTCGCATTGTTGTAAGTACGTCACGATCAGAGCACATAGTTGTAAGAAGGATTCGTTCCGGCCTTATCTTTGTTCCTGACGTCGGTCTATGGCGTGCGTGCAGCCTTTTTCTGACCTTTGTGCACAAGGAGGATGAGAATTTGGGTTAACCATGCACAAGGAACGCTCGTCCTTGGATCATTCACTGAACATCTTGACTGACCGAAATCACTGTAGTATGTGTATGTCTATTAGGCGGGGGTGGGAATTAAGCCAGCCAGCTGTTGCGGTCAAACCCTTTTTTTTTTCTCCTCCCAAATTCATTCCTCCAATGAAGTGACATTTGGATATGTATGGAGTCAGCGTGGGTGCCATTTGATCGAGAGTTGGTGTCAGGACCCCGTACCTAGCCTTTAACGTTACTAACAATCCAATTAACGTTCCTCTTGGCTTCTAATCTGGGTATCCTGATTGATTGATGCCTTCGTCTGAATGTAAAGGTACACATGCCTAGCGTCCTTCACGTCATTATTATCACGCAATAAGTCAACAGGATGGAGGTCGAGCTTCTTCGCAAGATCTCATTCAAGAAACTTCCGCTCCTTCCAGTTTAACATGTCGACTGACTTACCTACAGCGAAATGCACTTAGCGTGCTTCCAGTACCTTCGTCCTGAAAACGACAGTAGTGTTATCCTGCGCGAAGAAGAAGAAGAAGAAGAAGAAGAAACACAACAAAGATGCGGGACGGGTGAGGAAATGATCGGGCGGCTGCTCATCAGCCAACTGCTGCTGCTGCTGTATAGTAATGTAACTGTAATTCCGCGCCAACTCGATCAGTTTGCGAATTGGTTGCGAGCTGCATCAGTTTTGACGAACACGTACGCGATGCAGAGCTGGTACGGTTGTGTTCATCGCGATCCTCTTCCTTCAGCCTCCAGGAGGAGCTCGCGTGGTCACGGGCCGCCCGTCGGAAAGCGAAATGGGCGAAAACGAGGTGCGAGCGAGCAGAGCGTGGTGGACCGGGATGGCAGGACGGACGTGTTCCTGCCACTCTTTCTCCGTGGCGTCCATTCTACTCCCGACAGCTGGTTCCTAAACGGTCATCGACCCGGGTGGGCACCACCAGCTCCCCTTGGTCTCTGAGGAGCTGTCCCAGTCTCACGACTACTACTACGTTTCTCACTTCCTCCGTTTCCACTTTCCTCTGCATTATTATCGTGTGCATCAGAATTCAGGTCTCTATGAAGTAGTACACTAGTAGTGTACTATCTCGAGGAGGTGAAGAAAAAAAAGGCTAAAAAAGGAAAAGAAATTTAGGGTTCCGCCGCGGTTAGTCCACAGCACAACCCAGCCCTACTGGCAGCACGCTGCCGAAAGACCGTTCCACTAGAGTGTGCCAGCCAGATGGTTGGAGTTGGAGCGCCGGCCATCGGCCTCGAGTCGCCGGCGCACCGCACCGCACCTTCCAAGGCGAGAGAGATGGTCAACTCGGCCGTCCAACCACTGAGGTCTGTCTGGTTGGCGCTACGCGGAAAACGCCATTTCCTTGCCTGGATTAATGCCTTGTTGACCGAATACAATTAGTGGCACTTATTGAATATACTACCCTTTTACTATGCAGCTTCAAAACAGATTCGTTCAAGCTCAGTGTGTTTGGCACATCATCAACATGTAGTAGTACTATTCAGTCAGTGTGTTTTGATCTATCGACTCCAAGAATTACTGACAGTTTACCACAGATTCTAATGCAACTTCAGAGAGGCAGACGTCGTCTAAAACCTCCAAGAATTCCATGGGATATCTGACAGAATTGGCCTCCAACCAAATGTAAACTACTACTAGTACCATAAAAAGTGAAGCGGCATCAGTGATGCGTTTCGCTTCCACAAAGAAAGAGAGGAGTATTTTTTACTTCCTTTTTACTCGTAGTAGTAACAGAATACCAAGGCTGAGTTTGGTTCACCTCCCTCTGCTCCCGCTCCTGCTACTGTGCCTGTCAAAAGAACGTCGGGAGCCGGACTGGTGAAGTTGCAAAAAGTAGCTCCGTCGAGCTCCTAGCTACAGTATAGGTACATGGGCTTGTGTCAGAGGAGGTTCGTGATATCAGAGTAGATGGGAGCGGTACCAAAGAGGCCCTAATACGAACCGTCCTCAGTCAATGACACTAAATCAGGCAGGAGGATTAGTACAGAGCACCGGGACAGTAAGCTCAAGAGCGAACTTTTCTTTCTTCGCGATCGCATCGCTCAAAGACATGAGCGAAAATTACATCACGCAGATTACACCGAGAACGGAGAGTTAAAACGGCGAGTACTATATCTGACTCGATCATCACGGTACTAATTTAACAGTACTCCGGCTGAAGCGCGAGTAGGTCCCCTCGATCACTGGCACGACGGCGCCGCCGCGGCGGCCCTGGGGGACGTGACGGGGAACAGAGGCAGCAGACGCGGCGGCTCGGCGCTCCTCGGTGACGGGTGCAGGAAGAATTCCTTCCTCGCGATGGCGGCGGCCTCGTCCTCGCCCGGGGACGCCGATGACGACGGCGGCGACCGGTTGATGAAGGGGTCGGCGACGAGCGGCGTGACGGGGCTGCCTAGCGCCAGGGACGGGAAGTCGAGCACGCTCGGCGACAGGACCTCCGGCTGCGTCCTCGGCGACGGAGACGGCACTCCCGCGGCGGCGGCGGCCGCCATCGCCAGTGGCGCGATCATCTTGAGGTTCTTTAGCCCGCTCCGGCGCTCGTAGAGCTTGAAAGCCGGCTTCTTGGGCCGGCACGGCAGGCCACCACCGGATTGGTTGTGGTGGTTGTGGTGGTGGTGGGTCTTGGCGGGGGGCTTCTGGGCCGACGACGCCGGCGGCGTGTCGGAGCCGGTGAGCATCTGGACCACCTGCTTGAAGGACGCGGTGTCGGCCTGCACGAAGGTGGTCGGGAACGGCGCGGTGTCGATGACGCGCGGCACGGGCCTCGGCGACGGAAGTTGTGGATGCTGCTGCTGCTGCCGGGACGAGAGCGACGCCGCTGCCGAGGACGGAGAGGACGAGGAGGTGGAGGAGGACGGCGAGGCGATGGTGGCCTCCCGCGGCGGAGGCATGGGGAGGAGTTGCTTGGCCGCAGCAACTTCCATTGCTGGGCAGGGGTCCCGTACTCCTCTCCTCTCGGTGTCGCGGGTGGGCGCTGGTTTCACGGAGAAGGCGAGGAGGAGGCTCGGTCGGTGGAGATGAGAGGGAGTGGACGAAGAATAAGAAGAGGAGCAGCGGGGGAGGTGGGGATGTAGAGTTGGCGTGGGCCTCGGTGGATGCTTTCTGCTTCTCTCTCTATAGGAAAGAAGGAAGGAAGGAAGGAAGGAGGCAGCAGAGCAGGTCGCGAAGTCCGTCCTTGCTCTCACAGATTTTCCTGCTGGTTTTCAGTTTCTCTGAGACGAGTCATGACTCATCAGTGAGTGCCTTTTTTTGCGCTACTACTACTGTGCCAGTCTATGTGCAGTTTCCTCTGGTTTTGCCTGCCGAGGAAATGCGGCTTTGCAGATTTTTCTCGGCATTCTATGCTGCAGTTCCCGGTCTATTTATATATAGGGTCATATCCTACTCTCGTTCTCCATTTGTCTTGTTGAGTTTTTTCTTTCGGATTTACAGTATTACGTATACTGTATTAGATATGCTTTACTCTGATTTGACTTAGTATTGTATCTACTTTAATTATAATTTTTATTTTATTTTAGTACCAACACACACATAAAAATTGAATTCTAACAAGTGCAAAAACCTTTGATGAAGCCTAAATATGACGATTGTCGAATGCAGTATTAAAAACGGTGCTAGTCCGGCCACACGCTTTGGAAGGAGGAATAGTCCAATCTTCAAAAAGATGCTTTGGTGGGAGAAAGAAAAGAAAAAGGCAAAGAAAGAAAAGTAAAGAAAAAGAAAAGAAAAATTGTGGCAGGCATTGACCTCGTCGACGAAAGCTAGGCTTGACTCGGGCAGAGAATAGGTTGTCCCATCCGATCCTCCCACCTCTGTCGCGTCATGTCGTGGCCCTCGTACTTTCCCCTCCTTGGAGAGGAGGTCTCTGCGCTGCAGCACTGCACGGCGCCGCGTGAAATTAATCGAAATGGTAAAAATCGTTCGTCCTGCTCCTGCGCCGCCGTACTACTACAACTACAGCTACAACTAGCCGCAGTAAAACCAGCAGGCAGTCAGTACTCACTGCCGTACTACTTGGGTATAAAAGTTGGCGCTCGAGCTTTTCTGCGACGTCGTCACGTACTGTGAGGGACGGCACTCTCTGTTTTCTTCTCTATAGGAATGCATCCCAAATACTACTAGTAGAAAGAAAAGAAAAGAAAATAATCAGTGTTGCGTGCTGGTAACGGTCGTCTTGATTGCCTTTGCCAGGACATCACCCCGTCCAGTATTAACTTTGGGTGGGATTTAAATCCCCGTATTCGTGCGCAGTGTGGCCAGGACGACCCCGTACCATAATTTACATGTACTACAGTACTAGCACGTACTACGTTACACAGAGCCTTACTGCTGCTCTACAACGTTCCGTTCCATCGGCACCCAACTCCAACTGCAGGTAATTAAGCGTGATGCGTCGCTGTTCTAGACGCACGCACTCACGCACGATGGAAGGGTTCTTCCATGCAGTTTGCATGTGCAAGAAAAAAAGGGAGCGGGGCGGGGGGCGCAGCGCGGTGCAGTGCCGTTTGACTGCCCACGCCACGCGAAATGAACCCGGTCTCTCTGCCGGTCAAGTTCCCGTTCAACGCACCTGGCCACGCTTTACCGTGCTTGCATCTGATACCAGTCGATCGGTCCATGTCCACGGGCACACGCCAATTGCGTGCGGCCGAAAAGCAGGGGGGGAGAGGGGGGAGACGAAAATGAGAAAGGGGTAGACACGAAAATGATGTTGCTGGCCACGACCACGATCATGACCGGAGAGAAGAAGAAGAAGAAACGTTTTTCTTCACCATGGCATGGTATGCCGCGTGAGTGTCCTGTCGAATCGAGACCAACGCGATCGATCGATGAGGAGAGTAGTGCGGCGTGTGCGCGGTCGTGTGGAGCAGGGTTTTCTTGTCGTCTCGGTCAATAATGCTTCTTTTTTTTTTTCTTTTTGCTTAACTTGCGCGTGCGGACTGGTGGTCAACCTGGTGGTAGTAGTCGTAGCCGGCTAGCCGCAGCAGTTTTGTTGTGTTGTCTCCCGCGGGTGTGGGAACGACTACATCACGGAGCACCAGCACCAGCCTGCCGATCGATCGAGTCACCGGCACCGCACCGCTGGTGGGCCGGACCATGCACGAACCGGCCGGCGAGATCGCCAAATCTCCCCGTCTCCCACATCCGGCGACAGGAAGCCCTCCCCTACTCTTCCGGATCGCTTTCCAGTTCCCCCGCCCCGCCGGACATGCAGCAGCAAATGAATCCCCTCGGTACGGTCAAACAACAGACCGCCACAGCCACGATCGGCCATCGCGTCCCCTGCAGCCTCTAGAAATATTTTTGGTGCACAAAATTATTAATAATATAAAAACTCTAGAAATATTTTTTTTAGAAAAAAGGAAGCACCTCAGCTTTTTGTGACCATCAAATTAAGGAGACAAACGGTACGTGCAACCAAATCCAACCATTTTCCACATCTAACCTTGACCGTGACGACGCTCCTTATTTCTCTCAGTCAAACTCTCTGGACCAGTCCTGCTGTCCACACTCTTGTGTCGTGTGGATCCTCCCTGTCCTTTCCTCACTTGGACAGCGGCTGTGCGGTGCCGTAGTGTCGGTTTGATGATAGCCTAACCTGGGGTGTGCTTTTTCCCGTCCACATCTACCACACTGATACGTGCTCACCTCTCGATCGCCTGCCTCGCTACACCACCAGTATGCATTAATAATCTAGTTTCTCCTGCGTGCTGTAGTCTACGCATGCATTAACACACCAAACACATGCAACAGACTGTGAGCATGGTGAACGAAGAAAAAGTCACAGCCAACAGGCATGGTGCGCGTAGTCGCTGTTGTCCTTCACCTTTACTTTCTCGCAGCGCACCATGGATGCATCGTCCTTTTCATGCAGCCCCATATGTTCTGTTCTGTGTCTGTCACGTAGGTAGCCATGGGATGGGATCTGTTGACTTGTTGCTCGGTTTGGTTCTGTTCTCTTCTTCCCATGCTCCATCGGAGCAGGACCATCACGCAGGTTGTGTTGTGAGTGGAGACGTGGAGGGGGGTGCTGACCCCCCCCCCGCGTGCTGGAATCCAGCGCCTGGGCATCGATCGTCTTCTAGCTGGGAGCCTGGGACCTTATTATTTGCTTTGATCTCGCTCGCACAACTAACTGCTGCGCGTCAGCCGCGTGACTTCACTGTCTCTTTCTTTCTTTCTCTCTCTCGTCCCGTCAGGCAGTGCGTCGAAGAATCCGATGCACGTACGTAAGAACAAGAGACAGGCACGCAGTAAAAGCGTACGTGTTCGTCGATCGACTCGACTCACCTGCAGGCTGCGCAGCCGTATGCAGCATAGTACTACGTGTTTTCCGTGACTGATCAGAGTATGTGCTCTGAAGCTGCACTGCATGTGTCGATGGATCCTCCCTTGAAATCAACCCGGCAGGGACGATGTTGTTGATGGCCACACGCGGGTCCGCGTGACGCAGGTTTTCCTTGTGATTATTACTCCTCCCCCATCTCTTTGAGGAAAATTCAGTACTACAGACAAAAAAGTGAGTTCCATATCGAGATTTGGGGAATAGGACTCACCACCATCCAATCCTTGGAGGAAAAAGAAAAAAAAAAGAAAAGGAACAAGACGTCTTCGAGAGAGAAAGCATCATCGTTACAACAGGGGACCAGGAAGAGGGTCACGTTACTGGCCGAGTAAGGCGATCGATCACCTGAAATAAAGCTCAATCGAACCTGGACCTTCAAATTCAGATAGTTATCACTTATCAGGCCATGTTGGTTTCTTCAGATCTTGCTATCCAATTCCTGTACAAGATGCAACGAAGATACAGAGAGTACGATGTACGGGAGAGATGCCTTACACTACAAGTGAAAACGGACGGATGCAAATAAAGGGACAAGTGAAAAGCATGCATGACAAAGAAAGGGTAACTAGAAAGATGTAGCATGTAGGTCAACAGGGTCACTGGCTTCACCGAAATTGTATCAGAATCAAGTACAAAATCATGGATGGAACACCACAACAAAACGACCTCTTCAGTTCAGATTACAAAATGTTTGACAGTACGTCCCTTCTTACAAGAACATCATCAAAGATGAAACAGTGCATCTAATTTTCTGTACTCACCCATGTTGTTTCAAGGGTTTTACAATCGAAACCCAACTAGGAAAAATGGAAAATCAGTCTCAGTACGAATAATCTGAATAACAAAAAGTTCTCTATAAATCAGTACCCTACAACTACAAACACCTCAAAAGGAAGGGGAAAAAATGTAATCAAATGCCTAGCTAGTTAGTTGACAAATGATATAAGCACAGCAAGCTGAATTCCAATTGTCCAACGATGATTCCCTGTTGTACCAAATGCACAACCATACAAAGCCATAGATTCAGGCCGTTGAGAGGCACCACCTCTGTTCTTTATAGCAATTAACTTCACCTGCCTGTTTTCTTCTTCTTCAGCTCCCGCTGTATCGCCTTTTTCCTGGCCTCATCGACAAGGTCAACCTCTGGAATTTGATGCTTGGCAGAGTTACCATTCAACCTTCTAGCATCACTAATGGAGGCAACAATGTGACTATTATCTCCAGATACACCATTTGGAGAGCTCTCAGTTCTAGAGATGGTAGCATGACCTTGTTTGCTTCCTGGTGGAGTAGCAGCCGATGTGCGTCCACGCTTGATTCTTTTCTTCAAGCCACCCTGTTGTTTGCCGCATTCATTCAGATTACCAGATGTTGCATCTTCATTCTCTGTTTCCTCTCTGCATTTATCAGGTTGCTCCATCACTATGTCTTCAGGATCTTCAACTTGCATGTTGGCTACCCCAAGGCCATTAGTTTTCTCATCACTGATAGAATCTTGATGGACACCTTTCTTGGCAGAAGCCAGTTTGGCGAAACGGCGCCTAGTTTCAAACCATCTACTAACCTGTCAACAGAGGTCATAGGACCATTAGACCAACAGATAACTGTAGCAACCATCTAATTAGGAAATCATGGCAAAAAGGGTAAAAACCTGACGGGACGTTATCCCTAGTTCTTCTGCCAGGCTTTCTTTAACAGCACGACTTGGGTATGCTTCTGTCTTAAAATGCTCGTGCAGCCTCTGCAAGAAAAAGGAGGCAATAGCAATTTTGATATTATTCAGCTGATTCAAATCCATTATGAATCACTGATACATGATCAGGTTTATGTTTCACTATACCTGATTAACTATTGGACCAAACTGTCCTTTCCTAGATGTACTATTGCTACCATTAGAGGTAAGATGGCCACCACATTTCTGATCAGCTGAACCATGAGGAGTCAGTCCATCACTATGGGACGCACCCCTAGTTTTTCTAGAGCCTTTCCCTGAAGACTTTGCTTTAGCCTCAATCAGCTCTTGGTTGTCCTTTTCTGGTGTGCTATTTTCAGACCATTCTTCATCATCACTTGAATCAGACGATTCTTTATCATAAGCCTCCTTTAGTTTTCAGCAAGAAAAGAAAACATGTCAAGGTCAAAACATAAAGCTAAAAGCATATGTATGCTCTTATACAATCCTGCACACATAAGTCTGGCCCTTAGCAAAAGATGTTCATGTAACACTACCAGATATTTGGTTATTATAAAAGGCTACTGAACACCACTATACTAGCCAGCATCATTGAACGCAGCAGTTTAGCTTCAGTAAAACAACTACGATAGGAAAAGCCTGCAGCACTAAGGCGGAGTATGGAAATATGTAAATTCTAGGTATAACAAATCAGCTGCAAATCTAATCCATATTACAAAGTTCACGTATGTATTAAGATCGTAGTCTAGTGAAAGGTAAGTTTCCATAAGTATATGTCTATACACATAAGTGAACCTTTTAGTTACCCAGATTTCGTGCATAAAACTGAAGCACTTGCATGTATGACAGTAAACCAGGTAAAATTAGGCCTCTTGCAAGAACAAAAACTAATAGAAAAAATAAAGGAAAATATGCACGGATGAAGGTTGAGGACATACATCATACAGTTTTTTCTCGTCCAACTGTTCAAATTTCCGTGTCCCTGAACCTAGTAAAACCAAATTCTGATCAATTTCAGTCTCCAAGTTGAGACTGGAATTTGCTATGTTAGCCTGAACAGGGTTTCTTTCATTGTCATTGGGGGTGTCTCCAGGCTCAGTATCAGGAAATGAAGGCTTTGTAACTTCATCAATGCCACCAGATTTCGCAATCTCAACACAGAAATCATCAGAGTCAGATGTGAAATCTGACTCATCTGAATTTGATTTTTCCTTTTCGTTATCTTTGTCAGAATCAGGACCTGCTGGATCATAGTCATCATCCTCTGAATCCTCGGACGGTAATCCCAAGTCATCAGCCATCTTCTTGTCCATCAAAGGCTCAGAATCATCAGAAGAGGTAAGAAAGTTTGAGTCATCAGAGTCTGATCCCTCAGCCTCATCCTCTTCGGATGAGCCTTCTTCCTTACTAGCCATCTGCCCTTCAGCCATATTAGGGTCAAAGTCATCATCCTCTGAATCGTCTGATGGAAGATCAAATGGGTTATCTTGCTTAGAACCATTTGACAAAGCAGCAGCCTCTGGAAAAACTTTCTGCAAAAGTAAAAGCAACACTAAGGTGGAGTATAATTTTAGATTCATTTGTGTTGAAGATGGTAAACTGTTACCTCCCAAGAGTCATCAATGGAGATATCGCTTCCCTGGAGTTCATTTATCACATCTATACAATCTATCTTACAATCACATGCAGGGCAGAGCCATCCTTCATCTCCCTCAGGGACTACAAAGGAATGTTCCTCATGAATGGATGCACAATCAAGGTTACTATAAATACAATGAAAAAAAGAGAAACTGGATATTACTATCTTCGGTAAGTAAAGGAGGATTTAAACAGTTCTGGTGGAACCCTCTGTCGCAGACTCCATCACACAGAATGATATCATTGTTCAATGTAACATCCTTTGAACCACAAGTAGCACAAAAGATCTGCCATATGGAAACATTGTTGCTAATTCAAACAGAGCATAACAGGAAACAACTATTAGAATAAACACACTGATGGAGCCAGAATAATATGGAACCATACATCTTCACAAGATATCTCTCCCTCAGAATCAAATAAAGATTCATCAATCTTTCCTTTGGTTAGGAGAGCATCAAGATTCTGAAAGACTTCTCGAATCCGCAATTTGCACCTCAAAATTTCCCCTTTGGCTCGTTCAAGTTCCTTCTCAGGTCGTATCTTTTCCAAACTACATAAGTAACAGATTGTTAGTGCAACTGAAACAGCATCGAATTCAATAGCTAAAGAAAAGAAAATTGTAGCACTAGCATACACCCCAAAAGACGTTTTGAGGCCAGTGAAATGCTCAACTGAAAAAAAAAATGTAACTTACTTACATCTGATAAAAACAAGGCAAAATTTACTCACAGACACCCTGAATTTGTGGCATTAACGGCTGGACACCAAAAATGTCTTTTTTTTCTTTTGTGTGTGTGTGTGTGTGTGGTTGGGGGGGGGGGGGGGGGGGGGGGGGTGGCATAGTCCAAGCGGGATTATTTGCTACCGGACTCCGTCTGCATTAATATATCTATTTTGCCCTTGGGCTCACATGCCAATTCACTTTTAATCTCTATCTCTCTCACTGCACATGGTGGCAAAGCTCAGATGGTCGGAGTTCATCTTCTTCCCACACCTCGACGACCGTGCCGAAGTCAATCTCCGTGCTAGGGACTCTCGTCCAGGCGTCACCACGGTAAGCACCTAAAGCTTCATCACAACCTGTTCTGGCCTAGCCAATACTCCGTCCCTCTCTCTCCCGAGTCAGCATCAAGCTCCTATGGCCCACACAGTCGCGAGTACCCATGGCCACTACCAAAATTCAGTGTTTCCTAAATGGTAAACAGTAAATAGATGGTGCCTGTTTCCCTCCAGAAAAAAACAGTAAATAAATGGTGCCTGTTTCCCTAAAAAAAAACAGTAAATTGGATGGTGTTTAAACAGGTCAAGAGTTTTGGTATTATAGCATACTAACAAAGGAAAATACAGGTACATAGGAGGAAAGAAAAAGGAAAAAGAAAAGAGATTAGGGTCCATAGGTGGGGCATCCGGCCCCATCCCAATAGCCAGCCCACATCCCCATCCCAATGTTATCCACCAGTGACTACTATCTGTGACTTCTCTCTCATGGCTTCTCTTTCTTCCTCGCTCTCTTTTTGCATGGCTGGCGACGGTGCAGTCTATGGCTGGTTGCGGTTGTCTGAGCTCACCTTTATAAGTCGTCACTCTTTTGTCCATCCCATAAACAGGGCAAGAATCAGGCTGAACGCTGTCTCAAACCGTCCCGTGTAGGCAGTTTATGGTGTTTTGATGTTTTAGACAGATTAAAGGTGTCAACCGTTTACAGTTTAGACCGGTCTAAACGGTCATCGAAAACTTTAGAAAACACCACCTAAATTGATATCTCAAATGAGTGCGTGATGGTGAGCTTGAGGTAGGAGGCAACTAGGGGTTGGGGCAGAGGTGGGAGTGGGAGGTCGAAGATGAAGGGTAAAATAGACATTTAATCCTATTCCTCTCTCCTATTTAGCCAGATAATAATATGTTAATGCAGGTGAGGTCTTCCAGCCAATAACCGCCCATTGACAATGTTTGCTCCCAAAACTAAAACTTGACTTTTTTTTTGGTCTCCAACAGCTAATGTCACAAAGTCAGAGTGTCTATGAGCAAATTTTGCCTAAAACAACTATCAACAAGAAAAATATAATGCTAAACTCAATTTCAGAGATGTCAACAAATGAAATGCAATAGAATAAAACAAAGGCAACAAACCTTTGACTTTTCCAGCCCTCATTGGCATAAGCTTCAATGAAGCTCTGTTCAAGTTTCATCCGATTCAAAATGTATCTAACCCGTTTACGAATTTGCGAAAATTCATCTGTCACATTTCCGTTTGAAGGCCTGCCCCTGCCCCTTTTCTGAATTACCTTAGGGGGTCTACCTCTCTTTCTTCTTTCGGCAGGTTGTTGCACTGGAGCCTTTACAGGTTCAGCAGGTGCTGTCTTTGAACTTGACCTGGAGCGAAGCACCCTAGCATCATTTTCAGATGACCTCAAGGTATCTTTTCTACCTGTTTGTACTTGGGAGCCCTTTTTACCCCTGTGGACTACCCTTTTATAATTTTTCCTTACTCCCATGGTATTCTCGACTATTTGAGATGTAGACGGCAAAACTTGTGGTTGCTCAAGGGTCTCAGGATTCTTACTAGGGATCGCATTATTTCCAATATTATCATTGTCCTCAACAGGACAAGATGCTGTATTTTTTTCCATAATATGGTAGCCAAAAACTTCAATTTAGAATTAATAGTAGACAGAAAGCTCAATGATGGGAGGCTCTGGAAAGCTGAGCCCACCAGCTCCTGGCAACCTACAACAATTAAAAAGAGTAGAACCATGAATGAAGATTGCATGGACTCAAGATAAGGTATATTGCCAAATAAACGTCTTAGAAAGTACTGAAGTGGACCAGGTTCCACTTGTTCCAAAAATTTCTTTAAAAAAAATAGTTCCAGGGGTGACATTTTGTTTCTTTGGGAACAAACTGCAAAAACAGTCAGAAGCTCACAGCATATACGTAACCCATTCAACATACTGACAAAATTTCCCAACGCTGTTTTACACAGATCCCTCTAGCAGTGTTTCACTAAGGTTCCATTAGGGATGGGCGTGGACCTATCCACAGACCCTTCTAGCTCAAAAAAAAAGTACAAACGATTCATTTTTGGCGCGGGGAAATGAATTCATTTTTCTTTTTGAACTAGAGGGGATCCATGGATATCCAATTGTGACCCATGCCCACCCCTAGGTTCCATAACGTTCTCTGTACTAGCAAGATTAGACGTTTGCTAACATCAAGCACTGGCATAACTAACAAACCGGCCCTTAATCTATCAGCATTGTTTAGCTGCTGTACACTCCCCACATAACCTACTGTCAGCCATCTTCTTCCACAATATAAACCTAAGCACTACGGCCCCTGAATTCAAAATTCGAGCTGGATGCTCACGTTTCCCGTCTATGCTAAGGGAGCCAGACTTGGGAATTGCAGTCCGGTGAGCTGGACAGGTGACCTTCCCTGTTTGGCGACCAACCAAAACCAACAAGCTCACCACGGCCTGCCCAGGTTTTCTAGACCGAATTGAACGTCGGAACCCTAGAAACACACCTCTCAATGTGACCTCCGAACGTCGCTACAGCAAACCATATAGGACCGTAGAAATCCTCAGTCCTCACGGGTTCGTGCCCGAACGCAGCTCAAACTTGAAGACCGGCAAAAATCACACCGCCCCGAGCCAGAACCCTCGCAGTCGCGCTCCCCGCGCAGAGAATCCAGCCAAAAAAAGGAAATCCTCCTGCGGTGACTAAAATCTCAAAGCACAGCTGCGCGAATCAGGAGGATTTGTCTCGCGGACGCTGGGGGAGCAGCGAGACGGAGCTGCGCGCGCGGATGCTGGCGGGGCGGTTGCGGATTCGGAGGAGGGAGGAGGGTATGGGTTACTGACCGCGAGCCGGCGATGCAGAGTTTCCCGGGCGGCTGCTTGCAATCTTCTCCCGGCTCCCGCGGGGGCGGGGGCTGACGGCGTGGGCGATGCGGCGGTCGGAATGAAAAGGCGTGCGCGACGCGCCCGTTCGCTTCGGGAGCCTGCCTTGTGCCCAGATGAAAGACACTCATATATGCTGCTTCGCGAATGGGTGGGCCGGACGTAAATGGAAGTAAACTAGTAGGGTCGCGGTTTCCTACTGGGCCATCAGTTTGGCAGCCACGGGGACAATCTGCGGCCCAGTAGAAGGCGCGTGATTCCAGAGTTAACCGCCCGCCCCGCGACGGGAAGAGAGGCAGAGGATAGTTCCTCGAGGAAGTGCTTGCGTCGCTCTATCGAAGCACTGCCGGCCGCCGGGCTGATTGAAGAGGAGCAGACCGCATTCTGGATCCCGGCAACGACAGGACAAGATGGGATCCGCCATCAGCACGGCGGCGCAGAAGGCCGCCGGCTTCCTCGTGTACATCTTCACGGCGCCCGTCAAGGCGATGTTCAGCAAGTCTTGCGAGTAAGAGTTCCTAAATCGTTTCGCGTTCGCCATCGATTCGCTTGCTGTACATAGTAGCCATCAAGACTGGATTTAATTTGTTTCGATGGATTTCTTCCTTCCTTTCGCTCGCTCCAAATTATCGTGCAGGGGCAAGTGCGGGGCATGGGATTTGCTCTGCTTCATCGAGAACGGGTGCGGGGCGAGTGTGGTCCGGCTGTTCACTGCATCCGTCGTCGCCATCATAAGTGAGTTGCATTGCTTGCAACACTCTCCGTCCAAGTCGGGTCAAATTTCGTCCTTCCCCGTTGCACGCTGTGATTTTTGAGTTCTCCAAACTTGTTGTCGCGCGCAGCGGTGGTGGCCCTGTATTTCATGCTGTGGGAGACAGGCCTCCTCAAGTTCCTAGTGAAGAAGTCCTTCAAGATCCCCTGGAAGCTCTTCTGGGGCTGCTTCCGCGCGCTGGTCCACGCGTGCGCCCGCCTCTGCCACAAGGTCCGCAACACCAGGCGCGTCTACCGCGCCGGCCGCGGCCCGCGGGACGCCGAAGTCGACGTCGAGATGGGGCGATTCGGCTGGAGCAGCGCCACGGACGAGAGAAGCGTCGTCTGGGGCAGGAGGAGGAGGGGAGGACGGGAACTGGGCTGGAGCGGAAGCATGATCAGCGTCGGGAGCAGCGGCAGGAAGAGGGGGAGGTCGCCGGTGTCGGTGAGGGAGAGGAGGAAGGACAACAGGCTGCGGCCGCAGCAGCCCCTGCGCCTGACGACGGGCAAGGAGATCGTCAAGGTCGAGCACCCCACCAAGAGAAGCCGTGTAGAGCCCAACCTGCACCACCACCACGCCCGTGCGTCGTCCGGGCTGAGCACGACGGAGGCGTCTTCGTCCCTGCGCGTTCGTGGACGAGGGCACCGGGCACGTGAACACTGAATTTTTTTTTTTTCAATCCTGCATGGGGGGCAGATTTGTTCTGGACTTCTAGCTATTTCTTGTTATTATTAGCCCTCCTTTGTAAAGAATGTCTGACTCAATTTCAGTATATTACTTGAAAGATTGCGCGAACATTTACCGCGTCTTATTACCGACCTTACTAAGCAGTATGTATCAAAATATATTGCAGGCTGCATCCATCATCTGAGCGCAAGGAGGATCAAACTCACCAGTCACCACTTGGTTTTCTTCTGTTCTTTTTTCCTCTCGCTCATTCTTCGTTCAATCTGGCACAATCCACCATTCAAAAAGAAAAAAAAATAGACTGACACAATTTGGTACTGCTACTACGTAACATCGCAGTTGCATAGCAGAGTAGCAGACAAGCTGTGCGCGAGAGCAGTCAGTCCAATGTCCATCAGTCAGGTCTCGAGGAAGCCGGTCATGCGGAGCACTGCGGTGCGCACGCACCGGTCGTCGCGGCCCTTGAGCGTGCGCCCCTGCCCCACGCACACGGCCGACGAGGCCGCCCTCTCCTGCGGCGGGCACCGTCGTCTCGCCGCCAGCGCGACGTGCGGCGGCACGAACGGCACCTGCTCGTCGTCCTCGTAGCAGCCGCACCGCGCTCTCCACCCCGATGATGATCTCATCACCACCTCTAGCGCTACGGGGATGGTGACGGGCGCCGACGGGGTTGGAGCAGGACCGCGGCGCGCGTGTTCTTCTCCTCCGCAGGCCGCAGCAGTTTCGGCTTCCTTGAGCTGCTTCTGGTGGCCATGGCAGCAGCGATCGTCTTGGTGGCGGTCCTGGTCCTGGTCCGGCCACAGGACGTCCGATTCATGGAACTCATCCGTGGCCGCCGTCGTCAGAGCCGAGAGCGTCCGCAGGCCAGCGACGGTCAAGTTCCTCATCTGCCGCAAGCGACCAACTAGCTAGCGTTTCCATGATACTTGTAGTAGTATAATGGGGCCGATGATGGGCCCGCGTTAATCTTCGGTCAGGTGAGATGATGCGACAGTGAGAACACCATCGAGTAACAATGGCGTCATTTGCGCCGTGCGCGTGTGAGAAAACAGCACGCGATGGCTCGGCGCGCCGGGTGCCGATCGCGCGCGTGCGGGTTTTACGGGCTCGTGACGTCGGAGGGCTGTGATGGTGTGATGTCGGTGTCGTCGTAACCCATAAATCCAAGCACATCACAATTCACAAGCCCGTCACGCGATCAAAGGGTTGAATGCGCCAAATAATCTGTAGGTTCTTAAATCACTGATGACAACAATATTCAGCTGGCTTTGGGCACCATGCACGAGAAACAAAACAGGAATTACATAAAGAGAAAATTGTTATTTAAATATTTTCGCAAAAACCAAATTGCTATTTAATAGGGAAAAATCTTGCAAAATTGTAGTGTCACACGGCTATTTAATGTAGCAAAAAAAAAGAGAAACGTTCCGTAAACACGCTTTATGAAGATAGAACCATTGTCCGTCTGAGAATGGCGTGCGATGGTTTAGTTCCAATGCGCATAATGGCGGCGCTCCAGCTTAGTGTACTAAATCACGTTACCATATTTTTTATTTAAAAAAATTAGATTCAGGTCAATGTTATGGCCAGAGGCTGCTATATACTGGATTTCGCATTGCATCACACGCCATGTAAACTGTTCTAGCAGGCTTCTACTAGTACACATATACTCTGTCTATCTGAAAATGTAAGCAAGCATTTCTAAATTTGGTTAAAGTTAAAATTCGTTATTATTAGTATCTCTAACATTTATCTATCTTAAGTAGAACAATTATTTATTTTAATAATTCATTACGCACAACTTTGATGAAACCTAAAATGCTTACATTTCTCCAAGGATGGCCGAGTACAAAGGCAGAAACAAAAACCAGAATTTTAGGTTGAACAGAACCAAACAAAAAATAAAATGTATTAACATATGGTGGAATCTGGGGTTTAAGTTTGAACTAGTAAGCATAAAAAAAATTTAAAGAAGGTTTAATTGCAAAAACTCACCCATAAGATTCATCTAGTTTGATGTTCCCCCATAAGATGATTTGTGTCAAAAACCCACCCACCCACAAGTTTTAGATAAAATCTCCCCCCACCCACTCATCTCATATGTATTTTCTAATAATTTATTAAATAAGATTTAAATTTTTATAGGCAATTCAAAAGATATTTAAAATATTATTTGATTTCAAATATACGAGAACATGATTTTTGTGGGACAATTCAAAATATTTAAAAGTTTATATTTAAAAAGGTTCCATGAAAGTCAAATGTTTCAAATTAGAATATTTATTGGAAAATTTTGAAAAACTTTTAAATTTCAAAATTTTAAAATTTCAAATCAGAATACTTATCGGAAATTCTCAAATTTGAACTTAAATATTTTTGAATTGCCTCATAAAAATCAAATGTTCTTGAAGATTTTAAATCTAATAATTATTTTGAATATTTTTAAATAAACATTTTAAATTGTCTATGAAAATTTAAATCTTACTTAACAAATTATTAGGAAATATATATGAGATGAATGGGTGGGGGAAGAGTTTGCCTAAAACTTATGTGTGGGCGGGTTTTTACCATAAATCATTTTATAGGAGAAAATATCAAACTAAAAAAAGTTTATGAGTGGATTTTACAATTAACCCTTTAAAGAAACAGAGGTAGCAGTCTGCTAGAAATCCATAGCAAATTCCTAACATGGGGCTATATTGCACCACCATGCCCATGCGTGTATGGAAAAGAGCCTGTTCATGCTTTCGAGGCAACATACAACAACGGAAACACAAGACTACTGTAGCACCTGTATACTGTATTTTGGAAGAACGACTTGATTACATTTCCTTACTCCAAACTTCCACAACTAATGTTTTCTGTATTTTCTCCAAACAAATAAAATGAACAAAGGATCTGACGGGAAACTCTTTCGGTTGCAAAAAATGGAATGAAGAAGAAAATTGTCTGCAGGCCCGATCTCGACACCGCTTGCTTGTGATTCCATTACTCAGCATCAGCAGCTTCAAACGCCTCTGGCCTCTACCTCTAGCATCACAACAAGCGAGCTAATACGTGGAAAAATATCACAACAACGTCCCATTTCGCGGTGGAGCACACGAGCACGGCGACGCGCGCGCGGGCCAGAGGCGTGCTACCAACGAAGATGCAGCGACACAGCGGACGGCGAGGGGCGGCGGCGAGACGCGGCAGCAGCTCTGGTGGCCACGATGGGGATATCGATCGGAGACGACACCGCCAACGGCCTCCACGCTTCACGTATTCCGCAAGCAGCTGCGGCGGCGGCGGCCTCCATGCGACGGCACCAAAACGCTGATGCGCCATGGTCACGGTCCGCCTCGTCGTCGTCGGTGGTGTCCTCCGGCCACAGCACGTCCTTTTCCAGGAACTCCTCGGGCGACGACGACGCGGCGAGTCCGGAAACGACCGTCGACGACCGGCCGGAGAGGAAGAAGGCGTCCTCCGACGACTCGGACGACCGGTCAAACAGCCGCGCGCTCGACGTCGAGGTCGACGACGACGAGCCTGCAGGCTCGCTGAACGGTCCGCACGAGAAGTCGGCGACGACGACGCGCTCGTACAGCTCGGGGTTCGGCGATGGCGATGGTGGCGGCGGCGTGTCCTGCCACGACGGCCATAGGACGTCGGCTTCTTGGAACTCTTCTTCCATTCCCCGTGTGGCAGCTGGGGAATCTAGTTACGCTAATAACCAGAGCCAGATGAGCGTTTTATGTCTGTATGCAAGAGATCCCGCTTGCTTGGGCCCGCTTGACGTGACGTACGGGGCACTCTTTCACTTCCTCTCTCGGCTCAACTACAGCTACTAGTGATTTTTTCTCTCCATACTGCTTGCAAAATGGCAAATTATTAATTACGCGACGACCTGGGAAATTAATGTGACTTGATCATGTGCAACTTGTGCTAATTCAGAAACACCTGTCAGTGTCAAACGGAGAAATCCGATCATTTCTCTGAGTTTTCGAGGAATCGATTTAAATTATCTGTACCGGGAAGAGTTGGACTTGGGAGTCCTTCGTTTGCAAGAATCATTTTATACCCGCTTGCGCCACAAGGGGTGCGCTTGATTGGATGGAGCCATGGAGGCGTTGGGTGTGTGTAGATCGTCGAGTGACGGAAGCGGGCACATAACAAACGCCAAACTGCATTACTCAAATGGATAAGCAATCATGAAGTCCTGTTGCTTGACCTAGTGCAATGTGGTTAGGATTGGGGAGGAGCCCCACGGATCAAGTCATTCCAGCGCGAGCTTCCGTGATGGAGATAGCGCGTCGCTTGCATGAGCTGCATTAATACATTAGTAAGTAGAAGTAGCTTTCTCTTCAACGAACCTCTTTAGTCACATATCTTCACCCTCCCATGTCCCGCGTACCGGTTGCTCTGAACACGAATCAAAAAGAAAATTCTGAGCTACCTCAGGATTCTTTTTTCATCTCCATGTCAGGGCAAGCCCATTAGTACAACGACAGGAACAAAAAATATTTTGATAGCCAAATATACAATAAGAGCACCCAATTAACCACGCGTCAATGGTAAAACATCCCACCGATTATTGCAGATCATATAAGAAGAAAGAAAACCTCTAAATCCTTTATCTTTTCCATTGCTGCTCTCTCGCAGTTTTCGCATGACCTTAATTTTGTACAGATGCCGACCAAACCAGCTACGGGTGTAACTCTGGTGCGCATATAAGAAATGAATATTCTTTAGGGTTAATATTTCTCTGGTAAAATCCCGGAGACTCTATTTACTGCCTATCCAAGGACATGTACTCATCGGGGCTAGACTGGAAGTCAGCTGCTGCTGTTGCCATTTCCTTGAGGAACGAAACGACCTCTTCTGATGAGTTAAGCAGGTAACGGGCATTGGACCTCTTCCTTCCAACGGCGCAGGAGAAATAATTCTCACCCTTCAGATCAAGGACCGAGGACCCTTCACGCCAATCATGGTTGCTGTTGGTGGTGCTGTGACCTGATGAGGATGCCCTCTCAGATGCAACCTGTGCCTTCTGTACCCTGGATTGTGAGTTCCTGGAATTGCTCCTTCCATTTGATGACCTGCCGTTTGGCCTACGGTCAAGAGATGCCGAGCCACCTTCTGGTTTTACTTTTGGTTCAGAAGGGAACTCAGGATCGAAAAAGAGATAGATGTCCTCATCCTGAAAATAAAAGAAAGCAGATGTTACAAGCAAACTTAATAAAGTGTAGAATTTCAACGAGATAGTACGTGAGTGGCCTAAAATTTAATAGAATTGCAAATTTAGGTACATATTCATAGCTCACCAACACTTCATGCAATTGCAAATTTATTTTCTCAGAATAATTTATAATTGCAAAATGGTAACTGAACCATACTATTAAGAAAAAAAAATTGGCGGAGCATATAACATTCGGGCGTTGAAATCTTTATTTTGATTTCATTGATCAGCTCATTTTGTATTACTGCATCAGCACATTAGGACTCAATATCCTGAATTCAAAATAATTGTACCCCGTAGAAGGGTAATAGGGTATTGTACTATTTCACCAACACAATGCAGCAGATAAGATGAAAGTTCCATTCTCTTCCTCTAAATATAAAAGATGACATGTTTTATACTTCCTTTCTTGATTCAAAATTTCTAATGTTTCCATCACCCTATTAACTAGAAGTAAAAAAAGGAAGCACAGATACCTTTCCAAGGAAATGACCTATACATAGGACATAGTCAATTGGATTAACCATGCTTTCACTGTGAACTATCTCCCCCAGAATACGGTCAATTGCAGCACCCTGTAGATTGAAACATAACAGTTGTAGAAATCCAAATATCCAAATATGGAGAGAAAACGACATCAACATCAATGGTCGTACTGAACCACTGACCTTTGTAACCCCCACAGACCTAACTTCAACTGAACGGCTCCCTTGAACAACATCAACCGCTGCATTTGAGATAGGACCAGTCCACAGGTGCTGTAACATATCTCTTGCTTGTAGTCTCCCAAATTCAACATCTTTGTAATGGGCAAAGTGGAAAAAGAATTAAATATTTATTGTGCAACAAGAGTTTGAAAAGGAAAATTGTGCATGGAAGATCAACACTTACCAGCATACTTGTAATTCCATACAAATGACGTCTCACGGTGTTCAAAATGAGATCTGGGGGTTCTTTCTGTAAAGTATTCAAAAACATGCTGACAAAAAATGGATGATGTCAGAAGGTGTACATTAAATAGTTATAATGAGACTCTTTTAAATTGCCGCACCTTAACACTTTCGACCCATTCCATGTTCAGATGTTCAGGCATTGTTGTCATCCATTGTCCGTCAGTTGGGCGTAAAAACATCCCATGCTCTGCGGCCAACCACATGTTGAATTCCCCAAAATTCTGCATACAGGAAATATGTTGGTTCTGGTGAGAAGTTGTGGTCAATAATATAGCATATAAAAGACAGGTATGGTCTCAAGGTTTACGTCATCAAGAACAGTCCTTTCACTTCCACTGAGAACAACTACTGTAGTATGCTCATCCTCACATAAGGCTTTCAAAGGACCCTTTAAATCAGGATGCAACTTCAGTTCCATTTCCTTGATTTGGTCACCACCTCTTCTCCCAGAGGATTCGACTGGTTCAGTCAATGTTGAGTTGAACCCCTACATTTATAAACACCAGGAATAAATGTTGTTACTATTTTTATGAGTTATAATAAATTTCATTAAGCCACAAAAAAAGAAACTATCCAATCATTTCTGTATGAGGTTCATGATGTAGTTAAAAAATCAGCTCTTCTTGATTTTGTTTTGTGGGAAGTCAGAATTTTACTATACACCCTAAAGAAATCACCAGACACTTGAAATATGTCATGATGATATAGTCTAGCAGATACAAGTGTAGTCAAAACTGCAAGAGAATACTCTTCGACATATTTTATTGAACCAAATAGTGGTATACAGAGACAACGAAAAAGTTTATGAATCAAGAATGTGAAACTTCCAAGCAATTATCAACTAGGTTGAGTAAAAAGGGTATTACCAATATGAGAAGACGATTTTTGGAACGCAGATATTGTTGGATTGCTGTTTGACTAGGGAGACTGGGAGGAACTTGTCTTGTTCTCATCTGTGCTTCAGCAACCGTCAAATTTAGCTCACTACATGAGGGATAAGGGATGATCATCAGAAATTTGAAATAGTTGCAAGCTGAATTTATAAACAAATACGGTCAGTCCACCAAACTATAGCCACGCTATTGGAAACAAACGCCTCACCATACAAAAGTTTCAGCCCAATCTTGAGCTGTATGAGTTGTCACATGAGCATAGTTATGCCTGTGTCGTTTCTCTCTCTCATCTGAGGACATTGTCAAAGCATGATGTATTGAGTCTGCGACTTCTGTAATATTCCAAGGGTTTACTAGAATGGCACCGGCTCCAAGTGATTGTGCTGCCCCAGCAAACTGAAATAGCAGTAATAGAACATTTACAAAATAACACATCTTCCATAAAGATAAATAAACAAAAAATATGACATCCCTAATTGATCAGTTACCTCACTCAGTATCAGAACTCCTTTCTTCGATCCCTGGCATGCAACATACTCATAGCTGACAAGATTCATTCCATCTCTCAGAGATGTTACAAGAGCCACATCTGAATAAAACCAGAGAATTAACAATCATGCTGAAAAGTCAGTAAACTACTGACGGGGCAAACAGATCAGACATAATGAAGCGAAGCTATACCATCATAATAAGAACAAGAACAATTCTAAGTATCGAGATCTGTAAGTATTACCCGTGACTGCATAAAGAGCACACAAGGCATGGAAATCAAGAGATCGGTCCTACAAGGAAAACATTATTTCAGATTAGAATAGAAGATGCAGTGGATCCTCTCTGGTGAAAGATACTGAAATCTTAATTTTTAAAAGTCAGAGAGAAAAGATATATAATAAAGTTCTCCTAAGCAGAACCCTTCATTGGTAACACATGCTAGTAAGATGCGAACATAACGTTAAGTTAGGTTATAAGACAGCTATGTAGGTTGCGAAAGATGAGGAAAATACCAGATGATGGATTGGAACAGCAGTCAATGTTCCAAATCGGCCATTTATGCGCCCAACAATTTCATGCACTTGGCTTGTAAGCTTTTGATCTGCAGATGATAGCCAACCAGTTAATAAGTGTAACCAGAATTAATCAGAATACAGTTGCAGGATGCTTATATGGCACCAACATTTCACAGTTAAAACAACTCAGTATGCATGCTATGATGAGAACAAAGAGAAGGATCTTACACTCAGGGACGTCAGTTCTTGTTGGAACAGCAATCTGCAGCAGAACTACTTTATCATTCCAATCTGGGTTCTCCTCAAGAAACTTTTCAAAGGCCAAAATCTTTTGTGGAATTCCCTTGATCATATCAAGTCTGTCAACACCAAGCATTACCTAACATATTTTCAGTAGTAGTAAAGGTCGTCAGTAGAAAATTAGGATGAGAATTATTTTAGTGAGAGAAAAATTACAGAGACATAGCAGCAATGCAAAAGTGCTTAAAACTACAAAGTATTAACCGGTAGAACTGAAGCACAATTGGAAGATTCAGGGGCAGTATTCTATTACACGAATGTTGTGCTCAGCTAAAAGTGAATAAGAGCAATATTGTATGTTCAACCTATAACACATAGCGCATGGCACATTCAACCAATGAATAGATAAATGAGCATGACCAAGTCCCTACTGTACTTTCAATATGTCAACGAAAGGGGAAAAAAAGTAAAGTAGCATCACAGAATATAGACCATCCAATAGACTCATATGTAAGTTTCAAACGTCAACTGTTTTTCAATGTTTAAGTTTCAAAGAAGTTATATGGAATAAATTCTTCAAAATCAAGCAGTTTCTGGATTTGATGACCATATGATACTAACTAAATTCAACAATTCAAAACAACAACCAAGCCTTTTAGTCCCAATCAAATTGGGGCAGTCTGGAGAGGAAAGCCGTAAGATCCAAAAATTCTAAAGTTCAGACAATTCGAGAATACTGTCTATCAAGCCATAACGTCCAGTTTATAAAATCACAAACAATTGAAGAGTCCGAAGTCATGTAGTAAGCAGAGGGGATAACGGCCCTGCTGAGAAGCTAACATTTCCAAAGTGGTTCATAATTCATATAAACAGATATATCAGGATCACAACTCTTTGAATTGAAAATAGGTGTGATGGATCTTGCCATGCAGATTATGTGAATTTAATCAGATGAAACCTATATAATGTTGCACAAATTTCATATATGACCTTTATAATGAATCCTTTTAAGTAAAAGGACGTGCATTCGTGCATTCTCATACCTTTCGACCAGCAAAACGATGTGCCAATTCGTTGATATGTCTTTTGACTGCAGGAAGCTCCAATGCTCGCTTGAAACGATCAGAGTCTATCCCAATAGGAAACTGAAGATTTCAGCCAAATGAGTGAAAAGAATCATTCATTTCGCAAATATGTTTGGGATAACTTATAAAAAATCAAAATGACAAAAATGTATATAAATTTAATAATTTTAGGAAGAACTGAGAAACTATCAAAAGTGCAAAATAAGCATAAAGGACACTTTAAGAACATATATAATTTAGCTAATAGAATGCTGGCTCGATGTATACCGCTGCAACCCTGGTTAGTCTTCCTTGGTCTTCCACACCTTCAGGGGTTCCCTCAAGTCCAAGTATTCTAGTGCACGCACTCACAAAATGCCTTGCATAGTCATATGTATGAAATCTGAAAACAAAAGAGGAATACAGTGAAATAGCTTACGGGGCAATAGCATTTTGATTAGTTCATTTGCAGATATTACTTCGTACCATGTCTTCATATTTTACCCATAATATTCTTTTAAAATTTAGTGAAACATAAAGTCGAATAGGTACAGTTGTGCTTCTAGACTTCTTGGGACACTGGTCAGTTCAACTGAAGTTAGCAACTACTAAAGATGTAATGTAAAAGTCTCTTAACAAGTAAATAAGTGTAAATACACTACCAATATTGTGGTACTGATATATTCCTACCCTATGATAATAAGGCATCACAAAAGTATCACAATCTACCCATACTACTTTTTCTCTATGGTCAATGAACTGGTCCATTTCATGCCTGTCAAATTAGAAAATTCAGGTTCACTTACTTATCTTGGAGCTCTGAGTGTCTGAAAAGAAAATAGACTTAATTCTACATTGGTCTCAAAGTAACTTTATTGTGTACATGGAAACGACCAATCACATGACGGTTCAGGACTTACGTGGGCAAAAATGCTTTGGTTAAAGTCATGAAACTTATTAAATCGAACACACAAAAAAAAGGTGCAAACGGACAAAAGGAGAGACGCATACTCACCCGACTAAATCAGCACATAGCACTGAGCGAAGCAGCTCCAAGCGGGATGGTAGCGTCCGGTAAATCTCTGATGATGGGAATGGCGTGTGCAGGAACCAGCCAACCTTCATGTTGATGTCATGGTCCTTGAGGCACTTGGGCAGAAACATGAGGTGGTAGTCATGGCACCAGATTACATCCCCCTCCTGGTAGTGCTGGTAGACAACATCTGCAAACATCTGATTAGCACGCTTGTACGCGT
Organism: Oropetium thomaeum; assembly: GCA_001182835.1. NCBI lineage: Eukaryota > Viridiplantae > Streptophyta > Magnoliopsida > Poales > Poaceae > Oropetium > Oropetium thomaeum. Next base: position 1,415,662 of record LFJQ01000010.1, read on the forward strand.
CGAACTGTGACTCGAAATTCCTCGTTGTTGCCAGCCTGTCCTCCTGTGGCAGTCCCAGGTAGTGGAACAGCGGCCAGAGGATGTTGTTGCAGTATCCATTGTAGTACTGGTGCACAATCTCCTCATCCAGGAACACCGGTATGCATCTCTGTTTTGTTCAGTGAAATCGACAAAAAAAAAAACGTGTGGGAATTATTAGAGCGATAAATAAAAACAGAAGTTACTGTTCTATTGGGTTCAGAGGACAGGGAATCAGCCCTGAAATCGCAACCAACCTTCTCGGCGAGCGCTTTGGTGAGAGCTCGCTGGCCAACCTCGTCGGGAACGTTGACGCCCGCCCAGCCGATCCACTTGGCGTCGACGTCCTTCACCCCTGGAGCATCAGCAAAATCGGCGGATGAACATTAGTAGCAGTTAGCGCAGGGAACTGACGCATGCATCGCATCGCATTTGGTAGGAGGGATGAATTTCGGGAAGGAATTACCGAGTAGGGCGCTGACAAGCCCGCCGGCGCTGATCTCCAGCGACCACTGGTCCACGCCGCGGCGGTTGGCGGAGACGGGGAGACGGTTGGCGACCACGAGGAGGCGCTGTTTCATGCCGCGGAGGCCGAGGCGGCGGAAGCCGCCCCGGTGCCCGGAGAGCGGCGGCCGCGCGGCGTGCCCTGGGGAAGCGCTGCCGGTGTCCTCCATGTTGGCGGGCGACGCGGACCCGAAGCCGCCCGGGCCGAAGGCCCCCGCGGAGGCGGAGACGTGGTCGGCGGCGTCGGTATCCATCGAGTCCGGTGCCGGCGACGCGAAGATGTCGCGGCGCTCCCGGAACATGCGGTTCGGGGAACCCGCGCCGCTTCCGTCGCCTGTGAAGGGCGCGGTGGTCGGCATCGCGTCGTTGCCCCTTTTCCCGTTCCCGCTGCTCGTACGCTGTCCGGCCGCGGCGTCACAGCTCATGCGCGGCCGCGACTCCCCCGCCGCCCTGGCCCGGGTCCTGCAGCATTAGGCGGATGCGCGTTGTGAGCGACGACGAACGACGTCGGGGGCTGGCTGACGGACGCGAGCAGGCACATCACTCGGGGACGCGGTATTCGAACGAAGATCAAACGAGGACTCACCCGACCGAGCCCGAGCGACCCGCGCCTCCCCGATCGATCGCCCGCCGCGCGCTTCCTTCTCCTGGGAGCCCGAGCGCCGCACACGCCCCGATCCCTTCGTTCGAGCCTGGTAGCAACAGCTACGGCGCTTGCTCGCAATGGGGACTGGTTCGAATCACGAGATGGAGAGGCAGCGAGGCGAGGGGGTGCCGGGGTGGGGAGGAAGAGGAGGAAGAGGCGGACTACAACAGCAGAGCTACGGCATGCAACATGCAAAAGGGGCCGTCACGCCTCGAACTCGCTCGCTTGTTTGGGAGCACGAGTGTTGTGGGGGGATTGGGCTTTTATGGAGTCCAGCTTGCTCCGCCCATAGCTCCTGCGCCTTCGCCTTTACAGAAACCGGTGTTCCATGGGGAGGATTGGCAATATTTTTTTATGGGTTCATAAGATTAGATAGCATAGATACTGTTTGACAACTTAGAAAACTACTACGCCATTTTATGGAATGAAATGTCTCCCATTTTCCAATCCTTTATTATTCACGACTATCCGCTATCTGATCTTCCCTCGTATGGTCAAACTGTAGCATGGAAAAAGATCAAGAACAGTCACATTTCGAAAAAAAAATATTATATCTGTGTTATTTGGATGCCAATTGGACCATTTGATTTATGTAGTTTGTTTTGCACTTAATTACGATGAAACGGCAAAATTTATAAACGTTACTAGAGCAAGCAAAGCACGCCAACTTCGTCGACTGGAGGAGAGTGTGGCGGTGAATATTTAGTTGAATGCCTTTGTCGATTTGCTTGGCTATACGACAAATATTGATCGTAACTATCGAGCTTGCTTTTAGTCTTGTTTGCTCTGATTTTGACCGGAGTCGGCGGGAAGAGTGTCCCCTCCCCAGGAAGGGGGGAAGCTCCGTGATCGGTGGTAGGGCGGCCCAGTCGGCCTAGTACATAGCAGGGCAGGTCCTGAGATTTTGATCGTCTCAGGCCTAATATTCATTTTAACAAAAGCAATGAACCATATTGTACTAACGATGATCGTTCCATGTTGTCTACAGTAGTCAACTTAACCTCATGAGCGACTTTGTTGTTCATTCCCTCTTAAATACGACCTCGTTATTGGCTTCCAGTTCTGTTCGACCATCCGCTAATATAATAGAGAGAGAAAAAAAAGGAATAAGCGGTCCACGCGTGAAAGTCATCAGGTTCGACACGACTTTTTGTTTGCGGCAGCTCTAAGCTGACGGCCGGCGGCGGCGGGCGCGCCGGTGGGAATATAATATCAGCGTGTGTGTTACACGGATCGATCGGATGGTAACGGGAAAAAGGGCACGACAACGACCGTGGAGGGGAGGGAAGGAGCGATGACACGATGAGAGCCGGCGGTGCTGATGCGGTGCGGTGGGGGCCAAATGATCGCGCGCGCCCGCCTGACGCAAACGCACCCGCGTTTGGTGCATCGCGCACGGGCTTGGCTTGGCTGGCGTGTCACACCAGGTCCAGAGGAGCAGCACCAACCGCGGAGCGCGGACGACGTGTGCGTGAGCGCGGCCTTATCTCTCTCTCTTCTTTTTCTTCTTGTCTCGGAAAGAATCACACGGGACGCGGGAGGGAGTGCGCTCTCGGCGCGCGATGGCCGCTCATCACGTCAAGAAATCGGCAGGCGCGGCAGCTAACGTGCACGGGAGTTAACCCGGAGAGCCCGGGGGGCGACGACGTAAACGGCTGCATAAAACCAGGCCGGCGCGGGGGGGAGGGGAAGCTTACACGCGAATCCACCAGAGACCAAACAGAGGCTTTGTTCGCTTTATAGCGAGCGCGAGCCACGCACGCCCAGGCCAGCTCGCTGCGGATCGGAACCGATGATGATGAGAACGACGAGCCGGCCGGCAAGGCAGCGCGCGGCCCATGCACTTGTGTGCGCGCGCGATCGATGATACAATAATACAGTACAACACGAGATTGATGATATGTTGTGTGGCTCCGGACAAGAGGGGGCGCCATGCTGTGTATGCTTTGCACTTGCTCCAAGGTCGGAACAAAAGATCGTGTTAAAGGGACTCGAGTTAGGTGCGTGGCTGGACATCGATATGTGCCCGCATTTTGTACCGTACCCAAACCAAAAAGTACAGATAGCTGCTATGTAGCTTTAGCTTTGCAAAGAACGAAAACATCACTCTTCAATTCTTCATTCGGACAGACGAACACGACGACGAATAAAGCTACTCTCTCGCTAGAGAGGGATCGGAGACGATATGTGTGTGTGTATATCCTTGATCGATCGACCCGGCCGCGCGAGCGAGCGGCTGAGCTTAAAAAGGCCAAGATATTGTGTGTCTTGATTTGTGATGGACTTTGATGATTCCTCGCCTAATACAGTACGTAGAGGCGCGTGGCAGCAGAGCAGGCCGCGCCGCGCCCATGGTCCACGGAGGCGTTCTTCCAATGCACGCGCTTCCCGTGAGAGAAGCCAACGACGACACCTTTCAGCTGTCAATAAAAAGATGTTTGCCTCGCTCGCTCGCTCCGCGTCTGCGTGGCGCGCTAGCTAGCTTGTACCAGTAGCTATATACGTACTAGCTGTAGCGCAAACTAACGCTTATACTCCAGCTTTTCTTTTGATTATAGCTCAGGCGATATCTCGAAAAGCTACTACTAGCACACAGCCGAGCAAAGCACGTAGTACACCCCCTCGGCTCGGCGGCCTTGTCATCTTTCTTTTCAGTGCTCTTTCACGCGCACACGTATGGTACGCATCGACGTGACTCTTTTCTTTTTTTTTTTTCCTTTCCCGAACAAGACAGGAGCTCTTTCCTTCTTTTATGTGCTAGTACTATGCCAGTGGCAACGAAGACGAAGAAGGTTTCACCAAGTTCAGCTCTGGTTTTCTTTCTGGTTTTCATCATAATCTTATCTCTATCAATAAAGTTCAGAGTTTACATACCAAAAAAAAAAGGCTTCACAGTTTACAGTAGCAAAAGTTATACACAGATTTTTCTTCGGCACCGGGTATTCTCACTAATAGCAACTCAAAAATTTCTGACGGTCAAAAACTGGAATGGGTTATTTTTTTTAACAGTAATCATGCTCGTGAAAAATTAAAATCAGAACTGATTTTTTTTTTGTTTGGGCGGGGCATGTGGGGGAGTGGGGGAGAATTCCTTAAATAATCATAAAATCTTCAATGACTCATTTCTTTTCCCTTTCTTGGATTAACGTGGTTAATTTTGGCCTTGACAGAGAACGTGGTAAATTGTTCTCAACTCTATGGTATTTGTTTATGTTAAAACAAACAAATACAACTTTTTTCCTCGCATGTAGTATAAAGTACAAAAAAGCATCGTCGCAACAGAAAAAGGTAGAAAAAAAGAGGTAAGTAGATTTTCTCAGATTTCTGTTACAGTCAATCAGGATGGTATGTACCTCAAAAGCATGCAAGGACGAAGTTGCAAAAACATATCGTGATGGTTTCAGAAATATCTTTTTCTATCGGGACTGTTCATGTGGATGTCAGATTAGTAGCTATACTAGTAGTTAGAATATACACGAAGAAGCAGAAGATGTTTGTTGGACGTCAGATCAACAATAGCTATATACTACCTAGAATACCTAAACTGGTGTACAGAGAGTGGCGAATCGCGAAACAGCTACTCAAAAGCATTGCTATTACCATCGAGACAGCGTGGTGCGTGTCGACCAATCCGATCACAAAAAAAAAAAAGGCAGGAGGTTGGGTAGTATACTACTGTAATCCACACACTTACACCTCGTATCAGATTGAGCTGTCTCCAAAAGTAGGCCCTAATAAATTGGCCCTTTTATTTACTCCCTTTGTTGAGGCAGCCGTGATACGGCCGCGCGCGGGCTTGTTGCATGGCCACGATACTTGCACGCACGCACACTACGCAATTGATAATCGATCTGTCATTTTCTCAAGATCTCGATTATTATCTGCATCGATCGTGCATGCTCGTGTTAAATGTGTACTACCAGATTCTTTTGTTTTTGAGAACGCGATCGACGACGAAGATCAAAATCGGCGTACTGTGTAGGTGAGCGCGCGCGGATGCACGGTATGATGTGATCAACCCGCCCTTTCCCAAAAAAAAAAGAGGACAAATTGAATCGGTTTTTTTTTTTTTTTTTGCCATAGACGACAGGTCCAATCCCTCCTCCTCTTTGAGCGAAATTTCATTATTCCGCGGCGGCGCGCGTCCGTGCCGACCTGTCGCCGGCGCCCGGCCGAGCGAACAGCGCGCGCGCACTTGTTGTTATAAGTTGCCCGGAGCGAATATTTGCCCACGGATCGGGTTTGGTATTATTTCTATGTCCGGAAGAGCAGAGCAAGGCCGACGTGCGACGTGGACGCGCGAGGCGAGACGCCGCGCCCGCAGCTCGCAGCCACGAAAAAGATCCGGATTCTCCCTTGGACCCTTCCCCCGCCGCGCGCGCATCATGCGCTCGATCGGCTCGCTTGCCAGCTAGTAATGATGACGACGGACACGGACGCACACCACACCGGAGCAGAAACAGAGGCCGTGAACCGTATGCTGTTGTGGCGCTTCGGAAAGGCAAAAATAAAAAAGGCGGCGCAGCAGGGCGCTCGATCCATCTGATGCGCGCGGGGGCAGGGGCAGGGCGAAGGGGGAATCGGATCGGATGCCGGGACGACACGGCCTCGCCCGCCGGCGCTCGATCGCTTTGGGCAGGGGCAAGCAGCCAAGCAGAGTGCACGGCCGGACCCGGACGGACGATCGAGGCTAGCAGCCAGCAGGGCCAGCACAAGTTGGAGCGAATGGCCACTGGCCAGGCAAGGCCATCTCGGTGGTCGTGGATTCCCCTCCCTCCTCCACGGATCGATATGTGGTATGGGGAGGCGTGGCGTACGAACGAAAACGTGGCTGCCTGGCTAGTGCGGCGTGCGTGCGTCGCCTCACCGCCATGTAGAGAGAACAGAACACCGCGCGCGCGGGGGGGAAGGGAATATGTGCCTCGGCCCCCCACTGCTTTCCTGCTGCTGCTTCCTTCCGGATGAGGTCTGCAGGCAGACACAGGGTCGTTTATACCATACCGTCATCCACGATAATATTCCTCCTCGTGCTGCCTTGCAACTGTTACAGGTAGCAACTTGTACTGTACCACCACCACCACCTGATCACCTCATCTTGAGGTTCTTCCGAAATCTTGGTTCGGAAGATTTTTCCTTTTTTTGCAAGATTCTCTCTTATTTTTTAAAGTCTTAGTTTGAAAATCTTGGTACTGTACCACCACCAACAACAGTTTGATTTTTTTTCCTGCGAAGGAACAGTTTGAAAAGTATACTCTTCCAAATTGAAAAAACAAAAATGTTGCATCTTTGACGATAAGGGAGAGCGCGGGGTACAACCGGCCGGTGACATAATCTCTTCCAACCACGAGGGAGGAAAGGGGGAGTTGAGTCACTACCAGATTTTCATATGCATTGAACAAAGACAAAGTGCCCTCTCGCAATGGCAAGAATTTTAGTTAATCTATATCCGTCGACCAAAGGAAAGGAAAGAAAAAACAAAGGCGAGTGCACGCACCGGGTTCCCGCCACCTTTCTTCATGTGTCGCCTTTTGCTAGTGTTTCCATCAATACGAAAGGCGTGCAAGGCATAATGAGATGCAACTGACCAAGAAAAAAATAAAAATATTCAAATGCGTGCAGTTGACAGTTTGCTTGGACGACCGAAATCCGCCGCACGGGAAGTGGCACGCATTCGTTCTTGTAACCTAGAAAAAATTAAAATATTGGCCAGCCACAAAGGTGCGGTAGCTAGTGTCCATTAAGCTACACATGTATATATAGCGTTTCGATGTTAAACTATTAAGCATGGCGTTAAGTATAGCAAACTGCATGGTGGATTCACTTTCACTCTCTTACGGTCAACGAAAATATTTTTCTCTGCATCGTAAAGTAAAAAAACAAATACTAACTTGGAATAAGTCAGCATGACCTTTTGCGTGCTCAATTCGACCGGCGGAGAAGGAGGATCTCTGATCCTCTGTCGCTGCTGCTCGACCAACGGGCACCTGAGGTCTCTGCTAATGGCTGCCAGAAAAAGGAACATGTCGAGGCATGCCTCTGCTGCAGTAGTGTTCCCTTCCCACAGCGAGACGACGACGCGCGCCATCATGCATAGTCCGTGTCTTAATTACTGTAGCATGAAAGTTAGTCCCATCCTCCCTCTCCCTGTGTAGGCCACAGCCCACGGGCAGGGCCGTCCTCAAGTCAAAAACCTGTCTAGTGCTGTGTGACCGTGATGGTTCCACGACCTGTCCGGCCGGGGTAGCATATCTCCATGACTCGCGGATTTTGTTCACAGACTGGGATCACTCGCGCATCACGCGATCGATCGGCTACTACTTTTCATATATTCGCGGCTGCTTATTGGTTCCCCGACGATTGAAGAAGCTTTTAATTTTGCAAGGTAGTAGGGCATGATGGTGGCGGCCACACTGCTACTATAGGCTAGACGAGCTTTCTTCCCTTGCTCCAATGGCCTCGTCTTCTTTCTCAGAGCTAGCTGGCGCACTATATATGCTCAACTGACTAGTAGTATGCTCCAAACAAAAAATGGCGCCATGCGTCAGCGCGTCGCAAATCTATGGCCCAATAAAAGCATGTGGTGTACGTGGCTCTGGATTAGTTGTAAGCAATGCGCAAAGCAAAGCAAAGCAAACGATCATCGATCACTAATTTGCGAGTGTCGCGCAGTACTCCACTTGGCGAGAGGAGGCACTGACGAATGACGACGATCGTTGCTGTCAGTGTACCAGGCTACCACCAGCATGCAGCAGCCAATGCCGTCTTGCGATGCCAATCCGAGTCGGCCGACGGGCGGTGGTGGCGGCGCAGCAGGGCAGGGGGTATGGGTACGGGCGGGCTCGCCTAATTAAAGACACGCAGCTGATCTGAGAGCTGCTGTGCGATGCGCGCTGGGATAAAGGAAAGGGGAGGACGGAACCCATCAACCACAACAAAGGCCGCGCGCATAAGATATTCAGGATCCGTTGGAGACCACACCAGGGCAGGGCTTTTGGCAAAAGCTGGGCGCGGGGCAGCCAGTGAAGTCGAGAACAAAATGTTGTAAAGCTATTAAGCAGATCTCGGGGCAACTTACGTACTATACTAGCTGGCTCATCTCGTCTTGCCCTTCCGCCCCCAACGGCGAATCAAAACGGCTTTGTCGAAAGGCCGGCAGGGAAAAAGCAACAATCATGACCGGCTTTTGCAACAATAATCCCTTTTGGGTTGGGTTGGGTTCGGTTCTTCTCCTGACTCCGATAATAAATACTCACTCCGTACTTTTTATGTATCGTCATTGACTTTGACCAATAACTTTGACTATTCAAAAAAGTATAAAAAATATTAAATATTTTATTAATATTTGATTTATTACTAAAGATTTTTGAATCCTAAACTTTTACACATTTAAACTAATTCTTTAAATAAGACGAGCTGTCAAATTTTTTGGTTAGAGTCAATGACGACGAATAAAAAAGAACAGAGGGAGTAAACTAGCATGACACTAATTAAGGCTAATAGTGTACTATTGTACAATATTACAGATATAATGAGTTTTATATATAGACTCTGTTTGATATTTATGAATTGTAATTGTCGTGCAATATTTTATAAATGTGTTTTTTTATTTCAAAATTAAAATAATGCTGCTATTTATCTATTTATATTTTTATATTCCAGAATTTGCATATTTTTATTGGTGTCTTGGTATTCTATTTCACGTGGACTTCAGTAATAGTAGAGTTTTTAATAGATATAATCACCACTATTGCTTGTCGAGCATCCGGTTCGATTGACAACCAAGTTTTACGCATTTTATGAAAATTTTCTAGTACTTTTCTTCCGATTACCATATAGAGACCTTAAAATAAACCTCTAGTTAGTAAATGATTCATGTTTCTCTGGAGACTACGTACGGGTCTACCAGAGAGTGCATTCCTTTTTCTTTTTTTTTTTGGGTTTTTTAAAAAACATGTCTAAGACTATAGGTAGTAGATTCATATAATATTGTTCATGCAATGCATGTCCGACTACTGCTGAAGTCACGAAGCACAAACATCGCACGTCCACATTTATTTCACATATATAGAGGGACAAACAGGGGGAGCAAAACCTTAGCTCCCAAGGAATTAGTAGAGCTGAGATAGATGTATGGTGCATGACAATGATACTCTTTTCCAAATGTGTAGTAGCTCGCTTTCGATATTTGGATAGGACTACAGGGAAAGACGAGAGGAGAGTTGCACACTAATTAATCCCACATAAGGGCCCGCTCGGTTTATTTTCTTTGTAAGGGAATTAAGAGGTAATGGAGGAGATTGAATCCCTAACAAGAGAGTTAGGGAATGGATACACCTTAATCCCCTCCCACCCCTCCTGATACACTCTCCGCCGAACGAGGCCTAAAGGTGTGTCGAGTAAGGAAGGTCTACGCGATTGGATGCCCTGGTACTGGTAGGCTTTAGTGGCATTGAGAGGCCATGTTTTTCAAGCACTTGTCGTTTTTTTTTTTTTGCCCTCATACTAAACAAAATTAAAGGCCTCTTTCCCTAACCTTGCATTGTCAACGTACCTCGCATGCATGGTCCATCACTAGACTCGTTACTTCTATATCTAAATATACTCTCCTACAAAGATGCAAGGTACGTATAATTGATTAAATTTCAACGCGTCAGGAGTCAAGCACTACTGTGAGCATAACATCAGTGGTGGGGATACACTGCAGCCAGGTACGGGCCGGGTGACTATGGCTACCTTTCTTTGCTACGTACCTAAAATATCTTTTTGCTGATACAAAGAGCTGTGTACTGCGCAGGTAGCTTGCTAGGTGAAGCATCTGAACGACTACGATATGATATTGTACTGGGCGATTTGGCATCTGAATGCACTACTGCAGGTTTCTTGTAGTACTAGTATATATACTATTCGTGCATACGCATGAAAGTTAAAGTCGTCTGATTAAACTAGACTAGATAGCTGCTGCTATAGTACTTGTTCTTGTTAATTAATTATATATAGGAGTACTTTGGACAAAACCATTGAGTGAGTTAGCAGGATGCTTTGCTTTCCACGTATGCATGCATGCAGCAGCTCCTTATTACACTAATAAACAAATAGCCATTATTCACTACGCGTGTACGTATACATGCGTTAGCAGCACTGTAAAGAAAATAACACGTATACTACATTACTTCGAGCCTGAGAACAGTGTACACATACGTCGCCAAAAGGAGCTATATAGCTAAAGAGAGACGAGATCAAATTTGCCGTCCAGAAGAAACTGTTCATGAATCTTTCACTGATAAAAGGAGCAAGATTTCACTGGACCTTTTTTCACCACCTCGCCATGCCTAGGGTGAAAACACGCGAGGCCTAGACCACTCAGGCTTTATTGCATTCATGCACGAGACGAGGTGGTCTATATCATCCACACGCACATCGGCATCTCGTGATCGTGAGGTGATGGATCGATCAGTTGTTGGGTCTGCCCTTTCCGGGGTTTCAACCCGACACATGTATCTCTCATAGATTTGCAGGTACCGCCTTTAGACGATCTTTGATATATTTTTTTTTATACCTCAGTGAGAGAGGGGAATGCGAATGCTTTTGTTACCATGACGATTAGTCAATGCCTGCCAGGCTTGACCCCAATGGCCCAATGCTTGATGATCTCTGCAGCTCCACTTGGACTCTACTAGATATATCATCCAGATGCTTTGTTAGTTGATCTCACCATGTCGTGAAGGCAGTGTCAGCACACAACTGACAGTACTGAAAAACTTTGGATATAATACATATATATTTATATATTATCCGAATCCATGGTCTGTAAGACCGGCTTCAAACTCTTAAGTTATTATTAGTGGAGAATATAATTGATGCTTGTTCAGTGGCATTAACTGAACTTCGTCAGCTTCTCCAGGACGAACAAAAGATAGAACTATATATTGCCTATAATAGATGGATGTTAGTACGTTCAGTACACAGCCCCAGCTGCATCTGCCTGCAGCTTTTGTTACTGATGAGTGCCAGCCAACTGGGGGTGAGAGTGATTCCCAACGACCCACCAGAAAAGACTATCGATTCCAAAGCTGTGAGTGCGGCTTAGCCAATCAAAAGATAAAAGGAATAACTGCCAAGAATGTAAGCGGCTGCTGCTACTTCTTTCACATATTTGCAGATTTTTCCCTTTCCGCGTTTGGACAGAATTAAAGCAACCGATAATATATATACTGAGATATGCAAATGAGTGGAAATCATTTTATCAGATTACAAATTTTATCTTTGCACTCCATCCGTTCACACTTTTGTTTAACATAATTTACTTTTCATTATCTTTGAACACTCATCTTATTTAAAAAATTAGTTTAAATTTATAAAATTATAAGTCAGGTTTTAAATATTTTTAGTGATAAAAATTATAAAATCATATTTGATACTACCTATCGTGCATTTCAGAATAAGACTAATGGTCAAAAATGACACTAAAAGTCAGTGATGTCAAATAAAAATAAACATGTGGAGTAGATGACATCGTTGGTAAAATGTAGACACTACTGGCATGAATAACAGATGGGCAACACAAAAGGATCTTAATTTGTCGATAGAAATATTTTAATATAAGACTTATATAGTCTCTCATTTTGTCCATTGAAAATACGTATCATAAAAAAGTTGGATGACGTAAAAATTTCCCAAGATTTTGATATGCTTGTTTTTTTGGTAAATGGAGTCAAAATATTTTTCCAAGCAATAACTATTACATGTAAAAATACAAACCCGGCCTTCAAAACAAGGTTATCGATGAATGCAAGGTATGCATAACTAGTACATAGTGCACATTATATTAATTTTCCGATCTTCTCATAACGAAAAGGCAACAGAAAAGCCATGAAAGGAACATGAAAACAACAACAATGTAAAGCAGAAAAGATGTGATGGTGGAATGTTGCTGCACCGCCCACACCAATTTTTAGGACTTGCAGCTCATTCACTTCTATAGTTACAAACAAAGATTTTTGATCTGGTGTCTTACAGACTAAGTATGATTTTTTTTTAATGTCCCGTATACAAGTGTCCTAGAAGAAAAAGAGAATAAAAACTTGATGACGTAGCATAATAACATTAGCACACACAGGACAGATGCGAGGGGGCCAGGGGTGCAAAGCCCACAGAGAGAGAGAGAGAGAGAGAGAGAGAGAGAGAGAGAGAGAGAGAGAGAGGGAAGCGGGCGGGCCCAGGCGCTGCATGCCAGGACTCCTTGGATCGTTTTCCCCCCGCGGCGCGGGGCGGGCCGGGGCGGGGCGGGGCAGTGCAGTGACGTCAAAGGGTGATGAGGGGGCATCAGCATTATGCATCATGTGCCCACCGCCCTGAAATCTATTAGCGAGGAGGAACCAAATCTTCCTGGGGAACCGTGCGTCGCGCCCCTACACAGGCATGCAGCTTTTCTACGATCTCGCAAGATCTCCTTGGTTTGGTTGGATCGTTCGTTCTCGATTGAGGACTCGTTGTTGTTCTGTTCTGTTCTGTTCTGTTCTGTTCTGTGTGCCCCAGCTCAGCGCGCAGGCCCCGGCGTGCGGTGGCGAGGAGATCGCGATCGAATCTGACTCTGGAAGTCCCCTTTACTTTCCTTTCCTTGGCCTGCTTTCCTCTTTCTCCCTTCCCGGCCGGCCTCCCTCCCTCGGCGGCCAACTTGCATACAAGATGAGAGTACCTTGCGTAGCCCCCCTTCGTCCCTTTTTCTGATGATGCACAGCACACCACCTTGGGCTTCTCATTCGATTTTATCCTCTTCGTTTTCTTTTCTCATTCGGTGCAGTGTGCTTGTTGTTGTTTTTCCTTGTACTAGTACACGGTACTACTCAGCTGAAAAAAATCATCGATCAGAGAAAGAATGTTCCGGTCATCAGGTCGATCGTACTTGGTGTTGCAATTTTGTTCTCTGAAGAGGAAGAGGGGGGAAAAAACGCGTCGTTGTAAGGAATCGAACTTGTGATAAGGAGGAGTAGATTTTTTTTTTTCTGGATCGTGCACGCGAGAAAGTGCGCGGCAGATATACCTGTCCTCTGTGGTGATCTCAGCCGTACGATGCGGCCGCTAGCTATAGCTCTAGAGTAGTACTAGTAGTACAGTACTACTACTACTACTCGCTTTAGATCGCAGAACGATCGATCGTCTATCGGTCGGGAATTTCTTGGATCTCTCGGTTAGCTGCTTGCTTGTCCACAGGCTCGATCTGAACCGTCCGGCGGTGGAGTGGAAGCGATCACCTCATCGCCACGCGCGACCATGGCGTTGGGTGGGGAGGACACAGCGTGTGGCCGCTCCCCGGGGGAACACCACGACGACGGTTTTGACGCGCGCCGCCGGCCGGCAGGCCGGGGAACCAGAAGAACTCGATTCGTGCGTGGGCGGCAGATGGACCGCGGGACGGATAGCTGAGGATCAGCCTGCGTGGGCCTGTCCACTGAGAGAGAAAGAGTAGGCTTTATGGGCCACGATTCGTGGGTGGGCTTCAGTTCGACGTTCCTCATTCGTTCACATTTCCTTTTTTTTTTTTTATTTCGATCAGGTGGGGTAGGATATACGCATACGTATATTCTTTTGAACACCAACAGCAGGAGAGCCCCCTTATTAGTACTACCAAAAGAATAAGGATCAGGATCAGGTAGGAGTGGTATTACACTGTTTTCTACTCTCTCGTAGTAATTTTTTATGTTCAGCTTATCAGCTACGTACAAGCCTACAACTGCACGACTCGTGACGATAGTGTACTGAAATTTTCTTCTTTTTTTTTTTTTGGAAAACGAACGAGAACGGTTGCTGCAAGGCCCATATTCGTATATATTGGGCTTCTTTCCTTAATCGATTCAACAGGAAAAAGTGTGGACTAGACAGATGTTGCTGCAACAGACCACCTCGCCGTGTCTTTCATTGCGGCGACAAAAGTACTAGTACTATTATCAGTTGCATCCAGATTGAACCCCGCAACGCACCCCAGTACAGTACATGCAGTACCGATAGGTTCAGTCGACAGGAAGAAAATCCACCTCCGATTTCGCTGTGAAATTAGCAGGGCCTCTCACACTGCTGGCTGCCGCTGCCGTCGGTTACTAGCTCGGACACACCATTACACCAACTCTCTGTTCACCATTCTATCACTCCGCTCCAGTAGTACTGTAGTAGTACTAATAACAGAACCCGGCCGGGGGGGGGGGGGGGGGGGGGGGGGCAAAACTGAAAGGCAAATTTCAGTCTCTACCAAAACGGCGCATTGAATTTGAATCGAATCCGCATGTCCTGGGTGGAATAGCTGGCAGTCACACACACACACAGGGGGAAATCAGCCAGACTACGGGCGAGCAGATAGCGTGGGGGCCGGACTACGCGGCGACGGCCGCGGTGGCGATCAGATTCGGCAACCGCCACGCCCTCGCCGAGCGGGCAGCATGTGCGTGCAGTGTCCTCGTCCACCAGCCGGAACAGCCATGGCAGGGTGGCAGGCAGGATCTCAGTCTCTCTCTCTTCTTCACCGTTCGGACGGACGCACACCTTTTCCAAAGCTTCCAAGCGTCCCGTTCACAGTCTGTCGGGCGGATGACTGGCGATGGCAGGCGTACCAGTACTTTAGCTTACCTGCCCCGACCGATGATTGAAGCAGAGAGTAACTGAGGCGCCGACGTGAATCCGGTACAAAATGGACACGGGCCGGCCAAGTGTCGGTGCCGGCGAAATCACTGCGGCATTCTCAGTTGAAACGAGGCCAATGCCAATGCACAGCTTACCGTGCGTGCGTGTGCGTTGCTGCAGTAAGAAGGCCGGCTGTGTGTTCAGAAGCCGTACCCGCTCCGACGACGACGGACCTGCGCCTGTACTACTTGGACGACGGAAGGAAGTAACCGGACGTCCCGTTAATTTTCATTTCCACGGGGCCAGCCAGCCGTTGTCATTAACTGACAGCTAGATTCACAGCTAGTAGTATACTATACTCACAGTGCGTTGCGTTACGCACAACTATTTCTCGTCTTAATTAATTACTCCCTCCTATTTAGTGTACTATTTAGTATAATTGACAACATTCAGAAAGAAAAAAAAATGTTGAGTTTCTGTTATGAAAACCGTCGCCTACTCAAAGAACTGTTGGCCACTCAACAAGTAAAATTGTTGGGAACACTTTATTACTTTTTTGGTGTAAATAAATAATGTGGGGATTTGCATGAAGTCACAATGTGAACTACAACAGTATAAGTATGTGAGTGGCAGCACTGCATGCGTAATGCCTTGGCATTGTTTTCATCGGGTGCTTCAACTAAGCTCTGAACATGTGACTTCTTGGAATTCAGTGAGAATTGGCAGTTTCCTTTGGCCAGTAGTCGTCAGTCCCTTCTTATGTACTACAGGAAAAAAAAAACAAATAATTTGCGCCCCCACCAGCGGCCACGCGCGTGACAATAAATTTGGGCCCACTTTCCTGGACCTAAATTGTCCACCCTGTCCAACCCAATCCAGCCAGAACCGCTGCTTGAATAATGGAACACCCCGGGGCACCCAGTCGGCTGCTGCTGCTGCTGCGAGTATAAAAACCGATGGATCCCCTTGCATTGCGACGCATTGCAGTCGATCGGTTCTGCGTTTCAGACTCGCTCGTATTAGCATCCCTCACACACTGCTTCACCAGTGACAGCAGACTTGCTGAGCGAACCCTTCTCGCTGCCGGCATGCGCGTCGGCGTTGTTGTTGGTGTCAGGAACAAAAAGAAGAGGGAGATAATGGCAGAAGGGCGGCGGCGCGGCGCGTGGCCACGACGACAGCGCTACTTATTGGCGTTGCTCCTGTTGTCGTCGCTGGTCGGCGCGGCGCCTGCGCCGGCACGGGCGGCGCCGCAGGTGCCGTGCTACTTCGTGTTCGGGGACTCGCTGGTCGACAGCGGCAACAACAACGTCATCGTGTCGCTGGCGCGGGCGAACTACCCGCCGTACGGGATCGACTTCGCCGGCGGCCCCACCGGCCGGTTCAGCAACGGACTCACCACCGTCGACGTCATCTGTAAGAAGCTTATTAACGATGTTTAGAGTTTCAGTTGAAATCATGTGCAGAGTTCATTCATGCATGGATGCCATTCCTCTGTTTGGAGTTTCGACCGTGTCATTGACCCAGTACGTTGTACGTGCAGCGAAGCTCCTCGGGTTCAACGACTTCATCCCTCCGTTCGCCGGTGCGACCAGCGAGCAGCTCCTCACCGGCGTCAACTTCGCCTCCGCCGCCGCCGGGATCCGAGAAGAGACAGGTCAGCAGCTGGTAAGCATCATAATCCTCCCGCTTGACGCACGGTGCGTACGACGATGAGTTCCTGACGAGTTACGTACGCTGGTGCAACAAATGCAGGGCGGCCGCATCAGCTTCAGCGGTCAGATCGAGAACTACAAGTCTGCGGTGCGTGCGCTGGTGAGCATCCTGGGCGACGAGCGCTCGGCGGCAGCGCGCCTGAGCCGGTGCGTCTTCACGGTCGGCATGGGCAGCAACGACTACCTGAACAACTACTTCATGCCGGCGTTCTACGCGACCGGCAGCGCGTACACGCCCGAGCAGTACGCTGACGTCCTGGCGGCGCAGTACTCGCGGCAGCTGCAGGTGCTGTACGCCTACGGCGCGCGCAAGGTGGCCCTCATGGGCGTGGGCCAGGTCGGCTGCTCGCCCAACGAGCTGGCGACCGTCGGCGACGGGGTCGGATGCGTCGAGCGCATCAACGCCGCCGTCCGGATGTTCAACGCGCGGCTGGTTAAGCTCGTCGACGAGTTCAACGGCGCGCTGCCCGGCGCGCGGTTCACGTACGTCAACGTGTACGGCATCTTCGAGGACATACTAAGGAGCCCCGCCGGCGCGCACGGGCTCAAGGTGACCGACCGCGGCTGCTGCGGCGTGGGCAGGAACAACGGGCAGGTCACGTGCCTGCCGTTCCAGCTGCCCTGCGCCAACCGCCACGAATACCTCTTCTGGGACGCGTTCCACCCCACGGAGGCGGCCAACGTCCTCGTCGGGCAGAGGATATACAGCGCACGGCTCAAGTCCGACGTCCACCCGGTGGACATCCTCACGCTCGCAAGGCTCTAGTGATCTACTCTACTCGCATGGTGCGGATTCATTTTTTTTTAATGAATTGTTATAAAATCCGTCGTCATTCTCTTAGCGCACATCATAATACAGATTATACTGTACCGTATACTCATTCATAGTACTTATTAATCTGATTGGGAACTCAAACATCGTTTTTTTTAAAAAAAAAGTGTGTCAACACCTCAAGCTATGGCATTCACTGTTGCACATTCCTTGCCCCCAAACAATTCATTCTGCTCAATATTAACCAAAAATAACAATTTAAAAAGCAGCAACCCGGTCGCCATTTGAAATTGCAACCACCACAGGCTGTCCGCGTGTTCAAACAAATAATGGCGTTCATTCTGCTTCAGCAAATAGCTGTAGCGAAGTGAAACAAAGGGCAGGAGCCACACAGCGTGCCAAGCATTGCAGGAGGTTGTGGGAGCAATCCTCTTGCTCCATGACTCGCTGCTCCTGAATTACAGTGCCGCTTCACTTACTACCAGGAGTGGTTAGAACTTGTAGATTTCTGTATCTTGGTTCTTCAAATTGTTCGCTGTAGAAGCAGCATTCTCCACTGCAAACGGTGTCACTGAAATACCTTGGTCCATGCTGCTTGGACTTGGCTCAAGTATCTTCCTCGCTCCAGATTTCAACTTCACAGGCCTCACCATGCTGACAGGATATGTCCATGTGGTATGGGCATCAGCACCGCTACCAAGTCGAAGGTCCGGCTGAGGTTTGGAGCCGAAGCCAACAGGCATATCAACAGGCTGTGCATCTGGTCTGGATCCACAAAATTGTAGCCCCCTTTCTGGGATTGGTAGCAAATTTAGGTCCTTCTGAGCTGCCGTACATGGCTTCTTCGGTAATGTGAAGAACACAGCATCGTTACCAACTGGCCTTTTGCCGTTTCCATTCATATGTCCCAAGCCCTCCAAATTTGATCCCATCATAGCCCATTTCGATCTCTCGTCTCTGAATATGGCGTTGCAAGGAACACTGGGTTTGCCTATTTCGTAGACTGCAGGAATTGGTGGATGAAAGGTAGTAGCATTAGATCCACCACGGTGCAGTGCATAGTCAAGACCGCGAACATGGGAAGGGGCCAGTGAAGGGGGCAATGGTGGGAGGGAGGTAAACTTTGTTTGAGTGGTTAAACCAGGGGTACTCTGAACAGCAGCATAACCTGACACGGAATAGGACGTTCGGTTCCTCTGTGTCATGCTGCTGAACTTCTGCGTAAAATAACCAGGCTGGTATGGTGCTGGTCTTTCCTCCATGAAGTTCCTGACACTGTTTCTTCTATTAAAACATGGCACCGAAGCAACATTTTGAGTGTTTCTACAGTTCATAGAAACCAACAGCATGTCTTCAGCACTACTCTGAACTTGATTTGGCATAACTGGCTGCTGATGCCGTAGCACACCTTCGTTACACCAGGTCGCTGGTTGAACATACAGATTATTCGATGCTGTTAGTTCAGGCTGATGACTGAAACCGGTTGTCCTGAAACTATCTGTACCAAGCTCAGATCTCAGTTCAGCCGCTGGAAGAAAACATGAGTTTTCAGATAGTCCTCTATCCCCATGTGGAATGCTAAATGCAGAAGGGGGATCAGCCATATCCCAATGAAATGACTGAGGAAATGCTTTTCTACATGTTCCCTGAAAGGAACAATCTTCAGTTTGGGTTTGTTTACAGTAACCTGGACTTCCGTTTTTCAGACCTCTGCATTGTATGCTGCTAGCTCCAAGAGTAACTGTTTTACCCATAAGGCGCATTGTTGTTTCGGCAGCGGATTGGGTATTCTGCTCACAGTCCTGGCGCATAAAGCAGTTTTGCATCCCAAGTAGTTTCTGGTGTGGATTATGGCATTCCATGCGTTTAGAGCTGAAGGGTGGTAACTGTCTGAAATCCATCCCATAGTCTGTTGGCGCTATGGGAGTTAAATGAAGGGACTGATCTATTGTATAATTTTTTGACACGTGATGATTGGGTCTCAAATTGACATGATCCATGCAAGTGGTTCGAGCATAAAAAGGTGGACAAGCTGAAGGGCGTGAAGAACTCTCCCCCAAGCACTGCCTCTTTGAAATGTTAACAGAACTAGACGTTCCACCTGGATGAAGGTTCACAAACTCACCACGTGAATTAAGAGGAAGCCCGACATAGTGATCGCTGAAGTAATTGTTTCTGCGTGCAGGTGCACAATCAGTGGATCTTGCATCTGATGATTTCTTTGATCCTGTTGTGGGGCTTATGTTGCTCATCAGATCCTTACCAGAACTAACAAACTTGTGATGAGCTTTGGCCAAGTGACGATTAGTAACCATCCTCTCCATCAATGTGCTTCTCCTATCATCTAAACAAGAACCAGAAGGCTGTGGCAATATACTCCTACAAACATTACCAGATACTGCCTTGACTGATAAACTAACACGATTAGATGATCCTTGTGGTATCACATGATTTTCTTCACAAAGACATTCATCATCAAGACTGAAGCCTTCGTCCAGATGACAGCTCAAACCATCAAAGTTTTGAGGGGGCACCTTACTAGATGAGCACGCCAAATTAATGGACATCAAATTGTCACTGCTAGTACAGATTTCAGTGCAGTGATTCCTATCCACTGAATTACCCAATATAGTCCCGTCTTTTGGTTTGGCAACAGGGAAAGTACAGAGAACACCAGTTGATACTACAGTTTCAGATAACGAGCTGGTATCCTCCTCAACAGCCCCATGTATAGCATCAGCCTGTTGAGAAACCAACTGTAACTCACCCCCACTGCACCTATCGTGATCTTCTTGAGAAGGTTGTTGGGATGTCTGTATCGTTCCTGGTTGCTCTGTATTATTCTCAGGTTGATGCGCATTCCATCCAAATATGTCACAGGAAAAGGTAACATGCTTTGGTTTGCAAGGGGAGTTTAATTTACATGTAGCATCTGTGTTATCCGTTAATGTACTGAACCCCACTTTTGACTGCTTATGAAGCATGCTTTGAGCTTGAGGACTGTTTTTTATGACTTTCTTCTTGTTGTCTAAAATTGAATTTTTATTTCCCTTTTTACTCTCTTCCTCCAGTAAAACTGTGCCCTCTCGATTTCTCTTTTTCTTGCCAAGAGATTTCGTCAGGTTCCTCTTTCTTACGGAATCTTGAAACAATGGAGAAATGCTAACTGATGTGGCTTTTATGCTGTCACTTTTCTCCTGAAATGAGAAAGGGAAAATACAGATCACCTCTCTTGAAGCATGTAACAAAAGTTCAAAGACAAATCTGTCCTATCATATTATCGAGGTGCCAAAGCTATAAGAAAACATGGAATTATTCTATTGCATTCACAATTATGTGAATTATATGGGTGTACTAATTAAGAATAATACATTGAATTGAACAAAAAAGAAAAAGGCTCCGAATATCTGTTTCTCTCAATTTCTCAAAGCTTGCAGAATGTAAGACAGCCAACAAGATATTTCAAGAGGAAAATCTACATCAAACCCTTCAGTTTCTATACACAAAGTAAGGGTCTTCTGTGTTATTGTTGAAGATCAACTTTCTACTGCCTGCACAAGCACACCTCTCATGGCTGCGTATCTTCCTGAACAATATATACCACTTATACGCAACATGCAGTGCACACTTCCGGCAGCTGAGCCCATTACTACTTAGCTGAGAATGGTAGGTGCTGAGCCCATTACTATTTAGCTGAGAATGGTAGGTGGCGAACATTCGCCGCCTCAGAACATTAGGTATAATCTGAGAAATGCAAATCGAAGCAGTGGAACGTATTACAGGTTAACTAATAACAAAGCAATAGTACATTTGTACTGACCACAATCCCAATCGGGGACTTCTTCCTCTTCTTCTTGGTGGCCTTAATCCCGACCGCGAGTAGCAGCTTCCCCTTCCCCTTCTCCTTGGCCTGCATCCCACTGACGGCTCTCTTCCCTTGGCCACCGGCCACCCGCGGTACGGCGGCGAAGAGCTCGGCGACGGACCGTTTCCGCCGCTTAGCCGCCATCCTCCTCTCGACCTCCCTCTCCTCCTCCTCCACGGCCGCCGCCTCGTCCGCCCACCACCTGGACCGCCGCACCTCCATCGGCGGCAGCGCGCCCGCCGCCCCGCCGAACGGCCAGCTCCCTCCCGTAGCCCGCGCCCGAGCCGCGTACTCCCTGCATTGCGGCGAGAGAAAAAACGTTTAGACGACGGCGGCGCCCGCCAGGCGAGGTCAGACACCACCCGCGTTTGTTGGAGCAATGTACGGTGGAGGCGCAACATATACGTACCGAATGGAGAAGCGCGAGCCGGCGACGGCGGCCGCCATTTCGGGCGCCCAGCAAGCGCTGCGGCTGCCGGCCTTCCTGGCCTCCGGTCCACCTCGCGGCGCGGAAGGGAGGGGAAAGCGACGCGTCAGCCGGGCCGGCGGGGGGTGCGTGCGGCGCAGCAGGTGGCGTTCGCAGTGAAACTTTCACTGTGACGGGGGCGCGGAGGCGTCACGCCCTGCGTGATTGCGGCGGTGGGTCGGGTGGGCCGCGGATGGCGACAGTGCGTGGGTGGGCGCGCCTGACTGACATACGCCGCTGCTTCCGCGAGGCTTTACATCGTGGGTGGGGGAGACCGCTCAGACTCAGAGCGAACAGCGGAGTACAAAAGACGAGTCAAAAAGGTTGCGCTTTCGCCATGTTCTCGTCCAAGTCTGGGGCTCTGGGCGTGAGCTCCATGTCCGGCCGACACGGGAACTGCAACTGTTGCCGATGCACGCGTGCTGCACAAATCTGGGTTCGAATGGAGCGGAGAAAGTGAAAATCCAGGCAGGTGAACGTGAACGCAGCTCTCTTCGTCAGCAGGAAGATGATGTCCGGATGAGCCCTGGAGTAGTTCCCAACGCGTCTCGCTCTCGCCTGGAGCGGGCCAGCGGCTGTGCTCCTGTACTGTACTATCGAGCCCCGTGATCCATCCATCTCGTCATGAAAGCATGTACAGTACTGTACTAGGAGTAACAGGAATGACGTGGGGACAATTGTTTTGCTAGTGGGACCGTGGGGGTAACGAGGGAGACACCATTAGGCTGCGCTGCTTCTTCTCTACCTCTAGGATGCACCATGGTCCATGAGACAAAGGTTTTGCTCTGCTGAGCGCATAAACCCTTGCATCACCGGCGGTTTGCAGCAGGTATAATATGTCCAGGCAAGTGGCAGATCAAAAACTTGTTGCCATGATCCATCAAATTTGTACACAAGTATTGCATCATGGTTACTTGTGCGCAAGTATTGCATCAAACCTTGTTCATTCAATTTTGACAAGTACTTCCTCTGGTTTCTGATTGATCATTTTAAGAAACCTAGTTCATTTGTTTCAACCAGAGCGAGGTATGGCGGTTGATCCGAAGGGGTCACCAATGTACACCTCTAAAACACATCAACAATTAAAAGGCACTGACACCGTTGTTGCATTGCATCTGCCGTTAGGCACTCTATACTCTGCTCTTGCCATCCACATGAAGGCTTCCTCTTGCTGACTGTCATTATAGTCTGTTGCCTTGTTGCCAGGCAGTGGCAGTGGCAGTGGCAGCAGATCACCAGCAGATTTTGCTAACGATCGAGTGGAGAGGAACTATGCCCATGTCCCCGAAAGAATCAGGTGACACGGACTTACCAGATGCATCAAGGCTGCAACCAGATAGATGCCCGCGGTGGCTCGGTTCAAAGGGCAGGACGCTGTAGACAGAGTATATGAATAAAAAACAATAATGTACTACTAGCATCCTGGGACACCCTGACAGCCACAGGAACAACTATATGCTCCGAGTGGGAATCAGAGCTGATCATTTTGTTTCGATATCATTGCTAGAGAACACTGCCAAATGTCTTCAATTGTACTGGTGCATGAAAGCTCAAAAAAATTTCAGAAGGTGTGCATTCTCTAATCAGTAAATAAAGATAACAAAAAGATTAGAGTAAGGAGCGCTCGGGTCGTTCTCATATTCAACCAAAATAGGGATCTCTAGAAAAGATATGTCTTGACAGTTACCAAGGATTGTGGAGCATATCAGTACCTCAGCTTGAGGATCTGATAAGCCAATCAGATATTATGCCCATTCGGTAAACAACAACCACGTTGAAGTGTCACCAAAAGAACTAACAAGAAGATCCATTCTAGTAAAAGCCTTTAAGGTATATATTCACCTTTTACCCCATGTGAAGAAGGGACAAGTAGATTCTACTTTGCCCCAGTACACGGTGACACTAGAATCCTTATCTCACATGCCGGATGTTCAAAATCTTCTAAGCACCCTGGTCCGCTGGATTTCACAACTATCAAAGCAATACAAGAACAGGTCATTGTGATATACTACCTCGGTTCTCAAATTATTATCATTGGGACAACAACTTTAGTTCATTGAACTAGAACTGTTGTCCTAGCAACAACAATTTAAAAATAGGGGGCATATCTGATACCATTGCACTTTATATGATCAGAATACCACCAACAAACTAAAGAGAAATTTAGATGCAGCGGAGAAGAGCCGCAAGATAAAAAGGGACAAATCCAGTGAGACAGAAACTACCTTAGAATTCAATTCACAGAACAAATACATAGTTTTTCTTTTATAAGTGATAAGTATATGGTTTTAGGAGCATGAAGGAAGCTCACTTCTCCAGGAATGAGCGAAAATTAATATATATCACTGTTTCAACATGAGAACATGATGCAATATTTCTGGTCCCAAAGAGCGAGTCTGTTTGTAAATGATGTTAATGCATCACAGCTCACGGCAATGTTATCCAGGCCCTATCAGCATCAAAAGTACTACTAGAGATGCAAAATGGTTATATTGTTCCTATTTTTACTGCACGGCACCTTTATGGATCAAACTTAACAATACATGAACCATATTTGGCACAATTTTCACAGAAAAAATAGCTTCAGAAAATTCAGGGAGCACAGTTCTATGAGGATAAAAGAAATGTCATGTGAAATGAGAACATAAGCTGGTAAGGTTTACCGGCTTGAATATGTTTTTCTTTGCTACTCCTACTGTATCATATGAGTAATACCTAAAATTTCAACAACATATCTTATAGCGCATGAGTTCTCCAAACTTTGATAGGTGCAACATCAATCATTTTAGGAGTCAAGAAAAGGCAAACAAATATTTTTAGATGCCCACTACTCCAATTTGCTGTGACGAAGGACACGGAGAACACAACAAACTACACGCACTTCATTTTCAGCAGCATTCCTACAGATTGCTAAGGATTGCCTGTAGTTCACGGGAAGTCGAAGAAGTATTCAAAGTTTCAGAAAAAAACTACTCCACAGGTCTTGTGGCTTTTAGAAAGATATCTCTCTCTTTGCACCACTTCAGTGGTAATTCTGGTTGGGTCTAGTCCTGTTTAGTCCCTTTTTAGTTTCTTTTTTTCTGCTTTATACGGCCTCTCAACTTTGGTCCAAGTTGAGTTGGCAGTGATGTATAGGCCGCCTTTTTCTCTCTTAATATAAAGATACGCAGCTCTCCTGCGTATTCACGAAAAAAAGAAAGATATCTCGACTTCACAAAGGTGAATAACTTTTTTTCCCCAGAAAGGTGAATAAGACAACCTCCATCATCTCCGATATAAATA
Source organism: Oropetium thomaeum (assembly GCA_001182835.1). Lineage (NCBI taxonomy): Eukaryota > Viridiplantae > Streptophyta > Magnoliopsida > Poales > Poaceae > Oropetium > Oropetium thomaeum. Next base: position 1,440,541 of record LFJQ01000010.1, read on the forward strand.
GTCCATCCTTAGACCACAGTTTCCTCAGGTCCACAGCAAAGGTAGTTCTAACTTCTTTTGAGTAGCAGTCAACAAAGACCGTTAACGGGTTATTTTCGTCCAAGATATGTCAACAACTGAGCCCTTGGTTCTGGCTCATGTCATACAGGATGTGCTGAATCCATTCACTCCAATCGTCCCACTGAGAATAACTTACAACAATAGGCTACTTCTGGCAGGTGCCGAGCTAAAACCATCTGAGGTTGTGAGTAAGCCACGAGCTGATATTGGTGGCAGTGATATGAGGGCTTTCTACACTCTAGTAAGCTCTGAATTTTACCATTATGTTCTAACCAAATCATCGGATGTGAATTTTTCTGTTTAACAGATAAAAAATATTACTCTTTCCAGAAGATTTATTGGTATAATTGTGAGGAAAAGTAATAGGAAGGAAGGTCCTACAGCTGATAGTAAATCTTTTGTTGTATGTATGTTAACTTATTTATCTTTAATTTGAGAAGGTACTAGTTGATCCTGACGCGCCAAGTCCAAGCAATCCATCACTAAGGGAGTACTTGCACTGGTAAAATAAGTACAACATGTTCCATTATTTTGAGATCTGATTCTTTTGTTATTTGAATTTGTATATGTGAATTTTGAAGCCACAATGAGGCTGCTGGGTGCACATGCACCCATAAAAGAAACAAAAATTAATGAACAATTATATACCACCAAAAAACTCCTCTATCTTTGCCACTTCCCAAGTGGCTGAGTTCTTTTTCCAGTTTGCATTGTTATGACATACTTAGTTGTTTTCTTATGTAGGATGGTGTCAGATATTCCTGAAACAACTAGCGTCAGCTTCGGTATGAATACAATGCTGAACTTTACAATAATCCATTTTTTTATTGGTTGGTAACTTTACGCACTTTTGGCAGAATTAAGATAAAATAAATAAACATGCCGTTTAATAACAATAATACAGAAGGCTCTTACAGTCATGTACATAAAATTATATTTTTGTTTATATTTTATGCTTTTTTGCTGCTATGATGTGTTCCATAGTTCCATAAGTTAACTTGTTTACTTCCTCCGTTCCGGGATATTTGACACCGTTGACTTTAAATGTCATTTTTAACCATTCATCTTATTCAAAAAAATTAGGTGAAATGAGCAAAATTATAAATCATGTTTAAAATAATTTTAGTGATATAACAAATCACAAAAAAAGAACTAGACCTACAGGGGTAAGACAGCCCTGGGCATTTTTGTAAGAAGAAGAAGTCCTCCTTGCGCAGGCCTAGACAATCCACCGAACCTCTGCCCCACCCTACTGGCATGGGACAGGTGAGGGGAATTTTTTGCCCAGCCTGTAAAATCTGCCCCTCACCCTGATGGCATGGGGACTCAAACCCGGGTCCCTGCGGTGCCGCTCGGGATGCTTAGCCACTAGGCTACCACGCCGTTGGCACAATCACAACAAAATATATGATATTTACCATACTTCTTTGAATGAAACGAATAGTTCAAGATGCTAAAAGTCAATGGCGTAATGGAGGGAGTACTGTATGCTAATTTCTTTTGACATAAATCTTCTATATTGTGAACATTTGGGTAGTTTTTTGACGCCACAACTCTGGAAATAACATTGTCTTGTGATTTAAAACAAGCAGAGTACAGAACAGATAAATGAGAACTTTTAAAGCTCCTTCAATTATTATCTTAAGTAAATAATGCTAGAGTGCTCTTGCAGGCCAGGAACTAATATTTTATGAGAAACCAGAACCAAGGTCTGGCATCCACCGGATGGTATTTGTACTGTTCCGGCAACTTGGCAGGGGGACCGTTTTTGCACCGGAAATGCGTCATAACTTCAACTGCAGAAGCTTTGCACAGCAATACCACCTCAGCATTGCTACTGCTACATATTTCAACTGTCAAAGGCAAGGTGGATCAGGTGGAAGAAGGTTCAGGGATGAGTAGACTATAACCATCGTATGGCGATATACTACCGAAACATTACAAATAATGTTCACTAAAGTATGATGATGAAAGAGACAAGGAGAGTTGAGAGCCTGGTCTCTATATGAAATATAGTCCAGTTTTCAGTATACTTGGTGTATCAGTTCTTTTTTTTAATGAAATGTACTAGGTGTACTTTAAGACTCTTATAAACCACGTGCTTTGTATTGTATTTCAACAGGCAATTATCAATAAACTCGGCATAAATACCCCAAGTAGTTCTCCAAAGAATACTCAGGATACATCAATGCTTTTACATTCTTCCTTACTCAGATTGAAAGTGCGACAACCAACACGAACCAGAGCTTATTCAGGAAAACAAACAGGTTCATAGAAAATAAAACAACAAGGTGTTTAGAAAGCATTCTCAAATTTAACTTACAGAAGAAGAGACACCAGCTCTGGAGCATGGAGAGTAAGCTTATCACTTCTTCTCAAGATGGCACACCTCTACCAGTTCCCATGACTTCAAGCTTTTATCGTCAGTATCAGTCCTATAGAGCGCAAGCTCAGAGATCTCAAACTGCAGTCCACAGATATCCTTGTCCAGTTGCTCTACCTTCTTCCTAGCTTCCTCCTTCTCCTCACCTGTCAGATCTCCGTACAAGAGGCTGACGTGAGGCATATATGCTGCAATGAGAAATAATCAAATAACACATCAATTGTCATCAACTTGTGATTTTTCAGGGAAACAAAATATGCTAGCATACTCACGACTTGGTCTCTGATATCCAAAGTGGCCACAGAAGTGATCGCTTGCTCCCACAACCTGAAAACAAATTCAAGGACCATGATGCAAACAAAGTGAATTTAACTGTACAATAGTTTCCGTTGTGTGTTTAGATCCAACTGAAATTTGAGTTATAGAAGGCCTGAGCAAATCGACGTTGAAATTGAAACCAAGATCACTCGCGCTACACTACTGATGAAGCGAAGTGAGGCTAACCTCGGGTGTGGGTTCCAGTAGCAGGTAGACGCACTGGTAGAAAAAGTCGCCGCGGGCGACGCTGGTGACGCGGGCTGTGTAGGGGCTGACCCCGGTGGCGGCGGCACGAAGCATCTCGATGGCTTGCGACCTGCGGAGGCGGATGGCGCCTACGACCGTGGCGTGCGGCTCGAAGGCAGGCCCGCCGTGTGCGGCGCGCAGGCCCTCCATGACGTGCCGGAGACGGCTGCGAACGGGCTCCGGCGGGAGGGCCCACACGGAGTACACCTCCTCCGGCGATTGGTCAGCGGGTTCCATACGGGCTAAGTATAACCGGCGGGGCAGAGGACGGAGTCGGTTGCTGGAGCGCGGAATCGGAGGTGGAGGGCAGCGGACAGTGGCGAAGTTCGGAGTGGGGAAGAGAATATATGCTGCGCGGAGAAGCATCCCGGCGCCGGAGCGGGAGATGAAAATGAGGCGCCTTGCGGTGCAACCGAAAAACGGCGACCAGAGTCACTGACTGATGGGTCCACGTCAGAACCTGGGGGTGGCAGGGCCACACCGTCAGCGGAAAACGATTAACACAGTTGTTAACAGAATTAGGGTGAAATCTACATCTTGTAGTACATAAAATTCGATTTCCTTCAGGACAAGTCGAGTAGTCTGTATCTTAAAAGTGATGAGGTACTGTGAACACTGAACATTTTCAAATACACTCAGATTCAGAAGAGGACTTCAATCTATATAAGACTTTCAATTAGTATTACATTACATTCAACACGAGACATGCTAAAACATCCCAGATTCATTGCATTGTCAACTTCAAGGAGGTAAGTGGCCTTGCCCCTTTATGCAAATAAATATGAATTTGCTTGAAGAAAATTTCATTGTATGCCCACAATATCCAACGTCAGAGCAAAAGATCCCCATAATATCCAGCCCCTTTTGCAATAATCCTGAACCTCACATCCACATTTTTTTTTGTGACACCACATCCACATTATTGAGTAAAAGTTTCATCGAGAATAACATTCCTACAACACCAATTTTTTTTACAAGTGCTATTTCAAAGCTCTGGACTACATACTGCCAATGTAGTTTATGAAAAAGGAGATTGAGTTCATCTAATGCTTCTCCTTGGGTGGAGCATCTTTCTTGGTCGCCTGGGACTCCAACTCCTTCACTGAAGATCTCTCAGTAGATCTGAGGAAATAAGTGGTGCATGAGCTGGTGTATGGACCAACTGTAATGGTAAGATGCAGGAAGTTGACATAGCGAAACTTTAGATCTCATCACTATTTCATTTTCAAGATGAGATGATTCATCTCCATCCACATTACAATGAGCCATCAGAGATAAAAAACCAAACATGCGGAACTGTTATTTCACACAAAAAATAATGCTAATCCATTCAAGCATGGTGTTCAACCCTGCGTGTGAAGACGTTTAATCAGCTCCATACTTATTGTTTCACTCACCAACTCAATAGTCTCAGATCAAAATCCATTAAGAATCGATTCAACTGAGAACAAATACCACTCCTGCTACAGCCTAGATCAGCCATAATCAGCCTCATTACCCTATAATCCATACCCAAACTCGTAGTGTTTGATTAACAGATATGTTCAATAGATCTCTGTTCTGTTGAAAGCAACATTTACCTCCCTCCATGATTTCAACTAATGTGATCCATCTTTATGCCAAGGGATGGAGGTGGCACTGGCACACCTTCACCGCACCAAGCATAAAGACATGTTGTTTGATGTGTCCTTCCGTCAACTGCTTAATGAATAATCTCTCCCACCATCCAATCTGTTGTTTTCTAGGTTAATCCAAGTTCCAATTTGTTTCAGGATCGAAACATTTCATAAGCTTTCTAGGCATGCCCTTTGTTTCTCTCTTGTCCCTTTAATCTTCTATGCATTAGAATGTGCAACGCAAATGAAACTGGCATTTGCAAGCTTATTAGAAGCTTTAAAATTCCTCCTTGTTTCTACGGTTGGTATGAGCTGAATAACAAACACCGTGACCAAGCACCTACTTCCCAGTCGTCACGGTAACAAAAACAATGACTACACACTACACAGGATCGATTCCAGAAGAGTCTGGCCATCAAAATATTAGCCGCTGCAAGGCTGGGTAAAGCAACAGCAGATTAGAAAGTTAGGCGGGGGGACAAAGCGAGCGTACTTGGCGGCGGCGGCAGACTCCTCCTCGAGCCAGTTGCGTATGTGGCGCACGTTGCGGCGAAAGATGGTGGCTGACTGCTTGACGTCGCTCCGCAGCAGCATCACCGCCGCGCCCACCCCGACCACCGTCAGGATGAAGTTGGTGAGCGCCATCGCACGCCGCTAACACCGCTCCTCCTCCGGCGACCCCTCACGGCACCTCCCCGCTCCGCCGCTCGCGTCACACGGTCCAGAACCCTAGCGCTAGCGCAACAAAGGCACCGCCAACACTGGGTTCGGAGGAGGAGAGAGGTGAGCGGATGAGCCCTTGGGCCGTGGGCTGTAGAATGGGCCTTGTATAGACGAAGAATGAAATGAAAGCTGTCCACGGTGGTCGGACCGTTCCATTGTTGGGCTGGCCCATAACTTTGCACACCGCCGTATCTGCAGTTTCTGTAGTTGCGTTGCCGGGAATGCCGGCCGCCGTCGTGTGTCTGTCTCTGCCGTCCGGTGGCCGTGCGCCATCCATATGGGCCTATGGCCATGCATTCTCATCCGCTCTTGTGATGATCGCCTTCATCTCGCTGTCGTGCCCATCTCATTCTACTCCTTGTGCATAAAAAAAAAATCTCATTCTACTCCTTGGCCGTTTGCGACCTGCCGAATCACGGTGCGCGAGTGCGACGCAGCCACTCTCACACCTGCAGTTATGGCATGCCGTTCCTGCGTTCCAGGGCCTGGCCTCTCCAGAGTTTGACGCATCAGCCTGATGGATAGCAGGTAGGACCTGAGCAGCGAGTCCGCCGAGCATCGAAGGATGGCGGCGTCGGCCAACCCAACGAAGGCGGCGACCGCCACAACCTCCTTCGGCGAGGAGCAGGAGGCGCTGGTTCTGAGCGCGTGGAACGCGATGAAGGGGGACTCAGGCGCCCTTGCGCTCAAGTTCTTCCTGAGGTACGGAGACTATTCCTTCCGTGGCATCTCTGGCAAATGAATTAGTACTCCCGGTTCTGCTTAAGAAGTTTTGGGTTAGGATATGCCAAGCTGTTCAATCGATGCTCAAATGTATTATTATAACAAAACTGCAAAAATACAAAACCAAATCACCACAGCCTTTACACCCACCCACCTCCCCCTCTTTTCACATTCCCCATGCTGTAAGAGTCGTAGTACAAACAAAAGTAGAAGAAAGAACAGCTAATGCAAAATCTTCCACGGTATGGTCGACACATGGACATGGCCGATCACCCAATGACCCAACCCAAAAAAGTCTCTAGATTGAATCATCTACTGGCGTCATGTGTAAGTACTAGCTTAAAAAATTTGAACTCCAGTGAGATGCCTTTTTTTGGCTTGGCTCGTTCACACGGTCAAGAGCCACCTCTAGTCTAAAAATAAAGCGTCTAGTTTCGATTCTCCCTATGCTAGAGGGCCACCAGAAGCTGCCTATATAACTGATCAGATCTCGTACTAGAGTTTATTAGTAGTACCACACCAAAAACGCACAAAGTATAACAGTGCCATGGGGTTCAGTGAGGCTCAAGAGCAGCTTGTCCTGCGCTCATGGAAAGCCATGAAGAAGGATACTGAATCTATCGCTGTCAAGTTCTTCCTCAGGTTTGGTGATCTTCTATTTGCATGCATTGTTTTAACTGTTTGTTGGCGAACTATAGCAGTATTTTTCCTTCGTCCTGTGTGTAATTTCCTGCTCATACCTGCACTCAATGTTTGTTTCTCACATGGTGTAAAATTAAGGATCTTTGAGATCGCACCGGGCGCGAAGCAGATGTTCTCGTTCCTGCGCGACGCCGGCGACGCGCCCCTGGAGAACCACCCGAAGCTCAAGACCCACGCCGTGGCCGTCTTTGTCATGGTGAGCAAGCAGATTCAGCGTGGATCTTGTTTTTTTCTACTTATGCTCTGTCTTCTTCACCCGATGATCCTGTGCTGTGCTTGGGTTCTTGCTCGTGCAGGCTTGTGAGTCCGCGACGCAGCTGAGGAGCACCGGCGACGTGAAGGTGAGGGAGGCCACCCTGAAACGGCTGGGCGCGACTCACGTCAAGGCCGGCGTCGCCGACGCGCATTTCGAGGTAACTCGAGCGTTTACAGAGCCCATAATAAGCGCGCACTCTGCTGGGAGCAGAGCACATGCATGCAGTAGCTGACACGGACGCGCATGCGAATCTGAAAACGCGCAGGTGGTGAAGACGGCGCTGCTGGACACCATCAGGGACGCGGTGCCCGACATGTGGACGCCGGAGATGAAGGCGGCGTGGGAGGAAGCATACGACCAGCTGGCCGCCGCCATCAAGGAGGAGATGAAGAACGCCGCGGCGCCATGAATAAGCACGAACAACCGCTGCTGGCTGTGGAAACGAACTTGGATGCGTGATGGAATGGGAGCTTCGAACTAGATACACTACGGGCTTGATGTCATCTCTTTATTTATTTTTTTCTTGGTGTAAAATGTCATCACGAGGTGGGATGCTGTTCTTAGTACCCGATGTGAGGACAAAGTTTGGTGGAGAAAGAAAAACAAGTTGCTAGTATTGTTGTTTGCGCATTTCGTTTGCCAAACCACGCCACACATCATTTGGATTGGATGACTGATGAGTAAGGTGCTGTTGAAAAAAAAAAAAAACCCTAGCTCGCCGCATGGAGGACGGGAATGGCGGCCGACGTGCGCACCGCGGCGTCGCTTTCCACGGGGTTGATGATAGATGGATCCACAGGTGCCGAGGCTCGAGTTGATAAACACCAAATGGCTTGCAAAAACGAGTACTAGTTCAACGTGGTATTCTGAATCTGCACAATTCGCTTCAAGATAAGCAATCAGACACTCTATAATTAGGGATCGCACAAGCTCCAGATCCAGCCAATCAGACGCTGGCGAAAGTGAACTGAAAACGGGTGCCGCTTCCCCGCCGTCATAAGCAGCAGAGACAGTCCGAAGAGTCGCAGACACACGCAGTCCTCCAAATGGGGAGCTCGTCTCCTCCTCCCCACATCCACATGCTCCCTCTCCTCCTCATACCCCTGGTCATCCTCCTGGCTGCCGTCGTGCCGCCGTCGTCGGCGGCGGAGGTCATCCGGCTGCCGAGCTCCGGGAAGGCTGCCCGGGCGTGCGCCGCGCCGGCGGACCCCGCCGTCTACGACCGCCCCGTGATCGGCATCGTGTCGCACCCGGGGGATGGCGCGGGGGGCAGGATCAGCACCGGCACGGCCACCTCGTACATCGCTGCCTCCTACGTCAAGTTCGTCGAGGCCGCCGGCGCGCGCGTCATCCCGCTCGTCTACAACGAGCCCGAGGAGCGCATACTCGAGGTGCTTCCCTTCCCTCCCTTCACCTGCCCCGGTGTCTCGTCCCGGATAAGCAACGCGACGTTGACTTCTTCCACAGATAGTGTTCATGTCGCAGCAAGCGCAAACACAGTCTCACTGTTCAGTTAACTACCAAATCATTTATGCTGTTACTGTTACAGAATATAGTGATTATGCAAGTTGCAAGTTACAGAAGTTTTTCTCAAAAGTAAATGATTATGACCATATGAATTTGTGCTTCTTGCCACTGCTCACCAGTCATCAGCTGCTGAATATCTAGGTTGTTTCCTCAAGTGTCAAAACTGTTTGATGCCATGTTGGAGACTTGCTGCTGATACAAACCGATAACAAATTGAGTTATTTCTTTCGATGTGAAACCTATCTACTGCAGTATTAGTTGAATACAATTTCAGATCGGAACTGGATCCCAGTTGTTAGGTTGTCCTGCCTGTTGTGTTAATTTAACTACTACTACTGATTATATTAAATGATAAGTAAAAAAGTCAGTTACAGAGAAAAAATATATATATTATGTATCGCATTGCAGCCATTCTGGGTGCCTCCTTTCCGTATGGCAGTACTTATGCATTCCTTTTGTTGCATTTCTTTTAATGTCATTTTTTTTTATCTGCATGTCCCTTTACTGCAGAAATTGAGTCTGGTGAATGGTGTGCTATTTACCGGGGGATCAGAGAAGCATGGTCCATATTTTGAGACTATAAAAAGGGTCTTTCAGGTACATTACAATTACTAGCAGAAATTAAATGGGTTTTTTCATTGTGCAAGATAGGTACTACGTACTTCACTTCGACTATATCACATTTCTATTTTTACAACTCTGTATTATTTATTTTATTTGTTCAAAACCTCTAAAATATTGAGTCCAGCTACTTGTATCTTTCTTTTTTGTTTAGTATGTCTTGGACAGGAATGAAGCAGGAGAGCCATTTCCACTATTTGCGCAATGTCTTGGATTTGAGCTTGTTAGCATGATTGTCAGCAAGGTAGTTTAAACTCTTCATTTTCTGAAAAAAAACGATAAAAATACAGAAACTTATGATGCTAATTACTAAAAATAGAAGGAAAGAAAAAACACCTGCTTATTAGTGATACAAAATCAATGCAATAATATAATAGACTGCAAGAAAATAGCTCAGTTAGAAGTCAGAAGAATAAAAAGTGGTGCAGCAAATTGCTGCAGTCTTCTGCTCATGAGAAGGACATGAGTCATGAACCTCCCCCCCATGTCTAAACCGAGTTCAAGTCCTGTCTGCTTAAAGTGAGCACTAATCGTTCTTTTACGGTGATACTAGGACAACAATATTTTGGAAACCTTCGACGCCCTAAATCAAGCATCTACTCTTCAGTTTCCAAATTATTCTTTACTCGAGGGATCAGTGTTTCAGAGGTAGTTGTTGCTAACTCAAGCACATCAGCAAGTCTTTTATTTGCCACTGCTTGGACTTTTGGAAAGGCATTTCCGATCTCATCGTATAAGTCTGCAAAATAGAAATGCATTTTTTTGCTTCAAAAATTGAATTGAAGAAATACAGAAAATAAATAGTTGCTACTGCTTGGGCTTTTATTTGCTATATGGCTTACACAGAAACAAATATATAATTCAATTTCGCTATTATGCTTTGTGTGGAATTGCATATTCATTTCTGTGTAGACTGTTAGCAAAATTGAATTGTAGAGCATGCAGCTGAATCAATATGATGTATCCAGTTGCTTTCGATACAAAGACTACGAAATAAAGGTATATATAATGGGTCCCTTGGCTCCATCAAATTATGGCCGTGGTTGGAAAATTTTAGTTTTACATCAAATATCATCACTAATATATTCAAACACAAATATTCTCTATCAATTTCCTTTTATACATTCTTCTTTCTACTGACTGGCAATTGAAATTCACAGATTTGACCCTGAACTAATCAAGAAAGTCAGCACCAGCTGTCTTGTCATGCAAAATCATAAAGTAAGTACCATCCTTGGTTACCATGGACATCTTCGAAAGATTTTCTGCCGCTCACTACGTATAGTATCTTTCAACATGAACTCAGTTCAAAATTGGAGTTCACTAACATAATTTATTTTGTCACTTGATCAAAGTATGGAATATCACCGAAGAGATTGAGGGAGAATGATGCGTTATCAAGTTTCTTTAAGCTCTTGACGACATCAGCTGACAAAACGGCAAGGTATGAAGTGCCATGCCACAGACAATACGTCTATCCATACTAATCTATCTACGTGGTGTTAAACTGCACAGAACAACTTTGATGTACTTGAGAAATACTTCCAAAGTATCACATCTGCATAGAACAACTTAATGCTCATCAATTCTTCCATGTTGCAAATCAGGTCTATGTCTCGACTGTAGAAGCATACAAATATCCAATTACTTGCACGCAGTGGCATCCTGAGGTATGCTAATTTCAGTTGTTATCATATAGTATATAATACAATAATCAATTGTGCACCGGATTTTGTTTATAACCACTGGTCACTACTAGCTATATACTTTATTGTTCACACTTATCATATGATGATGTCTTTATACAACCCAAACTATCCTGACTTAATGCAGAAAGCCATTTTTGAGTGGCGAAAACCAATGATTCCACATAGTGAAGACGCGGTACAAGTGACTCAACATTTTGCCAATCATTTTATCAGGTTTGTGACTGTAACATTTTATCTGTGCATTTCTAGCTGGTATTGCTTCATCAGTACTTTTTGTGGATCCATTGATGAATTTCATCGTTCCTGGGTGAATCCATATCACAAACTGACAGCAAACTACACCTCATTTTCTTTGACTATTAATCACTAACAACAGCTACTCTCCACTGTCCCTTTTGTTTGTTCTTTACACATGGTTTAGTTACACCTCCTTTGCATTAACAAAAGAATTTTCTTGTTAATATAATGAAGTGCACTTCTCCTATGTTTTTGTGAAGTAAAATGAATCAAGAATAGGATAATGCTAATCGCACCTTTTTCTCTGCCGTGAAACAGCCAAGCTCGCAAGTCTCCGAATCGGCCTCCTGCAGACAAGGTGCTGGACAACCTAATTTACAACTACAGAACCACATTTAGCGGAAAAACTTCGTGAGTCTATTTGCATACCTTGTGCAGCTGCTTCCATATCTGCAACTTCAGACCTGCATTCGTCGGCTAATAAGCCCATGGTTTCTTTTTCTTGGCAGAAAATCTTTCGAAGAGGTCTATATCTTCTCCTAAAACTGAAGCAGAGCCCGGACAGTCTTCCAGGTTCAGAATTGCATTGTAATTGTTGTAGAATTCAACAAACTCCATGTGGTGTACAGAGTTCTTGGAGTCCCTGTATTCTTGTACGTTGTAGCTTGCCGCCATAAGTAGCGCGCTCATGTATCACTGTGTACTGACACGCCTTGACACTGAATTCATATGCGTTGTTTTTTATTGGGAGTACATATGTGTTGGTCTAGCAAAGTGCACTTGGCTTTTCTGACAAAAATTAAAAAGATTTAACTGTCCGCATAACTCCTAATATATTTTTTAGATTAGAGTTTTAGGGCTCTAGTTTCCAGGCCCTTGCCTTACTAACAAGCCTCGGAAAAAAAAAAACTCTCCGTTTCACATAAAAAGGGAAAAAATACGAAGAGCATAAGGCACTGATGGAAAGAAGAACGTAAAATTTAGCTTTATAGAAATTTTTCCAAACGAACAATTTCAATGAAACCCTTTAAAGCATCGTGCCCATTGTTGGACTCTGTGATTAGCCAATGATCGAGGAACACGAGAGGAACAAGATATACGGCGCATATACCGAACATTTTGTTAAGAAGTCAGCAAATACCGATCCATATATAGCAGCATGTGCCGTTTCACAGGCTCCAAGAAATGCATTTCACTCTACCCTTGGTCCTTTACATTCCAGAATTTTAACGAATATTAATGCTGGGAAAAAATAAAAACATTGCAATTTGAAAGAACACAAGGTTAGCATATGAACATAGGAATCTCCTTGGAAGCAGGTCACTGTGATGTGCCCCAGCAAATTGCAGAACAGACTAGAAGTAGCTATTGTTGTAATCCCTTTCCGAACAAGAATTAAGATGTCTGAAAATTCTGGTTGTAGTCTCTACCCCCACCTGGAGAAACAAGCTATCATCCCAAATGAATCGATAAGCATGTCATGTGAAGCACCATTAACCTTGCTGTCAGTCATTTGTTCGTTGTTCTGCCTCCACTTACGATGCAGCATTGTCACTGTCACATGTACTTTGTTGAAGTTCCAGGCTAAGATCCTTCACATCTTCATTCCTGAGATGTAGTGGTTCATCGCTGATATCTATAGATGATACAGAGGTAGCCAAATCGTCCTCCAACTCTTCCACATGTTCAGGTTCCGAAACATCTGCTAGCGAGCTCAGCATGGTGACTACTTCATATGTATCATCCAGATAAAACCGGGCTTTGCTCGGCTTCTGCCCAACAGTGCATGCAAATAGTGGTGATTTTGGAGCAACAATGCTTCTTTTCATGGCGGCGGTAATGTTTTCGAACATATCCTCATCTGACCTGTCATCACCAACGCATAACACAAAATCTGCCTGCCGTCCCTTCTCCTTCATTGATGTGAGTATCTTCTCAGCAACAAGACCTTTGGTGACACCCTGTAGGGCGCCAGATAAATCAAGGAGTTAACTGCTGTGTATCAATGCAAAATGAAAAAACAGCAGGAGTAGGTAAAGTCATGCAAAATGGTTGTTCTTGTTGCAGGCACAAAAATAAAAATCCAGAATTTTCATCTGTGACACAACAAATCAACCATGATCCTTGAGGAAAGACAGAAAGATGTCAAGAAAGAAACCTGAGGTTTTACTTCGACAATGAACTGGCCACTCTTGACTGAGACACGTTCATTTGTTAGTACGTTATCCAGATGATCAAGCAAGTCCTTTGCCTGGGCAGACCCAAAGACTTGGTCAGCATCCTGATGGTGCCATACCAATGCAGTTTCCTTGGCCTCGACATAGGAACCATCGGTTGCTTCTTTATAAAGATTCATAACAGGCTCTGCCAGTTGCATCCATCTGAAGTCTGTGGCCTGGACACTTGTTTGCCATTCTTCACCTCTGGACCACCTACACATCAGAAATAAAGCATTTCATTATCCATTTTATTTAAAGTACTTTAGAAAGCAGCTGAATGAACTGTAACTTTGATTTTCCAAACTAATGACATCAATAAATATATTGAAGCTGAATCCGTAGCTGATGAGCAGCAATAATTTGATGCTTCTCACGCTTGAAGCTGAATCAAGAATTTAATAGAGAGCACTCAATGCTTTGAAATTTATATAAGAATCAACAAGCATACTAATGCATCAAAATTTATTTGCAGGTTAGTATGCAAATGCAATGTACTACTTCCATATTTAAATTGTTGTCGCTATTGACTTCTTACATCAACTTTGACTATTCGTCTTATTACAAAAAGTATAATAAGTATCATATATTTTATTATAGTTTCCTTTATCAGTAAAGATCACTAAAGTTATTTCAACCACAACTTTAAATGTTATATATTTGAACATTTGTTTTAATAAGCTGGATGGTCAAAGTTGATGCAAGAAGTCAACGACGATGACAATTTAAATACAGAGGGAGTAGTGCCGATAGATAAATTCCATACTGCTGCTATACCAACTAACAAGAGTTTGAACAATAGTGACGTGACAATTTGTACCTTAAGAAGTAACCATGTTCAGCAGCAATTCCTAGCTTTGGGCATGAGGCGAACAATGATCCCAAGCTCTTCCTGCTTCTCCCGCTGACAACGAACACAATATTATTGCTATCTGAACAAAGGGTGTTTATGATTCTCACTATTTCTGTACTTGGTCCCTTGTCAATCGAAGCCTGTGGTACCAACGTACCATCATAATCAAGAAATATGGCCCTACTCTTCGCTCTCTCATAAGACATTACTATTGTGTCCAAATTAAGCTTCGTGAAATTTTGGTCTAGAGCCACCACCCTGAACCCAAACCCCAATCCAATGCCCCAACATGGCTTCCTAAAGTGATCCTTGCAGGCCCTCTCCAGGTCCTGGACAAAGCTCCTTGACCAGTATGCAACATCATGGGTGCTGACATAGTTGTAGTGTTTCCCGTGAGCCAACAGCTTCTCTTGTTCTGATGTTGAGAGGGCTTCATTCAACGACTCAGCAGTTCCTTCAACGTTCCACGGGTTAACACGGATGGCAGCACTCAACGAAGGTGAGCACCCAATGAACTCTGATACAACTAACACACTTTTCTTTGGTCCGCTAACTTCAGGTTCAGACTCAGAGCCAGGTATCCCCTGCCGGCAGACAATGTACTCATATGGTGTTAAGTTCATTCCATCCCTCACGGCTGTCACAACCACACACTCAGCTACCGTGTAATATGCAAGCCTCTCCACACTTGGCACGTCCCGGTCAATGAGAACAACTGGGCTGTACCCAGTTTGGCCGAACTCCCTGTTAATTCTTTCACAGGTCTCTCGAAACTCATTCTGAATAATCTCCAAATCTTTTCCCTTACCCCGTGGGGGGTTTGCTATCTGTACCAACACAGCCCTTCCTTGCCACTTAGGATACATCCGCAGCATGTCCTCAAATGCGAGAAGCTTCAAATTGATCCCTTTAAAGATGTCAGTATCATCCACACCAAGCAACACAACTTTCCCCTCAAATTGCTGCCGTAGCTCAGAGACAATCCTCTCCCTTTCAGGCAATCGCAGCACTGATTGCAGTTGACCCATATGGATTCCCATGGGCATGATCTTGATCCCTACGGTGCGGCCAAAGTACTCCAGCCCGATGTATCCACGCTTGGACCGGTGCTCTAAGCCAAGCATCCTGCTGCAGCAAGAGAGGAAATGTCTTGCGTAATCGAACGTGTGGAAGCCGATGAGATCACAATTGAGCAGCGAACGCAGGACATCCTCACGGACAGGGAGGGTGCGGTAGATCTCCGAAGAAGGGAATGGGCTGTGGAGGAAGAAGCCCATCCGGAGGCGGTTGAAGCGGCGGCGGAGGAAGGTGGGCAGCGCCATGAGGTGGTAATCGTGAATCCAGACGTAGTCGTCCTCCGGGTTGATGACCTCAACCACTTTCTCGTAGAAGTTCTTGTTCGCGAGCACATACGCCTGCCAAGCGCTGCGGTCGAACTGATTACCTTCACCGCATGGCGCCGGCAGCGCCTCGGTCAGGGAGGAGAACAAGGGGAGCATGTAGTGGAACAGTGGCCATAGGTACCGCTTGCAGAAGTGGTGGTAGAAGCGCTCGTAGAGTTCGGACGGCAGGAAGACGGGGGCACAGCAGAAGCCTTCGATTAGGGTCTGAGAGACCTCGTCCTGCTCCGACGCTGGGACGTCGGCGCGGAGCGTGCCGACGAAGAGCACGTCCATGTCGTCGGGGACGCCGTCGCGGAGCCTGAGGAGGAGCGAGTCCTGGTCCCAGGAGAAGACCCAGCCGCGGCCGTCGGCGCGGCGGCGCGCGACGACGGGGAGCTGGTTGGCGACGACGATGATGCGCTCGCCGACGGCCGAGGAGGGCACGTCGGAGGCGACGCTGCTGGTGGCCGCCGCGTCGTCGTCGTCGTCGTCCAGCTCGGCCAGCGTCCCGGGCACCGTCATCACCCGCGGCATCCGCTTCAACCCGAACGAGCCCGACCGCCGCCTCCCGCTGCCGGACGGGCCCAGCGCCGCCGTGAAGTTGCCGGCGGCGAGGTCGAGCAGGTTGGTGTACGACCTGGACATCATGGCTGAAGCCTGCTGTCCGCTCCGAGAGGAATGGGGGAAGAGAGAGAGAGAGAGAGAGAGAGAGAGAGAGAGAGAGAGAGAGAGAGGTTTTTGTCGGACTAAACCCTAGAGGCAGGTTTCGGATTCCGGCAGCGTTTTGATCTGAACTGACTTGCGTTTCAGTTTTCGATTTTCCGAACGGAGGGAGGGGAGGATGGTGAGGAGTTGGGGGCGGCGGACGGCGAGGTAGACGAGCACGGTATATTCCACGCGCCGTTTGGACCCGGCGCACGGCGCGGCCTCGTCGGCCCAGAGCCAGCCACTGAACCCGTGGGGCCTGTAACGTGTTGTCACGCACTGGTCCAGTGAACCTTTGCTTGGGGAGGTTTACGCATCGGGAAAAAGGATAAGGCACTGCGTGCACCTGACGATGCGGGACCCCCGGCAACGGGACGCCGCCCTACGATGGGGGGGGGGGTTCGTTAGGGCACGGGCCCACGCGACAGACGGACGGACGGGAACGGTCCGCGGGCCAAACACGCTTGTGGGTTTAAGAATTCCTTTGCCGCCCCCCGCCTCAGCGCGGCGCGGTCCATGAGCCGTCGTCGTTTTTTCTACTGCGTGCTGCGATCGCAAAGCCCCAAGCAGGCGTGGAACACGTGTCTCGTAGCGGTGGGGGCCACCGTGAGCGGTGAGAGTGACGTCACGGGTGACTAAGCAAGATGCTCTGGTACTGTGCATAATTCGGTTTAATCCTGTCCTTTTCAGTGGCAAGAAAATCAATTACGAGAGACGATAGATAATTCAAGCGGCACTGCTTCTGGAACTGTGCAGAGACTGTGCTGTCTACTTGTAGTACAGACAGCGTGGTGAAGCAAGTTGGCCTTGCCTTGAGTAATCGCCATGGGGAACTCTGACCGGGATAGCTCCACGTGTACACAGTGGAGAGCCTCCCGAGGCCTGCGTGCGCTCCGTCATCAGCACATCAAACAAGATCTCAATTTTACCTAAAAAAAAGAAGGATAATTAAGCGTGAGGTGCACCGGCCACCGACCCTCCTGGAGAGGCATATCCCCTTCGCTTTATCCGGATAACCCAAAGGCA
The DNA here is from genome assembly GCA_001182835.1 of Oropetium thomaeum. Lineage (NCBI taxonomy): Eukaryota > Viridiplantae > Streptophyta > Magnoliopsida > Poales > Poaceae > Oropetium > Oropetium thomaeum. Next base: position 1,457,844 of record LFJQ01000010.1, read on the forward strand.
AAAAGGGAGGGACGAAGGGAGAGCTCACTCAAAGTCTAGGCTGATCCAATAGCGCAACTTTGATTAGAAAGGGTGATATGGCCAACTTGGTCAAGCTTTTTCGGGTGGCTGGAATCTCAAGCAGCGCCCTTCTTTTGGGTGGCGTTTCGTGATGTGTGGTCTGTTCATACTATACCGAATCGGAATGTTTTAACAGTCCCTCTGTTCAAGATGCAACATTATGTAATCAAAACCAATATGAATTATCAGGAGTTCATTATATCTGAAAATGCATTTGTTTTCTGAAAAAAAAGGATTTCATATTTATCATGGAACAGATCAGAGCGTCGTGACTTGCACTGTTCCATCAAGGAAACGGAGCACGCCGCGAGATCTTGTTGTTTATTACTACTAGTAGGAGGTGTGGACGCTGTCCAAATCGGCAAAAAGCGTTGGATGGTGATCAGTGAGTGCGTTGGCTTTGGCTGGGAGCTAAGAGACCGACCTTGACAGTTACTCTTAGTACACATCAGCAGCGCTGCTCATCCGGCGTTGTGTTGTGTTGATAGGAATCGCCGCCTGTGCTGTGCTGTGCTGTGAGAGGGCTCCACTTCAAACGCATTTCAATTTCCACGAGAACTGGACCACCTCCGGATATCGTCTCTCCTCTTGTCCTTTTTGTTTCGTTTTTCTTTGTATGGAAGTGATCATTCAAGCCTGTGCTTCGTTCAGATTGGTTCCCGTCTCTTTCAGGTTCGGTGAAACGGTGAGCGGCTGAGGTGCATGATGCAGAGAAGAAGAGTCCGGACTGGTTTAACCGAAACAACATGGATAGATTTCCACGCTCGAACGACACTTGCATTGCATGATAATCGTTCGGAGGCATATCATATGTGGTGCAGGCCCTGATCCTGATGTGGTGTCGGCACTCTGTATCGAGAATCTAGCGGTAGGTAGTAGTAATCTTCGGCTTCGGCCTTCGGGGGAAGGGAAAAGAAATATCTTGTGCGTCTCAAGCTGGTGAATTTCCTTCCTTTCCTGCAGAGGTTGCAGCTGAACCGCCGCAGCGCTACGCTGTCACTATACTACTAGTAGTACTAGTTTGTGCATGCAGGGCCAAATGTCTCTGCCTAGATTAGGGAGTTCAGGTCAGAGACTTTGCCAAGCTCACTGGGATGACAATTCGAACTACTAGGATAACACAAGTGAGAAAAAAGATTCAGACAATAGTGTTACTTAACCTTCGGTCAGACTTGAGTAACTTCTAGAGTGAGAAAAAGATTACCAGAGGTAACAGAAAGGTTAACCAGACATAACAACAGTCCCTTCACTTTCAGTTAACATATCCCGCATTCAGAGATGATTCTTCAGAACATTGTCTGATGCCGCTAGTCTACTTATTACAGTAACAACGGGCGGGCGATTCTGGTCAGCACAAAAGCATCCCAAACAGAGTGGATCCGTGACTGTTCACCAACTCCTCCGCACGCACGAGCACGACAGATGGTAATATTTTGAATTCTAGAAACTGGAGATTTAGGAATCTAGTATTACAGATACGACATCAGACGATGGGATAGAGTCCAGTATATCCTGCTCGTCCTTTAAACCCAACGCGCTGCATCGCCAACACGAGCGCACACGCCGCACGTGCCGTCGGCGCAACTTGTTGGCACGACCCGCGGCGCACCACCAGCCGCGGGCACGCATGGCAATCAGCGCCCGAGCCAGCATCTGCACGGACCAGCCAATGGCACAAGACCAGAGGATGTCCTGTTGCGTCGCGTTGGCGATCAGCCTCAGCGCCGCGGTGGCGGGGGCGTCTGCCCGCTTCTGGTCGGGGCAGCAGGCTGAAGTACTCGAACCAGACCTGGCGGAAGACCTTGACGATGCACTCGTGGTGCTCGTCCGCGTGGGACGACGTCTGCCGTGGGACAGCCGCATTATTGTCGTTGCCAACCGACAGCCGCCGTGGGGACGACGTCTGCATCTCGGGAGCGCCGCGGAGGGCTGCGCGGTCGGGCCGACGCGACCAGCGCTGGGCACGGGCTGGGGAGGCGGCACGACGGGAACGCGGGAGCCGCTGTATTGTTCTTGCTTGGCGGCGGCGGTGCCAGGCTTCTCGTTCCCCGTGAGCTTGCCGAGCCACGAGAGCGGGGAAAAGGAGGAGATCGCCCTGCTGTTCCCCTTGCCTCCTCTCTCCCTCCTCTCATCTTCTCCATCGCACGCAACAGTGCACGCTTTGCGCGCCATGCTGTTGCTTCCGTATCACCCACCTCATGTCATGGCTAGCTTAGCTAGTAGTAATTCCCTAATTCTTTCTACCGACCGCAATGCCCTGTGTGCGCGCGCGTGAGAGAGCTTGTAGACCGCATGAAGTGCAGGGGAGGGAGTGAGATTTAAACTTGGAGGTTGGGTGTTGGGTGTACCTTTGCCCCTCCTCCCCTTGGCGCCGCCGCTTCGTCCCCTCCCATGAATGGTGCCCACGCCGCACACTGCAGGGTCGCTGCCTCGTCAAATGTCCCTCTGATGAGGTTGGGTACGGTGAATCTCAATCTTCCCGACTCACGTAGCTGAGACCTCACAAGTGATTTCGTCGCAGGAGACGACGAGGAATGACATCTGACAACAAGGCCGCTGATCGGAGGTCGTACTCGTCGACTGAACTTTTGCTTTTGAAGAATATTCATCAGATTATAATTAAGACCATAAAATAAGTAATTAGTTTCTTTTTTTTAATGAAGCAGGATATTTGCAGCTCTATGTTTCCAGAAGATATCTGGGGCTTAATAAACTGTCGGCAAACGAATAAGAGCAAGTTTAGGTTCCTCTCTAATAGAGAGGAGCTTATCTGCAGAGGCTTACTGTAGAATGACATCGACTATGAGTAAGAAGTTTGTGTATCTGATGGCCATGAACACTAGACATGCGCCGGACACCTTTGAGCTCCGCCGCATCAACATGTCTGGTTTCTTCTACCCAACGAAGCTTGCAAGAGACGATGATGCAAAACATGCTGCTTCAGCCAAGGATCCAGCAAACAATATACCTGCGATGGAGGTGACAGGCAACCTGAGCCAGAGCCATTTGGGCGGTACTGCTCTGCTTCTGGGCCTTGATTGTTGCCGAAGAAGGCCTTGCACCCTTGATGCTTTCTTTCATCCGTACCACAGGCCCAACCAAACGGCAAGGTCTTCTTTGCCAACAAGCTTCTCTCTCTCTCTCTTTTTTCTTATTAAGTTTTCATAAAGGCAACCGGCGGATAGCCAGCCAAATTCGGGTCGTTGAAGCCGAGCGCACACACCGGCCCCTGCGGCGCGGAGGTTGGCAGAGGAGATAGGTGGGTCTCTGTCCCAGTCTCGGTAAAGCGCTCTTCTTGGGTGCTCACAGTCACAGACACAGCTCACGAGTCACGGCTCACGGGGAGCGGGTTGGTTGATGCCTGCCACAACACGCACGGGCGGCCACCAGCCGCGGCGAAGTCCGCAGGCTGGCTGCGTTACTCTCGCCGTGACCGTGTCCAACTGCTCTGCTCTTGCAACCACTGCGTAATGCTACTACTAAACGGTGACCAGCTTGCCGAGCTACGGCCGACAGCTAATATCATTCATTAATGGACCTTGCAGGCCACAACTTTGCTCAGCGGCGGCCATAAAATAGATAATGTAAAATTTTACAACACCTGAAAAAGTCACAACTTTGCTCACCTTGCAATTTAGAGTAGAAATCCTTCTCACGACTCCCCCTCCCCCCCAACCACTTCCGAGTACAGTCCAGCGACCATTCTTGACTCTTGAACATTTTACATCTGGTGCGTAGTACTAGTAGTAGTAGCCCTGCTCCACAGCTCCGGTGCCTTTTCTCCGTTGCTCCCACAGTGACACTGCACCGCCCGGCTCCAGTGAGATCCGGACTCAAAAGCCACTCCTCTTCCTCTCCTGAGTCCTGACGCGGCAACGCCAGCAGCAGCAGCAGCAGCAGCAGCGCGCTTCCGCCCGGAGGGGAAGCAATGGCAGCCGCGGGGGGCGGGTACAGGGCCGAGGACGACTACGACTACCTCTTCAAGGTGGTGCTCATCGGCGACTCCGGCGTCGGCAAGTCCAACCTCCTCTCCCGCTTCACCAAGAACGAGTTCAGCCTCGAGTCCAAGTCCACCATCGGCGTCGAGTTCGCCACCCGCAGCCTCCAGGTCGACGGCAAGGTCATCAAGGCCCAGATTTGGGACACCGCCGGCCAGGAGAGGTAAACCATTTGATCCGCTCCTACTTTCCTTGCACCTCCGCATCATTGGTGTAGATTTGATGGCTAAAATGTGATCTTCGAGTGCTGATTTGCTTGATCTCGCGTAACTAGGTAACAACCGCGTCGTTGCGGCTGCTCATTTGCTCTCGCTTTCTAGCTGTCTCGAGAGCTAAATCTGGTAGCAGTAGTGTTTTATTTATTTATTTGCAAGATCAGTGATCTCGAGGAGAATGTCACATTCGTTGCAATTTGCCGTAAGTAAAATTAAAACCACGAAAAAATCCAGCTTCAATGTTGGATTCGAAAAAACATAGAAGAGATCTTGGGGTGGTCCAGTGGTTCAGATGTCCATTGGTTGTTTCCACTAGGTAGATGGATGGGTAAGTTTCGATCTTCGGTGGTTCAGATATCATTTTTCTTTCGAGCGTTACTATTTGTCTGTCAGTGCACGAGAAAATTTTGCTGTCCCTTTGCACTCTGTCTCTGCTATGTTGTCGGTGCAACGATGTGTTATGAGCAGCACGTTTGATGCTCCAATGCTAATTTTGGGACAACTGGATATTTAAGGTGACTAGATGATGTCCAAGAACTCTCCAAATTGGAATGAAGGACAAGTGTATCATCCTATCCTTGGTGCTAATTGTAGATATGGTTGTCCCGTTTTCTGAAACGTCATTCCAATACCACAACCGATAGTATAAGCAATACCATTTGTCCTGTTCGACCATTTGCTATTGGATAGCCATCACCATACAGAAAACAGACTGCATGTTGCATTCCATATTGTGTTGATGCATCTATTCTTTTTGGGTAAAAGTTGGATTGTTTATGGCCAAAATTTTGTTAAGAATCTAAATGTACCAGAGCTGTGCATGAATGTGCACCAGCTTCTTGGCTGTATATCAGTTTTAAGGTGGCAGTGGTGAAAGTGCTAGTTTTGTTTTCGCTTTTATCTTTTATTTAGTTTATTTACCATCGCATCATCTGACATGATCTGTAATGACTAGCATGAAACAATTAGATTTATATCAAGGAAATATATTTTTGCTAGAACTTAACTTGGACAAATCAAATAACAAACAGCCCTGATAGAGGTTGATTAATTTTAAGAACTTTTATGTTCCAAATTGTGCTTGAACAATAGTTGCCACGAGATAGATCAATGGCGCTAACCTGTTATGAGCTGCTGTATAGCAGTCCACAGCAGCAGAATTTTGTGGACCTCAAATTCAGACTGCTTTACCCTCTTCAAGGATGCATGGAATGTTTGATTTCCTTTGCCATAAAAAAATGGAGGACAATCTCTACTCCACCCAACTTGTCTTGCCGTTTAACCTATTCTTTGTGTTTGTGGTTTGCCAGGTACCGTGCTATTACAAGTGCCTATTATAGAGGAGCTGTAGGAGCGCTTCTTGTTTATGATGTCACTCGCCGTGCTACATTTGACAACGTAGGGCGTTGGCTGAGGGAGCTCAGGGACCATACTGATCAAAGCATTGTTATTATGCTGATTGGCAATAAATCCGACCTCCGCCACTTGGTGACTGTCTCAACTGAGGACGGGAAGGAGTTTGCTGAGGCTGAATCTATGTACTTCATGGAAACATCAGCTCTCGATGCCACTAATGTCGACAACGCATTTTCAGAGGTCCTGACTCAGATATACCAAATTGTGAGCAAGAAGACTGTGGAGGCTCCAGAAGAAGGCTCTGCTATGCCTGGTAAAGGGGAGAAAATAAATGTGAAAGACGATGTGTCCGCACTGAAGAGAGCTGGCTGTTGCTCAAACTAAGGCGAATACAGAGGTTTTGTTTTTTCTCTTTGTTTAGGTGCCTCAGATTGCACTGTAAGATCTGTTCAATCCTCATTCTCATGGTGTTACTGTGGGTTAGAGTAACTCAAACTATCCGTTTAAATTATGAACTCCACAATTGTGCTTCTGTCCGATGGATATGCTATTGTCTATTGCTGTTTGTTTTAGCATTTTGTGGGTATTCACATAGTGACATGTGTAACATGTTACCCTTTTTCCACAATGAAAAGGTTGGGATTTCGTTTTATATCACAAAAATGCAACTAAAATCCATTGATGTCACAACTGCCTCAGAATAAAGTTGAGCTTACAAAGATGCATCACAATTGAAAAGATTTGCATTGTACTCTTGTTTTCCCTCTTTTGGCAGAAAATGCACCGTATCAAACTTGGTCGTAACTCAAACCGTTGTATCACAAAATCAATTTGGGAAAAGAGCACGAAATCAGATCAGGGCTTTACTTGAGCTTGAGCCTCGTCTCATGTTCGGATCGAATCAGATGCGGAGGCGGCGCGAGTATTGGAGCAGCTTCCCCACACTTCGACGGCCTGTTCAGAAGAGAGATTGCTTGTCATGATCGCAGTCCGCTCTGCAATGCTAGGAACGCACCGACGCGGCGACGCCAGGGTGCGTCACCGCCTCCTGCTCGCGGGGGCACCGCTTCGAAGAGAAATTCCGGCGCCCCGTTGCATCCGCTGGAGGCTTCGGAAGATGGTGACCCACTTTCCGGCGTTCCGGCGTCTCGCAGCATGCATGGCGGCGGCCTACCAGAGTCCGGCGAAGGCCGCGCCTTCGCCGGATCTGAATTTTACCTGCTAGCAGTTTTCAAATAAACCCCTAACTTAGGATAACGACTATTAATCGTGATTCAAACTACGAGTCATTTTATAAATAATTAGACCATGAACAATAATTGCGATCCAAATATTTGCACATAGACCCCTGTTTTCCGGCTTATTTAGTTGTTTGGTCTTCCTCCCCTGTCTGTTCTCCTCCCTCGTCGGCTTCTCCTCTCGCTCGTCCGCCAATGGAGCTTCGGCCTCGGTCGGGAAGAGATAAGCTACATACACTCCACCGGTACATCCCTCGCTGAAGCCTCTAGCAGGATCCTTTGTGTCCTCTCCTCTTACCTGCCCCGAGCGAGCTCTTGCGCCGGGGGCATGGTGTCCTTGTCCTCTTGGCAAGCGCGCGCCTTCCTCTGCACTATGTTCGCATCTGCAAGAACACACTTCGTGACATCAATTATTGGCTATAGGAGGCACATAGCAGTGAATAATCTTACAACCTCCACAATGTTTATCATCTCTTACTTACACAACCGTATTGCAAGCATCATCATCTTAATCTTAATTAAGGGCAAAACGTAAGAGTACAATACAAGAGATCTGGAACTAGATTCGCGTTCGATCAAGTTGGGTACGGCCTATGTACATTCCCCCAATCACCGATTGTTTATGAGGGACGAGATGGCGTCTACGGCCTGGATGAGCTTCTTGCCCACAAGGAACACCGATGCAGGCACGCCGAGAGCGAGCAGCAGCAGCAGCGCCAGGATTCCGGTGTCGAGCCCCGGGCGCCCCTTCACGAGGAGCACCCGAAGGAGCCTGGCCTCCCCGTGGCACCACCGCTTCAGCTGTGTCCACCTGCTGACCGGCGCGAGCGGCTGATGAACGGCGTCGTCGTGATCATATTCATCAGTGTCATCGTCGCCCTCGGACGACAGCGCCGCCCGCGCCTCGCGCATGCGCCGCCGCAGCGTGGCCATGTCCTCGTCCACCATCCCGGCGTAGGGGTCCGGGTCGTCGGCGCCCGCCGGCCACTCCGGGCCCCGCGGCTGGCACCTCGGCGTTATGACGGCGGCGGCCCTGTTCCTCACGCCGGCGCAACGGCCGAGCCTGACGACCACCGTCGTCGGCGGCGCTGCGGCATTGGGAGAAGATGGCACCGGCAAGAAGCGGCTCTTGGATGACAGCAAGCCAGCAGGGCCCCCAGCACCCCACACTGCCGCCGGCGCCATCGGCATTGGTGCGTGCGTGGTCAGGTTGGAGCTGCCTACCACTACCACCACTGCTCTCTGCCCCGCACCGCCCCACGAATGCAAACAACATATACGAGATGCCCCCCGCGTGGTTTGGCGAGGAGGGAATGGTTTTGCATGGGAGGGGACGCCACGGCAGCTGAAACTGGGGAGTGTCGCTGTCGACTGGTCGACTGGACTGCCGTGTGCGGGCCGCGTCTGTTTCTTCATGTCCTCCTCCGCCCGCCCGCAGGCCGGCCGTGTTCTCACTTCTCATTGGCCCGCTTCCGTTTCGGTTTTGCCGCCCCGCACCGGACCAGGGTGCATAGCCTAGCGTCTTTTCCATTTGTAAAACCGACGAAACTTCCACGCTTCGTCAGCCGCTAACGAACGCGCCGCAGACGAGTCGACATCGGCGACGTGTTACTTGTACCGAGAAAAAAGGGATAAAATCCCGACGCTCTTTTTAGCGTGTTCGCTGAGGTTCACGCTGATTGTAATCTAGCATTAATTTCTACAGCCTTTTGAAAAAAAACGAAACACACATTCCAAAACGGTTTACTGTACTAGTACTACTATAGTAGTACCATGATATAATGGGGGGTCCCTCTGTTTTTTCTTAACGTTTGTTGTTAGGACAACAATTCTTTTTTTCTTTGAAGAGAAAAAATTCACAAGGTATGACGAATAAGCTCTAGTATGGTATACGTAGTACGTAGTCATTCACAAGGTATGACGAATTAACGCGACTGATAGTGTCAGTGCTGCTATCTCCTTGTCCTTTGTTCACGATTATATTTTTCTACACGCGCTGGAAAGAAGTCTGGGGACTATGCAACACAGGTATGTCCAAATTTTTTTTTTAGGGTCAGCATGTCAAAATTGTGATAAAATCAAAATGCTATAAGAGCATTATTTTGTTATTTAGTACAACCATCAGTCATACGTATAACAATGACATGGTGACACTAATAATAATAATAAGAAACTTTTCAACACCAATGGATGACATGAACAAACTCCAATACATTTCGTTGGAATGGAGCTTTATATGACATTTCATCCGACCCGAGCTTCATAAAACGGCCTCATCGTCATCTCTTCTCTTACATAACCGCGTATTGCAAGCATCGTCTTATTTTAGAGGCAAAACGTACTACTGTAGTACTAGAATGCAAGATCTGGAAATAGATTCTTCGTATTCGATCAAGTTGACTCCTCCGGCCCTTGTACGTTCCCCAATCACCGACCGATCGACTGACTACGACGGCGGACGGACGGGATGGCGCCAACGGCCTGGAAGAGCTTCTTGCCCAGAAGCAGGAACGCCGATGCCGGCACGCCGAGCGCGAGCAGCAGCGCCAGGACGTGCCCCGGGTGCGCGTCGTTCACGAGGAGCTCCTCGAGGACGAGGACGACCCAGTTGCTGGCCGCCCCGTGGTGGTGCTGCCGCCGCTCCAGCTCCGCCGTCCACCCGAACGGCGGCGGAAAGTCGTCGTCATCGGCACCGCCATAAGTGTCCTCGTCGCCCTCGGACGACGACAGCGCCGCCCGCGCCTCGCGCATGCGCCGCCGCAGCGTGGGCATGCCCTCGTCCACCATCCGGCCTGTCCCGACGGAGGGGTGGTCCGGGCGTCGGCGTCCGGCCACTCCCCCACATCATCCTGCCGCCGGCTTCTCGGCGCGACGACGACGACGACGGCCCTGTTCACGCCGGCACGACGGCGGAGCCTGACCACCGTCGACGCGGCGGCGGCGGTGGCGCTGAGAGATGGCGCGAAGAAGCTGCTCTTGCGCTTGGACAGCGACCCAGGGGGGGCGGCCATCGGCACTGATCGGCCTGCCGCCACTGCTTTGCATGATGTGCATACATATAAAGTACGTTATGCCGCGGGGTTGTATATCTCAGCGCGCGTAATTTGGCGAGGGGAAGACGTGGGGGGGAATGAAAATTGTTTGCGTTGCGTTGGAGGAGGGAGGGGACGCAAAGCCAGCCACGGGGCAAAGGTGTCTCTCTCTGTCGACTGCCGTGTGCGGGCCGCGTCACGTCGCCCGCCCGCGTGCCGGCCGTACCGGACGTGGGGCGCACAGGCTAGGGCCTTTCCCGTTTTTAACACTGACCGATGAAGCTTCGGCCTCATCTCGTCTTTCTTTTGCGTTCGTTCAATTGAACGGCTTATTAGACGAGTCGGCATAGGCGACGTGTTTCTTACAGTACAGAGAAAGATAAAATCTAACTTTTTCAGTGTGTTCGTTTCGGCTTGCCCCAATTGGTTCTCACTGATTGAGGGACACTTCTTCCACGTCATTAGCATTAAGTCAAACAGCTTCTTGAGAACGAAACCCACGTTCCAAAACGGTTTATACATGTAACTGTATTGTATACCACTTTGATATACTACTAATTATACAACCGAGCTCTCCCAAAAAACAAAACAAACTAATAATCGCTCTGTTCTTCTAAATGTTCTTGTTAGGACAACACCAAACTAACCAGTACCATGGATGTGATAAGCTACGCTGACAAGAAACGTTTACACGAATAGCAATGCAAATGCAGATTCAGCTCTGAGAGGTTCATACCCGGCCCAGACAAAAAACATAACGAGTAAGCTCTAGTTTACACTTCCATTATTCCACCGATTCGTGACTGTATTCACATATTTCACAAGGTATGACGACGCTACTGATTAAAACTGCACAACATCCACAAATTGACAGCTCGGCACAGGTGCCCTTAGGGTACAGATGACTGAAAAGGTCACAAATGGAATATGGATCCTTAAGAGAACAACGGAGACCCGCCAGTGTATGCTTCGGTAATGTGTATCCAATGATCGCAGCTCGTCGTGATGCGCCATGCTTTAGCAGCAGCCAGATGACCTCTGGGCCCGGTTGCCACCCAGCACGTCCACTGTGTCCGGTACGTACCTTCAATAAGAAAAGGATAAGATTAGAAAAGAGGACTGCACTGAAAGGACCCACGCATAAAAACAGAAACATGATGCATGTTAGAAAAATCACAAATGATTAGATTGTTGGCTTGATGCAAATAATAACTGGAGCAAGCGTAAAAGAAATTAACTACTGATATTTCAAATTTATTGCAGTGCTCTCTTGATCATACTCAAAGGCTGTCAAGACACATCCAGGTAAAGTAAAGGTGAATGGTAACGTGCTTACAGTTCTTCCTCTGGCTCATTCTTTAGAGCGTTCTTTACGATACACTGGAAAGCCTCCTCCACGTTCGTTCCATCCTTAGCAGAAGTCTCAAAGTATGGGATGTTCCCTTTTGAAGCGCACCATGTCTTTGCCTTTTTCTCAGAGACCTAAAATGAAAGGATACCAACATGTCTAATTATGCTGTCCAAGAGAAATACTCTGTTTTAACTCAAAAGAGTATTCATGGGAAGAGCAAAACATATAACAGTAATTACCACACGGCTGTTGCCACCATCTACATCCACTTTGTTTCCCAGTAGAACAAAAGGGAAGTTATCAGGATCTGTTGGGCTGGCCTGAAAAGTTTGAATGTCCAAAGTGAAGTGGGGAACATTGCATCTGGAGGCTGAGCTACAAAAATATCATTAAATATATACTTCACCTGAATTAGAAACTCTTCGCGCCAGTTGTTCAGGTTGTCAAATGATTTCATAGAATTAACATCATAAACTAGAACACAACAGTCTGCACCACGGTAGAAAGCAACGCCAAGGCTCTGAAACCTTTCCTGCCCAGCAGTGTCCCATATCTATAGAGAAATATGTGGCTAAGCATAATACAGCAACAACTTTGGAGCATGCCAAATTTACCACTGCCTAAGATATTTCCTCGAACCAAATGACATGCATATAAATAGCATAATATAGGAACAGAATACAAACAAAAAAAAATTTACATATAGAACTTTATATGCACTCTGGTGACGCAGATGATAGTGCTTTATTAAGAGGCAACCAATGCAGGGACGTCACTTAAAGGAAACTACAAGGCAAATAAGATGCCTTGAAGGCTGGAAGCGATACGAGAATACAATTTTTTTCCTTATTAAGCAAGGAGCAGAGAGCATAGGATGATTGAAGAGTAGGGTTGTCACAATACAGCTACTAATGGTCTGTGCTTATATTCCAAAGGGTATCACTTAAAGATAAGAACTTCATTTAAATAGCTTACGCTAATAAGGATTGACATTACTTTGTGTAGCCTGCGGGAACGTCCTCGCTTGAAATTTAGGCCAAATAGTAGTTTCAAGTTTCTAGAAAAAAAGACTTCAGTACAATGTCCGAGGTAAATAGATCGAAGAATCAACGAAATCAATTGCGTTCTGTTGAAATGATCTACTAGGTCAGTATTGCACAATTTGATGAGGCGCGTAGGGGCGTACTGCCTAAAGAAAACAATATATCGCGAAGACTGTATCAGTGGCCCAAAACTCAATAATGCTGATCTGGTCATCTGGATAAACATGCACGACCAGTCCATACACTAACTAATACGGCACCCGTGCGCAATGAAGTTCACAGAGTAACGAGATGAAACTGAATTACCAGCAAAGCACGACTTATAAGAGCAGGCAAGGAGAACCAATCTTACTTGCAAGGTGAAGAGCCTATCCTCGAACTGCACCTCCTTGGTGAGGAAATCCGCGCCAATCGTAGCCTTGTACTGGTTGCTGAACTTTTTGTTCACATATCTGAATTAAACCGCAGCTCAAGAAAACACAAACCAAACAACATCACGGGGAAAAAAAAAACAGTCGACTAAAATCCAATCTCGTAAATTTCGTCATGAATTGATCCGAATCGCAGGATACTGGTTCATCAAGGAGGTCTTCCCAACCCTAGATCACAGGAACAAACACAGAAGAGGTCAGCAGCCGAGAAGACAACACCGCAGGGGAACGGAGAAGGGTAGGGGCAAGGAAAGGAGATCCGATTCGCTCACCCGCTGTCGCCGAGGATGATGACCTTAAGGAGGGTGCGGCGGCGCGAGGCCATCGAGATCTAGGGCCCCCTGGGGCGGCGATCTCGCGACGGGCTCGGAAGGGAGGGTTCGGAGCTCGCAAGGGGAGAGAGTCGAAGGCGGAGGGCGAAGAGATTTTGGCAGCTGTCGCGAATCGCGATGCGTCGCGTTCTGTGGTGGGCGCTGAACAAGAAGACGACGCGAGAGAAAGAGGGAAGCACGGGAAGGTATGATGAGGTGGCGGCCGCACCATGGGCCGTACGGCTTGTTGACACGTGTCAACTTCTACCAATGTTTTATTTCTTTGATGAAGTAAATATTTTTAATCAGTTTATTTTTGACAAAAGTTACTATAAGATCCAGGATTATCTCAACCGTAAACCTCGGTTTGAATAGTGTAAAAAACCGAGAGGTAAATAAGAAACATTCGCGTTCGGTTTTAATTAACAAATGTTTAGATTTGATCGTGGTTTGAGTGATCGAGTAGAATCGGTTTTCGTCCAAAACGTGCAGTTTTCAATGGTTCACCTCTTCAAGAAATTTTTCAACCTGATATTGTTTATTGTAAAACGCTCAGCACTGTCCCAACTTTTCTACTTGAAATTAGTGTTGCTATATAGAGTATAATATTATCAAACATGTTTATTCTTTTTCTCTTTTTGTGAAACAAACATGTTTATTCTAGATCCATCGTGCATTTGATTCTAGGCTATCTGATGGATTGATCACGTGTCAGCGATCCACCCCCACTGGTTATAGCGATCGAGAGATCGATGATGGCGATCCAAATCAGAAATGATACTGTACGCTGGTGGATGCTAACTGTCCACGTGGCGCCCCACGCGTCTGTTTGGAAGAACACACAAAATGCACAACAAACCAAACTAAACACAGATGGAGCTACAAGAAATTTCGATGCACGCGGCCGATCACTTTTACGAAGTGTGTTTCCTAACATAAATAAATAAATAAAGCAGGACTGACGCTGTTTTCGTCTCTTCCTTTTGAAGAGTTTCAAAAAAAAAAAAGGTACTTCCTGTTCATCTATGAGCTCTGACTTTGAGCAAATCTATGAAGTTGTTCTCCTAGTAGAAAACCGAAGAACCTAATTAATGGTATGAACAAAGCCAGTAAAAAACGAAGCCAATATCTGGCATGCTACGACTGCTTACTGTATCGCCAGCGTCACTCGCCGGTGACCTGTCGCGACCGCGTGCGCCTGCTCATCCCTTCGGCTTCGCCGGAGTTCTGCGTGTCGGCAACCACGGCGGCGGCGCCAGCGTCGTCGCTGGTGTTGGAGCTGGACGGGTCCAGCCCGTACTCGCTCGTCGCCTCGCTGGCGAAGCTGCTGCTCATGTTCCCGGTCGGGGTCATCCCGGCGGTGCCGGTGGCCGTGCTCGGCGCGAACGCCATCCTTCGCATCCGCCGTATCTGCTCCGCGCCCGCTTGCGCGTCCTGCTCCCCGCTCTGCCCCGGCGCGGCGCCGGCGTTCAGGGCCTCCGTGGAGAGCTGGCCCTCCAGGTACCGGACGACCTGGTTGTTCACAAGAGCAAGCAACATGAATGAACACTGTTCTGTTAGCTAAAAATGCTGTACAAAAAATCCTGTTTAGAAGAAAAAAAATCTGGTGCGCCGTGTTGTTCTTGAAACGAAAGGGTGTTTGTTTGTTCACCTGGCTCATTCGCGGACGGACGCGCGCCGTCTGCCGGACAGCGGCGGCCGCGCAGGCGATCAGAAGCTGCATTTCGTTGGCGTCGTAGTTTGCTTCCAGCTTTGGGTCGATCAGCCCGTCCAAGACGTCTTCTTCCAAAGCAATTGTCAGGAGAGGTCTAGCCTGTACACACAACAAAGAAAATATTCAGAATTTCAGATCAATGGATCGTCAGAAGTTCGACAACAAGAAACGCATGTACTGAAAAAAGAGCCAAGGTTCAGGGGTACCTACCCAAGACACCAATGTCTCGTCGTTTAAGGGCTCCTCCGATAGAACAGGCTTCTTCCCGGTGATCAGTTCCAGAAGCAGGACGCCAAAGGAGTAGACGTCGGTCTTGTCAGTTACTCTGCCACTGGTGGCGTACTCTGGCGCCAGGTACCTGGAAACAGAGGAGCCCGTGTCCTGATAAACAACACTGTTGTGTGTCTACGAATCGACCAGTGCAGTGAGTAGCTGGTATGCAAATGCTTACCCAAAGGTTCCCATGACGCGCGTGGAGACGTGTGTGTCACCTCCGTGTTGGATCCTGGCCAGACCGAAGTCTGAAACCTGCACACAAGAATAGGGTCGTCGTCGTCTCGGGAGGTAAGCCTACTCGTTGTCGTCCGCAAGAAAGATATCTAATTTGAGAGGAAGAATGAAATCTTTTACCTTTGGCTCGAAGTTGTAGTCCAGGAGGATGTTGGCTGCCTTGACGTCGCGGTGAATAATCTTAGGATCACCTGGTGAAAAGGAGGGAGTTTCAGGCCAGAAGTGAGAAACTGGACAGAGGCGGCAAAGAAACACACGAGGGCCGAGGGCGTGAACTTACAGTCCTCGTGCAGGTACGCCAGCCCCCTGGCCGACCCGAGCGCGATCCTCCACCTTAGCGACCAGCCCAGCGTCGGCTGCTCGGCACCGTGAAGGTGGAACTGGAGCGTCTTGTTGGGCACGTACTCGTAGACGAGCAGGCGCTGGTCGCCGTGGATGCAGTACCCGACGAGCGCGACGAGGTGGCGGTGGTGCACGCGGCTGATGATCTCCACCTCGGCGCGGAACTCGCGGTCGCCCTGCCCGCTCCCGGGCCGCAGCCGCTTGATGGCAACCTCGCCGGCGCCCGGCAGCGTGCCGCGGTACACGTGCCCGAACCCGCCCTGGCCCAGCAGCTTGCCGTCCGAGAACCCGTCCGTCGCCGCCGCCAGGTCAGCGTACGACAACGTGCCGCCCGTCGGCACCGGAGCCCGCGGCGGCGGCGGCGGGTCGAGGGGACTGGACGCCGGGGCCTGCCACGACGAGTGCAGCTGCTGCGAGTGGGTCTGCGGCGGAGGCCGCTCTAAGGGCGCTGATGACGTCTTGGGGTCCGGTGGCTGGCGCGACGATATGGTCGGGGCGCCGTAGATGTTGCCTGACAGGAGAACGCACTACCAGTATGAGAAATGAATGGAGAGTTTCAAGCACAATTGAGATATTTTAGTTTGTAAATGGAAAAAAAGTACTGAATGTAGCATACTACTTTTTAGACGCTGAACTAGCTCCGACCCAACTACCATACATACACGACTACAAGAGAGTTCCCCATTGCAATACTGGCTAACATGGAGGTTGTTAATTCAAGTGAAGGAAAGCAGAAGTCAACGTCAGACAGCATGCTGCAATCTATCTGCATACACCAAAAAGAACCGATTTTTTTCCAAAACATGGACACGTGGGAAGGTGCAACGACGACGATTTATTAACCGAACAGTAAAAAATTATCCAGAAAGAGAACTCTTTGAATCTGATCAGAAAGGCAGTCAGTGTTTGACACATAAAAGCGGAGGAGCAAGAACGCGGATATCTCTAGAGTAGCACACTTGTAGTAGAGTGCCTTTGCCATTTTTCGTCCCCAAGTTTAGCACTTGACGAAAAAGGACGCCGCCGTGACCAAAACCTTCCCGATCATATTACACGTGTCGCCATCGCCACCAACATGTACACTACTACTACACTTGGCTAAGGTGGCGTCACCGTTCCGGCGCACGACCAAAGTGCGCGTCGTGATGCGTCCAAATCGCGGGGCCGGCGCGTGGACGTGCGCGACTTCCTATTACTACGTCGCATGACGCGCGCGCGCACTCACTTGGGCACGCACGACCGGAGCAGCAGCAGCTAACGAGGCGTTGCACTCGTACCGGCCGGCCGGCCGGCGCGACGGCATCGTGTAATAGTTAAGCGTTTTTTGAGACAATGAAGTGTTGGTACTGTATTGTACGTACCCGGCGGCGAGGAGCGACGACGGCCGCCGCGGCGCTGGCGGCGCTTCTTCAGGCAGAAGTAGACGAGCCCGGCGAGGAGGCCGAGCACGACCACTGTCGCCACGGCCACGGAGACGCCGATCACGGCCCCAGAAGAGGACGAAGACGGTGAGTCCCCCGGTGGTGGCGGTGGCGATGTCGACGGGCCAAGAGGTGAGAAAAATGGTGCTGCAGGAGGGGTGGTGCTGCTTGGACTTGGTGGCGACGGCGTAACTCCAGGAGGAGATGGCGTCACCGGTGACGGAGAGAACGGTTGCACGGGAGGCGCTGGTGCATCTGGTGTCAGGGGAGATGATGGTGGCATTACTGGCGGCGATGGTGGTAACGTTGGGGGAGATGGAGATGACCTCGGTGGCTCTGGCGTCGCCGGAGAAGGAGGGGATGGCCTCGGTGGCCCTGGTGTCACGGGAGAAGGCAGTGGCGGCACTGGTGTCGATGGGGATGGAGGTGAAGGCAATGGTGGAGATGGCGTGGGCGTCACAGGAGAAGGTGGTGAAGGCAATGGTGGCGCCGGCAACGGTGGAGAAGGTGCGTCAGGGGAGGGCGTCGGTGGTAGTGGTGTCACCGGAGCAGGTGGCGATGGTGTCGGTGGTATTGGCACCGCAGGAGACGGTGGCAAGGGCGTAGATGGTGGAGGCGCCGTAGGGGACGGCGGTAATGGTGCAGGCGTCGCCGGTGGCGATGGGATCGGTGGAGAAGGATCAGGGATTGCTGGTGGTGATGGCATGGGCGGTGCGGGGTCTGGCGTCGCCGGTGGCGGCGGTATGGGCGGTGCGGGGTCTGGCGTCGCGGGTGGCGACGGCATGGGCGGTGCGGGGTCTGGCGTCGCGGGTGGCGACGGCATGGGCGGTGCGGGGTCTGGCGTCGCTGGTGGTGACGGCATGGGCGGCGGAGGGTCAGGCGTCCCTGGTGGTGATGGTATGGGCGGCAAAGGATCAGGCGTCGCCGGCGACGGCATGGTAGGTGATGGCGTGGGGATCACTGGCGGCGACGGAGTAGGCCCTGGTGGTGCAGGGATTGGAGGCGGTGACGGCGCCGGTCCTGATGGCGCAGGGATAGCTGGCGGCAATGGAGTGGGTCCCGGTGGCGTAGGGACCTGTGGTGGAGATGGCGTGGGACCTGATGGTGCAGGGATCACAGGCGGCGATGGCGTGGGACCTGGCGACGGCGGCGGTGCGGATGGTGGTGGCATCACAGGTGGAGGAGATGGGGATGGCGCTGACGGCGATGGCGTCACTGGTGCCGGTGGAGAAGGAACAGGTGGCTGCGGTGGAGGAGAAGACGGTGGCGGCGCAGCCGGTGTCACAGGTGCCTCTGGTGGAGGAAAAGACGGTGGCGGAGCAGCCGGTGTGGCAGGCGCCTCTGGTGGAGGAAACGACGGCGGCGGAGCAGCCGGTGCCACAGGTGCCTCTGGTGGAGGAAAAGACGGCGGCGGAGCAGCCGGTGTCACAGGTGCCTCTGGTGGTGGAAACGACGGCGGTGGAGCAGCCGGTGTCACAGGTGCCTCTGGTGGAGGAAAAGACGGTGGCGGAGCAACCGGTGCCGGAAGCGGCTCTGGGGGTGGAGAAGAAGGCGGCGTCGCCGTTGGCGTCACTGGTGGCTGTTGCGGCGGAGGCAAGGACGTCGGCGGCGGCGTCACTGGCGGTGACTTCGGGGGCGGCGACGAAGGCGGAGGATCGTCTGGAACCACCGGTGGCAGCGGAGTATCAGGAGTCGAGGGTGGCGGAAAAACCGGCGGAGCAGATGGCGTTGTCGGCGGCGTCGCGGGGGGTGGAAAGGCCGGCGGAGCAGCAGGAGGCGCCGGAGGCAACGTGGGAGGAGGAAACTCCGGTGGTGGAGCAGCAGGGGTCACCGGTGGCGGCAGCGACGGTGAAGATGGCCGGGCCGCAGCTGGCGCCACGGGCGACGGTTCCGGAGGCGGAGACGACGCCGGCGGAACAGGCGGCGGCAGAGTTGGTGGTGTCTGCGGCGGCGGAGCAGCCGGTGCGACGGGTGGTGCAGTTGGCGTCGGCGTCGGACCTGCAGGGGGCGGGGAACCAACAGAAGGAAGTGAAGGATCGGGATTTATAGGAGGAGCTTGTGGCGGCGGGTCGGGGTTTGTAGGTGCAGGAGGCGGTGACGTGAACGGAGCTGACGGAGGCGTCGGCTCGGATGGCTGCGGCGGGCTGGCGTCTGACATGGCAGCTCGCGGCGACGGACTGCACCGTCAACTCTCCGCGCGCTCTCCCGTGAACACGTACGAGGAAGCGGAAGACAGATGCATATATGGTTTAGAAAGATGGAGATGGTGATGGAGAGATAAGCACCCCGGATTCTGTTTATTTTGTAGTAGATAAATAAATGAACATTGAAGCAAACGAGAGTTTGTTAAGATTTTGCTAATCGTATCGTAGCCCGTCGCAGTGCCTTCCGCCAAACATCTCCGGCCGTTTCCCTCCAGATATCTTAACTGTCACAGTTAACAAACTAACCAAAAAAAAAAAATCTCCTCCAGATTGGTTATTCAGATAACATAACAAACTTTTTCAGTATATATCGCACGGCAGGGACCAACGCTGCATTGCTGTTTACATCTCTGAACATAGAAATAAGAATGTCGCCCAACAATCTTAGACCACGATGCTGATTACAATCTCTTGTTGCGACATAGTACTAGCTAGTATCCTGGTGGGGACTGTATCAAAGTGCCATTGTTGGGTCCTGTGAAGTGTTAATTAATCTGTGCCAACATTGTCTACAAGTCAATCTTTTTCAGTTGACATTCAGACATGAACAAGCATTAGTTTGCTGACACCCAGTATTCAGACAAGTGGACAAACCTATGCGACCTGAAGTTCAGTTCATAGTTGACCACAAAAATGAAATTTGCTTGACCAGGATGCGCAATGGGCACGCACAAGTTATTCAGCATCGATCGCCAGATCATTGCGGGTTGAATATTTTATTCTTGTTACTTAATAGCAGCATGGATCAGTGCTGATCATGTTTGGCAGATAACCAGTAGTAGCGAGCATCACTACTACTAGCTGCTAGCCTGCTAGTACCTGGCAAATTAAGTAAA
Source organism: Oropetium thomaeum (assembly GCA_001182835.1). Classification (NCBI taxonomy): domain Eukaryota; kingdom Viridiplantae; phylum Streptophyta; class Magnoliopsida; order Poales; family Poaceae; genus Oropetium; species Oropetium thomaeum. Next base: position 1,477,906 of record LFJQ01000010.1, read on the forward strand.
TTGATGTATAAAAGCTAGTGCAGAGAAGAATATTATCTAGGACATGATTTTTAGCTGAAATGTCAACTATTTTTCATGTGAACATTTTCAGTAAATAGGATCCTTTGGTATCACTATTGTGCCATTTTATCTGCAACAGTTCCCTTTTTTAAGTCCACCATCTTCAACAGGACCCAAATTACATGCCTGATGCATTCAGCAGCATCTAGCATCGCGGAGACTGAACTGACAGACTCTAAAGAACAAATTACAAGTAGGCGTCGTATCTGGTACAAACCGAAGGTGTGGTGCAACTATGGAAACTTTCGATCCAAGCCGCTGCTTGTCCATCCGATGGCAAACAGAGATAATGATGGTCATTTTCCAATTAAACGCCCGCAGCGATCAAACTTTCCAGCAGAATGACGTTTCCTCTGCTTTCCGCGCACGAGAATCGCACGTAGGCCTGCCCTTTCGTATCCTGCACGAGAGTCGCCACCGCCAGTTCGTCCTCCGCCGCGCGGCCGCGAGTCATCGCCAGGAGCTGTACGCGAGGGGGCACCCGGAGCGGCGAGGCGGGGACTCGGCCTCCCTCCGCCTCCACCTCGCCACTCCGGCCCGCTCCCCACCGCGGCTGGGTCCCCTCCTCGCCGCTCCGGCCCGCTCCCCACCGCGGCTGCGTCCCCTCCTCGCCGCTCTGGCCCGCTCCCCACCGCGGCCGCATCCCCTCCTCGCCGCTCCGGCCCGCTCCCTACCGCGGCCGCGTCCCCTTCTCGCCGCTCCGGCCCGCTCCCCACCGCGGCCGCGTCCCCTCCTCGTCGCTCCGACCCGCCGGGCTGCGCCTCTCGTCGTAGTGTCTCCCAACCGCGGCCGAGTCCCCGCCTCGCCGCTCCGGAGCGCCGGGCTGCGCCTCTCGCCCCGCCTCGCCGCTCCATGTTCTTGTGATCATACCTGATGGACAGGTAACATGTTCGTAATAGCAGCAAATTACTTCGGCATTATGTGTCTTACCTGAGTTTTGTTGTAGGTTACCACCACTAATTCAAATGATCGAAGATTAAGTCCACAGGAACCAAATGCCCAGATCAGGATGACAAGCTTTACTTCAAAAAAAGATTGGTTCCAGTCTTTTTTGTACATTCTTACAGGATGATAATGCTCATTTCAATTTGCTGCCCTTTTTTTCCTTAGGCATCTGATCCTTCAAATGGCCAGCTTTCTATCAGGGAGTCTCCAATACATGTGAGTGGTTCATTATAGGAGACATTATAGGAGATAACTGAATTGGCTCTACCACTCTTAACTTTCAGGTCCATGACGTCTGTGATTAGTCCTGGCCTCATGATTTTGTCACTGACAGGACACTCACCCTCAGCATCTTGGCAACCATCGACATGGAGGGCCTACACTTCAGCATCTTGGCAACCATCGACATGGATACCTGTGAATTTGAATGAAATAGTACTGCTTGATGTTGTCCAGAAATATTATAGTTAGAATATAGCACTGATCTTTTTGTACCTGGAAAAGGTGTAATTTAGGTGCTTGGTCAGGATTGTGGTCTTCAGTGTTCAGATGTATATCAATTTGATACAATGAAATGAGATTGTAAATTTCATATTATGAAATATACATGGATGTTTGAAATGCAGATCTCTTATATTGAATATGAGCATGCTTTAGTGCCTTTTTTGTGCTTGCAACTTTCTGTCATTATGCCATTTATTTGGAAGCAGATTGCCAAATGGAATGTTAAATTGGTTCCTATCTGGCCCATTCTCAAACAACAAGCTCAAATGTAAGATAATACAAACTATGAACAGGATGATGATCGAATGTTTAAAATATAACAAAGACTCCAGGTTAAAGGTGATTAGAATACAAAGTCAAAATGACACACTGCATGGTAACAAAGATAATTAGAATACAAAATAGTGCTGCCAGCTTATGGAAACTAGCTTGTTGGGCAATTTCGTGCATCATGATCCACTACAAGCTTGCATTTTCCACACTTTCGTTTTCTTGGTGCCTTCTCCTCCTTGCTCTTCTTAATTCTTTTACATCGTCCCTTGGACTTGATATCATTTGGTGGATGTATCTCAACTTCATGTGGAATTTTGCTACCAAGGAACGATTCGAACTCATCCTGTTTATTAAGTGCAGCAGCAGGAACGATCTTTTGAAGAGGTTCTACAAGGTTGGATAAACTAGAATATAAAAACTCCATCCCTTGTTCAGAGTTCTTGGCCATCTGGATAAGATCTTCAAACTTATTGCGTGAATCTGAAATTTTTTTCCGCATTGCCACCTCCATAGGATCCTTTGCCTTTTCATCTAGAAGGTTACCTTCGTCATCGAAGAACAGTTCTCTATGAAATTAAAGATCTGATCAGCACTATTGCACATAGAAAATAATGCAACCATAGAAAACAAAACATCCGTATAAACTCACCTTTTACATCTTTTCTCCCATCTCTTCATAATATAAGTCGACGGTATCTCATTATGCTTCTCGGCTCTAAGCACTTGTATTATATGACGACATGGGATGCCATAGGACTCATGAAACTTACAAGAGCACGTACAAAATATGTTTGACTTGTTCAGCTCAACCACTCGATCTTTTCCAGATAGGCTGCTGATGGTGACACATTTTATATCGTCAGACTCTGAAATGCCTTGGATAATGCAATCGTCTCTTGCAGCTACGATTTCTTTCTGAAACTTACTGAAAACTTCATGTGTATATGTTACACTACATTGCTTCTCCATGGGCCATGGTGTCATCAATTTAGGAGTGGTGTGCAGACTTGCATTGTCGGCTTTCAACTCCTCTTCGCGTTGGCACTCCAAGGCTGTGTCAAACCTTAGCCAGAACTCAACGAAGCACAATTTTCTGTGAATGAAACGATTGAAAAAAGAATTTGCACTCTCTGACCGTGATGTAGTCCTAAGGATTCCTGCTAGAGGTATGTCCATAAAGTATGCTGGAATCCATGATTTACGAATGGCAAACTTTGTGGAAAACCAATCATTTCCGATGAGATCAAAATCTGTTATGATAGAATTCCATTGTGACACAAATTCATCTGAATTCTCGGAGCCCCAAACACACTTGTTTAGTCTATCCCAAAACTTGTCATCCGCTCTTATAGAGGGACCGACCTTCTCAGGTACCTTTTCCATGATATGCCACATGCAAAGTCTATGATGTGTATCTGGTAGAATGTCAGCAATAGCAGCCTTCATGCTCGCATCTTCATCTGTTATTATTAGATGAGGTGCTACACCACCCATAGCCTTAAGAAAGGTCTGAAACAACCACACATATGACTCGACCTTTTCATCTGCTAAGAATGCTGCCCCAAGGAAAACATTTTGCAAGTGATGATTGACTCCAGTGAATGGCACAAACTTCATGTTATACTGGTTAGTGGTATATGTTGAATCTACTGAAACCACATCACCAAAAACACTATAGTTTTTCCTGCATAAAGCATCTGCCCAAAATACACGAACAAGTTGTCCTTGCTCATCCACCATGAAGTCATAAAAGAAGGCAGGATTTACTTCCTTCTTTCGCTCAAGCTGCCCCACAAACATTTGTGCATCTGCATCTTTGATTTTGGTTCTGAGGTCACGGTAATAATTTTTCAAATCCCTCAGCGTGCACCCAACATTTTGAAACCCACCCTCACTGACATGGAGAAGTCGATATGCCTGTGAGGTACCAATGCTAGCCTTATGACAATTGAACAAAGTACTTTTTGCCCTCTCACTAACATTACGGTTGGATCTTAGCAAATGCCTCTTATCTGGTGACACAAAACCATGGTTGTGCTCCTCAACCACTGAAGCTATCCGATACTTCTTGTCATTGTCAAGCTTGACAACAATATGTGCCGCACAACCACATCTAGTTTCCATCACATTATGTGTCTTTCTTTTTTTTTCAGATTCATCGCTAACATTTTTTACTTTCTCTTTTCTGTACCCTTCCCTTGAACAATAATACCGCTTGGTTAATATTTCCTCATTTTCCTTCTTATGCTGACCAACACGAACAGAGAAACCAGCTTCATGTGCATACAATTTGTAAAATTTCTCCACATCTACTAGCGTATCAAAGATCATTCCAACCTTAGGCTTCAAATGTTCTTTGCAATTTATATTGACTGTGTCACTTGTACAAGAGACCTGCAGAAGTGAAAAATTGTATGATCAACAAACCAGATAGTACTAGTTAAACATGTTTACTATGCAAAATCTTATGAAAAAGGAAATGTATCTGCAATACTTGACATGCTACTTCTAGAAAAATAGACACTCATGCCAAAAACCCTAAGAGCATGATCAAAGATTTTTGCCGACTCACTGTACTCAGAGAAGATTTTGGCTGCGGTGTGCTTGGATGTTCAAGGTGGGCTCCAATACCGGCGTCGACGGCGTTGATGGTGATGACTGCAGGCTCCATCGCAGACGCAGACTCAACGTGAGTTCCAACTTCGGCGTCGACGGTGATGAGGGCATGATCCATAGCGGCAGGCTCCATCGCAGACTCGGGTGAACCTCGGCCGGAATCCATGATCAGCACGACGAGCGGCGCCCCTCCAGCAGAATGACGACAGGTGCGGAGGCCCAACCAGGCGCGCAAGCAGGGGCGACGCGGCCTGGCGCGCACGTGCGGCCGGCGGGCGACCAACGTGCTGCACCGGAGCAAAAGCGGGCGACCAGCCGTATCACATCCTCATCGTCGACATGCGTAATCGGCACGCGCCAGGAGCTGCGGCGGCGTGTCGCCGCGCGGATGCCGTTCGTGTACAGCTCCGGGTGCCCCCTCGCGTACAGCTCCTGGCGATGACTCGCGGCCGCGCGGCGGAGGACGAACTGGCGGCGGCGACTCTCGTGCAGGATACGAAAGGGCAGGCCTACGTGCGATTCTCGTGCGCGGAAAGCAGAGGAAACGTCATTCTGCTGGAAAGTTTGATCGCTGCGGGCGTTTAATTGGAAAATGACCATCATTATCTCTGTTTGCCATCGGATGGACAAGCAGCGGCTTGGATCGAAAGTTTCCATAGTTGCACCACACCTTCGGTTTGCACCAGATACGACAACATTTGTTTCCTCAAACTGCATCCCGTACAAAACATTTACAAAGTCGAAGAAGTTAGGCCTGGGAACAAGCCTAAATACTGTTAAAACAGAGAAGCCTACCTGGGAACTGAGGAATTGGAAGCAGAGAAGAACAGATCGAGAGGGGAAGGAAGACAGGCTGAATGGAGAGGAATATTGAGTACTGAATGACCAGTATAGTCAGCCATGACAGATCAAGTCTGAAGACTTGGGCTGAATGAAGGAGAATACTATTGATTAGGGTAGTCATCGTAATCAGATTGGCAGTACCCGTAGGACCTGCATCGTAAGTTACGCTAAAGTCCATATGTCCTCCCTCTCCCTGCGTACAGTAGTGCGTTTCTGAAGGTCCATACTATATCGAAGATGGTTCCCATCTAACTGATTTTTTTAGAAAATAGATTAAAATCCGGCCTCGATGTATACAACGTCCACATTATTACAATGTCTAGCATAATATGCTGGTAAGTAAGTAAAACAAAACAAACAGCCTAAGCCAATCTATTATTATGTTTCCACCCAAAATTAACCTGCTCCAGAGCGATAATCTCCAAGGTTTTACTCGTCTTTGTTAGCAAGACCTTTGTTGCGTTATCCCGCTGTAGTTGCGACCAAAAACGTAACTAGTATGTTCCTCTGAAAAAAGCCTGCATATACAAGGAACATTATGATTTATTAAAATAAACATCATTGCGATATCGCCATATTGCCCAGACAAGTGCAGCGACCCCCACTAACGTAATTAACTTATCATTTTTATCTAGATTAGATAGCCAATTCCCAAACATGTGGGATATAGATCTAGGTGGGGTTAAAATAGTAGCTAGAAAAGCTACTTGCCACAACTGTTTGCCATGGTGACAATCTAAAAAGATGCTTAATTGTCTCGTCACAGTTGCAGAAGCAGCACTTTGGGCTGCCTTTCCAGTTTTTCCTTATTAGATTACCTTCAGTAAGAATTACTCCTTTGGAGAAACCACAGGAATATCTTAATTTTAAGAGGGATTTTTAATTTCTAAATTACTTTTTGGCGGAAAGGAGTATTTTGGTTAAGCATATGAAGATACATAGAGCGTACTATGAACCCACTATTATGTAATCTCCATACGAAAGTATCTCGCTCTTCTCCTAAGTTGAAGTTAATTATCTGGGCGACTAATTCATGCCAATCCCGTAATTTATCTCCCACCAAAGCTCTTCTGAACGAGACATTTAACGGTTCAGAAGCTAATACACGCGCAACAGTTGCATGCAGATTGTGAGTAATATTGTATAATGCTGGGAAACGAACTTTAAAAGATGATTCACCTACCCATACATCCTCCCAAAATCTTGTCTGGGTCCCATTATGTACATTGAAGGACCCACAAGCCAAGACCTCATATTTAGGGGGTGTTTGGCATGGCTCTGCTCCACGACAGAGCAGCTCCACTCCAGAACTCCAGGGAGCAGCTGCTCTGCTGTGGAGTTGGAGCTGTATATTGAGGTGTTTGGCTACAAGGTTGCCTTCAGCTCCAAGTTACATGGTAGTGAGGGTGTAAGGACATTTTTACCCTTGGATGTAACTTAAGCACATGTAATGAAACGTATATTATTTGAAAAGACTTTTTTAAAGAATATAATAATTAATTTTAAAACTTAATAAAAAATTAATTTGATTTTGACATTGTGCCAAATTTCAAATTTTGATTTCGCAAAATTTGCCATGATTGTGCCTATATTTGTAACACATTTTCAGTCAAGTATCTCAAGCAACAATTATATCAAACATAAATATATAATAGTCTCCATTTTCCAACGACGAAATAAACTCCAAAATATTATAAGTCCATGATATTTGACCAACTGAAATGCAAATCTTTTAGATCCTAAATTATTACAAGTCCATAGTTTACTACGCAAAGAAGATCACTTTCACTCACACATTCCACGCAAGTGAAAGAGATGTTGCTACATTATCACGAAACATGTCCATTGTTTGAAATAAGAAACATCTCTGTTGTTCCTGTTCCTTCATCAACATATGGAAGTTCTAAACCATGTTGACCAAAGTCGACATTGTAATCGACAACATGATAAACACAACGAAGCCCCACAACAGAGTTAGCAAGCCAAACATCGGTTTGTCATTGATTAGAACACAAAAATAAATTATTCAGATCATGATTCGAACAACCTGAGAGTTAAATGACACATTACATACTACACATCATATACTGGTGCAAATGGTACACTTGAACTGTAAGGCATACTGTGTTAACTAAATCAACTCCAATCTCAAAATGAATATCGCTAACTATCTGTCATCTTCTTCCCTGCCTCTCTATCCAATCTAATTCAAGACCCAGAAAATAACCAAAGATGTCAACTACTAAGCATAGTCAATTGCAAGTCGGCCGGTTGGTTTGCTTCTCTCTGCCAACGCATGAAAAAGAGCAATGGAGCAGAAGACACAAACCTGAAGTAGGGGGCAGAGCGACGCCGGGGGGGGGGTGCGGAGCGGCGGGCGGCAGACGGCAGGCGGGGGCGGGGCCCCGCGGGGGGGGGGGCAAAGCGGCGGCCCGGGGAAGGCGGAGCGGGGGCCGGGGGGAGGGGGGCGTGGGCTGAGCGGCCGACGGCCACGGCGGGGGGGGGGGAGGCGGAGCGGGGGGCGGGGAGCGGCGAGGGAGGCAGAGCGGCGGGCCAGGAGGGGGGGGGGGCAGAGCGCCGGGCGGGGGAGGCGGAGCGACGGGTGGGAAGGGGGGGTGCAGAGCGGCAGGCGCGGGGGGCCAGAGCGGTGGGCGGGCGGGGGGGGGGGGGGCGGGCGGAGCTCTGCGCGGGAGGTTGGGGCAGACGGGTGAAGGGGTAAGGAAAGAAACAGAACGAATCGTTTTTTTGTGTAACCAGTGGCAAAGGTGGGTAATTACCCTACAACTCCGAGGGAAGGTCTATCTTAAGGATTTTTGGAGTGGGGAAAGAGGTGCTCCAGAAAAATGAACTGGGGCTCCACCAGCTCCATGGAGTTGGGTTGCTCTATCTTTTTTTAGAGTTTGGGTGTTTGGCTGAAAAAAGGCTGCTCCTCCATAGAGTTTTGGAGTGCAGCCATGCCAAACACCCCCTTAACCTTCATCAGACCATGCCAAAAAATGGGAGTCATTTGGTTTGGCTTGTACTTGTGTTCAAGATTTGTTGCTCAGATATTTATTACTAAGCATGGTTTGCCACAACCCCTGCGTATTAAGCAAGTTTACAATCCATTTGCTTATTAAGCATTTATTTTGGAGCTGCAGATCCAGAATTCCAAGCCCGCCTTGATCCATGGGGCGACAAATGATTTTCCATTTGGCAAGGCGATATTTCTTCCTATCGTGGGCCAATACCAGAGGTGATCAACATCAACGGCCCCCGGAGCTAACAGCACGCAGGAGACGAAACGATCTCCACTTCGCCCGACCCCTGTGGCGTAGAGATGCACGGAGGGTCGGGCCCACGGACGGTTCGGCCTCGCCCGACCTCCCTGAATGGGGGTCAGATTTCCCGCAACTCGACTGATGTGCTCGACCTCACCACGTCGAGGTCGGGAGACCGCACGAGGGTACGCCTCGCCCAACCCCAGGGCCGGACGAACCGCCTCGCCCAACCCCAGCGTCAGACGAACAGCCTACCACCACGAGGATGGGTAGGCCGCGGACTGTTGAGCAATAGATACCTGTGACTTTCACGCCCACGGACGGATGAGGACAACCACTGCTCAAGCAAGTGGGCAGTAAATACGCACGATGCATACCAGGTGAAGGACTGTCACTGTTCTAACAACTCCTGTCAGAGCCCACTCCCCTACTAGGATGGGACACTCCTGAGCGACGGCTCGACGAATGCAGGGGCAATGACGACAGCGCCACTCCGCCGACCCCTGTCGAAAGGCATCCCTCCATACGGGTGGGACACTTCTGATTGACGGGCACTCCCAACACTGCCGGACTGGAGGTGCGCTGCCACACCGATGACGCCGCCCACAGCGGCAAGCTCGAAGCCCAAGGAGTGCCGGCAGGCTTGACTTGGAGCGTGCAGCCATGATCACCGCTCCGCCATCTCTCCCTCAATCTCTCCCTCTTTCTCTCTCTACACCACCGTGCAACCCAGGTCTCGCCCCTTGCGGTATAAAAGGGGAAGACCCGAGACCTCACACAAGATAGACAAAAAAAAAAACCACGCACCTTCATTCACCAAGAGACTTGGGACGCCCTCCCTCTCTCGCCCGTTTGTAACCCCCTCATACAAACAACGCAAGTAACACGAGCAGGTCGAGACTGGACGTAGGGCGTGATTACCCGAACCAGTATAAACCCTTGTGTCCTCTTTTGAACCATCCGACCTCCAAAACGCGCATCCCTCGATAATTACTAGCCGGTGGTAACGAACACCGACACTTTCTTTCTGAGTTACCTTGCCAGAAAAATCTTGATCTAAATTTTTCTAGTTTTTTAAGCACTCCTTTAGGTATCTCAAAAAATGACATCATAAACATGGGTAGGCTACTATGCACCGAATTTAGGAGTATTAATCTACCTCCATAAGATAAGTGCTTAGCTTTCCAGCAACTCAACCTTTTTTCAAAACGTTCCACCACTTTTCTCCGGTCTACATTGAAGAGTTGTCTATAGTGCATTGGGATCCCCAGATAACGAAAGGGATATTCCCCTGCCTTGCAACCAAAGAGTTCGATATATTCATCTTCAAACTCCTTAGCAGCGCCATAGCAAAAAATTTCACTTTTATGAAAGTTTATTTTTAAACCGGACATCTGTTCAAAGACACTAAGCAAGTGTTTCATGTTGTTAGCTTGCTCTAGGTCATGGTCAAGGAAGATAAAGGTGTCGTCGGCATATTGTAATATGGACAGTCCATCATAACCTAAGTGGGGGATAATTCCCCTTAATCTTTAGCATGTTTGATTAAAATTGCAAGCATATCTACGACGATATTGAATAGAATTGGTGACATTGGGTCTCCTTGACGTACCCCCTTTTTGTTTGAAAGTAGTGACCAACATCGTCATTGACTTTGATCCCTACACTGCCACCCATGACCATTCCTTCAATCCATCTACACCACTTAGGGGAGAACCCTTCCATCCGTAGTGTTTGTTGAAGGAAAAACCATTTTACTTTATCAGAGGCCTTTTCAAAGTCAATCTTGAAAATTACCCCATCCGGTCTTTTAGTGTGTAATTCATGAATGGTCTCATGTAAAATCACTACCCCCTCCATAATATTCCTACCTGGCATGAAAGCGGTTTGTGAGGGGCTCACCACAGTCTGGGCTACCTTGTTTAATCTATTTGTGCCAACCTTCGTAAATATCTTGAAGCTGACATTTAGAACACAAATTGGTCTATATTGTTGTATTTGTTTAGCATCATGAATCTTAGGTATAAGGGTGGCGATCCTAAAATTGAGGCTATAAAGTGATAATTGTTCTTCGTGGAAGTCATTGAATAGGGCCATTAGATCCCCTTTTATGACTTCCCAAAAGACTTGATAAAATTCTGCTGGAAAGCTGTCTGGGCAGGGGGCTTTATTGTGTCCCATCTGAAAAACCGCTTCTTTTGTCTCGGTTTCAGAGAAGGCAGAAACCAAATTCCGTTCTCCTCTTCAGAAACCTGTGGAATATCATCAATTTGATTTTCCACAAGTGTAATGTGTGACTCTTCAGGTTGGCCGAACAGATTTTTATAATAATTAGTTATGTACTTTTTAAGTTCGGTGTTCCCAACTATCACATCATCTTTTTGTTCTAATCTGAAGATGTGTTGTTTACGGTGCTTGCCATTAGCTACGAGGTGAAAGAACCGAGTGTTATTATCTCCGTATAACAGGTTGTTCACTTTCGCTCTTTCATACCATTATCTCTTCCTCGCAGAGAAGGGAGACTAATCTCTCCTTTAGGTAGTGTTTAAGATTAATTTCCTTATCCGATAAAAGGAAGGTTTCCGCCTTTTTATCTAAAGCGTCCAACATCGAAATTAGCCTTTTCTTTTCTTTTCTGTAGTGGCCTGCCGTATGCTTAGCCCAACCTCACAGGTATTGCCTAAATGATGGCCGCTCCAGGTTACAGGCGCGTTGATGCCCCGACCATGATGCAACTTGTGGTCCCTGAATACATATAAATTTCGTAGAATGAGGAGCTTCAGTTTGGTACAACCACCAGCGATCTGAATTTGTGTTCTTGAAAATGTTAGTAGCTTCTCCTAAAAGATAATGCTGCAGCTGCACTAATCTGTCTGAAAAGTAGGCTAGCATATCAGTCAAGTTGCTGCTGAAGCTCTCTTTTCTGTGAGCTGCTGTACACTAATCTGGGCACACCTGAACAATCTTGTGATCCAGCTCGTTAAATGACGGTTTGGTTTTTGATCGATGATCTCGCTTACTGGGTAGTGATCTATGAAGAGATAAGTGTGCAGTTCAGTGGGATTATTAGTAATACAACGCATCTTAAATCTGAATGTCAACTGGAACTTGTAGAGCTTAGCAGTGTTTACTTGCAACACTACTACTAAAATCTTGTACTGTACCAGTAAAGTTTTCTTTTTTTGAGACTACTGTAGCAGTATGGTGCTATAATACTAGCTGTAAGTGGGCTTTGGGCTCTGCATTCTGCAGGTAACAATGCATCCTTCCTGGGCCTGCATCGCCATAATTCAGGTGGTCCTCTCGCTAATCATGCATTCAAGCTCAATGATGATTTCACCTAATGATGATGGTAAGCTTTACAGCAAGGAAGCGAGATAAAGAAAAAATTAAATCCTTCTTAGTACTTTTCTTTTTGAAAAAAGAGGTTAATCATAGGGGTTAGGAACCCGGGAACAACTTGACGCCAGCATATTTTTCCTTTCATTAGCTTAGCGTTCACTCTGGTTCTGTACTCATAAAAAGGAGAAATATATCTGAGTTCAGTATATAGCGTTGTAGATTCCCAAGTGTCTAGGCCAAAAGCTCGATATATAGTGACCACTTAACCACTTCGACCTCTCCCGCTCGCACGCACTGACGCACACCTGCCTCTGCTGCTGCCCTCTCCTGCGCTGCTCTTTAGCTCCTGTCACGGCCATCCATGGACATGGACAGCGAGGAAGCGTCGACGCTGACGACCCACTCCTCCTACTTCTCAGGCTGCATGTCGTCCCCGGCGTGGCTGCCGCCGGGCGTGCGCCGCAGCCCCGCGCGCTTCCATCTGCTCGCCCGCGACGACGACGCGGGCCGCGGCCGGCGGCCGTGGCGGGCGCTGCTGCGGAGGCTGGTGCGGGAGAGCAAGAGCTTCTGCTGCAGTCCCAGCAGAGCGCCGCCCGTTGTCGCCTCCACCTTCAAGTACGACGCCGACAGCTACGCCAAGAACTTCGACGACGGGCTCTGCTGCTGGCAGCTGGCCTGCGCCGCTGGCCCCCCGCCGTCGCCGCTGGCGCCGAGCCGGCGGCCGCCGCCTGCGGCTCAACGATCTGCCGGCGGAGAAGGCCAGCTAGCTTAATTAGGTTCTTGCTGCTGAACCATTTGTTACCTGCTGCTGCGGTGGTGGTGGTTGCTGCGCCGGTGTCGCGGACCATTGCTCCACCAGTCGCTGCTTGTACAGAGAGCGAGGACGATGGAGATCGTCACAACAGGAGTTATTGCAAATTCTCTACAGTATCCGCGTCTCTCTCGTTCTCAATTATCCTTTCAAATCATTCATGGCGACCATGAATTTGATCGGAGAAACGAAAAACTCAAAGTCACTGTCAGTGCACAACCGACTGAAAAGAATACTAATACTACTAGTATGTTTGGAGAGAATGAGTGAGTGTGGCGAGAAGAATTGTTTAAGCCCGCAAAAAAGCAACGTGGTGCAGATCAACCACCTGGGGAAAATCATGCGCTAATTAACCATAGTTCCGACGCAATCGGGCGACGCGCGCGATCAATATAAATAAAATGGCAACACTATCGGTATCGGTGAGATCATACAGTCAACACTAATCTCGAGTAGTACTATACTACTAAACCGCGGGTGATTCGATGGAATTGCATTTGATGTGTTAGGAATGGGCGGTACTGCCGCTTGTTAATTATTCCGTCCGTCCCATAAACATCCGTTTAGTTATTCAAGACACAAAGATTAAGTAGAGAGTTGAATTCATTTAATTTACATAGATAACACCACATATTTATTATTTGATTGTGGTCCTCTCCCATTAACGCGTTTATAGAGATTGATATAATGTTTGTGGCTCCTCCAATAAATGCATGTTTGAAACTATTCTCCTTTCTTATATAATTTAACTCTCATTTTAAATGCTGCCGTCTTAATTATATCTAAATAACAGTAGATTATATGGATAAGTTTGGAAATTATTTTTTCTCCCAATGTACGAATGTTTATGGGACGGAGGGAGTAATTAAAAAGCGAGGCAAGGCGCACGCACACGCGCCTTCCTTGCTTGTAAAGCGAGGCAACCAACATTCTGGTGAGTGGTGAAGTAGAGGAGGAAGAATGTGAAGGAGAGGGTTCCCTTTTGGATCCTCGACGCCCTGTTTGGTCTTATCCGCCCTGACCTGGCATTTCCGGCACGGCGCATCGCTGGTGGCACCAAGAGCAGAGCGGTTTGGTTGGTTGGTTCTGAATTTTCTCCTGATGCCGAGGTATCTGAAACTGAACCGCAAGGCCAAGTGGCACAATGCTTTGGTTGCCTGAAAAAAAAAAAATTCTGGGCGTCAAATTTGTGACTGCGGTAGATGGGGCTTGAGTTTTGAAGATCGAAATAGAGCGTCCAAAAATCTCCAGATGCGCATGCGCAGGACGTATCTGCGTGGCTCCTTCTTGTGAGGCGCACCTGCTGAAGAAGAATGTCTTGTCAGGTCAGCTCATATGGCAGTGCTGAGTGCCAAGCGAGCCAACCCAAAATAATTGGAGCAACCTGGACCTCTCACTCTCTCAGCTTTGCTGGAGATGGTGCGTGTTGATTTCGTTTTGAATGGGTGCCCCAAATATTGCAGGCAACCATATTCGGTACGGATCCGACTCCTCGGCAGTCACTTCGCGGCAGTCGCTCGAGCAGTCGGGCTCCATACCGTTCAATCTCCACTAAGTCATCCTACGGTTGTTGGTGAATGCCCTCACGGGTCACGCACATTTGATTACAGGTTTAAATCATTTAGGCATCTAAAAATCATTGCATTTTTTTCTGGTGGCAGTGCAAACCTATTGACAACCATTTGAGCTGAAAAAAGTGTAAAATATTTGTTCGATTTTGATTTAGAATTTTTCTCAATTGAGCAGTCTGCTACACTGTTTAAGTTTTTAGGGCAACTAAAACGCTTTATAACAATTTGATAAAATAACTTTTTTTTTACATAGACTATTGGACAAAATTTTGTTGGGGCATCGTCTGTATAAAATTTTTTAATTGCTTCAAAAGGCATAAATTTAAGTCAATTTTGAATTTAAATTTCAACTTATTTGCACATGATGAAGCCATGATGGTACTTTTTTAGCATACATTTATGTTTTTTTATCAAATTTTATAAAATGTTTAGTTATGCTAAAAGCTTAAACAGTGTAATAGACTGCTCATTTAAGAAGAATTTTAATTCAAAATCAAACAAATATTTAGCACTTTTTCTAGTTCAAAAGGTTGTCCATAGATTTGTACTGCCACCAGAAAATGCCATGATTTTTAGAAGCTTAAATGATCTAAATGTGTAATCAAATGTCATGGTATTTGGTATGGGTATACACGTTCTGCAAGTTTGCTTAGGCAAACTAGTACGTGCTGTGCTATGAGCCATTTCACCTAGAGCCGCAGGATGCAAGAGAGGAAAATGAACGGCCAGCAACCGACTGCTGGAGTGACTGCCGAGAAGCGACGGCCGCGGAGTTGGATCCATTCGGTACTACCTTGCAGATGCAGAGTTAAGGGTCAAGCTCTGTTGACCAAAGTGTCGGCCTGTTGTCCCCTGGATGAACCTGCTGGCTGTCGTGTTTTTTTTCTGAAATAATATTAATTTAATTATTAATTTCAAAAATGGGGGTCGATTTGGAAATATTGCAAAAATAGAAGCCTGTCGGCATCCGGAGGACCGACAAGGAGCCTGTCGGCCACCGGAAAACCGATAGCCTATGTGGCGATGACGAGGCGTCGACGTGGCGCGTAGGATCTGAGGAATCGGGCGCAGAGGGACCCGACAGGCACCTATCGGTAAACAGAGGACCGATAGGTCCCCGACCCCTAGGGTTTGTGGCCTGCTGCGGCCTGTCGGGCGAGCTGAACACCGAAAGGGGCCTGTCGGTCCTCTGGTTACCGATAGGCCTATCGGTTATCAGAGAACCGACAGGTTCGCTTCTTCGGAAAAAATAATAATACGATGTTCATTTCACGTTTATACATTTTATGCGTACGTCGTGTGTATGTATTGGATAATACGATTATTTTATTACACATTATAGTGAGAAAAAAATATTATGAAATTTAAAAATATATATGAGAAGTATTAAAATTGTAAAGATACATTACTTGTTCGATAAAGAGTGCGATACAAATACAATACATTCCGTTAAACACTACGGTAAGTGTAGGGTATTGACGATTATTAGTAGCAGACGTAGAGCTAGTGGAAATGAGAAGACGAGGAAGAGCGCTGTTGCGAAGGAGGTTTAGTAGGTCCAGGCTTGTGATGTGGGCATTTACAATACGGGACCTCACACCATATCATATCATCATCTTCAGCGATGAAAATGATAAGATCTTCATTGGATGGTTCAG
The DNA here is from genome assembly GCA_001182835.1 of Oropetium thomaeum. NCBI lineage: Eukaryota > Viridiplantae > Streptophyta > Magnoliopsida > Poales > Poaceae > Oropetium > Oropetium thomaeum. Next base: position 1,493,789 of record LFJQ01000010.1, read on the forward strand.
GAGTCGGAGCATTTAGCAGCTGGGTGAGATCGAAGATTTTGTCTTCCAGGTAGGTGATGAAGTGCCGATACGGATAGATTGCCTCTGGATCAACCCATGCAGTCCATCCGCAATTGTCGCCATCATCATACGACTGTGAAAAAAGTAATATGTTCATGAAAAGGAGTGTTATTGCATAATAAAGAGAGTTCAATGTGAAAGTAAATTAGAAATTCATAGTTACCGCTCTGTATGGACAGCGAAAAAAACGACGACCACTATCCTCGCCGTAGTCCATCGTTTGCACGACAGCATCAGCACCATGTTTACACTTGGGCCATTTCTCCTTCGTAGCATCATATGGTCGCAGAGGGCTGCCTGGACTGAATTCAGACTTGAATTCTAGAGGGAACTCTGGTTTTGGTTCACTAAACCATGTTGGTCCGCCGATGGGAGGAGGGGTTGGAACGGCCCCCCGACCTCCACGACCACGACCTCTACTAGCCATTGATGAAGTTGGGTAGTTTGAAGAAGAGGGGAGGACATGATATATAGAGACGGTGTGCACCACTTTGGATTCCCTAGCGCTACGTGGGAGCACATGTCGGATATCGGAGGACCGAATAGGGTATCGGAGTGGTCATGGCCGACACGTTTCAGCGGCATTAAATAGTGTTTCAGAGACAGACTTTATTGGATTCCTCTGGGACATGTGGGAGCACATGTCGGAGATCAGAGGACCGAATAGGGTATCCGAGTGTTCATGGCCGACACGTTTCAGTGGCATTAAATAGCGTTTCAGAGACAGACTTTATTGGATTCTCTAACGCTATGTGGGAGCGCATGTCGGAGATCGGAGCACCGAATAGGGTATCGGAGTGTTCATGACCGACACGTTTCAGTGGCATTAAATAGCGTTTCAGAGACAGACTTTATTGGATTCCCTGACACTTTGTGGGAGCGCATGTCGGAGAAAGACGTTATATGACAGCACATGACGGAGATAGAAGTACTGAAATACGTAATAGATATCTGATAATGCACATAATCATAATGCAACATAAACATGGTAGAACATAATTATAGTGACACATAAATATATTACAACAGGTATGTTAACATTCAAGCATCACGACGCCGCGTCTTCCGGTGCCTAACGTGCCCTGACGAGTAAGTGAGGTGGTCCGGTGCGTGGCGAGTCCTAGGACCCTCCAAAGGGGTCGACTCCTCCTGCTGCGTGGGCTGAGTTGGTACAGGAGCTCCGGGCATCTGTGAATAACCCTCCACGTCCACGTCGGTCCACGACGTCAACTCGTCGGAAATGGAGCCCGTGACGTTGCTTGTGTGGTGGCCTACAATAAGAGCATTATTAGTTTAACTTAATGAAGCGGTATTTGAAAATATAATATGAATGCAGTGCGGGAAAGAAAAGATGAACCTGCTGGTGCCTGGTAACCAGGTGTCGGAATAAAACCGGTCCCAAAAGGGATGGCTGATGGATCGACGTGGAACTGGGACGGGCCGGGCTCGTGAAAATGAGATGGCCCGGGTTCCTGAAACTGAGATGGACCGGCCTCATGAAAATGAGACGGGCCGGCGTCTAAGTGATGCCGAGAAGAGGAGGGTTCCTGAGAACAGAATGACGGTGCTGCAGAGGCAGGATCGACGGAACCAGTAATTTTTTATAAGATAATATATTTCAATTAATGATTTGAAAACTATGTTTCACTTGTAACAAATTACAGAAATATAGGCGAGTGCGAGGTTGGATTGAACCTGGCTGGGACCGCGGACGCACGTCGTAGGACTGCGAACATGATGAGCACCGAACGACTATGTAAATTGTCGGTGAAAGTTTGCAGCCAAATGTCTCATGCACCAACGACTATGTAAATCTGGCCAAAATGCTTTGTCCGTACTATTCGTTTGCAACATATCAATTGCTGATAATAGACCAGCATTTCGATCATGTATGATGCAAACATCTGGCCTATTTCTAACAACAGCTCTCTTAAGCCACTGAAGGAACCACAACCAAGTTTCGGTCCTCTCGTGCTCCACAAATGCAAATGCAATTGGCACAATCTGATTCTCTCCATCAACCCCAATAGCAGTAAGGATTTGCCCTTTATACTTGCCGGTCAAGAATGTACCATCCACACATAGCACGGATCGGCAGTATCTAAACGCTGCAATCATGCATCCAAATGACCAGAAAGCACGTTGAAGTACCTTGTTACCATCTGCATTGACAAAGTCGTGCCATGCAATTACAGTCCCGCGTTCCGAGCTTGAACAACTTCAAGTAATGCAGGAAGATTATGATATGAATCCTCGTAAGTGCCAAACCTTCTTTCCAATGCTTTCTGTTTCGCCCTCCATGCCATATCATACGATATGTCGTACCCATATCTGTTCTGTATACTATGCATGATAGCAAAGGGAGATATTGCAGTCTTTTGCACTATCTCTGAATACAGTACATCAGCAACAAATTTTGCTGTCATATTTCTATGTTTCAGAAGAGTATTTCTTAACATACACGAGTGAGGCACCACGATAGAGACAACAAATGATGTCTCTTTCTTTGGTAGATACCCATGAACTCGCCACGTGCAGTCTGGAGCAATGCACTTTACATCATATGTTGTTGTGTTTGAAATTATCACCCTGAACTGCTTCTTCTCAGAATACGCCCACCGCTTCACCGCCATTTGCAAATCTCCCTTATCACGAAACATCTGCCCCTGCCTCACTTCTACAGCATCATATTCCCAGCCTGATTTGTGACCATCATCACATGACATGTTGTCCATATCAGTCCAGTCCTCTGGCTCTTCATCACCCTCCTTCCACCCGCCCCGTGTCTCAACAAAATCTTCATACTCATCATCATCCCTCTGCATCTCATCTACAATAACCTCATTCTCTTCTCCACAATCAGCAACCATCATTTCCATCCGGCCTCCTCCTACCTCATCTTGCGTCTGATTAATCTGTTCTCTGGTACTATTATTCTCAACTTCAATATTTTGCTCCGTGCTCTCACCGATTGCTAAATTATTTGAAACATGGACATAACTTTCACCTACTTCCTCATGCCCTTCCGATGTGCTCCTTGATTCATGTTGAACAAGCAGCACGTGATCAAACTTTTTCTGGATACCCATATACACGAACTTCCGCCAACTTGTTGTGTTTTTTATCTCAAAAAGCTCCCATTTGTATACCCCTTCGTATATCTTAGGAATTAAAACTTTCACCACTAACCGATCATGTAATGGGATATTCAAGAGTTCTTGCAACCATTTCCACACTTCCACTCTAGGCACCTCACAAGGTCCATTAAACCACCCATCCACATATGAAAATTCATTCAAATCTATACCATATTCACAGTGTCTAATTTCTCCTTCCCCATAAAATATTCTGAATCTGACAACACTGGACATCCTGACAACAAAAATATTTTTAGCTGCCCTTTATTTACTATTTAATTTTATTATAATTATACCAACATCGAAATTTTTTTTCGTATGCTCTATATATATTATACGTATATAATATAAATTTTATAAACTTATAAGATACTCATATAAATAAAATTACTATCTAAATACTCATTACAAAACTAAACTTATAATGTACATAAACTATTATTCTACTAAATCTAAAAAAAATATTATACTTACTTCTTATTCTTCTCGTTCTTCCTCTGTCTCTTGTTCTTCTCCCTCTTGTTCTTCTTCCTCGATCTAAATATTCATTACAAAACTAAATTTATAATGTACATAAACTATTGTTCTATTAAATTAAAAAAATATTATACCTCCTCCTCCTCCTCCTCCTTCTTCTTCTTCCTCCTCCTCCTCCTCCTCCTCTTCTTCTTCTTCTTCTTCTTCTTCTTCTTCTTCTTCTTCCGGTCCTCCTCCTCCCGGCTCCCCCGCGCGCCCGGCCCGCCTGCCGCCCGCCTCCCCGCGCGCCTGCCGCCCGGCTCGCGCGCCGCCGCTCGCCTCTCTTCCTCTCGCGCGCGCGCTCGCTCTGTCTCTCTCTCTCTCTGTCGGTCGGGCGCGACGCAAATGGAGAGGAGAGCGGCCAAATAGGGGGACCTATCGGTCACCCGGAAACCGACTATTTAACCTAGTCGGTTTCCGAGTGACCGATAGGCGACAGAAGTCGGGTCCGCCCGGGCCCGACTGGGCCAGGCCTGCTGTGGCCTGTCGGTAATCCAGTTACCGACAGGCCTTTGCCCACCCGATAGCCCATGTGGCACCCGATAGCCCATGTGGCATCGTACGTGACAGGTAGTCGGGCGTCGCAAAACCGATAAGAGATATCGGTTTTCCGGTGACCCACAGGCTCCTTGTCGGTCCTCCGGCTGCCGACAGGCTTCTATTTTTGCAATATTTCCAAATCGACCCTCATTTTTGAAATTAATAATTAAATTAATATTATTTCAGAAAAAAAAACGGCTGTCGTAGGTATTCACTTGTTCAGCAGGACCAAGCGTTTTCACGCAATAACGAGTATTAGGACAACCTTTTTCGAAGCTTTCTTCAAAATTGACTCCGTGGCCCAATGGATAAGGCGCTGGTCTACGGAACCAGAGATTCTGGGTTCGATCCCCAGCGGAGTCGGATAATTTTTTTCCCCAGGAAAACAAACAAATCTATTTTCATAAAAAAATTTTACGGAGAGATTGCCAAGCATTTCAATTTCTTTACAGAAAAAAGGAAAAAATGGACATATGCACATTGAAACAATAACAAAGCCACAAATGATCCAATCCTCAGATATATTAATCCAAGTATTCGCAGAATTATATGGAGAAACAAAGGGATTTCAAGAAACTCGCTACTAGATTATTACTCCATCACACTAACAGCTGACAATTAGTGAACATAGACTAGCACCACCACCTTACAGTCATTGCACAGTACTACCCAATACGCACTACTCAAGTGCTAAGTTAAAAACGGAAGTTCAAGTGATATCTGAAGCATGTAAAACTACTACTACTAAAGAATTACAGCTTCCAACCGAACTCCATGCTGTTCATACTTTGGCTCCGCCAGGTCTCACTTGCGCGCTTCAGCCCTCCTCTCTTCTTTGGCTGCCAACAGCGGTAAGGGTTAGAATGTAAGGTGGTATTCTAAACAAAAAAAGAAAAAAAAAGGGAATGTAAGGTGGTACAGCTACATAAGAATTTCTATGCAATCTTTACCAAACAAATTTTGACTTATAATAGCGTGCAGGTGCTATTAAAATACGTTACTACGCACTGAATATTTCAGCAGAATAAAGTGATCCGAGTTTAAGCAAAACTATCGGTCAAAGATAGCAAGAGACATACCAGCCTTTTCCTCTTCACGTTTCTTTGCAGCATCTGCTCTTTGTTGGCGAATTAAAGCAAGTCGCTCTACGGTTACAAACAGATGAGAATTCATGAGTAATGAAAAAAAGTTGGATTGCCGGTACATACACATCAAGCCAAAAGCTGTTAAACTATAAGATGCTACTAAATTGTGAGCACGAATGTCTCAATTAAACCATAGAAGAGCCAGATACCAGCAATCTCAAAATTGCATAACAGTCCAGAAAGGATTGATATGAGTCCAGAATGCAGCAATTCTGGGGATCTGTGTTTGCTCTCTGATGACCCAAAGCTAAAGGGCCATTCTCTCAAGCACTATGTACACACTGTATATTGTCATATAACTCTGGTGCATTAAATGGAAATATAAGCACCAACATCTTTTAAAGCGGTTCCGTCTGTACTAAGATCTTATCGCAGAAAACACAGACAATGAAACAATTATAATGCTCACCTAAATCTTTCCTAGCCTTTTCTGTTTTGCCTTGCTCCTGAAGCCTCATATAACGATCATGAGATTTCTGTTGTTCAAGCTCCTCTCTGCAAACAACGGCTGTAAACACGAAAACACTACGGGCACACAAGCTGGTGAACACATGATCTCTTCAACTGTTCATATTAGAAAATAAAGTTGTTTTGATAGTAATTCAAAGATATCTCCTACTCATTACTGCTAAAAATGTTGCAACTGTTCATGACTCCTGAGTTTAGATATTCCTGTGTTGATGAAATCAGGAAATCAAATCGTTTCTTTATTGTTTACATAACTCTATCACTATCCAGTTGTTTCAATTTAGTTTGCAAGAAGCTCACAAATCATTAGATGCTTTATAAACATTAGACTGATAAAAAAAAATAACTGTAGGGAAAACATGAGAATCAAAACAAATAAACATAAGAGCAAATTTAAGTTGGCAGACGTAGGGGCACCTTTCACGCCTGGACATGGCACTTGTCCTCTCAACCTCAATCTGCACCAATGAGTTATTTGTTAGCTTAGACTTACGGGGCAAAACAATATAATGTGGCCCATGGACGTCATGATAAATTCATCAAAAGCAGGAACAAGCATCAAGCATCTGACTTACATGAATGTCCTTGGCTTTTATGTTCTTTGGTTTCACCAGGTTTGGATTTTCGATCTCGATAAGGCCTTCTGTACCTTTGTGTTTCTGGTAATATTAAAAGAACCAATTTCTGAGGTGAACAAATAATGAAAGGCATAATGGGTCTTCAGGAAGTATCTCCACTGTTCAAAAGAAAGAAAAGAAAAGAAGAGTAGTATCTCACTGGTTTGGCAAAGTCTTCATATTCTTCTTCCTCTTCTGGTATTCCCCTTCTATCACTTACATCATTATGCTACATTTTGATAATACAACTACTAGTCAACAGCCAAAACTAGCAAATCAGATGATAAAACAAACTATCATGCATGTCCATCGATTGAAAGATAATTATGCTGATAGGATTCATTGTGTTTGATGAAAATGCTTAATTGGGTGAGGCCCCTATATGCTTAAGGACACTTTCCGTATGGGACAAAATTCAGACAATGGCAGCACTAGAACGTGAGATGGTTGTACTATTTAAAACGTCATCAGCAATCAGAAGTAAACGTTCAGAGTACTAAGCTAGACGAAATCAAAGCAGTGTTTGTTCATTGAGCAATGCAGTGTGCTGAAAGAAAGGGTTCATTTCATAGTTTATACCTTCTTGAAGGACCTGGGCCGACCAGCTGAAGTACCAGCTTCTGCATTCAATTTTACATCAAAGACATGAGGATATGTAAATCAACGTTCGTAAACAATCAAACGATGAATGAAGGTTCCACCAAGTTATGATTTGTTTATTACTATTGAGCAGCGGAAGCAACCATATGCTGCAAATATCTGCCATGCTAAATTACTGTCTACAAGTCCCATCTGAATTACTATTGAGGGTGCTGCAAATCAGGTGCACCCCATGTAAAAAAAAAAAGGTCATGACTTCTGCTACTCTCAAGTACAGAACAAACCAACCAGAAGTTGCAGGACGTCCTCCACACGAAGAATAGAGTCATCATATCGATCTACGTACATTGATTACAAAGAGAGACAGAAAAAAAAAAGAACTGGTTACACAGCAGGGGATCAAACAGAGCACTTTATAGTCCTCAGGTGCACACAAAAGCTTGATTTTAGCAGTTGGTTCAGAATAAGCACGAACAAACTTCACAAGCTGTAAGCAAACAAGGCGCTCGTGATTGTCACATGCCCGATCATCCGATCTGAGCTAACCCCACCAAAACCGGGACCTTAATTTTCGTTGCCAACTTGTACAACCGCAATCAAAACTGGGGCAAACTTACAGTCAATCAAGCGGCTTCCTCATCAGCTGGCACCCTCCACCTTGCCGATCGCACGATCCGGCGACCGAAATCGTACGAACCAATAAAGGCTAAAGCGCACGGCGTCGCCATCGAACTAACCGCAAACCAAACAAACGGCGAGGTGCATTGTGCGGTTACGTACCGATCTCCTCGGGGGTGGAGAAGGTGCGCTCCCCAGTGGGCTTTCCCTTGAACTTGCCCTTGGCCATGGACTTGGAGGCGGATGAAGCAGGCGGCGCGGTGGTGCCAAAGCGCCCTACTACTGCGTCTGCTTTTTCGCGCGGGGGCGGGGGTCTCTGGGGGTTCTCGCCGCGTGAGGCTTCGCGTGTATTTATTGGCCGGGGAAGAAGGAGCGGCGGGTCTCTAGTCGTCGTACTCGGGCCGCCGCGAGTTGAGTCCGACAGCACCGTGGCCGCTACGAATTCCGCTGGGTCGTCCGGTCCAACTCAAGTCTGTGTTCGTGGCCGTTACGGAATTGCAACCAGGCTTTGACCGTTTTGGGGACGGTCCGGTCAACATCATCACCAACGGTCCACGCTACTTCTTTCACGCTAAGCCCACTTAAGAAGAAAACATTTTTTTTTTGAGGAAGAGCAAACCCACTTAAGCAGATGATACTGCGTGGGCTTCGTGTTTGTCTTTTGCATGGGCTACCAACAGCAAGTCTGACTGGTGAATTATTTCATTTCAACAAGGACATGTTTGTTTGCTCATTGATTTTGCACAATCTAGATTGTGGATCGTAAAATCTAGAATCTGAATTGCGTATCTAGATTTTAAAATCTGAAACTGTTTGTTGTTTTGGATTCTAATTTTGATTTCTGCTTTTTATATAAAACGATCATGGTGTCCTTCAAATAAAGATCCCAAAAAATAATGTATTAGTTATATTAACTTTAATTTTGAATACTAGATCTTTGAAAATAAAAATGTGTATATTAAATTAATTAAATTTTTTTTAAAATCTCAATTATTATTTAATATTAAAAATATATAGTAATTTAATAATCATCATCTATATTTTATTTCTTAGTACATATATTTTAATTTTGCTTAATGTACAGTAATCATTCTTAATTAGAAACCTAATCTCATATTGATGTTTTCACAATCCACCAAAGCTATTCAAACCTGAATTGTGAATTTTAGCACTATCCATATCCAAATTGTGGAATCTGGATTCTACAATCCAACTGTTTGTTTCACAATCTGAATTCTACGATCCAGAATCTACAAACCAGGGTAAACAAACATGCCCTAAGTGCATCGAGTACATTTACACTTATTCGCATACCCATTTCGAAAATTATTAACAAATTTGCTTGCGACACCTACAGAGACTACTATACACATTCCCAAGTAGTGACGTATCCTTAACAGAACCCAGCCACATACATATGATAGAACAATCTCAATTCAGGACTCAAACTCAACAAGTCAGAATTTGAAACTCCATAAAGGAGTACATTTGCAACTACTTGACTGGTACCTAACTATACTTACACTCATTGGAAACTGGGTGCAGCCGAACTATAATTTACAGTGAAGGTTAATGCAAGTTGCTCTATTAGTATGTTAATGAAACATGCCAGCCAGATAAGTTCCCTGGAAAACCAACCAATACAACTAGAATATGTTATAGGGCCACACTGTTACAGCCCAGGGCTTAAGCTCATGGTGTTAGCGTTTGTCTTGAAGATGCAGTACAATGTATAGCTACTGTCCTACCTTTCATGCCCTGTCACTTGGATTCCAAAAGCTGCTTCCTTCCGTTGAGTAAAAATGTGGAAGATGAGGACCATAAACAACGTTTTTGGAATGTGGAAGATGAGGTCCATAAACAACATTCTCGTTTGCAAATGTCATCTGACCCATCTGTGGCTGTGGCACAGCTTGATAAGCACTTGGGGCACTGGCTTGACTGGGGGTTTTAACAGCTGGATGACCATTTGCCTTCCTATCCTTTGGACTAACCTTTGCCTTACTCCTAGCAGTCCGTTTGTTCTCCACAGGACTGTCTGCACTAAGCCTGACCATTTGCTGCTGGATTTCATTCAGTGAACTACTAGCTAGTTTTGATTTCATGCTCTTTTTGGCATCAGAACACTTGAACTCAAGCCGGTACAAGGCCAGAGCATCAGAATCATTGATTTCATACTCAAAAAGATGCCATTCGTAGTTGCTGGATGGTTGTGGGTCCATGTAATAGGACCTCTTCAGACCTCCAAAATCTTTCATCACTTGCTTCCTTGATTCATGCCATCCACGGCCATTGTAATCTGGCAGTGACCTTTGTTTCCGGTTGCCACTCTCAAATGCTCTTCTTGGAGTGTCAAAGAATAACCATTCTCTAAGAGATTCACCCTCCAGAAGAGTGAGATTAAAAAGTTCTGCAACAACAGCATGGAACAAACAGTTAGCACAACAGTTTGCTACTATTATTAACCTACCATGCTGATAGTTAAACGTACCAGGTGCATTCCATGGCGATTTAGAAGTTGCAGCCCCTTTACACACAGGAATACCGACATTCTTTCCTTGAACTTTTGCAATAAGAGCAGTAAAAAAGGGCCCATCTTTCAAATCAACACCTCTTGGACGCACCACAGGCCTTACCCCAAGAAGACCATCATCATTCAAAGCTAAGTCAGCATGATAAGGGTTGCAGTAGTCCCGACACTCTTCTGACCCTCTAACAGGTCGACTACAGTCCCAGAGTGCACATTTTGGCCCCAAATACTGAGAGGGCGACGGGTCTATTGTTGTGAGCAAATCTGACATGTGGACAAAAACATCTCCAGTGTCTTGCACAGCATTGTTCACATCAGCATATGAACTATGAGATGGCAGTTCTACTGGAAAATTGAACTGATCTTCCATTTGACCAATCCCTTGCAGGTTACTAAGGTCGTCTGGGTTTGATTCAGGAATGTTTATTTTGTAACCATCACCATCACAAAGAAAATCATCAATACTGAGTTCATGGTCTATATAGTACATCTGCAATTAAAGGTACAAAAGGGGGTCATTATTTAAAGCTACAAATATGAAAGGCCAAATTAATACAAGTAGGCACTACAGCCAACAAAAAGGCACAGAACTGCATGCCCATGTTTTTAAGTCATCCAATTAATCGATGTATCGGTTGGTTGCGCTTGACGTGGTGGGCCACGCAATTCAGAGCTTTGGCTACCCAAATTGCCTCACCAACTTAAAACATTGTGGATGTGGCGCACGTTTGTACCGGCACATTGAGTGATTTGCAATTTTGCATGTATGCTGGCAAGCAAAGAGTATCAATGCCTAACATTTCTAAGACATTGTTCATAAGCATTTGTCATACAGAAGCATTAATAGATCGGACATCAGAGAACTTAGTAGAAGAGCACAAATTAGAGCATAACATTTGGATCAGGTAAATCTAGCAGATCTGGTGGGAACAGAGATATAGAAACCTCAGGCAGAGCCTTAATATGTAAATTTTCTAGAGGCCTTCATTATTTCCATTACAAATTGCTTGACCCAACAATTAGAAATTGTACTACCATAGATAAAAGCAGGACATTATTCAATATGGAACAGGACAAGTTGAAGGAAAGTACATGGACAGGTTTATGTATATTTTTTCTAAGTAAAAAACGAGGTGAATAGGACCACATTATACTATATATCCTAAACTAGAACTTGAATAATGATCCCAATAATGAACCTATATCCTCAAATGGAGATAGGACACGTAATATACAGTTGGCAGGATTTTTAACGTTAACAGCAGAAAGAATTTTGTTAGCAATACATAGGCATCAGGAGAAACAAAGGAAAAGTGTCATACGTAGCCTGAAAGATCTGTTACTAATAATAACCTAAGAAAGGTAAGACCGAATGAATTCAAGTTATCATCTTGTTGAAGTTGATGGTATAACAAAGTGAGAAAAGCCTCCATACATAGAGAACATTCAATGCATCAATTTCCTTCAGTGCAAAATAATCAATTGATGTAAGTGACAATTTACTCCAGGTATAGCACATCAGTAACAGAACAAAAACTTTAAAATACACAATTGGTACCGCATCTACCAGGAGGATCACCTGATCGTTGAAAGCATTAGCCGCAGCCACTTCACCGCAACCTCCCTGCGCTCCATGTTCCAACAACTGTTGTGTGCCCTCACCCTGCTGCTCCGGATTGGGCATCCAAGCAACCTGCCCATGTTGATGCTCATAAAGGTTGTGGTTCTGATGAGCATCCGGCACGGGCATCGGCGGCCCGGGATCGGCCAGCTTGCTGGTGGCGTCGTCCTCCTCTTCAGCCACCGCCAGCTGCAGCAGTCGCAGCGTTTCCGACGGAAGATCCGGTGCACCCGTGTTGTTCCCCTGCGAGTGCTGCGGCGCACCAAAGGCCACTCAGAGACGAGACATCACTGACAGAAAAAGGGGATCCCGCTCCCGCAGGAAGGGGGGAAGTGGAATGGAAGGGGTGCTAGGGTTTGGGTAAACGTGCCTGGAGGGAGGACGCGGGGGAAGCGACGCTGAGCTCCGCGCGCCACTCGCGAAGCATCTGGTGCACCTGCTCTTCGAGCACGGCGGCGTCGGCGGAGCGGCTCTCCTTGCGCGCCGACTGCAGACCGGAGAACATCTCCTGCAGGTCGTCGACGCGCGTCTTGGCGCGGTCCCGGAACTGCCGGTGCCGCGTCGACGAGCGGGACCCCTTGCCGGCCGACGCGGGGAGGTCGGTGCCGGCGCCGGCGGCCGGATCTCCCGCCATCTCTCTCGCTGGTTGATCAAGGTGGGGGTTGCCGCGGAAGGCGTGTGGTGGGTTGCGATTGACTGGATTCTGAGTATGTTTGTACTCCTTTCTTTTCTTTTATTTTTTAATATTAATTTCCATACGTTTCTTTAAATATTTATTTTCATACTAAGAAACTGGAAGGAAATTTCTTGTCTTACCATTTTTGACTCTGGATCGCTGATGATGAAGTCAAAGGACAGTAAGCTGAGCATGAAAAGCAGGAATTTATGACTGCGAAAAATAAAATCATAAGCTAGTGAAATTAAAAATTCTGAAACCAATGTAAAGATAACCATCGTGGACCGAATTTGGGTTCGATTTCCTGGCTGACATTGGGTGGCCTCGGCCCTCGGATTAATCACCAGTAATGATAAGTATTACCGTAGTGAATAAGCATGGACATATGGTTTTGCTTTTTGGAAAAATAAAAGCCTTAGTAACAATGCAATTTTTTTTTAAAAATAATGTATTAGACATCCTACCCTACGTATCAGTGACCCACCTACGTCTTGCTTATCAATGATGACACACGAAGGGATTTCTTATAAAATTATAGTGTCACTAAAAGTTTTACCCCCCTTGACAAAAAAAAGGTTTTACCCCTGATATTTTCTCCCTCATCTTACTTTACCTGTTCCAATTTCATTCAAATTTAATATTCCCAGTATGGACTTATTACAAACCAGATATATCATGGTCGAACGAACGTACGAGATGCAAATAGACGCTTATATAAAGGCCAACTATTCAGACTGAGCCTCGATCAAATTTAGGCCCGAATCTCTGGAACCACTCTTCACCTATGGCCCCCATATACTGGGCCTCAATCTTCCTCTCCAGCGTGCCAAGCCCAAGAAGCTAAACGGGAGTGACGAGTTGCGTGCTGCACTATTGCTTTCTCATGTTTCACATTCCTCTCTAACCACAAACTCGCTCGTTACCCTTTCCGCTCCGCATACTGCCAATCCATTATTGCCTTGATCTCTCGCTGACAGTGCCACCTCGCCTCGAAACATTGGGCTTAATTCACGTACATCATGTGGCATGTCGTTAATTATGTCAATGCCCAGATGCATGAACATGTCGCTTTCTTTCTTTCTTTCTTTTTTTTTTTGGCAACATGTCGCTTTCTTGTTGTTAACGTGTGCCCCTATGATTCACAATTCTACTTTTCATAATGGTACATGCCATACATTTGACAGCAGGCAACGAATCATTTCCTTTCCGACATTTAGTCCGCTCGGATCCGGCTCTCGGCCGAGCTTGTCTTGGCCAGCGCTTTCTATACAACATTACATGCCCGCAACAAACCTTGTCACGGACTCACGGCTACGTGGTACGCGCATATATAGAGATCACAGTCCAATCCAAACGCAGCAAAGAGAGGACGGACAGATCAACTCGAGAGAGACGGTCAAAACTCGAAACAAATTACTTAATATACTAAACAAGTAATCGCTGCTCGATCGTACAGACGATTCAGCCGAGAGAACAAAAATACAGACGATTCATTCTTTGTCGAATGGTTTTATAATTTCGATCGCAAACTCTGGGGACCGAGGGAGAGCAACTTACATGCAACTGCAAGCGCTGCTCCTGCCAGAACGCCCTGCTCTCCTCTGTTCCGCCGCCACTGGACCCCTCCTCGTCGCTGCCACCATCGCCGGCGTGCTGATCATCCCGCTGCCACCTCTCCCGCTCGGCCTCCTCGTAGAACCCGAGCACCATGTTCGACAGGCTCATCTCGTTGCCGGGGGCGGCTTCCCCAACGGTCGTGTGTGTGTGTGTCGGTGTGTGCGCGCGCAACATCAAACAGATTTCGGCGTAGACATCAAATCAATATACTTAGAATGTGCGCGAAGTGTTCAATAACCAACAATCAACACATTATTACATTGATAGGCTGCCTTTGTGAGGTTATGAGTTGTTCTAGCATAAAATGCTGCCTCGTTAAAAACCTTTCATGATAAAAACTCATATCGACTACATGAGAAAACCCATGAAAGGAAAAGAGTACAGCAACAGCCCACTCTCACTCGGCAGCAAGAACATCCGATCCTTCACGTCCAATCTGACTTCTTGGACCATGTCACACGCCCACGATCAATCTGCATGTTCTTGGTTTCTTGCTCCGATCGGCTTCTTGTGTTCTTGGGTCTTCCTCGTTGGTCTGTACATCCCCTTCCTTCAGGTCCGCTGCCACCTCTCTCGCTCCACGCGTCCAGATTCGTCAATCTGATCGACCATCGCCATCGACCGTCGTCACGTCGCACGGACAACCACGCGCTCGTGCGCCACACCACTGCAGTCATCCTGGATCTTGGCCCACACTGCTAACGAAGCGATCGCACCGTGCCACACACCAGGATTTTGATATGCTTGGCGGCAGAGAGTATGCGCCACCTGATTACCCTCACGGTACACAAACTGAACGTCGCGCCCGCGGAAGCTGCGGAGGAGGGAAAGGATCTCGTCCTGCATCGCGACGGGTATCCGCGTCTGCGTCTCCTCTCCGCGCAGCAGCTTCACAAGCACGAGGTCGTCACCTTCGGCCACCATCCTCTGCAAGCCAAGCTGCCGCGCCAGCTGCAGCCCGCGTTTGAGCGCTCGCGCCTCAACAATCCCCACGGTCGAGTGCTCTGTCTTCTCAGCGAACGAGAGGATGATGCGGCCCGTGCTATCGCGGATGACGCCACCAATACTTGCCCGGCCGGTGCCGTCATGGTAGATCGATGCATCGAAGTTCAGCTTGAACCACCCGTGAGGCGGCGGCATCCACCGCACGAGAACAGCGCGAGCCGATGGCTGAAACGGACGTGCCGCCGGAGACATGTGCAGCAGGCGGCGTCGACAAGGGACGGAGACGTGCGGCGGCGTGACGGGAAGTAGCGAAGACGAAGCCATGCCGGGATGATTGTGGGGGATGATTGTGGGAGTCGCGTGATCCGGCGAGTTGATTGGATCCGAATTAATAACCCGCTGTTCCGAATCTCATCAGAAACACTTCCGGCCAGAGTGAGTTCCCGCGCGCGCGCGCGTGTATACACGGTTTTAAATTAATGCCCGAGGCGCGCTAAACCGCCCGCCTGCCATTTTTTCACGGAGCCCTCGAGCCCCTTATTCTCGCATCTATCTCTTCGTGTCCCCATCTCTTTCCCTCCTGTTCCTCTTCAGTTCTTTCGCTTTCTCGTTGGTTAATTCAGGAGGAAGAGGAGGCAACTGACGGGTTCTGATCGGATGGCGCGTCAGATTGGACCAGTGTAAGTGATTCGCTTCTTTCTTCGAATTTGCTGCTCCAGAAAGTCCAAGGTTCTCTGTTCTGGGTTCCATTTTGTTTGAGATTTTGCGCGATTGAAGAGGTAGATTACTCGTTTGTGCGGCGCACCAGGTTCTCTCACAGTCCGTAGTCAGGTCCAGCTCCGGCAAGGAGCAGTTCGGTGCGTTCGTTGATCAGTTCGGCCGCCGCTCTGCACTGACGCAAGATTGCTTCGATTTAGGGCGGGGGATCCCACGTCCGAATCCGCAGCCCATCACAAAACGAGCCATGGTCTCCGAATCGACGGGCCTGCCCATTCCCAGTCCCAGAGTGAAATCCGCAGCTGGTCAGTCAGAAAGGAAGCTGAAGCACAGTTGGAGCAGCTGAGGGCATAATGACATTCAGACATTAGGAAGTAGCAGCGAGCCACAGAAAGCAGTTTTAACCCATAAGGAAGGAAGCACAGCTGACAAAAATCAAGTTGGACCACTGATGATATCTACCACTAATCAAATATTTAGAGTTCCAATCCTCTTCCTTGAGTTTGAGCCTTTTAATTTTTTTTTTGAGGAAACTGGAGAGGCATAGCCTCTACAGACATTTATTAAAGCAAAGAGTTTTGAGCCATATAACATATGCTTGGCAAACTTTTGAGTTTTACCATCAGATAAGTAACGGAAGAGTGAAATTGGATTCCACTATCAGCAGTTAAGTAATTCTTTCAATAGCAGTTAAGTTATGTAGACAATTCTTTCACTAGCAGTTAAATTCGATAGACAATTCTTTCAGTTGCACTTGATTAATTCTTAATTTAACATGCTGTGATGGATTGGAACTTCTGGTCTGAAAGCTGAAACTGCTTGTTTTGTAGGAAAAGAGTTCCCAGTCACTGCATGGACTGTTCTCGCAAAAAACAAATGATTAGTACTGAAAATATTTGCAGATGTTAAGCTTATATTAGTGAATTTTTCATGTAATTTGGCAAATGCATATGCAGATCAATTACGAACCAACTTTCCTGTTCCTTCAAAAAGAATTACGGACCAACTTCATTGAAGCATCAAATCTATCATCGACAATGTTCATTTCATTACAACCACTTTATATGGTATTTATTATGTGTTCTTATTCTATTTTGAAAAGGATTGTCAGAATTGGATATAGGTTTTTGTATCCAAGTTTAAAAATGAGCTGGTCGCCTGGTGTTGCTATTTTTGGAGGTTTCTCTCAATAAGGATAAAGCGATAGTTGATATTGGCACATAAGTGCAAGACTGCAAACTGTATCCAAAAGATCTATGAAAAACTAGAAAGTGGTCTAGGATGAATGGCATACTGAATGATTTTAAGTTGTAATGGAGTGATATTTTGTTTGCACTTACTTTGCAATTGTAATAAAACACAATCGTTCTGGTACTTTTCATTTATATTTAAAACTGAAACTGAAAATGTATCCCAAAAGCAACCAAAAGTCTGAACCAAGAGTCTTGGCCCCGATAGCAGGTGTGGGCCGTGCGTCTGTTCATGGTGAACATCATGATATGTGCTGGGCAGTCGGAACGAGATGGTCTGCTTGTATCTTTCTAAGAGGTTGCTCAGATTTGGCTTTGTCTCATGCCGTTTGTGGCGTGAAAGTATGGATATTAGCTGGATGTGTTGATATGTTTCCTTTAGTTATCTTAGTTTGAGATGCTAATTTTTTGTTACTCATAGCCATGCAAAGATCCTGAGATTATAGCTTCTTAGAGTTGTGAATCCAGAAGCAGAGAAGATCGTTTCATGAAAATGCAATGTTCTAAAATGCAGACAAACTCAGTTTGTACAGAAGCTTTCAGTAAACCAAAAGTTTGAATGCAATCTGAGATTGTCCAAGTGGATTTCTATTTCAAGTTTAAATGTAAATTGAGATCGTCTGTTGTTTATAAGAATGTAACTTTATCCACAAACAAAAGTTCTTTAATCGTCTTTTTTTTTTGGGAGGGCTTGCAGAATTGTTCAGCATACCAGAAATATAAAAACTTCAAGATGATGTCAATGCTGTAACAAGAATATAGAGAATAGAAACTTGGATGTTAAATATTAACATTATGAAATCTAACAGATTGAACAGGTGGAGACAGCCAACAGAAAGCCCCACAGCCACCACGTAAGGTAACACGGCGGAACCTGGGTTATACTTAGAGCCTGTTTGTGGTATAGATTATCTAGTAAACAACTTCTCTCAAAACAGATTTTCTAAAAAAATAACTTCTATTAAAAAAAGTACTTCTATTATAAATATATTTGATAAAAAACTTCTCTTACAACTTCTAGTATAGAGTTAAATAGAGACTTTATGAGAAGCTATATTTTTAGTACTTTTACCTCCTAGTATAATTGGAGAAGTGGTTCTTGAGGTGGGGGTATAGAAATATTTTTTTAAAAGTATTTGATAATTTTTTTTTAGAATCTATACCAAACAAGCTTTTATAGTAATACTACACGGAAAAGATCCATCAAAAGAGACCCAATGTACCACGACCAAAATTAATTAAGCAATCGTTCTAGTGCTACAAAGAGACCCTGTTCCGGCGAGCTACTGCAAGACTCAATCGTAGCTTTATATAACAAATCGTCTTGGAATAGAGAGGGAGAGGGAGATGGGGACGGGGAGAAGAGTTGAAATGATTGTTTTTAAAATCATATTGTCACTATTTTTGTTACCTGTAATGTCTATATTTTGTTTTCATACTATATTTCAAACTACATTAACTCTTAAAATAGCTATTGAATCGTTGGATGAAGAAAAATAAATGACTCATAATTATTTGAGCCTACATAAAGGCTCTCTTATTATTACAAAGATTGCACTAAGATTTTGGAAAGAAAAAATCAATTTACCCCCCTCAAGTATAAACAATGTCTGGATAACCCTCTAAACTATCTTTTGATTCAGTTTACTTTCAAACTTATGTCATTGATTTAATTTATCCTCTACTATAATTTTTCTTTTTTATTTCTCCGTATGCAAGTTGAATTTTAATTTACAATTTTATAGAGATGTGGTGGACATCATATGTATGTTTAAAAAATATTTTAATCTGTTCAATATTATTTCTGTATAAGTTTGTATTCAAATGATTATCTTACTATTAAATGTCCTTTTCCATCAAGATGATTGTAAAAATTTATGAAATATTTTTCTAAAATATATTATGATTTCAACAACCATCAAATATTGAACTTATGAAGTCACTTATGTATGCAGAAACAAAAAAAAAGCAAATTATATTAGGGGTAAATTGAACCAAATAACATTATTCTGAGAGTAAAGGGAATCAGATAATAGTTTATGGGGTTATCTAGACTCTGCCCGTACTTGAAAGGAGTAAATTCCACTTTTTCCTTCTATAAATACATGGTCAACAAATGTTAAGTGTATCCACGAATTTTTCAGGATACTTGAAGAAAGCAGCAATTTTGTACACAAGAAGGATCAAGGAATTTTGCCTCTGGTCCTTTTGCCTTCTTCCATGGTTGCACGGACCATCGATGAATTTCAGTTGACTCGTCACCTCGCGCCGGCACGTTGGATTCGATCTCCATGTTGCATACTCTCTCTGCTTAGAGCATACTCTCTCCTTTTTTAAATTGTTATCGTTGGTGATTTTAATCATTAATTTTAACTATTCGTTTTATTAAAAAAATTTGCTCAAATGTATAAAATTAAAAGTTACGTCTAAAAATCTTTAATGATAAATTAAATCATAACAAAATATTTAATATTGCTTATTTTTTTTAATAAAACGAATGATCAAAGTTGATGGCGACTAACAATTTTAAAAAAGGGAGAGTACTAGGGATGTTCTCTTGGGTCAACCCTTTCTACCTCGCGCACCATGCATGTATCTTCTCCTTCTCTAATCAAAGCATACCTTAGTCGTTCTTGCACCCACCACCACTGTCTTCTGCCTTTCTCACGCGCCGGACTTCGTCTACCACATCAGTCTGCCTCACGCCGCACAGACCACTGTACACTGGTGCTCCACATCATGTTGGTCATCTTCAACCTTTGCCCACATGGTCGATGGCACGAGCGTGCCAAACAACCACACGCCTGAGGAGTGATATGCCTCGCGATAAAGGGTGTGCGCGCCATTTGGTAGGTGTTTGGTTGCATTCTCGACGCAGCCTAGCTCACATCACTTAGCCAAGCTCAATGTAACCAGACTCTAGACATGCAATGACCATTTGTTTGGTTAGTTGCACGTTGCACGTAACTAATCTGGTTGAGAAGAAACGTGTTTGGTTGCATGCATAAACATATAATGATATTTAACAAAAAGATAAATTAATTACTAAAACAGTATTATTTAATTTAAATCTATAAAACAACATTAATTATATCATTTCAACCCTTAGGTATTTTAAATATTGCTTATATGCTAATCATATCCTAATGACTCTACTAATTAGCTGCCATGCTCGCCATAAACGGAATTCATCCACGTTTCTCGGCAGCCTAGCTCGCTGCTCTTCTCTGCGTGTGCGTGGCCAGACCAGTGCCCACATGCAAGCAACCGAACAGCAGGTGGCTGCATGCAGCGAGCCAAGCCGACAGACGTGCGAGCATCCAAACACCCCGTTGATTGCCCTCACGATATGCGCGTCGGATGTCGTGCTCGGGAAAGTAGCTGAGGAGTGAGATGTTCTCCTTTTGCATCGACACGGGGATCAGCGTCTGCATCTCCTCCATATGTAAGAGCTGCACTAGCCTCCTTCCGCTATAATTTTATTCAGATCATGCCCATGCGCCAACTGCAAACCGCCTTTGTTTAGAAAATTCTATATTTAATAATTCAAAAAATCGATTGATACGAGTTGATTTCATGTTACAATGGATGGAAGAAAGAATGGATAGTCCAATAGTTGCTTCAGCCACTACATGGGCTATAACAAAAATTACGAAAATGTCCTTTTAATTAGCAATTCAAATAGAGCAGAAAATGTTACAAGATTTAAATTAATTGAATTCAGTATAAGTTGAAGACATATTAGAGCTCTAACCATGTTTGGGCTTGTAATGAATCTATAGATACTAATCAAAATAAATAAATAAACACTAAAAAAATACATGCTCAAACATCAGTAACTAACTACTTATCAATTTCTATTCATTTTAATATGAGGATAAGAACTGAATCGATTCAATTAATTCTAATAGAACAATTACACAACTCAGCACTCGCCCCTCAACGATGTCTACCGTCAAAGTGCTCTGTCCTGTCCACAAACGGAATGATTTTGCGGCCAGAATTGTCGCTTATGGTGCCGTGGATACTTGCTCGGCCAGTGTCGTCGTTGTAGACAGAACCATCGAATTTTAGTTTAAACCAGACTAAAGGCGGAGGTGTCTAATGTACAAGAAAAATGTGGGTATTAGCGGTTAGTTGGGACGGGTGCACCGCTTGTGACAGCTCCAGGCTCCGGTGCTTTTGGAGAACAGGGAAATACGGCAGTGCGGTATGGAACAGAGGAGGACTTCAAGAAGTACAACGCCGGGTCTTGCTCTTTTATTATTGTACTAGCGAACGCGGCGTTGTACCTGAGTCAGGTCTACCTACCTCCGCTTCGAAACCGAACGTTGGAACCGCTTCGGACTAGAGGCCGTTTGGTTAGACTTTCATTCGAGCACCTAGCTACTTTCAGTGACCTTTATAAGAATATTGCTGCACAAATTCTACTCTATTTTTTCTATATACATACTAACATTCAATGACATTCAATAGTTTAGGCTAAAAAATCGCTAGTATTTTTTTGAATGTGTCATTTGATGATTCCGGATCATTGATTGGTAACAAAATTATACTAGATGATTAGTAAGGAAGTCACAATAAAAAAATATTTTAGCAGAAATTTCATAGTAAATTACTATTATATTTTTCCATTCAGAGGCATCTTTAAATTTCTAAGTTATTTGTTGTATCACTGATATAAGGGTTAATTGGATACATGTCCTTATTATTTTTAAAGTTTGGAAATATGCTCTCCAACTTCTTTCTCTGGACTATATGTCCTTATTATTTTGACATTCTTTAAAATATGTCCTTATGTACACATTTCTATGATTTAGACCCACTTGGAGGCATACGTATTTTATGATGGACCATACTACCCCTTCCTTTGGAAAGGATTCAGATCGATTTGTTTGACAGGCGCCGCCTCTTCTCTTCTTGTTTCTCCCCCTCGCATGTGTCTCAGCTGCTCACCACTCAAAATACACTCCCATGTCATGTCAAAAATAAAAGAAGCTGATAAAGTACAAAAAAAACTGCTAAAACGGTGACACATGAACAACAGGTTCCATGAACAATTCTTTTCAAACACTTGCAATTTTTTGGAAACAGGCATCATCGTGCATCAAAATTCACATATCAAGCATCAGGTTCACATAACAAACATCATGTTCCATAAGGAGCAATAGGTTCAGTACATCAAGTTTAACAAAATACAAGCGTCATCTTCTAGAACTACCTCCCGCTTCCAAAAACACATAAAACAGCCAACACAGAGAAGAATTTGTCACTCCTTTAGGAAGTTAGCAAGTTTCTTCACAATTCTAGCAGGTGGTGGTGCACTTGAAGCAGCTAGTGCTTTCCTTTTCTTTGGCATCTTCTTCTTCTTAGGAGTCTTCTTCTTCTTCTTCTTCTTCTTCTTCTTCTTCGGAGTTGTCTTCTTCTTCGAAGTCTTTTTGTTGGTTGTCTTTTGCTCTTAGGAGACTCCTTGTCGCCCTCATCATTAGTGCTAGCCTTGTGCTTCCTTTTTACAAAAATGTAACAAAAATTTAGTGAACAAGTCTCAAATAGAAACAAACTGAACATGTGTTAAATATAGCATATTAGAGGCAAAACTGAATAAGTCCTTACCTCATTTTTGGTGATGAGTCACTAGAAATATAGCTATAAGAGCTTTCTTCACTTGCCTCGGCTAACTTACATGTCTTCCCAAAATGGCCCGTCTCTCCACATCTTCCACACCTAACAGTTCTTTTTCCTACTTCAAGACAACCTCTTATTCTAGTTACTTTAGGCCTGCCTGCTCCTCTCTTCTGTCTAGGTGGATACAGTTTGTAGCCTAGATCAACAATAGGCCATTGGGTCCTATCTCTCATTGGTGGCACCATGCCAACATAGGCTTTTTTGAATCTTTCCACAGAATAGTACTCATGAACATAGTCAGCAATTCTACCTCTGTTCGCACAAATACAGGCCAAGAGGTTTTCCTGAAACTTGCTATTTTCTACATGAACAATTGTGTTGTTGCAGGTCAACTGTATGCCTCCTTGTCACGTTGTCAGCATCAATTAGAGTAACTTCTGCAAAGCCAATTATCTCCTCTACCCATCTTGACCACCCTCAAATTATTGCTGGCTTTGTTCAATTCCACCATGACAGATGGCAAGATGCCATCGTCCATCATCCTTCCAATGTCCCTTCTAGCAGCCATCTTCTCCATGAACAATTCTTTGAGGCCATCCACTAGCTCATGAAGCAATAGACCCCTCATGTCCTTGATCTGCTTGTTAAAGCTTTCAGAAATATTGTTAGTTAGGTAATCACACTTGCATTCTTCAGAGCACCCACATCTGTACCAAACCCTTTTGTGATTGTTGTCAAGCCATTCAATAGCATTTGGACTAACTCTAGCTATTTCCTTCATGTGCCATTTGAACCTGCCTTTTGTGAAGGACCTTGCAGCATGGTCTAAATGTTTAGTAAATACTGGACCTCTATACTTCTTCATGAAGTTGGCATAGAGGTGCCTCATGCATTCCCTATGCTCAGCTTCAGGGAATGCTGAACCAACACCCGTTGCTAGCCCTTTGCATGCATCAGATGATGTAACTAAACTTGGAGGATGCCCAATGGCTTGTTGCAGCAGATTGATAAACCATTTTCAATTGTCTTCAGTTTCTGAGTCAAATATAGCAAATGCAATGTAGAACAACCAATTGTGCCCATCAACAGAGGTAGCTGATGCCAATTGTCCACTATATTTACCAAGAAGTCTTGTCGCATCAATTGCTACAGATGGTCTGCAACCATTCAAGAATCCATCTATGCAAGGCTTAAAGGCAACAAACATTCTTTTGAACCGCTTGTCCTTACCATCCGTGTTAACATCAATCTCCACAATAGAACCTGAAGAAAGGCTCTCAAGTTCTGCTGCCCAGTTGAACAACAGTTCGAAACTTTCCTCATAGCTACCTCGCGCTTGTTCAATTGCCAGTTGCAACCCAGACCATGCCTTGCTGTACTGAAGCTTAATTTTATACTCATCTTCCAATTTGTCTTTAGCAGCCTATGCACCTTTCCCTAGATTTTTCTTCACCCAATCTTCAAGGTGGTCAGCAACCCAATCTTGAGTAGCCATCTTCCCTTCACACAATTTGGTAGTTGAACAATTGTGCTCAAATGGAAGAACCTTTATCTACATTTGCAATCAACACATAAATCAGTAAATTTTAATATGCAATTGGAAGGAATGACATCACTTAAAAAAATTATTATGTAATTACCTGAATTGTTTTCATATCCTGCAACCTTGAGCAGTGTATCTTGTCGTATCTGTCTTAGCACCAGTCAATTCAAAACCTTTTGTCACTGCATAATGCCAAATAGCTTTTCTACAAATGATCATGTCAGGAAACAAGGCACCCTTCCTAATGTCAGGATTTTCTGGGTCATGAAGTATAGTTATGTGCTGAAGGTCATCATCTACTACTTCTGCCTCCACAACACCAATCCCTCTAGCAGCAGGTTGAGTAGGTTCTATAGGACATGTAGAAGCAAATGGTGTGATATCAGGATGGACTGGCTGTGCACAATTTGCACCACCATAGATATACTCATCATCAACACCGACATACTCTTCCTCAGTGTCAAAAACACTAGGAGGTATGGGTTCATCTGCTTCCACCTCTACATCAGCCTTAGCAGCAGGTTCAATAGCAGAGTCAGTAGATTGAGCAACCTCTAAAGGCTCTAACAGCTCAAAATGCTTGCATATGTTTTTATCAAACACTGAAGCAGTGAGCATGAATTGTTTCTCTAATCTGTACATATCAATCAGGTCAGCAATTTGAGACTCGCTTTCTAGTTTCACGTCCTCACCTAACCTCTTGTCATAGACCCAGAACACAACATCTTGGTTTGTGCCCCAGCTCATCTCAGAACTCAAGGTTGTCGTCAAGAATTCCAAAGAAACATCGCCACTATCCACTACCCAGTGCCGATTAAAGCCTTTAGTATACGTTCTTCTACCATTAGCGTCAATTGTCAAGAAACCTTGAACCCTAATGTTTACTGTGTAAGAATGCCTATGGAGGAAAGAGTGAAATCGAAGTCAAATGGAGAAAATATGCAAAGTCCTAGACGAATCAAGTACTGCGCCATGATACAACTTGCCCATTGAAACAGATTTAGGGACACTTACAGAGTTGGATTTTCAACCGCATGCCCCATAATGGCCGCGGTCTTGACCACGCGTGCCTGCCCTTACGAGCCTGCCCGCACGCGCCCAACAGCCGCGCGCTCGCCTGCCGCCACACGCGCGCTTGCCTGCCGCCGTCCGCTCGCCCCGCACGCCGCTGCGCACGCGCTAGCCTGCCGCTACCACGCGTGCCTTCCCGCACGCCGCCGCGCACGCTGCTTCCGCGCGCTTGCCTGCCGTTGTCCGCTCGCCACCACCCGCCTGCCAGAGAGCTAGGGTTCGTGTTGGTGTTGTGAAGAGGAAGAGATCAGGGAACCTGATCTGTTTCTCAGCCACACACACGAGGTCTAAGAGAAGGGCAGGGGCATTGAGGGAAATATAAAAATACAACACCTGTGGATTGGGGTTATATTGCTCCCTAAGATATATACAGACATATTTCAAAGAATGTCAAAATAATAAGGACATATATCCCAGAGAAAGAAGTTGAGGAGCATATTTCTAAACTTTAAAAATAATAAGGGCATGTATCCAATTAACCCTTGATATAAAAATGAACGAAAATATTTATAATAAATTTTTAGAAAGATTATTAAAATATGTTTAAACATATATGTTTTATAAATATCTTAAAATATCTTGAAATATCTTCAAATATCGTAAAATAGCTAATGTTACTAAAAATAAAAACAATAAAAATTTAGTGTATTTAATATATTCTTACTATGTTTTAAGCTATAAATAAAATATATGATTATTGTATCTTATTTTTAAATTATTAGGTAAACATGTTAGTATCGTATAGTTACTAGATGGTCGTTTGTTGTTTTTTCCTCCTACTTATGAGTAAATGAAATCAACCAACACACAAAAGAAGCAAAACTCTCTACAATTGATTTCAACAAAGGGTATATGCGGAAATTTGGTGGGACCGTTGGAAGCCAGGTGCACCCAGCGCCGCACCGTAGGCTGCTGGATCCGCCCCTGCCTCCAAGGCGGTGGCGGCATGAGCGGCGCGGCGTCGCTGGGGCTCAGGTCATCGGGGAGCTATGGATCACTGCAGCAGCCGCCCTGCCAGTCTCCAGCGCCTTCCCCGTCGCCGCCGCTAGTGTCCCGGAAGCCCGCCAAGATGTCCCTCGGTGGCGCCGGCCGCGGCCTCCTCTGCGCCCGGATCTGCAAGCTTGCCGGGCGCCGCCAGCGGATGCTCCTCGTCGTCCTCGTCGCTGTCGCCGTGGCAGTCTGCTTCATCTTCTCGTCACTTGTCAACAGTAAAGGTGCTGCTTGCCTTGACACTTCATGTTCCATTCCTAATCCACTGATGCGACGGCTTCAGTTACTAGTTCAGATTTTTATTTCGTTATTATGCATTGCTAGCGAGTTCAGAGTAGTAATGCAATTCATTGCAACTTACCAGTGGTGGAGTCACAGAAATGTGTTTCGTACCTTATTATCAGACATAGGCATTAGGTGTGCTAATGTGCATTATTTAATTCTCGTTATCATCGACTTCAGCTGACTGACATAGTTCCATGGGGATAACTCTGTAGTATATTTACCATTCACTAGCAATGCAGGTCTCCCTGGGAAGTCTATGTTGATGTAATACCGAACCAGAGCATTTCATTGAGAGATTTACTCTGTAAAATTATAAGTAATAGCAATATATTTTCTAGTCAATATGGCTTAGGTCTTATCTAAAATTATCATGAAGGTTGCAAGTGCCAATGCTAATGATGCTGTTGAAGTTTCACATGTGTGGTACCTTCTAGATGGATGGATTCATATTACATTTTCTTCCTTGCTGCATTCTTTTGTTGGACCCATACGTCTTCACTCTTTGCTGGCTAATGTATTGCCATCTAACAATTCAATAGAAAATTGTCGGTCCTTTTACTTTGTTTAGGCAAATTGTGCATTCATCATGGTTACAGTAACATCAAGTTGGTTTGGAATTGGTATGTAGTTTTAGTAGCCACTCCAGTTCACTGTATGCTCAACCTTTATATGCTCTCTACATTCTTGCATCTAGTTTCGCCATTTGATGTGACTGTTCACCATGATGGTATATCATGATATCATATTTCTTGCACACTGTTGAGTTGAGTGCTAACTGTTATTGTTTAGAATAGTATGAACCAAAATAATACATTGTTCGAAGAAGTCATACTGAACTATGAAAGGATAATGTTATCATAAGTTGTACATATGCTTATTTGTTTTCTTTTATTATTTAAATATGCTGTCTATATTCTTTTTCTTTTGCCTATTTTAGATGAAGATGCACCACATGGTACCGAGATCATGGTTGAATTTTCAGATCATGTCCGAAGTTTTATGAATCCTGCTTGGACGTCACATACAGAAAAGCAGTCTAACAATATCCCTGACCCTGAAAAAGTTCAGGATACCTTGCCGAGTTTCCCACCAGCAGTTGTTCTGGATCACCATCCTTGTGAAAACTTCTCATTTTCTCCTCCACCTATGGATAGGAAACGTACTGGACCACGACGTAAGTTTTTACAGTCTTAATTGACTCACTCAATATTACAGAAGTTCTGAGTCTAACCATTGTATTTTAACTTGTAGCTTGTCCGGTTTGTTATGTACCTGTTGAACAGGCCCTGGCATTGAAGCCAGGTGAACCATCAACATCACCTGTCCTTCAAAGCTTACATTATTTGATTGAAGAGAATTTGATTCCTAAAGACTCAAATGCGGGTTCATTGTTTGGAGGTTATCCATCTCTGGAGGAACGAGATAGATCTTATGACATACAAGACTCAATGACTGTACGTTGTGGGTATGACCATGAATCTCATCTACGTGTTTCTAGTTCATAGTTTACAAATACAAGTACCATTGTTTGCTTTGCTTACCATATGCCAATCTCCAGATTTGTGAGAGGAAAGATACCGGGTCTCAATACCGGGTTTGATATAGATGAAGCTGATCTTTCTGAGATGCAGCGGTGCCAGAGGACTGTCGTTGCTTCTGCTATTTTCGGTAGCCATTTTTCCAATGTAGTTCTGTTCTAGCTACAATTGTACCTCTACAAAACTTTCTACTTGTGCCTTTCTCAGGAAATTATGATATAATGCAACAACCTGAAAATATCAGTGAATTTTCAAAGAACACTGTTTGCTTCTTCATGTTTCTGGATGAAGAAACAGAAGCTGCAATAAAGAACTCCAGTAATATTGATCATACTAAAAGAATTGGGTTGTGGCGGTTGATTGTTGTTCGCAACCTTCCATATTCAGATGCAAGGCGCAATGGAAAGGTACATGACCATTTTGTTATTTTGATTGTTCTGCCAGGCCTTAATTATCTCTCCTGTCATGGAGTTGTATAAGTTAGTATTCAGTCCATGCAAATTATCAGTTCTTACTGTAAATTATAATCATTCTACATATATGATGTTTATATATAATGATATTCTGAAGCAGGGTGAAACCATGAAAACCTTAGGTTTACCTCCAAACCTCCTTAGTTCAAAAATATGAGCTAGTTTTCAATAGTGAATGCAATTTTGAAAACATAGTTCATTTTTTGTATCTAAAGAGGTTTGGAGGGTATCCTTAGGTGCACCTCTTTACACTCCTAGGAAAACATGTCTTGACTTGATCTAGATAGGTTGGCTGTTGAGGGGTGTGCAAGTCGTTTGAATCTTTATTGTATTATACTGAGTATAGTAAATGATGGACGGTTGCGGATGCTTTAAATATGAATATGGTTTTCATTCTACTCCAAGTGAATATGTGAGAACTCCATTGCAGATACCCATGATCCTTATTATGCCATTCTGGACTTCGCATGATTTTAAGAAACCTTATGTTATTTTGTAAAGCATGAGAAGTACCTTACAAGGTGTGAGGGGATCAGTAATTTTTAGCTTTCATCATTTATGGGACATGCTCTTTTCCTCAAACAGGTCCCAAAACTACTACTTCATCGGCTTTTCCCTAATGTGCGATATTCAATTTGGATTGATGGAAAACTTAAACTAGTGAGGGACCCTTATCAGGTACTAGAGAGGTAAAAATCTTGTTAACTGCATTATTGGAGCTTCACATAGCGAACATTTTGGTCTACCGTCGGATAATAAGGTTTCAGTTGCCAATGCCACAAATGCTCAATTTGCTCTATCCATATTTAAGCTGTATTAGAATTTTATTCGCTCAAAGTTGTTTGACACCAATTTCCTTTCTAATCTTTGGGAGCTCAATTTTTCTGTTTTTTTTTCTTTAATTCATTGTCATGGTACAGATTCCTGTGGCGGAAAAATGTTAGCTTTGCAATTTCTAGGCATTACAGACGTTTTGATGTCTTTGAGGAAGCTGAGGCCAACAAAGCTGGTGGAAAGTATGATAACGCTTCAATTGATTACCAGATAGAGTTCTATAGAAGTGAGGGCTTGACCCATTATTCATCAGCCAAGCTGCCGATAACAAGTGGTAACTGCTTCTTCCTTCTAATTGTGGACTCATTAACAATTCCAACAGTCTGCCTGCATTTAATAATACTATGATTAACAGATGTCCCTGAGGGTTGTGTAATAATAAAGGAGCACATCCCCATAACAAACCTGTTCACATGCCTTTGGTTCAATGAAGTTGATCGCTTCACCTCGAGAGATCAGCTAAGCTTTAGTACAGTGAGAGATAAAATAAGGTGCAGAGTTAATTGGACTGCAGACATGTTCCTGGATTGTGAAAGGCGTGATTTCGTTGTCCAGGTATTATCAGTTATTATTTTTCGTGTTTTGCTGCTACTAGTTATCTATACACATTGTGCTGTGATATGCAACATAGATGGAGCATAGTTCTGGTTTCTTCCTGCAGAGAGGAATGAATGAAAACAAAATCATGCTTTTCTAATTATTTTTTCCTTCTTTTTTTTTGAATCATGCTTTATTTTTTCAAGAATCCATACATCCGTGGTTGGTTGTCAATAATGACTTTTTTTTTTTTGTGTGTGTACGCTGGTCTTTACAGTCGTACCATCGAGAACTGTTGGAACAAAGACAAGCTGCCTTGAGAAGCCAGCCACCCCCACAGCCTCCAGTGGTGCATGTACAAACTAGAAAGATGCTTCCGGACAATGCAGTAAAGGAACCAGGGAAATCCTCTGCAAATAAAGCGAAGCGCACACGTGATAAGAAATCAAGCTCGAAACGAACTCATCGAAGTAAAGTTACTGGTGTCTAGGAATCAGCTCAACTGTCAACCTCCAAGCAGTTTTGCTCGTATACCATTGCGGATCTGACAAAAAGCAATCTTCACGGTCCCCGCTGGAAATTTTGTTAGGCACTGTTGATAGAGACCAAAATTCTTTGTTGTAAATAAACAATTTTCGATCATAGATGGATTCAACGAGCGGCAGAATGAATTCAAATTGTTTGACAGTTTTGACCAGGATTTCAAATACACAGCAGGCTTTGCTAGTTTAAGTTAGAATAAAGAATCTAGTCCACTTTTGAACAAGTAGTCCAATCCGGAGGGAGTATTAGCTACTGAGATCGCATATTTCACTGCTGCTTATCGCAAATGATGTAGCCTGGATCACAAACGAGGCCGGTAGATTCAAACTCTATTTCAAATGATGGCAAATATCATCACAATTCTATCAATTCTGTTATATACAATCTACTTTACATAGAAAGGGGGGGGGGGGGGGGGGGGGTGCGGTGGTTATAAAATAAAAACATGATTCAAGTTGCTTGCCCAACTATGTTTGGCAACTGCTGAACCCTCCAATCGATATCATCCGTGCTCTGACTTGTGAGCATATGTTCTTACACCTGCGGACTCGCGGACCCGCTGCCCCTTACCGCATCCATCGTTTCGCTCAGGTCAGCTTCTCCTCACGCAGCCTGCGTCGCGCGCCGATTTGCAAACTGCGAACTTACTGCTTGCTCTGCTCGATCTGCGCGTATGTTCTTGCTCCCGTCAGCCCCGCCGCCACCGCGCTCGCGGGCATGTCTTGTCATTTGATGGAACGCATTGAGAGCGCCATTCCGCACAGGTCATCCTCAACCTTCGCCCACACAGCTGATGGCACGAGGGCACCAGGCCACACGCCCGTGCATTCATACGCTTGCCGGCAGAGGTGTACGCTACCTTCACGATACACGTGTTGGATTATAGCGCGCGCCGTCCGATGAATACTCCCTCCGTTCTTTTTTTTTTACCATTAACTTTGATCAATAAATTTAATCATTTGTTTTATTAAAAAAATAAAAATATTAAATATTTTATTAGAGTTTAATTTATTATAAAAGTTTTTTTAAATTCTATTTTTAGTTTTACATATTTAAATTAATTTTTTAAATAAGACGAACGGTTAAAATTTTAGGTCAAAATCAACGGTGACAAGTAAAAAGGAATGGAGTGAGTATTTTTTTCGTTTTTCTTTGTTTCTATTTTTCTTAGCCTCCTTTTCTTTTTCTTTTATTTTGCTGCTACGGTCCAAATATTTTTTTATATTATGTCCTCTTTTTTAATTATTTTCAAATATGTTATTCTAGTGGTTTATAACAGACCCAAAAAATGGAGGGAAAAAAATTATATTTATCGTGATTGTAAGTCCGAGCCTGTGTCAGCTTGTTAGGACATCCTGGCATAAGTAAGAGATCATTATTGTCTTCGTAGCCGAGACTTGACTAGATCCTAGACTTCGTTTTGTGCGGCACGATCCTGAGCGCCTGCCTCGGATGACGTACCCCTGCTGTCGAGCAGTTGCGGCGTGCCTCCTGCTGGTACTACTTGGCCTGCTCTCGTGCCTCGACGTGGCCACCGCGCGCCCCGCACCGGTGGCCCGGACGCCACAACCCCAGCCGTCGTCGGACGGCGCGACGGCGTGGAGCTCGTTCAAGCATCTGCATGACGCGCGGCGGGGAAGCAGCGTCGCGGGGCTGGCCGAGCTGAAGAGCTACCTCGCGAGGTTCGGGTACGTGCAACAACAACCCGCTACGTCCGAGCACCACGACGACGACGCGTTTGACGAGCACCTGGAGGCCGCCGTGAAGCGCTACCAGTCGAGGCTCAGCCTGCCCGTCACCGGCCGGCTCGACCCCGCCACGCTCGGCCGGATCGCGTCCCCGCGCTGCGGCATCGGCGACCACGTTGGTGGCCACGGCGGCTTGTCCGTGTCCCTCTCGGAGTCGGCCGCCGCCGGCCGGTTCACGTTCTTCCATGGCAGACCGCGGTGGACGCGGCTAGCGGAGCAGGACTTCCTGACTCTAACGTACTCCATCTCGCCGTCCGCCGCCGCTGCCGTCCCGTACCTGCCGCCGGAGTCCGTGTGCGCCGCGATCCGGAGCTCGTTCGCGCGGTGGGCCCGTGTTATCCACGTCGAGTTCTTCGAGATCAACGACGAGTACGGCTTGGAGGCGGACATCAACGTGGGCTTCTACAGGGGCGATCACGGGGACGGCGACCCGTTCGACGGGGCGCTCGGCGTGCTGGCCCACGCCACGGGCCCGAACAGCGGGCGGGTCCACTTCGACGCGGCGGAGCGGTGGACGCTGGACGACGCGGACCGGGAGACGGCGGCCGCGGTGGGCATCGCCCCCATCGACTTGGAGTCGGTGGCGACGCACGAGATCGGACATGTGCTCGGGCTTGGGCACTCGTCGTCTCCGAATGCGATCATGTACCCGTCCCTCGACGTCGGGGAAAGAAAGGTGGATCTCAGCGTCGATGACGTCGAGGGCGTCCAGATGCTGTACGGCCCAAACCCGGACTTCCGGCTTATTCCCTCCACGTCGCCGCCCAGAAGCAGCTGGCTTGCTGGCTCAGTTAGCTTGCTTTGTGTGGTCTTGGTCACGCTAATAACGTGGTGGTATTTGTAGTTGTAGCTATAGGCCTATAGATAGACCGCAGATTCATGTCAACAGTGAGATTCTTTTATGATCAACAGTGAGAAATTCTTTTGTAATTTATCTGTTTATTTTGATTTCTCATATATCCAGCGCCTCTATTATTAGCAGAATCACCCCTAGTCTCGACACAAACACGAGTAATTTAAGTGGGCTTACGGGCCGTTCACGCAACGATCGCTGCAACGGTGGCCGCAACGATAAAGGGCAACCTCGAGGACCGCTGTGCAATGGAGGGCAGCCTTTCAACACATCGTATTCAAGTATTCATTCCGGCAGATAAGTGTAGGAAAGAGCTTGAACCCATTTACACAGCACGGGGAATATACAGTTCAATCGTTAATGATTGATCTAGAGACCGATCCATATAAACTCGGCATATCCTAAGGAGAACCATTTCGTGTACAAGCATCTGTTATCCAACAAGCTCCACAATAGGTTCAACAGGCACATCAAAGAAACGCAACTCATCAAACCACTCCATGCTAACATGTGTGAAAACTTCCTACTGGACTCCTGACATTTTGGCTCCAAGGCATGTTTAGTAACCGATGATATCACTCAATATGCTAAAGAAATGGTTGATATCTATTTTCTCCTCTCCAGAATAGATTGCTTCTGCACTTCCTCCTGTCGGTCCCTGTGCAGCCATCTCAACAAGTGTGTAGAGTTTCTTGATTGGCATCTGCACCACAAAAAGAATAGTAGTAAATTTTTACCATTCAAGGTTTCTGACTGAAAAGTTAAGAAGAATCATAGAAAGAAGATTACATCATCCAGTGCTTCCGCTGCTGCATCAAGATCGCTTTCATCAAACACATTAAGATGTTGCAACACCTGCATAGGAAACAAGATAAGTTCAACAAGCATAAGATTCCTCAAGACGATTGGTAACCATGGAATACACAGAGGAAAGTCAATAAAGCAGTACTATCGCATTCAATAGTAACCTCGGCCACACTGCCACCGAACCTTGAAATGACGGCAATATGTAGCATTTCAATAATAAAGGACATTCGTTATTGTATTTTCTCACCTTTTTGGCATCCTCCTTTTTGAGTTTCGGAACATGGTAGGTCACGGAGAACACATCACACATTCCAATTGATTCTAGAAATCCTACCTCACTTGTAGTTCCAATGACAAGCAAACTTTTTCCCTGAAAACATGGTGAAAGAGAGGAGCAATTAATTTTCTGTATCAATGTCCAATTTTAACATACAAGCAATGAAACAGTAAGCATTTATGATGCTCAAGGATACAACCAAAGAACTGTGCTCATGCAAACCTTAGGAGGAACCCTCTTGAGGAGGACCAGAAGAGTTTGTGAGATCAAGTTCGAAAACCGTGGTCCAATGGCTACATACTCCAGTAACCTAAAAGATCATCCAATAGTACAAAACTCAATTGATCTTGAATCAAAGAATGTAGAAACACTGCATTGCATTAAAGTATCTTATTGTTGAGGGTTCACGTACCTTTCGATATCATCAAGAATTATGATGCTGAACTGAGATTTGTATGCATCCTCAAAAACCTGCATTTTTGTACACAAACCCATTGTATCACGTAAAACAGCACATAAAGCAAACAAGCTAACATACAAAAAGGTATATTTTTGTAAAAGAAAGGGAAAGGAGAGAAGAAGAAAATAATGCAAAAGAATAGAGAAGCAATAAAGGATATGCTTCAATACAAAAACTAGAAAATGCTCCTGGATAGCAGTATAGCACTAACCTTGCAAATCTGAGCACACTTACTGCTTTCACTGAAACCAATCATTGTCTCTGCTGATATCTAGAGTCAAAAGCACGGATCAAGAAATTCAGTCATTTACCTTGCGCTACTGTAGGAGGAAAATCAGAAATAAAGGAACTTACAATTTTGACATAAGCAAAATCACTATCGATCCCAACTGTAGCTGCCATAGCCGATTTACCACTGAAAGCAGTTAATGTGAAATAAGTTTCCAGCAAAGTTTCAAAGAAAACAAAGATTTTTAGAGACTGTACCTTCCAGCAGAGCCTTCCAAGAGGCAAGTCACAAGTGGGCTACCTTTGCTAACTTTAACCTGCTCCACAAGAAGCATGGCTCTCTGATAAATATGTTTATGTGGCTTGCCACAGTCAACAATGCCACGCAACCTGCACATTTTTACATCAAACAACATTTAACCTCTTTTTAACATGGAAGCCAACAGTAGGTATGTATATATGTATCATAAAGCATTAGTCAAGATAATAGAAAAGATTACTTATTAAACTAGAGTTAATCGATAGAAAAATCAATGAAGTGTCAAATATTCTAGCATTCAAAGGAGCTGAACAAGTTGGTGTAGCCCATTGTACGAGCACAACACAAGCAGGTAGGTAAAAGTGTTAAAGCATGCTTAATATACAATTGTATGTCACAGAGAAGGTGAATATGTAACGATAGATGAATTCAGGAATGTCCCAAAAAGAAGCTGAGCATCTTGCATTGACACTTCTGTATATGTCATTTTCTCTAATTTCGAGTCCAAGATATCATGTAACGCACCTGCATCTTTCAAGGTTATCCGTGGAAGCACCAAAAGCAGGAGTAATTTCATGAAGTGCATTCACAAAATCATCCATAGTAACCTTAATGCTTTCTTCATCCAAAGGCTTAGTGAGGTCATCCATGGTAATCTGCCGGTTCAAAGCAAACGAGACAGCACTTTTCACAACACCTTCCAACTCTGCTCCACTGTAGTTCTTTGTCCGTGCAGCTTCATTTAAAATATTAGGTGTCATTTGAACAAGGTTTTTAAGTCATCAATTCATAAATACATAAGTGTCTTCCAATTATGAAGTGAGTTTTTTTTCGAAAATCTACAGTAGAGGAAGCCTCTACTGTGGTAGTTATGAACTGAGTGTTAATATATATATATATATATATATATATATAAGAAATATAAAAACAGTAAATACTATAAAAACAAAATACTTCAAGTTGAACAATAGAACTAGCCATAATGAATGTGATGTAAAACAACAGATTCAGCCAAATACCCAGTTCATGCCACCAAAAATGTAGAAACCTTTGCTATAATGAATGTGATGTAAATTCCTAGAAAGGAAACACACCTAGCTCCTGAAGATTAACATCCGGCGATAGGAAGGAATTTTCTTTCATCTTATTTGTGTGAATTTGAAGGATTTGCAGTCGACCATTTTCGTCAGGTAGGTTTATCTCGATGTGAACTTCCAAACGTCCAGGTCTGCAATGTAAAGGTCAATGAACTTCTACAAATATCAAATAAATATGCATATGGTCTATAGAGCACAGCTCCTAAAGCAATCAACATCAACCTCTGAATTTTCCAGTGACATGCACCACACTAGGAAGTGATGGAATTGTGCTGAATGAATGGGAAAATTGGTACTGCACAACGATCTAACATGTTATGAGGATTCAGGAGTCTACTCAATGTAAGTAGCCTGATTATACATCCCAGAGTCTATAGTGGATGTAGTCATATAAGACAATACTCCTGTAATTCAGTAAAGCTCTAGTGACTTGCCCTAAAAATTTTAACATGTTTTTTCAGGATTTAGTCTGAATTTGTAGGGAGATTTTCTAGATAGACTTGCCACATAAACTCATAAAAACTCAATTTTTTCGCGGAGGCATTTGGGGTTACTAAAATGCACCAAATAACTAGGAAAATGATCCAACGAGCAACAGAACTTGCCTCAGTAAAGCTTCATCAAGCAAATCTTTACGATTGGTCATTCCAATTAGCAACACGTTATTTAACGCCTCAACACCATCTATCTAAAAGGTATAAAATTAATCAGAATTTAGTGTTATATAAATGTATAAAACATAGGAAAGTTAAACTTCCAATTCCAGCAGAGCGCACCTTGGTAAGGAGCTGGTTTACTATGCTATCATGTACCCCTGTACCGTCTCGAGTAGATCCTCTAGACTGCATAATAATAGTTTCTCTTAGGCAAGCTTGGCTATTGCATCAAATGAAACTGAATGATGATGAAAAGATCAAATTATGCAATGCAGTGGCAATTTGTTAAAAGAGCTGACAGTGCTTGATGTGGAAAGTAAGTAAAAAAATTAAGATAACATACATGTATGTGAACACATCAAAGTTTTATGTAAATAAATGGTATCCAAAAGAAGTAACGCCACCTAAAAACTCATGAAATATAAGGATTAGTATTCCCATAGTACACACCTGTCACAATTGGATTACCTACTGATAGCAACAATTGGATTACCTACTGGTAGCAACACAGTTTAGAGAACAATTCGAGTAAAAATTATAAGAGGATAAAAGACTAGTATCCCCAAAGACTACCCTGAGATAAAAATTATAAGTACCCACTGTACTATCTGGTGCTACTTGCAAGTTGCAAGATAATCATTACTCTCGATCTAAAAAGGACAATAGCTCAAATGTACAACACACACGATGATGTGAATCAACGGAACAGAAATCCACCTTACAGATAGCATCAATTTCATCAAATATGATAACGTGAAGGTCACTCTGATCACCTGTGTTGGGAAGAAGGTAGGAAAAAAATTAAGGCCAGAAAGGGTGTTCCACACAGAAATCTGAGAAAGCTTTTCCTCTGACAAGGTAACATACCACGTGTCTTCTGTTCATTTTCAGCATCAGCAAACAAATCTCTAACGTTCTTCTCTGTTTCTCCAACAAATTTGCTCAAAACTTCAGGTCCATTTACAATCTGATGTTGGGAAAAAAGGTATTAGACATGTAAGAATCCTAATACACATGCATATGCAACTACACACGGGAAGTAGAAGCTGTGAAGTTAATTGATAGCATAAGTTTGGCAGCTCTTTGTACATCGATAATTTCTTAGATGAGCAACTTGGGTACCCTATACCCCAACAGGTTAGATTTTCAGGTTCACTGGCATTGTGGCGCTAGTTTTTGATCATGACATAATACTGAATACTGGTTGTCTATGCTGCTAGCAAGTATGTGACTACCTTATATTGTGAAAACTGAAAAGCACATGAACAGCTTATCGGTATGATATGGACTATTTTATTTTCTCGAAAACGGCATGATATGGACTTGGACTATCATAACAGGTTTGTGATCAGTATATAAAATAGGAGAACTAAGAGCACTTAACAATTTATGATTTTATGTGTGCAAGTGTTTCGTTATTATTTATTATCACTACTGGAGATAACAAATCTTCCTCATTCATTCTCTAAATCTAGTATCCAATCATTGCCCTACTAAAACAATGATGCCTGAATATTAAGACAATCTCAAAAACAACAATAATAAAGTCATACCTTGGGATCCTTGCCATTCAACAATTTTCCAATTTGACGGGCCATAAGAGTCTTGCCAGTACCAGGAGGCCCATATAGCAATATACCCTTTACATGTTTGATGCCCAATCTACAGTATTCGGTTCTTAGCAAAGATCATCTATTATCAATGGCACAAAAATACAGAGAGGTACCATACTTACTTACTAACAACGTGAGGAGGAAACACCCTTGAAGCAAATGCCCTGCGAAATATGTCAGTGAACTCAGCACTTAAACCACCTATCCCCAGCTTTTCCAGGTTAAACTCTTTATGCTTGAAAAGCTTGCTGCTAGCAGCTTCCTTTTGGTTGATTACCTACATCACAACAAGTTTTATATTGGCGTCATATAAGCTAAGGTGCTAAGTCAAGTTTACTGCAAAAACAAATGCTAACAACAATATAGAAGGTCCTTGAGGAACCTTAATTCCTGAATTTGGAGCAGCCTCAAATATGATGTATGTATCACTTGACAGGAATCCTCTGTCGAATGGCGTGGAACTCTCTTGGCCCTCTAGCAAAGCTTGGTTGACAGTGAACACATAGTTTGTTCCATAGAATTCAAAAGGAACTCTTTGCCCAGTTGTCATGATCTGTAACAAGACTTCATCATTGTTTTGGACATGGAATATAAATTCAGAATTAAAGTTACATCAAAGCACAATCCAATCACTAACAAGATACATAGCACACACATTAAATTACCATGATGAAAAGAAAAGCGCTAATAAAAAATTATGGAAATTCAGTACGCTGTACCTGATCTAGAAATCTCTTCCGAAGTTGTTGGGCAAGCACAACTGCATCCAGCTGAAAAAAAGGGGAGAACACGCATGAACCCCATTGATAAGAAATCAATGAAAATCTCATCAATGACACAGCCTACCTCCTCATTTCTGTTGGCTCTTGCCTTGGCATATTCAAGCTCTAGTGTCAGCAATGCCAACTTAAAATCATCAGGAGGCACGAAACTGATAAAAAACTGAAGTGAATAACAAGGCATCAAATCATCAAAAGTATACGAAAATGTACTGATTTCAGTGGACAGTAGAAATTCCTACCTGTTCACAGTAACAGAATCCCCAGCTGAAACTTTTGCCTGCCGACGCTGAATGGCATTCAAGGCAATGCGTCCGCTTGAAATAGCATCATGGGAAGTGGAGCATCATTAAGGAGCACAGTTGAGAAGAGAAAGTTATAACTTAATAGGAAGGTCAGCACGCAAAATTATAAAAGCTTCAAAGGATTTTTTTTTTCTTCATTCATATATTCTAAACGTTATGATTTTGAAAGGAAAAGAAAAAACAGATTTCGTGGAAGCAATCCCCAAAAGCCACAAGATGATGAAACCAGTACAGAGACCTACAGCTAAATGCCAAGGGTGGTGTGAGTGGATGATAAATAAACACTAACATGTCTTTCTGTTGAGAGAAATTGTGATAACACGTCTATGATATTGAAAGTTCATTTCAAGTTGATTCATTGTTCACAAGGCTTCTCACCAATCAAAATCTTCCCTCCATTCTGAAATATTTGATGCATCGATTTTTAACATCATCTTTGACCATTCATATTATTAAAAAAAATTAGTTTAAATGAGCAAAATTATAAGTCGTGTCTCAAATAAATTTAGTAACAACTCATAACAAAATATATGTTGTTTATCATAATTTTTAAATAAGACAAATGGTCAAAGATGACACTAAGAGTCAACAGTGTCAAATATATCAAAACATAGTAAGTGGCATTTTGACACAGCAACAGCTTTAGTAATAGTTAGAAATGTTGAAACCAAAATCGTCCAAAAAAAAAACTAGCAATCAACGTTCCACTTTTTCCCCAACGCAAACGGCTCGTGATTATAATTTCCATTAATCTAAACTGCCATCACTAGGACAGTGAAATCAGCTAAACAGGCATCTATCCGGAGATAAACTTAAGTGTCAACCCAACAATGCTATATCATATCAACAAAAATGGTCGGCTAGCAGACCAGATCGAAGCGCCTAGGAGGCTCACGCAAGTGAGATCCCAAAATGGACCATACGTTGTACTACAATATCGCCTGTAAAAAGGATATCGGAGGGTGAAGACCCAGGCGTCGGCGACGACGGCGAGCGAGTTGGGGAAGCGGCGGAGGTCGGCAGGTGAAACGTAGGCGCAGTTGGTGAGAGCCAGCTCCTGGTTCGGCGTGCTCACGACCTCCATGGACAAGCCTCCTCCGCCATGCCCTTGGTTGTACCTCCCCGCCATGGCCGCTGCGATAGTGAGATCTCGCTCGCGAGAGATCGTGCGGGGGCGTGTGCCGCGCTGCTCGCGAAGAGGAAGAGGACGACTTCAGGTGCGCCTCTGCTCGCTTCGGCTGAAGAAATGGTTTTTGGGCCTCATTGGACTTAAGTTCAAATGGGCCGTTACCAAGTATGTTTCAAGAGTACAAGATCAGCCCAGTTTATCTTGTAGCTTTTCATTTTTGAGGTACTCTCGAACTTTTTTTAAGTCGGAGCATTGGAATCCTATCCATCTACTGTAATACACCGAACAATTCGTTTTATCTTTACCACCCAAAAATATACCATCCCTTCTAATTATATCCCAACAATTACAAAAAATTATTAATTATACTCAATTCGTGAGTCATCTACTCAAATCCAACGGATTATATGTCTCTATTTTAAATCGTACGGCTCCTTATTACTCTCAGATCTTTAATCAGAAAATCTTGCAACCCCCTCCATCAAATCAAAAAGGAAATATTCACCTATGTTATTTTTGTTTACTTCAAACAGTCCATCTCCATCCCGCTTTTTTTCTAAAAAAACAAATAGGGCACATCTCCATCGATTTCACGAGTTGCCTGCCTGCTCACGTCGTCGAGGCCGCCGTCCGCCGCGCTTCCCGAGTTGCGTCCGCCGCGCTTCTTGAGTTGCCTGCCCACGCTTGCGCCATCGAAGCCGCGCCCAAGCCGCCGCTGACACCGCCCTTCCAGCCGCCGCCACCCAAGCCGACTCTACGCTTCTCGGCGGCCGCCCGAGCCGACGACGCCCTTCCCTGTGGCCGCCACCGCCTAAGCCGCCGCCACCTTTCCCGGCTGCCGCCCGAGGCAACGCCGCCCTTCACGGCGGCAGCCCGAGCCGACACTGCCCTTCCCTGCGGCCACTACCGTCCGAGCCGAAGTATTCCAACCCAGATGTTTGCCTCTACGGCCCTCTATGGTAATATCTGACAATATACATCTGACATCCCAGATGATATCCTTTGGCCCTCTAGGGTAGCATTAACAATAGACATCTAATATTCCAGATGTTTGCCTTTACGGCCCTCTAGGATAACATCTGACAATATACATCTGACGTATTACATATTTGTACGAGAATCATATATAGGTGTTACATATTTGGATCAGAAAGGTCATGAGCAACATGTGATGCACATCACCGTTTGCCCAGTTGTATATGCTTGGTAATTTTGGTGGCTCCAAGAGTAGTTATGATATAGTAATTTTAGTTTTAATTGTAGAGCTGTGATGCATAATTAATTTCAGTGACCAATCAGGTTGCTCTGTGTATGATTTTGCTAGAAAAAACCTGATGTGGACTTCTTTTGACCATCTTCTGCTGGTGAATGAATACTTTGTTCTCAGCCGACACCGCCCTTCCAGTAATACATGTTCATTTAAACTTTGTATGTATTTGTATTATTTTGATGTGTAGATTTTGAATAAGGATGGATGCCTCAACGGGATGTCAAACTCCACTTAAAGACCGAACCAACCAGACCGGTATGCTTTCGTCCTCTATAACATAAATAAATATGTTATGCAAATTAAAATTTATATATAGGTAGTATATATATAGGTGGTCTTATGTTATGTTGTGCAAATTAAAGTTGTTCTTCGTGGATACATGTGTTAGATGGTGAAATTAATATTGCAGCAGCGGAGCAAAGAAATAAAGACGAGGATCAACTACAAAGAGATAAAAGGAATGCACGTCAGCGTGAATAGCGTCAACTGAAAAAGATGCATTGTTGGATAATAACACAATGTTGGATAATAATAAGAAGCTGATTGTAGAATCAAGTGAATATCTTTATCCCCAACCCTCTCCTCAAACTAGGTTACCGACATGATATTAATAGTATGATTGTTGCTTGCACAGATAACAAAAATTCCATTGTTCCACTTTTACTTTACTTTTGGAATTTTAGAACTCTTCTGGAGCCGGAACTGTGACAGAAGTATGCTATGACAAGCAGATCTCCTTGTTCTGTTTTTGCTTTACTTCTGGAGTTCTAGAACTCTTCTAGAACCGGAACTGTGACAGAAGTATGTCATGGCGAGCAGAACCCCCTGTTCCGCTTTTGCTTTACTTTTGGAATTTCAGAACTCTTCTGGAGTTACAACAATGCATACCATGAAGGAAACAATTTGATAAGTCGGCGGCAGCGCAGATCGCTGCTCCACGCGATGCGGCGCGGCGATTGGAGATGCGGTGGCGCCGGCGCCGGCAGAGAGACTCCACGATGGCTCGGCGACGGCGGCCTCTTGACGGAGCGCGGCGTCCGTGACCTCGACGGCAGCGCGGGTCCTCGCCATCGGATGCTTCTTGAGGAAGGAGCACGGCGAGTCCTGGATGAAGACGACGAGACCCAGAGGCAGGAGCGCGGCGAGTTCTGGACGAAGACGATGATGAGTTTGTCGCAACCCCGTCCGATAAAATCGTACGGTTGCTCATCCAGGATCATTCGGGGGGGCCGCTTGCCGAAACAAGTGACTTTGCAGTACAATAATTAACAAGGACTCGCATAAATGACTTGAAGATACATTAATTCAGGTTATATTACAACTGATTTCAGAAGTTTAGGAAGTGCGGAAACGTAATTTTGATAACAAACACGTGGATTTCAGCGGAAGCAAAATCTAACACTCGATGCCTCGATTAAACACCCCAGCCCGATGGTGTTTAATCTCCACGGGAGGGAGAAACGGGGACCCACTCGAAGGTCCACTCCGAGGGCGTCTCCTCTTCCCAACCACCCTGGCTACAGTCAGCACTATTACCTGCAAAACAGCAAATCAACAAACCGTGAGCGACTGACGCTCAGCAAGTCTTACCCGTCAATAGGCCTTCTAAGGCCGACTCCTAAAATGCTGGAATATTGGTGGCAGCTGGTAGGTATTTGCAAAAGACAGCACTACTAATGGTTTTTCAGTATTTTAGCCAAGTTATCAATTAGCTAATGTAATTTTTACTAAGTGAGGCAGCAACTAAGCAAACAAGTGCAATACAACAGTTCTGAAATTTATTCTCAAATGTCCAATCACAATTCCTGCTATCACATTTTATAGTGTCGCCACGGCAGAAAGGAGCAAGTGGTACTCAATACCGCGAGGGACGGCAATTATAATTAATTTTACATCCTGCAGGAGAAACCCGAATAACACGACACGTGCGCACTCCACAAGTCACACGCGGCCACCTTTCACTGCATCGC
Source organism: Oropetium thomaeum (assembly GCA_001182835.1). NCBI lineage: Eukaryota > Viridiplantae > Streptophyta > Magnoliopsida > Poales > Poaceae > Oropetium > Oropetium thomaeum. Next base: position 1,537,736 of record LFJQ01000010.1, read on the forward strand.
GACAGTGTCGGTCCGACTGCCATCTCTCCAAGGACATGGTCCTCCAGGCAACGCCCTGCGTCCCTGTACGGCCCCAAGCCTTTCCCACTAACACATACCCAAGAAACAAAAAAAATGCGAATTCATCCACCATACTGGTCCGTTCACCCGGAAAAAGAGATGGCTGGTCGTCCAATCACTGCGCAATGAGCTACGTCGGTTTCCTGGGTCCCATATGCCAGTATGTATTCGGTACACAACTCAAACTTGACCAATGCAACCGCACCCGACACTGTGCTCAAATTATATTCACACAATGTTGGGTCCTGACTTCCTCAAATACTCCTATAAATAATCCCCTGAGTAGTCTCCATACCACTCAAATCCCTTCTTTGCCCTATTAGTAAGCATAGCACTAACGTACTGGCTCTAACAGAACAACCCGTAGGAGATCCTACAAGTCATGCAACTAAGTTTCCACACAAGCCTCGAAACTTAATGCACAACAAAACCTACATACACAGTAAGAAAGCAAAACTTTAAACATAGGTATGCACCCGGGGCTTGCCTCGGTTCGGGGAGAAGTTAGCACAGTCGATGGCGGGGTCGGCAGCGGGGAAGTCCTCCTCAGCCTCGGTGGCCGTCTGCAGCTCGGTTCCTATATGAAGATGCAAGGTAATCTTGTATTAACAGATGAGTGAAGTTGCATGAATTTCTCTCTAACAAACTTTAGTGTGTTGCTTCGGTAGACGGGACTAGCTAGACTGGTCGGACGGCAAAGATTACCAGAGGGTTGTCGGTGGAAAAGATCAGCAACGGAGACTGGTCGTCGGAAAAGAGATGCCGACGCGCCGCTACTGCTGAAATACTGCGGAAGAATGGGGCGGCGGTTACAGACGATAGCGACGGACGATGGAACCGTCGACAGGGCAAGGCTTACTGAGCGCACCTGAGCACGAGAGAAGCTTGCTCTGCTTCGGCCCTGCGGAGCTCTTCGGCGGTAAAGGCGGAAAGGAGTGGAGACGAGAGCAGAGAGACGAGCGCGCAGAAGAGCAAGGGAGTGCGCACGAGTGAAACGTTTCGCCTCTGGGAAAATATCAGCCTCCGTTCCTTTTGTCTCTCCAGGACGACGCAAGTTGGCGCGGCGGCAGCGTACTGCAGCGCATGGGCGCCGGGCGTGCGCGTCCCATCACGAAGACTTTCGGCGCGGTGGCAGCACTGCTGTGTACGGTCAGGCGCTTTTACGGTTGGGGAGATGGCCGGCAGCATTAATGGCGTGGCCGCTTCGAGCTCGGTCCGACGAGTCTGTCCGACCTCGGGGTCGAGCGAGGCGGAGCGAGAGCGGCTTGTCCGACCTCGGGGTCGAGCGAGGCGGAGCGAAAAGCGGCATGTCCGACCTCGGGGTCGAGCGAAGCGGAGAGTGATGACGACGGGTCGGGCGAGACGGAAAATAATGTCCGACCGCTGGGGGTCGGAGTCGGGCGAATCGCGAAAATCATCCGACCTCTGGGTCGGAGGTCGGGCGAAACGTAAAAGTCATCCGACCTCTGGGTCGGAGGTCGGGCGAATCGGGCTCACAAAGGCGGGGTCGGGAAGACACGGAAGGGAAACAGGGAAGCGGCGTCCGGTTGGAGCAGGGACTCGGGCGGCGGTTTGCAATTGGGAGAACAGAGGAGACCGGACGGCGCTCGTTCCTGCTCGGAGCGGAGCAAGGCCGGCGGTGCACGGGCGAAAGAAGTGAGAAGCAGAAAGACAATAAAGATTGGATTTCAAGTTAAATTTTGAATTTAAGTTCTTTTGATTAGATCCTATGATTTCATTACTTTGGGTTTTGAGATTTTTATTAAACACAATAAGCCTTTATTGACAAAAGATTTAGCGAGAATTTTAGTTCGGGATGTTACAGGTTCGGGATGTTACAGAGTTCGACCCAATGTCGGCAGCGACTGGCAGGGTGGACGCGCGACTGTTTATTCCGCTCGTCAGATATGCATGAACGATAGTTACCCAAAATTAATAATAGTAGTAGTAGTAGTAGTAGTAGTAATGTATATATATATACACACACATACATACATACATAAAGACACATTTAGTTATAACCTATTTTAAAAATAATTTTTATAAGATGGAAACACGATGAGAACTATGTTGTTTTTAAAGATGCTTTATTACGAGGACAACGAATGTAAAGAGAATATTCCTACATTTATATAGGAATTTGTTAGGCGTCTAAAACAACATAAATCGTTTCTTGAAGCGTAAAATTTATTATTTCTCTATTTTATATAAATAAATATTATCACATGAGATATCTAAATTATAATGTGTTCGATTCAAATATTTTATTTTATTTTAAACCGTGGCGTTAGCACGGACTTTGTACTAGTTTTATTAAGAACGTCACAGTAGAAAGATATTTATCATCAGTTCATAAACTCTCTTTACAAGAAAGAGGGCTTGCGTTCATAGTTTTTCAAGAGAAATGGGATCATATTATCATAAATGGATGACACTAGCCAGTTCCAAAACAACACATCGAGTTACCATTTTCAAATCTAATGATTTCGTTACGAACAAAATTGGGTAATTTCTTTGCAAAATTGGGGCAGCACATGCAATCCATGATCCAAGAGAAATAATACTACATCAGAACGCACCCATGAAACCCTTACTTTAGGCATGGTACCTTTGACAAAACTGACAACAACAAACACCTCTCTTGAAGCAGAATACACACCCCGATTCAGCACAGAAGTGTAGATAGCTGATCTCAGCTGCTGAAGGCCTCAAGCCCGTGTCGTGGCTTGCAATGCAACAATAAATATAACTTTTGTTGAAACTGTAACCTCAGCATTGTCTTAATAATCGCAGCATGTTCACAGCACAGCCTAATTCTTCGAACCCACAGAGCAGAGGTATTTCAACAAGTACTCATTAGAAGAGCAAGTATCTGCCAAATCCTGATGCAGTCTTGTTATGGACTTCTGCAATGATTTAAGAGCAGGAAGCAAGGTTCTGGAGTTCTGTTGGATATAATGCCCATGCACCTTACATAGCTCCTGCAATAAACATAAAATGAAAAAAGGATTAGATAAAGATGATATGCTAACCAAAACGACAGCTCCAATGGAGAAGGCTGGTGACTGCACCTGAGACCACAGGAGGATAAATTCCAGATGAGGACAACTTTCCAAAAGATCAGCAAATGCATCGATTAATCTTTGGATATATTTAAAAGGTATTGCCGAACAAATTGCCCGTACATCAGATGGATCCACAGCGAATATGCACTTCTTGATTAAGGAGTCCTCATTTAACCGGAGGCTAAGTATAAGTGCCCTCTGTTGCTGGTTTTCTGAAAGAGCTTCTTCTACTTTCTGTAGAGACGCAAATTATAGAAATTAGTTGCTAGTTGATCTGTAGATATTTAAGAAGGCAATAATCAAATAAAGGAAAAGGTAAATACCTCAGGTGTAACATCAACATCAAGGTCTGTAGGGTCAAATATAAACGACTCATCAACCGAATATAATAGAACACCATCTGTGGTCGCTGCAGCAAAAGATCTTCCAGTTGGAGCAAATTTAACACATTTCGTCCGAGCTAAGGGCCTTCCACGATTTGCGACTGATCCAGGTAAACCAAGGCCTAAGTTTCCTCTTGTCTGTTGATCAATTCCTTCCTCAACATCACTATTGTCATCATCAATAAGATCTAATGCACCAGCATCTGTCATCCTTTTTGAGTTCAGAAAATCAAGAACGCCATCCAATGAGAGATTGCGAGTGATCTGGAATCTACGCAATAGTACCTGTTAAAAGAAACATAAAACAAGGGTGATTCCTTATGCTTCATTGCACAACTCTAATAATCGTGTGCCAGCTCCACAATGAATGATATAATGTGAAATATGCAACATGGTAGAAGACAATGGATTTTCTATAATGACAGCAAATAATTCCCATTTACCAACACTAACAGAGGTGTGGTTAAAAGTCCTAATAATGTCAAGACCAGGTACATATTCATATGATTTGACCTTTTTTTTAAGGATATTTGACCTAAAATTTGTGTTATATCTGTCACCACAAGGAAAGTCAAATTCCAGATGGAGTCTTCATATTTGGGTTGCGAGTTGTGTGACAGAATTGGTGTATTGTGGCTGGGATATTACAGTTCACAACTATGAGGTAATAGTTGTGACACAAGTTCTAAAGTAAAGAAAAATGGGTATCACATAGATAGCCTCACAAGAAAGATTTCCTGACCTGTTCTCCAACATCATACATGCATATATATTTGCTGTTTCCTCCAGCTAAAATATAGCTCCCATCAGCAGAATAGCACAATGTAGTAAAGTACTTCCCTATACTTGTATTAGCTGCAGATCTCCTATCAGTCATGAGACGCCCACCAGAAATATCCCTGCGACCCTCAATTGTATACATCAACAAGCCATCAAGTGGATCCCAGAAATGGATTAAGCCATCTAGTGTGCTGCATGCTATCTGTTTTCCATCAGGACGGTAAGCCAGAGTAAGAACATCATGAGAATGTTGAAATGTTTCCACTGCACCCTTGCTCTCAAATACGTCCCAAAGGCGAACAGTTTTGTCCCACGATGATGAAGCCAAAATAGCCTGTTAAAAAGGACCAGGTCACCTTCTTGTTGATTCATGAACATAAGGAGCAGATGATACAGTAAAAGGATGAAATGCACTTAAACATAATCAGCAAAGCATGATTTCTTACACTGATTGGTGAAAACATTAAACCATGAACTGGTCCTTCATGGCCACTGAGTATATCTAACAATCGACCAGTTTTCATTGACCAAACAAAGATCTGCAGGAAATATTTCATAGTCCAGCAGTATGAAGTTAAGCTTATGCCAAACAAAATTTGTCATGCTAGAAAAGGTTAGCTACAGAAACACACCTCAAATGAATCAAGTGTTCCAGCACATATTACTTCTCCACTTTGATCTGCTGTTAAAGAAACAAACTGTCTAGGTGAAGGGGTGGTGAATGTTCTGAAGTTGCGATAGCGGAACAAATCCCAGGCTCGAATAGTTCCATCAAGGGAGGCACTAAGAAGAGAATGGTTATTCGCCATAAAGTGAAGCGCAGTAACAGCATTTGTATGCTCCGAAAATGTTATGAAACAGAACCCTGAAGAAACTGTCCAAACCTGTAGCACATCAATTACTTCATCAATCTTATCAAGCATGTTCTCTTAATAATAATAACAATAATAACCAAATAGAAGATAGAATTATTCAGATGTGTCATCTTGACATAAACAGATAATAAAGACAACATTTCATTCACATGAACAAGCTCGGTAGTCAGTCATAGCTAAATGGAGCAAGCTCATTGTTTGGTTTATTTCATCTTCTACTTGCATGGATTTGGAGTCAGTTTCATCATTGGACTAATATTATGAAGTCTCTATAAAAAAGATTATGAAGTTTATTTTCTATCTATGATCATTCAAGATGCCATTTACGCGAGCAAGAAAAAAAAAGATTGCATATAAAAAATTCATGTCACGTATGAATCTGCATTCTCATACCAGGAGTGCAGAGCCTACAGAGAGGGCAAATAGACAGGAGAAGAAAAAAAAAAAGAATAGTGCAGGCATAAAAGGGATTTTAAATGCCACCACTCAGCAATCAGCACATACCTTAACTTTGTTATCATCAGCTCCAGTGGCCAATAACTGAGAATCTGGTGAATAAGCGATGCAATTCACATCAAAGTAGTGCCCTTGCTGCTTCAAAATGTAGCTCTCTGATCGCCACTCCCATACCAGCAGCTGCCCAAGCTTGGCGCATCCAAAAACCAGCCAATTCCCCAAACTGTTGAAAATAGCAGTGGTGATCTTCTGCCTTGATACTGACAGCAAGTGGAGGCACACAAAGTCTGGCATCTGGTACAGCCCAAATACTCCGTTAGAGAATCCAATTACCACCATGTCGAGCTCCCGGTGGTAATCACATGCTGTTAGCTTAGCTGGTGCCTGCATGAAGTAGTGCTTTTCCTGCAGCTCCCATTTTGCCAGATGTAGTGGCTTAGTGTCTCGCTCTCCAAAATTCTTTCTTTTCCTGCTCCCACCATCCATTTCCATGGTATCATTCTGCTCCGATTCCTGCTCCGGCGTCCCAGGTGAAGCTGGAGGTGAAGTTTCGTTTCCTTCAACCAAATTCCATGTGAAGATAGCTCCGTCCTTGGAGATTGTGTAGATCCGGTTGACACTCCCTGTCTTCTTATCCGTGGCGAAGAAGGCGCCAACAACAGCAGCACGGTGGCCGAGGAAGAGGAAAGGCTTGGCTCCAAAGCCCTTCTTGACGGGCAGGAGACGGACCGTGAGGTCCTTGCATGAGGCAAGGAGAAACGCGGAGTCAGGGGACCAGTCGAAGGAGGTGACGCCGGCGGCGAAGCCAGGGAACGTGCGGAGGAGGTGGAACGGGAAGAACTCCTTGCGGAACGCTGGCGAGCGCCAGATCTGGACAACCTTGCCGACTGCAACGGCGATGAGCTCGCCGTCTGGGCTGAAGCGAATGGCAGAGGGAGCGCCCTTGAAGGAGACGCGGTGGAGCACCGCGCGGCGGCGGAGGTTGGCGTAGAGCGCGCGTCCCTTGTCGTCCGCTGCGAGGAGGAAGTCGCCCGAGGGCGAGGAAGCGAGCCGCGTGACGTTGGAGGAGGACTCGAAGGGAAGTGTGAAGGAGGAGGAGGCCGCTAGGTCGGTGGATGCCACACGGTTGCCGACAGCGGAGAGGAGGATGGAGGAGTCACCCGCGAAGACGGCGTCGCCGCCGCGGTACGGCGCGCCAAGGAGATTCTGGAAGCGGTAGTTCATGGCGGGAGACCAGAGTAGAGGCGGAATGCGAAAGGAGGCTAGGGTTTTTGGGGAGACCAGCGGCTCGTTGAGGACGACAACTAGAGGGTTTAGTGGGTTTTAACTTGGGCTTTGTGGCTTCTGAAGGGCCCAGTAGTGGATTCATTGTGTTTTTAGACAACGCGGCCCGACAGTTCATTCATTGGTCGGATTAAAGAAGTTACAGCTTTCTGCTCTTACGCTGCCTTCAAAATCCTAAACTCCTAGGTTCAAAAAAAAAAAGACCAAAACTCCTCGTGCCATACATGCAACAAAAATTGAAGTCCAAACACATCTTTGTCAGATAGAAAAAATGACAAAAGTATATGATACGTTAAGAGGATAAGGATAGGATAATGCATAGCATTGTATGTTTGTCTCTAATTTGTGCATGTAAACTCAATACAAAGCCGGTACATTCCGGCTTGTCTCTTACACTCGTAGTTTGGAGTTACATCCTAATTTACCAGTGTCATAAGCAATGGGATATACGAACAAAAAGAGGAAGCAATGTTTTCTTAAACAAAAAAGAAATGAACACGAACAAAGTTTAATGATTAGACCATCGAAAAAAAAGTTTAAAGATTAGAACATTGTCCTCTTATATATTCAAACTTTTACAAAGAGAAAGGAGTATTGTTTCATTCAGTTGCAAAAGCCTTGAACAGCATACAGAACACCACCATCGTCTCTACAGTCACAAAGCAGCGAAGGCAAAGCACCTCAACCACTACCTACACGCTTATTCGACAGACAATCTTGGGACGGCCCCTCTGCCTGACCGGGCACTTCTCTACTCCTCGTCCATGCCGTCCGCGTCGTCCTCCTCCATGATCTTCATCTTCTTCACGGCCTGCGCGGCGTCGCTCCTGACCGCGCCATTCGGGACCTGGATCAGGATGTCGGACTTCTGCCCGGTCACGGCGTTCACCAGCCCGCCGCTCCGGTCCACCTTGTACGCCAGCTCGTCCTTGGCGGGCGCGGCGTCGATGTACACCGTGCAGTTCTCGTCGATCTCCTCCTGGATCAGCATCTTGGACAGGTGCGTCACCACCCGCTTCTCGATCCACCTCCTGATGGGCCTCGCGCCGTAGACGGGGTCGTAAGATAGGGATAAGATGACGTCCAGCGCAGCGTCCGTCACGGCCAGCGCGATGCCCCGTTCGGCGAGGCGGACGGCGACGTCCTTCATCTGAAGGCGAGCGACCTTCCTCAGCTGCTCGTGGGACAGGGGGTCGAAGATCACGATCTCGTCGAGACGGTTCAGCAGCTCAGGCCGGAAGTGCCTCCTCACCTGCACACACACAAAATCATTTGCATTCAGCATCACGCTTCAAGAGGAGATGAAGAAACTACTGATCGTTCCGGAAGCTTCGAGTTGTATTGCGTACCTCCTGCATGACGAGGTCCCGCGCGACCTTCATTGAGTTCTTGCCGACCATCCCGCCGAGGAGGTGCTCGGCGCCAAGGTTGGAAGTCATTATGATCACGGTGTTCCTGAAGTCCACGGTGCGGCCCTGCCCGTCAGTCAGCCTGCCGTCGTCGAGCACTTGGAGCAGGGTGTTGAACACCGCGACGTGCGCCTTCTCGACCTCGTCGAAGAGGATCACGCTGTAGGGACGCCGCCGCACCTGCTCCGTCAGCTGCCCGCCTTCCTCGTGGCCGACGTACCCCGGCGGCGCGCCGATCAGCCGGGCCACCGAGTGCTGCTCCATGTACTCGGACATGTCGATGCGCACCAGCAGGTTCTCGTCGTCGAACAGCTGCTCGGCGAGTGCCTTGGCGAGCTCCGTCTTGCCGACACCGGTCGGGCCCAGGAAGAGGAACGACCCGGTCGGCTGCTGCGGCCGCCCGAGACCGGCCCGAGACCTCAGCACCGCCTCAGCGACAGCGTTCACGGCCTCCGTCTGCCCGACCACGCGCTGGTGCAGCCGGTCGGCCAGGCCGACCAGCCTTTCCTTCTCGTTCTGCCCGAGACGCGTCACCGGAATGCCTGTCCATCGGCTCACCACCTCTGCAATTTGCTCAGGGCCGACGGTTTCGGTGAGCATCAGGTTCTCCCCCGTCTCGCCCTCCAGCCTGGCGATGGCGACGTCGATCTCCTGGAGGGCGCCGTACTTGAGGTCGGCGACGCGGGCCAGGTCCATTCGGCGCTCGGCTTCTTGCAGGCTGAACTGCAGCTCCTCGCGCCGCTGCTTCAGCTTCCTGATCTCGTCGATACGCTCCTTCTCCTTCCTGTACTTCATAGTCAGTGGCTGCAGCTTGTCCCTCAAATCATCTAACTCTTTCTTGACCTGAACAATGAAACATTATCATATCAGTAACCGAGTACAGCGAACTCCAGCTAGAAGAGCTCTAGAAACTCAGGAAAATTTAGTTACGCACCTCAACCAGCCGTGCTTTGCTGGCCTTGTCCTTCTCCTTCTCGAGCGCGTGGAGTTCAACCTCCAGCTGAATCCTCTTCCTCTCGAGGTTGTCAATCTCCTCCGGCTGGCTGTCGAGCTGCACCCTCACGTTCGCGCAGGCCTCGTCCACCAAATCAATCGCCTTGTCTGGAAGGTGCCGACCCATGATGTACCGCGCGGAGAGCTGCGCGGCAACGACGAGGGCGCGGTCCTGAATCCTCACACCGTGGTGCCCCTCGTACTTCTCCTTGAGCCCCCTCAGAATGCTGATGGTGTCGACGACGCTCGGCTCAGCGACGAACACCTGCTGGAACCGCCGCTCGAACGCGGCGTCCTTCTCGACGTACTTGCGGTACTCCTCCAGCGTGGTAGCGCCGATGCACCGGAGCTGGCCCCTCGCCAGCATCGGCTTGAACAGGTTGGCCGCGTCCATGGAGCCCTCGGTCCGGCCCGCGCCGAGGACGAGGTGTATCTCGTCGATGAAGAGGATGACCTTCCCCTCGGCCTCCTCTACCTCCTTGAGCACCGCCTTGAGCCGCTCCTCGAACTCGCCGCGGTACTTGGCGCCGGCGACGAGCGCGCCCATGTCGAGCGCGATGAGGCGAACGTCGAGGAGGTTGCTGGGCACGTCGCCGCGCACGATGCGCTGCGCCAGGCCCTCCACGACGGCCGTCTTGCCGACGCCGGGCTCGCCGATGAGGACGGGGTTGTTCTTGGTGCGGCGCGAGAGGATGCGCACCACGCGACGGATCTCCTCGTCGCGACCGATGACGGGGTCCAGCTTACCGGCCTGCTCGACGAGGTCGCGGCCGTAGGTCTTCAGCGCCTGGAAGTTGGTGTCGCCGGACGCCGATTCCACGCGGCGGCCCTCCCCGCCGCGGAGCTTCTCCAGCTCGGCGCGCACCCGCGCCGCGGACACGCCGGCCTCCTTGAGGCAGTCGGATATTTGCGAGTCCTCGAGGAGGCCGAGCAGAAGCTGGTCGACGGCGAGGTGGGAGTCCCCGCGCTTCTTCTGCGCGGACTGTGCGCGGCGGATGACCTTGATCAGCGCCGTGGACGCCGGTACCGAGTCCGGCGGCGGGGATTGCGAAGGCAGCTTCTTCAGCGCGTTGCTGAGCACGCGCTCGAACGAGTCGCCCGCCGCGCCGTCGCCGCCGGACGCCTGCGTGATGGCCTGGCGCAGGATGCCCGTCTTGTCCGACGCCAGCGACGCCGCGAGGTGCAGAGGCGTGAGCTGCGCGTGCCCGGCCTCCGACGCCATCTCGTGCGCCGCCACCAGCGCCTCGTTGGTCTTGTGCGTGAAGTTGTCTGGATTCATGGCTGATCCTCACAATCTACTGTAACAAGCAGCAACACAAATCTATCTTATTTTCTGAGACTAAATAAGATCACTGGGTGGTTGTGAAATGTTTCGCAGTGCTAGTGTGTTTCTGTGTTTGAACTGTCTGCCTCGGCGGTGGAGGGCGGCGAACATAAGAAGGCGAAGGGGAGAGTTCAGCGGGAATCTAGAAGTGCGTGGAAGAGACGGGGCAGGGGACGAAGCAGCTAGACGGCACTTGAGGATTCTAATGACATGTGGGCCTGGAGGGTTACTAGCCGTTGGATCATTAGCGGTAGTGCTCGCGATGGGCGACGTTTGTACCGCCTTCTGGATGTGGTTGTCGTTGTCGGCATTTGGTGGCATTAGCAGCCACTGACATGTAGGTACCTTGTTAGTGCCTGGGTCCACCAGTCGGTTCTGATTTTTCGATTGCCGTGTTTCTTTCGTCACACTTGTGTCATCCACAAGCCAGATTTTCTTCTCGACACGAAAGAGCAGACGTGGCACTTGACAACTGACACTTTGGTGACATGTTTCGTGTGACCCGTCACGTGTCAAGGCCCAGACCAGGGTGACATGGTCGATCTGACGGCCCGGGATTGGGGACGTGTTGAGCTGGAGTGCAATCCTAGCCGTACCTCTCCAATCCCCACCAGGTCGGCCGCGCACAGCAAGAAGCGGAAGCCGCAATCCGTCAAACAGCTGCTGCGCGCGCTCTCCTCTCCTGCGTCTGCCTGCTCGCCATGGCGTCCGCCGCGCGGGCATTGGGCGCGCTGCTCCAGAGAGCCTCATCGCTGTCCTACTCCGCTGCAACATTCCGAAGCGCCTCGCTCCTCAACGGTAACCCGCCCGCCATTGCTTGGCCACCGCCGCCGATCTACCCCCCTTTGGCACATTGGAAGTTTAGTCCTTGACTTTCTTCTTGTGTATCAGGGAATGGCTCTGCTGGGAACGCCGGCTTGTTCCGCAGGCACGCAGCGAGAAGGAGGATCTCGACGTTCCAGCCGCTTTGCATGGGACGGCGCTCTTGCAAGATCGCCGGAAGAAAGGTGTCTTGTTCAGTTGTTCTTATGCGCCATGTCTTAGTGGTTTAAATTTAGTGATAGGTCACTGTGAAGTTCGTCTCACTCGTCTAATCAGTATTCCTATTTAATGGAAGTGGACGAACCATTTAATATCACTATCATTTTTCTGAACTATGTATTAGGTAAAACACATTAGAGGAAGAGACATCAATTGCTTATCAAATGTAATATTTGGTTGACTTTACCTTCTTTATTATAGATGTTGCTTATCAAAATGTAGTATTGAGCTGACTTTATCTTCTTCATTATATATATTGCTTATCAAAATGTAGCATTTGGTTGATTTTAACTTTTTTATTATAGTATATGCTTACACTGGGTTTTTTTTTCGACTCAGGATGCCCAGAATTTGAAAAAGATGAAGCGCAATAGCAAAATTGGGAAAGAAATTGTTTCTGCGTAGGTGCTGTTGGACCCTGTGGGCTTGTATTATCCTTGCTATAGTTCGGCATTTCGCTGATTTAGTAATTTGGGTTGCGCGGAGTATAGATTAATCTGAAACACTACCGTTTGCTAATGTTTGTGCCATGCCCATGCTCTTTATAAGCATTGTTTATTTTACTTCATTTTAGTATTTGTCAATAGGGATTCGGGAATATATGATTAATGAAACAAAACTCAAACAATTCATTCCAGTAATATCCTCACTTCTTATTGAGTAGCATCGCTTGTTGTTCTGTGCTCAATCACCATCCGCCTAGATGATCAGAATGCATCTTAAAATTTTCTTGCAAGGGATCTTGTAACTTTGATTCTGATAATCAGAAAAGAGAAAGAATGAAGCATAAGAGTTCAAGGCATTGTTTTTCAAAACTAACTGTCTTCCTTTATGATTATAACACAGCATCAAGAAAGGTGGTCCGAGCCCTTCATCCAATACCGCTTTAGCAGCAATATTGGAGAAAGCAAGGGAACTTGATATCCCCAAAGAAATTGTGGAGCGTAACATTAAAAAGGCATCAGAAAAAGGCCAAGATACTTACATAGAAAAGTTTTATGAGGTAATACCTCTGGCAATTAGCATGATACTTTGGTCAATTAGATGAGGCCATACACAATGACACATTTGCATCTTCAGAGTTAAAGCTCAGTACAACAATGGTGGGATTGTGTACGGAGCTATTCAGACTGCAGACCACATTTTTCCTGTGTTTTATAAAGCTTTTAAGCATATCAAGCGCTTTCACAGGTATATGGCTTTGGTGGAGTAGGTATTGTTGTTGAGGTTCTTACAGACAAAATTACAAGATCGGTTCAAGATATTAGAAACACAGTAAAGGACTGTGGCGCAAAATTGGCTGACCCTGGATCTGTTACCTTTAGATTCAGACAAGCTCGAGTTGTGAATGTAAAAGTTACTGATGCTGACAAGGATCAACTTCTCTCCGTTGCTTTGGATGCCGGCGCTGATGATGTCATTGAACCAAATGTTTATGATATTGATGATGAATTGGAAGATGATCTTCAAGAAAGGTACAAACTAATATTCATTTGTATGGATTTTTTATTCGATGCGACATAGTTCAGTACAATAGAAATTTCAAGGTTTAGTGCATTAGGTCTGATCCATAGCATATATCGGTCTGGTGTCCACATATAACCTATATAGGTCTGATCTCTGTGCGTCCTATATAGGCCTGATATTTACATGTCCTGTAACTGGCAGTTATAACAAGTTAGGTGATGTAGTATCGAAATACACTACATATGAAGAAGCTTCATTGGAATTCTTGTTACCATTCTCCTTAATGATTAATGAACCTAGCATGGCCAAATTCTCAAAACATGGTTAAAGCTATGGGCCTGTAGAAAGTCTCAATTTTCTAATGTGATAATCCTGTGTCTTTACTTTTTAGTCTTCTGCATTTAGTTCAAATTTTATAACTGCCTTTGCTCATTGTAGGTTCTACAAGATAGTTACTACATCAGAAAACTATCCGGTTGTCATGTCAAAGCTACAAGAGGAAGGAATAAATTTTGAAACTGATAATGGCTATGAACTTCTGCCTCTGAATCCAATTGAGGTATGCAGTTTCTCTTAGCTCAATCAATTGTTTACGAGTTGCACATAACCTTAGTGTTCCGTTATGTCTTAATGTTTCTGCCTTACTTTAAACAAACATTTTGTACAGAGTTTCTCTTACCTCAGTCAATCTGTACGAATTGCCCATAATTAGTTGATATAATCCTACTGTTCCTTTATATCTTAATATTTCACCTTACCTTCAACTATCTTTGATAGAAATCCCCTGTTACTGCAATAATTAGATACAACAAACTTTGAACAATGCCCTGTTCCATCATGTCTTATCTATTGTATAAAGAAGCCAAGACAACTGTATAAATAAATGAAACATCAAGTAACAAAGACAGTTAAATTCTTTGTTATGATGTCAACTATCTTGCATTCTGTACAAGGCACCTTATAGATCATAATATCATGTCGACCATGTGACCTTCTGCTGCCTGATACTGTTTCCTGCAAATTTTAAGCTCTTGTAGCACATGATATATTTGTCATAGGTGGATGACGAGGCCGTGGAACTAAACAAGGATCTCGTATCAAAGTTGCTTGAGCTCGATGACGTTGATGCTGTCTATACAGATCAAAAGTGATAGCAAATTCATAAGCCTATGTTGTTCTAAATCCAAGATTGGGTTCCTTTTCATCCATATAGAACGCTTATCACTTCTTACCCACTAATGGAATAAACATTTTAGGGGTTTATGATTCCTTATTAACTTGGCAGGGGTGATTTTGGTTCTCAGATCGAAGTTGGCACAACTATTTTTTGTGCACGGCACGCTAGATATATGTTCAGACAGCAGTTTTAAGCTGAAATAATACTAAACAATGGCCTGGTTATGGACCTTGGAGAAGCGGCGGTTATGTGTAATCATGCCAAAACATCAAGCTTTAGGGAACTACATCAAGTAACCAAGAAGTTTAAATGGACGGAAGGGAATGGCGATACGCTAATGTATTGTGTTTCTTTCTTTTGATTTGCACATTTAACCGGAACGGGAATATAAAAAGGTACAGTAGAACGGAGTAAAATCCTTTTTTTAAGGTGCTTCGTCGCAGGCTTAACCCGCTACAATTCTCTTGGTTTACGCACTTGTGCTACGCTACAGTTCGCTCTAGCACAAAACTGTAGTTCCCACGAGAAAACACAATATGAGTTATTTGGCGAGATGGTGATGGTATGTCAAATGCCATAACATAGTAAACCATTCTGAATGCGGTGAGAATTCGTGAGGTGGCAAAACCGCAAACCATTTATCAAATTATTTTCCCTGATTTTTGCCCCTTCGAAGGACATGTCCTTAAATGAATCTGGTTTCCTCTGTTGTTTCTTTTCATAGCTCTCTGATTCAACATCAAAATCCTCGATCTTATCAATGCAAGCACTCTAATGTGGGTAGCGATGTGATCTAATCCATACGATTGCATTATATGGATCAATAATCTAAGGTTAGTTTTTGTGGGGCTCTCAAGAGAACATAAAATGCATCAAAAATCTTAATGTCCATCTTACATATAACTACACCCACCATTTTTTAAATAGTTGTTAGGACGATAATTCTAGTCCACCCTATTTTTTAACTATAATTGTTGTCCTAACAGGAGTATATTTTTAAACTGAAGGTAGTAGTTGTTTAGTTCTATCGCAATAATATATCCACAAGGGGACCCAATAAAGATTCAGATATGAAACCACATATATCCGTAGAGGGACCAAAAAACTGACTCAGATCTATCAAAATTCATCAGTACTCTGTCCGGTTACAAGAACATAAATTGTAGTCAAATACAACAATGTGGATTTTTCTCTAATCTAGTTCTGTGGTTTTCTAGTTTTTGACATATCCAGCTGACCTTAGCAGCAACACATTTTTCAAGTAAAATTAGTCTAGCTGGCTCTGCTATTACTTTATCTATTGCCACGGGTTCTTTCGGCCTGCTGCAGGTGTTGAACTAGTTTTGGCATTCTGCAGGCAAAATGATAATAATACGTTCAGGATGGGCGCAGAAAGAATGTGTTCAGGATTTGGCATTTAGTAGGTCGTCAAGCTTACCGACTTCAACTTCTTCAACTTTCCTCGAACTCTGTTCTTCTGAGGTTTCAATTTGTAAATGCGGACCATCCAATGATGGGTTGTGAAAACCTTTATTCAGCACCAAAATGGAAACATGCCAAGATAAAGGATGAGTTGAAAATAGGTGAAAATATACTGCTAACTGGAAAGAAGAAATAAGGTCATATTACCTCCTCAAAATGAGTTAGCTTGAAATGTTTCTTTCCTATTTCATATCCTCTTACTCTATCAAAGCCTTTGCCATCCGTCTCGACAAACCTAGATGAAGCAAATGAAAGAATGTCAACAGAAACAGCATAGTGATTGGAGATATTTCAACTAAACACGGCCTACTGGATTTAATGTAGCAAACCTGTAATAGCAAAGTTTATACATAAGGCAATTCAACATAGTTGGAGTGGCCTGAGCATCAACGCGGTATTGACCATCCCTCTGGCAATAATATTAGGTTGAAAATAAGAATAGAGATTCATCGTTCCTTTATTATACTACAGAAATGATGTCTGTCGTGTACTCACGAGATAATCCGGCTCCTTGATGTGAGGGAATACACCACCTCCAATGCGAACCATCCAAAGGAACTTATTTATATCATCACTAGGGTAGCCAACGAGCCCTGTAAAGGAAACTCCTGATGTCAGGGTCTCAGAGAATGGTTCCAGATATATTGATCTTCTCTAAAGTACCGAGCATCAACCTCCAAAGACAACAAGGACATATTTGACATCTAATGAATTGAATATTTCCCATGCTGCTTTTTCTGGGGAAGACATTGCAGTGCCAACTGTTGCTATGTGAGTGTTGTTCCAGGTGTTATTGTCTACAATAACAGTCCTATTAGCCATTGCAGTTGTTTGGTAACCATAGTCCCACCAGGAAGCAACCTACAGTGGAGCATCTCACTTTCAGGACAAAAGCCACACCATGTAAACAACAAAAGCTGAGGGGTAAGCATACCTTGTCATCTACATCTGTGTTATGACTTAACCATGCATAAGCTTCACGAAAATCGTCAAAAACATGCAATCCCTCACGAGAACGAGATGTCAACACAATTGAAGGAGCTGAGTATGCTTCAGCTGCTGCCCATACACAATGGACCTGCAGAAGTGGCATCAACACAGTAAGGTTCTTATATTCTTTTTCTCTGTTCAGAGAAATCCTTTATGGTGAGCTGACCAAGAATAGCGGCCTTACCACATAGAAACCACCTAATGCGATCAGCAACAAAATACCCATCACAGACAATTCAAAAGGTAGTACCAAAAGCCTCTTTTCCTTTTTAGGCCTCATAGGAACACTCTCTAATGTTTCCTTTTCCTTCTTACGATTCTTCTTTGATGGTTTCTCCTTTGGAACTGTTTCAGATTTTTCAGTCCTATTCTCAGTTTTTGTTGAGTTTGTATTGACAGAACTAGTGGAAGAACTATCTGGGCTACTTCCCCCTGACTTCAGGTTGAGAGGAAACAAGTTGTCAATAGAATATTGAAAGAGCACTAAGTAGTTATAAATTCTAATTAATACAAAGTAAAAGGAGAAACAATTAAAGAAGCAGACGTACAGCAGGGCTATCACCAAACAACTTTGATAGCTGAAATTTAATGGACCGTGTGAGGACATCAAAAGCTGAAGAGAGAGCAATCCCAGACAAAATGCATGCAGCAGGAGCAAGGACAAGCATAAGCCGTACCTAGAAGAATATAAGTGTAACAAAAAATTAATGCGCAGAATCAGATTGTATGGCATTCCAGATGAATTATACTACACGGATTCTTACCATTACTCCAGAAAAATACACTGCCGTGACCAAGTACAAGACCATGAAGGAGCTTGCATCAGACAAAGGCAAGAAGCATGACTGTGGATCATACAGATTTAAATCAATTAGAACTAAGACTGCTAACAATGTACTGTAAATTCAAAAGGTATAACTCTTACAATGATCCCAGCAGGAATCAGGAAGGCCAGCACATTAATATCCATAAAATAAGAAGGCCAGGTAGGGGGTTGGTGTTCACTGACACTGGCGATGATGGGGATGTACTTGCTTGCATATGTTCTGTCAGACGTGCAAGCGTAGAAGTGTAAAGATTAATACAGGAATGTCAAGCAGACTCAATATACACAAGGAAGAAGGCATAAAAAAGAAAAAAAAATGTTGTAAATCAGTTCCCAGCTCAATTCATTACCTCAATTGGTAAAAAAGAAAGACGATTTAATTGATCACTAGAAATTTTGAACTTACGGGTCAAGTAGACTCAAACTGCGACCACTCCAGCCTTTTGTTGGACTAGATGCCACCAGCGCAACAAGAATGGCTACTACAGCAAAACAAACAGCTCTGTACGAAGAATCTTGCGATCAGTATTTTTAAAAGGATAGTGTAGTTCAACTAAATAAATAGTAAAATATTTATATGGAAGGAGTAGGTGATTGTATGTTCTGAAGGACAAAGAAATGCCAATTGTCTAATAGTTTGTAGTGGATTATAAGTTTAAAACTGATTGGTAAGGTCAAAGACTTACAAGCCCACAGTTATGATAAGAGTCATAGCAACTTTGAACAGCCTAGGAGTCAAAAGTCCTTTGATGTAATATACAAGAGCAACCACGTGAAGGATTATGAACACCTGCGATACAAATATGCTGTCATCAACGGTTTCCTTTACTTCCAGTTCTTCACAACCTTTGCAGTTAGAAGAAACATCTTAGAGGTTAAACCGTTAAAGCATTTTTCTTAAAGAGTAGCATGGTTCTGTTCTTATACAGATTCGATTAACAATTTAGTATGTGTTTTAGGAAAAATACAGTGAAATAAAAGGTGTTTTAGGATAGCCTTCTTAGTTCTTAGCTTGTTTTCCTTTTGTTCCGTTTTGTTTTGTTTTGATGGGGTTACCTAAGGTGACCCCCTGTTGTACAGCGAGCAGGTTCTCTCCCTCTCTCTTATATATATATATATATATATATATATATATATATATATATATATATATATATATATATATACACCACGGTAGGTGTTTCCCCCACTGTAATTCCCTCAAGAAAAACTGAACTGCAATAAGGAAAAAAATCTTATATTTGTCCCAATATCCAAGAAATGCATATTTGTGATTCAAAGCGAGTGTTTTTCCAACATTCTTGACTGTAAGACCACCCTCAAGTATAAAAATAGTTGCAGGAGGTTGTAACAATGGCGTCCTGATAATAATAAAAGTTTCAGAAGCAAGATGAAGGTGTGCAACAGAAAATAATTTACATACCAGAAATGATGCAAAATGTTCAGATGTCATCACTGCATTAAAACCAACCACCGGTACTAAGGCTGCAAGAAGTGTTCCCAGAATAACCTGCAGAGGGATCATTTGATATAGTGTATAAGAACATGGAAGTGCTGCCTTCATTTCTCTCTTTTTGGTACCAAATTCAAAAAAAAGAGCATGAGCCTATGTACTTACAAGGGGGGCATACGCAATGTAAAGTCGTGAAGAGTAGCGACCAGTTACAATACACAAGAGCACGTGCATTGGAATAAGGTTGATAATGAATGTGTAGCCTCCCCACGAGCAGACCTGAAAAAGGCTAGCACATGATTATAATATTCATTAAAAAAGGACACATTTCAACATTAACACGTTTACCATGTAGAAATATGAGAGAGCATTGAGCGTTGCGTAAAAGAGTGATCCAGTGTTCAGTGTCTGCATCGTTCATATACAAGTCAGGGCAGAATTATATCAAGAAAGATGCTAAAATGAAAAACATGAAGTGTGAAACATTACCTTTACATATAGATAAAATGTGAATATCAAGGCAAATATTGCTACAGCTTCATTGTCATAGCTGCCTGCAACGGATCTCGAGATATATGAGGGGACCTGATAGGATGCCAGGAGAACAACATTCCAATCAACAATTCAGTATTATTATATACTAGTAGGGAAGACTACATTCATAGACAATACAGCTTAGATGGAAAATAGGCAAGTATCTAAGTTAAAATCTAGCTTCATCCAAATGCAGAGGTACATACGAGGCAAACAAATAAGATCCATAAGAAATTAATTATAAACCAAATAACTGGGAATCAAATGATCATGTGTTGGGATATTTTCATTTCCATCACAACATCAATCAAGTAAGAAAATCTTGGAACTAATTCAGTCAATCTTGACCAAAAGGGTGAGAAGTGGGTAGTGCAACGTACCATTGCCAAAATGGCTGCTGCCATCAATCCAGCTCCTGTGCCCTTTGCTTCCTATAGAAAAGTAATATAAAGTAAGCACATAATTTGTGGATGGGCAAAAATATTGTGAGCTTGCTGTTCCATGAAAATGACCTTTGTTAAGAGGTAAGTAGCCCAGGAAGCATTTGCTGAGAAAATTGGAGCCGTAAACACACAAACAGTCTCCACCGATAATGGGATGTTAAGGGAGTTTAGCAACCTAGAGGACCAAGGAATTATTTCAGGCACATTTGCAGAAACCATATAACAAATGTAAAACGGTGTGTGTTCCTTTGATAAACATACCACCAAATGGTTCCAGCTGTCAATGTCAAGCCAGGATAGACAGTGCCACCAATCACACGACCAAGGGGATACCTAAAATAGAAGCAGCAATGAAATCAGACAACTACTGTATAGCACATTCCATCTTATACAGAAGTTACATAGTAGTAGCAAACAACTGCAGGATTGAGGATGTGTTTACCATGTCCTATCATCAAACCAATTCCAGAACTCGTAAATTCCATTCTTCGACAAAAACTGCGAAAAGGGAAGATTAGACCAAATAAGATGCATAACTGTATCAAACCAGCACTCTACTAACTGGACGCGAGCTCTATACTTCCATAAAACATCACGCAGCAAACTAAATCTACCATATAACCTCGGTTGCCAAAACCCAGAACCCTCCTCAGCAGAAATCCATAATCAAAAAAGTACTGTAAATCCTAGAACTGAGCTCAATTTGCAAATTCAAAAACAATAAATGGATGGAACCAGCAACCAAACCTGAGTGACGCGGAAGTTGAAGTAGGGATCGAACTCGTGGATCACGCTCTCGTACTTAATTACCTGGGTATGGGAAAGGCTAACTCGTAAACGCGCGCGGTTCCTGGAGCGCTGTGCAAGCACTAAACGGGATCTGGAGAATTGGGACTTGGGAGCAAAATGGATCTTACAGAGAAAAGGCGGATCGAGAACGCTAGGACGCCGATGAGGAGAAGCGTGAAGGCGCACAGCACGCCACCAAAGGCGTTGCGCAGTCGCCCGCCACCAGGCGCCGCCGCGGAGGAGACCTCGGGCTCCGCCATTGCGGCAGCGTCGTACGCCGCAGGTGAGATGAGTGGGGTGCGGAAATCCCAGTGCTGGACCCACGGCGGAGACGACGACCTACGATCGCGAACTGGTTCCTTCAGGACAGTGCAAGGGCTGGGATTTAAACACTTTTACAGGAAAACCCGAGAATACTGTTATTATTTGTTGAAACTGTTGCCGGGTGCAGCGTTTAATTCCTCATCCTTTTTTTCATTTATTCGCTATTATTGTTGGTTAGTACTACTATTGATTTATTTGGAAAAAAAATAATTTCTTTATTGTGTTCACAAATATCAGAATGATCTTTCCTTGTACCACCCTCTTTGAACCGGTGACATGTTTCCTTGGAACTAGCCCAAAAAGAGTGCGAGAGAGAGGGTTGTAGCTTAGCGCCAAATGCAAATTCTCAGTGAAGAGAAATTAGGGAGCCAAGTAGAAAATTTCAGGCATAAAGAACATGGGACTCTGAACCTATGGCTTGCTTAAGATTCGAAACCTTGTATATTTACACTTTCCAGGACATGGGATTTTTACTGAAAGAGCAATCCCTTTCCAGGACTATTTGGTGAGCTCTAAAAAACATTGTTAACACTTTCAGATTGACAGAAGAAATGCACAAATAAGTTGAAAATATTGAGTCGTTTCCTGTAGAGTTATACCATGCTCACGAACATACAACAGCCGCTCATCTTAGCAGATCATAAATATGAAAATTTGCCAACAGTGATGTTACATCGCCAAAGAAAGTTCACTGTAGAATTTCTCACAACTGGCAAAATTTGGTCCCAATCTCTGGCGCACTGGCATCCTCAATCAGTTGAGAGAAGGATCACTGGCATATCAAATTCAAATGCCAAATATTAAATCCATCACATTGGTTACAATTGACTTTGCTGGTGCAGCAACGCTGCTGGTTGCACGACGGCCTGCATCTCGGTTCAAATTTGTATTAGCCTTGGGGTCATATGGCCGGGGCAAGGCTCCTAGCTGGTTTGATGCACCTGTGCCCTTCAAGGCAAATGATTTGGAAGGTAATGAAACCATGAAACCTCCTTGATTACTTCTAGAGAAGATCTCATCCAGTTGTTCTCGGTGCACTGGATCAATAGGCTTCACTCCAACTATGAGACCACTACTTAGTTGTATACCATTCTTTTGAAGGGCCTTTTGAGCATCGTAGGAATGCTGCAAACAAATTATATAACAAACAAAAATGTCAGTTCCAATTCCAAGTGACAAGTGACAATATTGAAACCTATCATATGAGGCATGGCGGTGCAGAAGTGAGACAAAATCAATTAAACAAAGAATAAAAATTCAGGACAAGAAAGAACTACTTGACAGGCTCTTCATCTGAGTACATACAAGAAAATAGCACTGCCACAAAGGAAGTACATAACTACCTTATTGATAAGACGGGCTTTAAAGAGTGGTTATGTGAATAAGCCACAAAGGTACTCAGCCAGTTTCAGAGTACACTAGTTGCTTTTGTGTTCAAACATCCTACAGCCAAGAGGATATGGGTGTTCACTAAGAGTATCCATGCCCTGTTTGAGCAAATCGGCTCAAAACCTTCAGCCCAGTCAATGATATAAGTATGAACAGTAACCAAAAGGCCTATCGGTTCTGACCAGGTTTGCTCAACCTATGTGTAAATAGACCTAATGTTCACAAATATGTCATCAATAGGCACAGCACATAATTATGGGATACCTTAAACATGGAAATAAAACTTCACATCTGATTCTAATGCAAAGTTTGACCCAGTGATAATGAACGCATTGAGGATATAGCTTGAATGGTGGTATTTCTTTAAAATGCCATCCAGTTAATTTGATACTGAAATGAATATCACACTATAAACTGCATGCCAATTGAACAAGAAGAAAACCGCCACAAGCTACTAAAAGGTATGCCTATATTCATGCACAAAAAAAGTTATCATACAGAGTTACATGCAACTGTCAATTCATATAGCAACCAAAAAAGACTAAGAAAAAAAAAAAGGAAATATGATTTGTTTGTGTAAACAAACATGCATAAAAATTAACATGAATGCTAATTTTAAGCGCCTGAAAATTAGGATAACTTTCAGTCAACACTCACAGCCCTTAGATTTAGATCTAGCAGCTATAATCTGTTAGTTGTTTCTTCTATTTTTGTAGGATTATGTATTTACTATAGATTAAAAAATTGTGAATGTATAGAATATAGAAAAGAAAATGAAACTGTAGCTGTCCGGTCTAGATCTAAGGGCTGTGAACGTAGAGTGAAAGGATCCCTAATTTTCAAGCGTCTAAAAATTAGCAAGTCCAAAAATTAAACAGGAAAAAACATACATGCAAAATTAGTAGTGGAACTTATAGTTACCTGATACAATATGTGGATCCAGTTACCATCTCTTGGACCAGAATGATGTCTCAATATTATTCCGCATTTCTCGAATTCTCGAAGAACAAGGTTTGCATCTCCAAGGGAGAATCTGAGGGGAAGGAGTGAAGGACAATCAGAGGAAAAGGACAAAAGAACTAGACTATTACTGTCTTACGAGGAGCCTAAAAATTGTTATCGCCAAATAAATGCTCAGGAAAAAATAGCCCATAGCTTATTCTTGCCTTCTCGAGAAGAAATGCTAGTACTAGCAAATAACTCTCCTGGAAAACCTCATCGATACATTCAGTCTATCTTTTAAGCACAAATCTGAATGTGCAGGCCAAGCCTGCAGCTATCAACGTATAAAGGAGGAAGAGAAATCAAGAGCGGCAGTGGTTCTCTCCCGCAATGAAACTATTTCTACAACTGAATCTATAACGTACATATTATGAGTCTAACAGCACATTTGCACTCCAATAGAAAACAGAGCATAAGCATCGTTTACTAACCCGAATACAGTGACCCACTCCTCGCTATCCCCTCCGTTAGACACAGTCTGTGTCTTCACCGATGTTTGAGCGGGTGTCACCGGCGACTGCGCCTCCGCGGCTGGAGGAGGGGTCACAGGACTCGGAGGCGCCGGCAACGAAAGAACCTCCTTCCTCGGAGGCTCCACGACGCCATCCATAGGGGATCCCGGCGCGGATAGCGACACCCTGCCGCGGGACCGGTCCCAGGACGGCGAGCGGCTGGCTGCGCCTCGTGGGGAGGGGGAGGAGGGGACGGGGAGGAGTTCTGAGCCGGTGGGATCAGGGGAGAAGTCGGACGCGGCGACTCGGTCGTCGAGAGTGAAGATGGGAGGCGGCGGCGGCGCGGCGGAGGGCGCCGTCGCGGGGGACGCGCCAGAAGCGAAGCGGGAGGTCCCGCGGTGGGTCGGGATTGGGGTGGCGAGGTCGCGGAAGAAAGGGGACTGCCGCGACGCTCGGCTTCCACCGCCGCCGCGGCGCGAGACGGCGGGGGAGCGGGAGGAAGAGGCCATGGCGGCGGCGCCGACGAGTTGTTGAGGGCTTGTTGCTGCGCCCTTTCGCTCCTGCAGCGTGGAGCGGGGTGGCGGCGAGCTGGGTGTGTTCGTTGCGGAGCGCGGAAGCCTCTACCCAATTCTTGCCTGCCTTTACTGGGCCGCTCGGTGGCTTGCGGGGCCGGTGATGCATCCAGCTCCAGCCTGAAAATCATGCTGACCAGTCTTGGAACTTCGGCGGAAAACTCGCAGCAACAACCAACAAGTTCCAAGCTTTGGAAATAGCATGTGTAATAACCTTCGTGGTATTTCTAGTTTTCAACAGGACTTGTTCTAGCATGTAATGTAATTTCAGTATATTTTCCCACATCTGAGGAAAGAATCAAGGAAACCTCTTGACGACGCAGAAACCTCTTGGGAGCTGGGAAGGTAAGCGCAGCATCGATTCAAATTGAAAGCAGAGAGGAGACATGAACATTTCACATGGAATGTTACCATGTCGGTTATACATGTTTAAAGTTTCCTCTTGACACCCGGCACAAGTAATCCATTACTTTTGAGTGGTTAATACCCATTTCAGAACTGCGTATCCTTTTTCAGTATCAGAAAGTACACTAGGATGAAGGATTACAAACAACGTCAATTTCAAGTTGACTGCACTGAACTACACCTTCACAAATCATATCAGGTTAGTCAACAAATAGTAACAGCCTACATCAAATGAAGAGTCTGGTCTCCAACTGTGATCACTTAGAATCTCATATAGGGGAATGTTGTTTGTGCTGATCAAATCCTGAGCTCTTGAGGTGGAAAAGCAACAATCTGGAGAGAGACAACATATAAAGCCCATGAGTAGAATTTATTAGGAACAAATATGTGATTATCAAATGAATTGCTCATAGAAGCATGAAACCGTGTTACAATAATTTTTTTAAAAGGGCTCCTGAAACAGATGTAATTGCAAGGCTACAAAATAAGTCAACAACGAACTGAGGACTGACCACTCTGGTATGCATATCACAACAAATGGAGTTTCCCAGTAACTGAATCGATGTCTGCTTTCCTCCCTGCACCACTATTTTATTTTATTTTTGCGTTTGGAAACTAGAGATTTCTGACATAAAGCTCAAACATGCAAATTCAAATATAGCTGCAGGTATGAAAGAATCTAACCTGGCCCTACTGCAAGAACTGTTTTAGATCCAGCCAGCACCTACAAGGAAAATGAGTGATGGTCAGGGTAAATGATGTAACCATCATTCCATATTATTGCTGACGTCCATTTATTATGCATGAAAAATTATAATGTCACACAAGAAACATCAACATATGTCACCTTAGCACAGAAATATGCCCTCTGGTTTTTTATTGATGAGACTAGGACACCATTTTGAGTTCGTTTTTGAACTAACAAATTTGTCCTAACGACAATGATTAAAAACCAGAGGGAGTAAAAGAATTCTAAAGGAAAAGCCTACTTCTAACCATTAGAGGAAGTCTTTTTGTACGTACTGACTACTGACCACTGAAGCATAACATTTTCAAAAATCACAAGATAGACCGAGTAATTTTTTATTAAGAGCCACTTGGAAGCTGAATATGTTAATAGTATCAGAAGGATAGTTTTTTTTATGATATGTGAAGTCTGGATATGTCACAAGGTAAAGCTGTTGCCTTGTGACCATGAGGTAATGGGTTCATGTCCTGGAAACAGCCTCTTACAAAAATGTAGGGAAAGGCTGCGTACAATAGACCCAAAGTGGTCGGACCCTTCCCTGGACCCTGCGCAAGCGGAAGCTACGTGCACCGGGCTGCCCTTTTTGTGAAGTCTGAGAGGAGGGCTTCTTTAACATATGAAAGGACGTACAGCCATAAGCATCAAACAAACCTGTGTGCGTCCTGCATCAGCAACAACAAATGTCGGGATACCACGATGTTCTGCAGTTTCCTTTATCCTGTTCCTGCAAATAAACATAGAGAAAACAGACATCAATAACAAAGCCTTTTAGACCCAAGCAGGTTGCGGAGGCTAAAGATGAAACCCACGAGAAACATCACAGAAAGCCAAGCGAAAATAAGAGATTTTTTGGGATTTCATCTCCATAAGAATGGCTAGCTCTCGTTGTTGGTTTGCCGAGATTATCACAAGCTCACAATCAATTACTCCTTTACCCGGGCTTGGGAAAGGGTTGAGATAACATAGGTGAAATTATAGAGAAAATAGAAGATCAGCAACATGTAAATATGTTCTAAAGAAACCTCGGAAGTAGCTTGTAAGACAAATGACTTACATTTCCTGTTGATTCTTGCACTTTAAAACAATCTTAGCTTGTCCAAATTGCTCCCACTGCTTCAGAAGACCCCGATTGCTGCAAAGAGATATATAAGATAACGGGAGATCTCCAATTTTTTAACAAAACACTAAAGACAACGAGATGGACATATAGTTCCTCAGTACAGCCTCTACAAAAGAAGGATAAGAAGAAAAGTCCTGTGGTCAATAGCATGTCTGTTGCCATTGACGTGACATTCTTTTTTTCTATGTACTTCTTTTGAAAAAAAAATCATATAGTACATCTACCACATCACTAGTTGTTTGAAATTTATCACTGCTTTCCATGGAACGTCTAGCTTGACATACGAAACGGCAAAACTAAAAAATTTCAGAATTTATGCTCCAGGGAAAGCGGAGACTTCCCAGAAGAGTAATGGAACAGTTAACACGTTATGGGGTGCACAATATTTTAACTATCCATTGCTTTAAACTCAACAGCTGCCCAGATTGATTGGTTTTTCTGAGCCTTTGGTCCAATCAATAAAGTAATATGCCAAGATTCATGTAATGCACTAAAAAAAACTACTATTACGATCACTGAAGAGTAGAACAACATTGACACAAAGCTGTTACAAAATTTAATATATGAATTAATATGTACAAACATCAATGCGGATTCGGCATGCCAATCTAACCCTACAGGAGGGTAACAGAAGAAGAAACTTTCATGTTCGTGAAGATAAAAATCCTATATCGGGAATTCAGGACATCTTCCAACTAGAACTACCTAATGAAGAAAGATTGTAAACCACATTAGCACCTTGACAACAATTCTGCATACAACCCAGTCGCTGCATCTGCAAGTGATTAGCAATGAAAAAGATGTAAATTCGCTTAAATAGCTTAGTACACAAAATGAAAAAAAACTAAGGGACAAGTACTATGGCCTACAAACCTGGGGTACTTGTTATTGCAGAATAGGAAATCATACATTCGTGCATTTAATATGTTTTTTTTACCAAAGCAGCACAGATGATTCAAGCAGAAAGAAGGTACACGTCAATGAAACATCATGCCTCCACATGTTAATAAACTTACGGGCACATTGAGACGCTATTTTTCCAGGCTTCATGTTGAGATCCTGGCGTACGAGTAAAACCTGCAAATCAAATTGCCATTACTGAACAAGGCCAACACTAGTCGCCAAACTCCAACAAAGTGGTGTTACTCAAAAACAGTAAAAATACAAAAAATAATATAATTAACATTGACAGTACTCCACAGCAAAATAGAACCATAGCTGAAGCTGCGTGATAAAATTTCAGGTTCAGAAGTCCACCTAGTCAAATGTAGAGTGACAACTGACGCGCAACTATTGGCAATTCGAAGAACGGGCTCTAATCGCGCAGAACATTTCAGAATTCGCCCTACCATCTTAAGCTCTTCACCACCGGAACCGGACGCGGAAGAACTCCTGGACGCCCGCTTGGAGTTGGAGCCCCGCGCGGGCGCCGCGGCCGGAGGCGGCGCAGGGCCCAGCTTGGGTCTCCACGAAGCGGACAGGTCGACGAGAAGTCCGACAAGGAACCCGATGGCGAAGCCAGGGAGGAATTTCGAGAGGCGGAGGCTCGCTGCGAGCCACGGTTCCTCGCCCTGCGAAAGGAACCGGCTCAGAAGGTTAGGAAGGTTCGGAAACAGCGGAGAGAGAGGTGAAGTGGCGGCGGGGACACCTTCCTCTTGCCGGGGTTCTGCGGGGGATTTCGCCGCGGCGGGGGCGCCATGGACGAGGAGCCGTCGATTCCCGTGGGGAGGTAACTGAGTTTGTGTGTGAGCCGAGGAAGAGGAAGACGGATGTGCGTGTCGATAACAGGGTGTCTTCATGGGCTGGATGGGCTCGTTCTCTCGTCGGATCAAACGGGTTGTTGTTGGGCTGAAATGTGCGCAGTAGCTGCTGGAGTGGCGCCTAACGGGCCGAAAAGTGCGTCGACAAGGACAGAAGAGTGACCCGCGTCCTACTCAATTTTGTGAGTCGCGCACATGAGTAGGGCTTAAAGTAAGTTGGGCGCGTACCGCTGCAGATAGAAAACTTTGCAGCCTAATTTTCTCGAAAACGAAGCAGTGTTGCGCTTCATCGTCGTGTTCACAACCGCAAGCACGCTACTAGTCGGCCTCGGCTAGTCGCCTTGAAAGGGAAGCAAGAGCGCCGCTTTTTCTCATCGCGGAACAAAATCTGGCGTCCGATGGATGACGAAACAAAAGCTCTCGTTTCCGTCCATGTCAGTCGTGTCGTCCGCCACGTACGGCTCCGCGCATGTGACGGGATGAGGAAACAAACGCATTCATTCCTCGAAAAAGATGCTGAGCTGCATTACCCCCACACTGCACACGCACATGATAATAGTCGAGCGAGCACGCGGCAGCGTTTGCGCACACGGTATGGCTCTGATTGGACGACGCGCGCGGCGTGGTGACCAGCATATGGGTTCGTTGGACGGCACGGCACACGTATGGCGAACGGCGACACGCGGCACCACTCACCGCCGCGCCGATCCGGTACGACGCGGGCGCGCGCGGAGGTGTCTCGGATGAGTCACGTTCCTGGCGACCCCGGCCCGCGCTCTCTCACATGATTCCTGACACGGTGGCCAGCTCGCGATCACGTTTCACGTGGTGCGTGGGGTAACATAAATCGTCGTCGTCGTCGTCGCGCTCATCACTTTGACGAACGTGGTTGCATTTTGGCCCGAGTGGAGAAAACGAATTAAGTGCTCAACTGATGATTAGTAGTATACTAGTTCAAATTCCCTGAAGAATTGCCAAGTTCTCGACTCATATGTCACAACTCATCAAGTTACTGATTCCACTGGATGGAATTTGAATCTCGCGGGTGCTCGGGTGCTCGAATGCTCACCATCTCGACGAAGACGAAGGCGCAATTAATTAAATCGAAAAGAAAAAATTAATTCACAACAAACGAAAGCGGCTCCAACAATGTCACATCTCTCGAGGCCAATCCACATCGGGATCAGAACCCATGCACAGGGCCGGACGCAGGTCACGCAACCCACTCTTATTTTATCCTAACCGGTCGCACTCCGATGACGGCCGCGTGGAGCGCCCGCGTCATCCAACGGATTTGTGGTGCGATCAGCGGCGGGCTCAACCACGTGGTGGCTACGTGGTAGCACGAGAGGGCCTCGTGACGTTGCCCGACTTCCGGGGAGGCCTGCCGTAGCGCCCGATGTGGCGCGATCCACGGCGTCCATTTGGTCTCCGACGCCGTGGCACGGAAACAGAAACGGTGGTGATAACGTGATGAAGAAATCCTATTTCAATCAAATGGAGTTTTTTTTTATTGCAATTTACATACAGTACAGTAGTAAACCTATTGGGTTTGTGTGACTTTCATATATGCCTCCATTTTTTTGAGTGGTCATGGTTTCTTGATATGATGTTTCCGTTCTTTAAACTCCTCCATACATCAAATTGTGCAAATGGATGTAAATTGTGCATGTACACTTCAATCTATAAGCACGATATGGCCCGTTAATAGAACCAACCGTAACAAGAGGAGAAGAGGACTGACATGCATTTCGATAGTTAACGTCGTTGATTTTTTTAACTTTGACTATTCATATTATTTAAGATATTTTAACAATAATTTATTTTTTGAATAAAATAAATAATCAAAAAAATTTTAAAAAAACAACAGCATTAATTATTTAGGAATAGAGGTAGTAATATATTGTATTGCCCTTCTTTTTCTCTAGATGTAGGACAAATCGCTTTTTCATTGCTGAGAAAAAGGGATTTGCCTATAACGAGAAAAGAAGAATTCAAGCCTTGCGGCAAAAACAGAAAAAAAAACTCTTGTTTTCCTTCATTGTTTTATGCCACCATTGATTTGTGGATTCTTCATGCTACTCCATAAATGAAGATTTCTCATTTTTAACCGGCCATCAATGCTCATGCTGCCAATGTTTTTTTCCAGCCAACGCCCAGCGAAGAGAGGGAGTGGCTGTGGGCTGTGGCTTTATTTACTCCTCCTTAAGAATCGTTCATCTCTGCTGACTTCCCTCCGGCTCCGGCCTCGTCATTTCCTCCACTCCGCTCTCTGACGCCTGGGACGCGTCCAATTAAACCCTACACTCTTTCTCTCTCTTCGCTCTCTTTATTTCCGCCTGCCTCTCCAGTCTAACGCTTGGAGAGAGAAAAAGACGAATTCTATGTGGTGAATGGAGGTGACGGCCGAGTGCCCGAACGACGTCCGGGTGAAGAAGGAGGCAGACCTCTTCCTCGTCGACGACCTCCTCGACCTGCCGTGCGACGACGAGGAGGAGGAGGGTTTGCAGGAGGTTGCTTTCGAGGGGGAAGATAGCAAGGCCGGGGTTGTTAACAACGGCGCCGAGAAGGACGGCGGCGGAGGTGGTGAGGAGGGCGCTGCCGGGAACGCGTCGAACGACTCGTCCACGGTTACGGGGTTGGACAGCTGCAGCAACTCTCTCTCCGGCCTCGCCGATGGGGACTTCTCCGGCGGGTTCTGCGAGCCGGTAAATTTCCCCCACATCTCTGGCCGTAAATTTTCGTATTTTTTCCCCATTAATTTCGGGGATTTTCTAGAATTTTTTGGCCTCCATTTGTTCCGAAAATCAACGGTTACAGGCTTACAGCAATCCACCGCCATTTACCACCGTCCACCGGCACTCATTTAATTTCTCCTTGAATGGAGGAGGAAACAACTTCCTCGGAACAGTGAATGAAATATTCCAGGAATAGTAACTGTTGATGAAACCTTGCATCCTCCAAATATAGAAACATCCTAAACGCTTGCAGTCTCTGGTATCTGTTCATTCAACGAGTTTATTCAGCGGCGCCATTGCTGACATTTTTTCCTTGCTCTGAATCTCCGCGCAGTACGACCAATTGGCGGAATTGGAATGGCTGTCCAACTACATGGGCGAGGACAACTTCCCCACGGAGGACCTCGGGAAGCTGCAACTCATCACCGGCGTTCCACAGACCGGCACCGGCGCCGTGAAGGCGCTCGCTCCCACACCCGCTCCCGTTGCTGCCCCGGCGCAGCCCGGCGGCGGCGGCGGCGGCGTGCTGCCACCAGAGGCGCCAGTGCCGGCTAAGGCGCGCAGCAAGCGTTCGCGCGTCGCGGCATGCAGTTGGTCCTCGCGCCTCCTCGTGCTCCCGCCGCCTCCGGCGTCGCCGCCCTCCGCGGGGTCCGCGGCCATCTCGCCGTCTGAGTCACGCACCGGCGACTCGCTCGCGTTCCCGTCGAAGAAGGTGGCGAAGACTTCGAAAAAGAAGGACGCGGCAACGCCGCCCCCGGCGCCGAGCGCTGCGGCCCCTGTGACCTCGGCAGCGACAGGGGAGGGCAGGAGGTGCCGACACTGCGAGACTGACAAGACGCCGCAGTGGAGAACGGGGCCCATGGGCCCCAAGACGCTGTGCAACGCGTGCGGCGTTCGGTACAAATCGGGCCGCCTCGTGCCGGAGTACCGGCCGGCGGCGAGCCCGACGTTCGTGGTGTCGAAGCACTCCAACTCCCACCGTAAGGTGCTCGAGCTGCGCCGCCAGAAGGAGATGCATGACCTGCCCCACCACCACCCGCGTCACCACCACCACCACCACCAGCATCATCAGGCGCCTCCGCAGCAGCAGCTGGCGCACGTAGGCGCGGCGGGTGTTGGCAGCAGCGCAGGAGGCCTCATCCACGTGCCGAACCCGATGGTGTTCGATGGAACGTCGGCGCCGCTCCTCAGTGACGACTACTTGATCCACAACCGCATAGGTCCGGATTTCCGTCAGCTCATCTAGGGAGGGAATGATCCAGTTTAGCCCAGGAGTAATAATATTAAGCGAAAACAGGAGCTAAACCCTTTCTTCTAGGCATCGTTTTCCCTCGGTTTTAATTTAATTTGGCACCCACCTTTTTTTTCGATTAACTTTTGTTCATCTCTCTCTTAGTTTTTCTGAGCCTGTTTAGACTCTTCTCAGTCGGCTTTTTAAAGTTCTGACCCCTTAGAAAAACTTAATTCTAGGGAGTAATTTCTTAGCTTTTTTCTTACTAGCATCTTTCAGTTTTGTATAATGCAGAGAGCTCCTTAGGAGAGCAACAGTACATCAAGCAGTTTTAAGTTGAGACTTGAAAGCTTAGCAATTTGTTTATGTGAATCCCAAAATCTTGTCTGCGTTTCGGTAAGCAAGATGATTGATTCGCTTATGCTTGTGGCTCGGACACAAAGTCACAGACCATCACGAAGGGGGCACGTGATCAAGAGAATCTCGCGAAAATAAACACACGGCTCACCGTCCCATTGCTCAGCCTTCTTTCACCACATATGGGACCCACATGTCCACATGCGTACAGTAAAAAATTAATAATAGTGAAAAAAGAAAGCAACCGCCCCGTGCATGTTGCAATTGCAACCATGTTTGTTGTTTATCTTTCAAAAAAAAAAATGTTTGTTTTTTGAGGCATGCGGGGTTGGATGTGGTTGGTTGCAGCCTTGGTTGCATTGCATGCAGGACAGCAGGACTGGATCCATCCATCCAACTCCAACCCAACCACTTCGCTGTGAAAACCTTTGGTGCGGCTCTGTTGGATTGATTCGAATTGATGATCTCCGGGCACCTCGTTTGGCCCCATTTTTGGGACGGTCGTACCTGACCACGGAAAGCTTCGAATTTACTGTACCCTGTTGGACTTGACGTGACCACGTAAAGCAGCTTTTGCCAAAGGCATCCTCACTCCTCACCACTGTGACGACACCAGGGGTCAGAGTAAGTACGATCGAGTCTGGGAACGTCACATGAGGCCGAACCAGTACAGGCATGTGCTGACAACGCCCGATGCATCGACGTCTGGTGGAGTTCACCCGAAGCAAAGGGGCACTCAGCGCTGCTTTTTTTTTTTTTTCAGTAAGTACGACTTAAATTGTAGTAGGAGGTAAACCCCGAGCAGCAGACATCTGCAATTAATCTTCAGATAAGTAGTGTTCGTAATCCATGAAGAGGGTCTGACATGGTGGTATGATTGTGCGCACGGTACATGTTGCAAGTTCGCCTCTTATCGTACAAGCAAAGAAAAGAAACGCGAGTGAGTGTCGTCATCCATGCTCATCGATCACCTACCTACGTTAACAGGGTCACAGGAGCCGCCCGATTGCTTGAACGAACGGGGGATATCATTGCCCGTGCAAATTTTCAGCAAGTGCGATAGCTACTGGGAAGCGCGCGGAAACAAGCCCACAAGCCACAAGCCCATCCATCCTACATTGGTTTGGTTCGACATCAGCGAGAGAGCCTTTGAGTGAATCCATATTTCCACTCGTACCGCCGGCACCGGGCAGCCGAAACGGGGACTCTTCACATGGAGTCACACGGGCGTGTCCCCCGCGTCGGCGCCGCTGGTTTGGGATTGGGAGACGGCATCTGCCGCACCAGTCCGTTCACGCAAGCGCAAGCGGGGAGGCCGCTTCGCCTCGCATGCGCGCTAACGACATTTTGGACGCCGTGCACAAATGCACAGTCAGCCAGGGCGCCAGGCAGCGGCAGCGTGCCGTCGTCGGCAGCGAAACGAAAGTTGGGCGGCGCGGCAGCCAGCATCTGGTCCTGCTCCCTGAGTTCGTGCCCGACGTCGTACGAGCTAGCGGTGGGACCAGGCAGGGCGCACTGCCACCGGCGAGAACCCCATGACCTACGGCGCTACTCACGCGGCTAGCTAGCGCTAGCGCGCCGCTTAGCAGCAGCAGTCTGGCGCTTCCTGTTGGCGGCACGGCCCGACTTCGAACTGCAGACGACGGCTTTCCCGTGCCGCGCGCCCGTGACCGTGATGCCCCCCTGCCTACTTACTTTAATCATCCGGCGCCTGCGTATCCGATATACTACGCCGGTAACCAGCGACGTGTGTTCAGTGAACCGGGAGCGCTGCGTCCGCGGCGCGTGAGTGCAGAATAATCTCGAGTTGCTTGAGTGACAGCATATATACTTGATAAGCTCTTAGAAGTACAGTTCAGTATATAACAGTTTGTAATCATGTACCTATCAACTTGATGACCTGATTCATCCATCAATTTGGTTGCCTGTCGTTTCCTGGTTATAGTAATTTGTTGGGGGGAGCTCAAGAAAGTACTCCTACTAACTGTTCGCCGCTGTTGGCGTTTTGCAGTTGCCAATTTGCAGCATGTTCCCAAAAACTGGGCCCATTCTTCAGTGCTCAGCTCTGATGACGGACGACAGGCCCACCGCCCTTGCTAATTTTGGACCACCACAGAAGGCCCATTAGTGAATTATCGACGGTTTTATCAGGGTGGTGTGGCTTGAGGGCTGAAGGGAGCGTGTGCCCCGTTTACGCCGTTTTATTTTTCTTCTACCGTGGCAGGTGTAGCATCACTGCAGGTGAGGAAAAGACAGCACGTCTCATGATACTCTATAGAAAAAGAAAAAAGAAAAGTGTAAAAAGCACTATATTTAATCACGAGACACATCTTATGAATCTCTCTCGTACACTTTATAATTTTATACGTCAAGGAAAGAACCAATCTACACATATTCATATCTAAGTATGATATGATCAATTAAGTTGATTTGACATAATGTTTTACGAGTTGATCATCTAATCATTAGGTATGCTAACATGTCATATGTTATGAAATATGCTTTTTAAAAGTGTCAATGCAATCTAAAGTTTACCTACTTTTTTCTTCACTATGAATTTAACATAATCTTCACTAAGCTACAATGGATTGGGTCGTCCCTGTTACAACAATGGGCCGAGTACTAAAAGTACTATACTATGGGCATGCACAACTAGAAATTAAAGGCGCGTGTTAACGCAATCTAACGTTTTGCTCTTTTTTTTTCAGTAAAGTACTGTTAGATGTTGATGTTTATGTGCCTTATATAAGTATTTTACTCACTTGGATTCTCAACTTTTGGGTCAACTAAGTATCTTGACAAAATTGAAGAATACGCTAGTACAGTAGTATGGTAAAACGATAGTATATGGTTGAATGGAAGTCGTTAGTTGTTGAATCGATAAAACAAATTTATGGTTCTTGGTGCATTTATGCAGATGCGTATCCCTTCCCGTGCTCGATGTTCCACACGCTTTTCTCATTCTTCATCATGTGTTATGGTGACCCCGTATCAGATGTTGGCGGCGGAACATACTATGCATATGCTTTCCCTTTCGCCCTATGCTGAACGGTGTGATCTCCATAAATTCAGTGTTCATGCATCACAAAAGCATGAAGTAATCATTTCTGCTCTCGGTACCAGTTGCAAAAACAAAGCTGATGAGAGCTCCTCCACTTGGGAAACTTGGCCAGACACACTGGATCAGCTACGTAAGCGTGCTTACTATTTACCTCATCTTATCTTACGTCGTCGTCAGTTTCTGATCTCTCATCGCCCCAGCACCTGGTGAAAGCTTCGTCTTCCTCAGCGTCAGCGTGATGCTACAGACGAGAACGAGAACGACACGGATTGGTGCCTTTGGTGGTGATCTGAACTGAAATCTCCCAAGAAAAAAATAGAGAGAGAAATCCAGTTAGGCGGTGTAGCTCTGTCCTTCGGCAGAACGTACTCCGACCGCCGCCGATGCGCATCCCGTGAGCCCCTCACAAGCGCGCGATTTCGACAACCGGCGCGCACGGCTCTCCGCGACCCACGCATGCACCCCCGCCATGGTTGCGTTTGCATTGACGACCCTCCCTGTTGTGAACGAATGCCCTGCAAATGGCAAAGTTCACACATCTCGACCTCCTGAAATCAGGAGTGAGGAGTGCGTACACGATCCGTCCGCTGAATAATCATCACGCATACAAGTGATGAAGCAAATGATGAGGGGAGTTAGACAGTTGATCGATCGGCGACTAATAACCTGAGGCTTACTCCACTAAACAGTAGAGATAACTGACGAGAAAAAGGGATTAAAGCAGCTGATGATTCAGCACATCTCCAAAAGAGGTGCAAACTCACCGTGGGGGTGTGCACTTTTCAGAAGCAGCAGATAGGGAGAGATTGAACAGGATATTTTGATCTCTCGTGCGAAAGGCATGCTCTTTTCGGGTAACCGTCACCTCTGGCCCCCAGCCAACAGGAGGCGCCGCACCCGGTTCCAGGCTAATGGGATGGATTTCCAGTTTCCCGGCGATGGATGATGGACTTGGGTTCTGAAACTGTGGGCGGGACCAACCCCTTGCTCGGGGGCATGGCGCCTATAAATAGGCCACGGACGGGGGAGGCTTCGCCACAACTACAGCCAGAGCCGCCCGTGTGCAGAGAAGTGACTGATCGATCGGTCAGGCTAACCAACTCCCAGTTAGCAGGTCGCCAAAAGTTGATTGAGGAACAAGGAAGGTTCGAGACAGTCGTCCGTAATGCCGTGGCGTCTCGCTAGACCCGTCGAACCCTCCACGGTAATACTACTACTAGCAAACAATCGTCTCTTTAGTTTCCTTCTAGATGCATGCATGTCGTCGATCACACTGGAGGCCTGGACTTGCACCATCACTCAGTTGATGACTGATTACCTATAATCGTCGTCGATCATGACGTGCACGGCCAAAGCCAAACAAATTAACCCCTGCTTGTTGTTGTGCACGTGCAGCGCTCGAGCTCCGACGACGGGGAGCAGCTGGACGGATCATCATCGGAGGCGCGGAGCGTGCGGTGCGAGTGCTGCGGGATGGCGGAGGAGTGCACGCCCACGTACATCGGGTGCGTGCGCGAGCGGTTCCAGGGGAAGTGGGTGTGCGGGCTGTGCGCGGAGGCCGTCAAGGAGCGGCTGGCGCGGGCGTCGCCGCCGGCGGCGCTCTCCGTGGCCGGGGCCGTGGACGCGCACGCCGCGCTCTGCGAGCGGTTCAACTCCACCGTGCGACTCAACCCCAAGCTCTCCCTCGCCAGCTCCATGCGCGACATTGCGCGCAAGAGCTGCCAGCACCGGAGCAGCGCCGGCGGCGGGAGTGCCGCGACGACGCCGTCGGCGTGCGGCGGCGACAAGATCGGCCGCGCCGCCGCCAGCTGTGCGCTGCCGTACGTCTGACGGCGACGACAAGATCGGCCGCGCGCGATCATCATCGGATACTGATCGATGACATGAGCGGCATGCATGCATATATATAACTACTACTAGTACGTCGTATATGTAGTAGTACACGGATGTAGCCCGCCATACACATGACGCGTACGCGTACAGTTTAGTTGGATAAGTATTTGTGAGCGTATAGTAGTACCCCGTATTCCTGAGTTGTGTCGCGTGTATACAGTAGCTAGTAGTACATCAATAAATATGGTGTTCAGTTTTACGCATAGTTGATCCACTGTTGTCCCTGAGAAGGTGGTGCATGGTAACTCATATCCACGCACGCGCGGAGTCGGTTCTCCAGCGAGAATAATCAAACCTCCTCGGACCTCGGCGAGAAGGTGACCTCGGCCGCCGCCCTCTCGGTGAGCCAGTAGTAGCACACGAACGAGGTAGGTTTGCGTCGCCTCGAGCCGCCGTTCCGTGACGTCGATCACCAACTGGCCGGACCCGCCAGAATCACCGCCGCCGCGCCGTGCCTTCGCGGCCACAGCCACGTGTTCCTAGGCGCCCGCCACTAGTAGTACAGTACTAGCCGACTAACCGTGCCGCGCGTCGGTGTCGCCGGCACGGGTGCACACCCGCGCGAAGCCCTCACCGCGTGGCATCGCCCCTCCTCCTCGCTGTTCCATTTTTAAATCCGTTGCAACAACCTGCGATGCGACCACCAGCAGATCCGAGAAGGCAGCATCATAGTACTATCTTGTACCACGGTCAGCAAGAGGACATTTTGGATCGTGTACATTTAATATACAATAACCTGGGGGGCTCTCCGTGTGAAAACGCTGCAATTAACGGACTGCGCGTGCGGAACTGGGCCGCACAATCGGATCGCGTCGCGTCGTCAGCAGCGGTTCTAGAACTTGCACCGCGAAGAAGGATTTCCACAAGAAGAGAGAACGGCTGGCTCTGCAGCAGCCTCCTCCTCTTTCTGCCGCTTTATGGCCGCAACACCATTTCTGGCAAACAAAATTAGCTGCTACTCCTAGTTGCCAGATGCCAGCAAAAGATGCATACCTGCAGGTTTTCTTATAATAATAGTACTCAGTTAGTTAGGATTAGCCAAACCGAGTTAGCATTTGTGGTAACGCTGAATGTTGATCGGCCAACACGCACCACGACCCGTCACCGTCATGGATCCAGATCGAGGTAGACAGGCTTCAGTGAACCAAAGAGATTTCTAGCTCAAGTGTACAAATTCCCCCACAACTGGCTGATGAAGCGTTGTAGTACGTAATTTACATACATGCTCGATTCGTGGAGATACAGACACGGTTACATGACAAAAACATGGAGTCGTACCTCTCTTCAGTACTGTACTGTATACTGTACTTAAATGAGGGAGGGTTTAATTAAGGCGCATACGACATCCGTATGATTAATTGTGTCCAAAGGAGGAGACACTAACACCGAACTAGTAAACATGTTTGAGTCAACTTCCATGCATGACTCTGTACACAATGTTTACGATTTTATATCCACGTGTTACGCTGTCTACTGCTAGTGCGAAATCACCGTAACAGACTGACTTCCTCATCTCATGAGACCTGGCATCAATAATCTGGCAGTGTTTTTCTTCAGTGTTTAGATTTTTTTTTTTCTTGCCGGGGATCCGTGGCTAGTGCTCTTTGGATCTGGATGCGGACGCAGCATCGTCATGAATATTCATAATGATGACCTCGACACGATAGGCTAATTATATTATAGTTAATGAAAAAGTTCGTGCCTCGCAAGAAAAAAAATATGAAAAAGTCAGGGTGGCGC
Organism: Oropetium thomaeum; assembly: GCA_001182835.1. Lineage (NCBI taxonomy): Eukaryota > Viridiplantae > Streptophyta > Magnoliopsida > Poales > Poaceae > Oropetium > Oropetium thomaeum. Next base: position 1,577,359 of record LFJQ01000010.1, read on the forward strand.
TTCTCAAAAAACAAAAAAGTCCGTGACGAGCTCTTTACTTGCGTTCCTATCATCGCGGGCCCACGCAAAGCCTCAACCTCAATGGTTTGTTTGATTACTCTCTAGTCACTTCTGCGTGTTGTCGAGAGCTTGATTCCTAATTGTCTTTGATAATATCTAACGAACATGGTCGTGTGGAACAAACCACGGAAGGCGGCTTCCCGTGAAACCTCCTGATCGAATGTCTCGAGTCTCAAATAACGTGATTTGGCGTCTCAAAACAAAAATAATTATTCAGCTATATTATGTCCAAAATTATTTTAAGTGTGACAAGCAGGTTCTAGAATATGACTTATATTTGCAAACTCAAACACGTCAACGCTAGTCTCCTCAGTAAACTTTATTTAGTCCATCTTTTCACTAAACTTTATTTAGTCCATCTCTTCAGTAAACTTTGGGTAGTGTCTTCAGTAAACTTTATTTACTCCGACGATATACCCACCCCGAATTCCACAAAGTACTAGTCAATATGAGATGAGTAATTAAGGGGCTCCACCAGATCTCTTATCCCATATCCAATCCTTCAATTTTAAGCTTATACTACTATTCTCCACTCCACTAGTTCTGTGTAAAACTCCACATAAACGTCAGGTTTATTCCAAGAGCCTCTTTTTCCAATCCTTATCTTTTTAGACACGGAACAATCCTTACAAAGCATTACGTTTATAGAACATAAAATCCAAAATCGTGCTATAAGAACTTACTGTAATGAAAGAAAATTATAACAAAATATTTGCTGCTCGGCCGGGTTTCTCAGAACCTGATGTGGCTACATATTAAGACCTGTCTAATCACTCCTAAACGTACTACTCCGTTTAGAATTAATTAAGATTGTTTAGTTCCAAATCGATAAAGTCAAATAAATCCGAACGAGGGAGTACTACGTACTACTCTCTTACACGGTACCTATGTGCTTAAAAAAGGAAGCCGTGTGGATGCCAAACGAACGACGAATCAAGTAAATAGTACACAAAAGGACCAATACAAAGACATTCCGAATTCTAGTGAGCCAACAAATCTGCTTGCATTTACGCCGAAGATTGATCATCTATCTGCTGGACCATTTCGCCATCTTCCCTTTAAATACCTGTCGTCTCCTTCCCCCTCTCTCTACGCACACACACTCACCGGAACTTTCAGAAGCGAGAGAGACAAAAGTCACAAAGAGACAAAATTAAGGCGAGACCGATCGATCGACCATCGACGAGCCGACGCGACCACCAAACCAGCAGGCCGCGTGAATGGAGTCGTCAAGGCGCCGTGGGCCACTCCCGCACGGTGGCGACCACAACAAAGCGGCCGTGAGCGCCGCCAAGAGGAAGCACCGGTCGTCCAAGCTCGCGGCGCTCGGCGTCGTTCTGCACCGCGCGCTCGTGTCCTACTACAGGCGCCACCGCCGCGACTCGGCGCTGCTGTCGTGCAGGTCCATGGACCCTGCCGCCGCCGTCGTCCACCCGCTGCCGCGCGACTATGCCGGTGGCCTCAAGCCGTCGTCGTCATCGGGGCCCCGCCGCGCGGCCTCGTTGTCGTGCCGGTCCATGGACCCCGCGGCCGCCGTGCAGCCGTACCAGTACCGGCCCCGCGAGGTCCAGTTCAGCTGCAACGACACGCCGCTGCACAAGCGGTGGCGGCGCGCCGCCGACGAGGGACGACGACGACGCGGTGACCACCGCCGCCCGCTGGAGCTGGAATACTTCGGCTCGTCGGCCGCGGCGGTGACGCGGCTGTTCGAGCTGATGGACGACGACGTGGACGACGTCGTGGATTTCGAAGACGACGATGATGATGGCGACGACATGGACCTGGACACCGCGGCGGCGTGGCCGGCGCCGCGACAGGTGCGGGTCACGGACTCGCCGTTCGCCGTGAGGAACGAGTCGGAGGAGGAAGAGGATGACGATGACGACGACCTGGTGGACAGGCGCGCCGACGAGTTCATCACGTGGTTCCACGAGCAGCTGCGCACGCAGACGCAGCAGCAGCACCGTTCCGCTTCCGCCGTCGGGGAGGGGTGGCACGTGCGTGTATAGACTAGTGGCGTGATCGAAAGAAAAGTTTTTGAGTTTTGATGTTTCATCAGTCGCAATCGTTTGATGATCTAGTTATTCTATTAGTACAGTACAAATTATAAGTATTCCTTTGCGATCTGCCACGACGAGTGGACGATTCATGCTTATCCGTGCGCCGGAAGACTTAACTCTGATGGTTCTCCCTCGGAGCTACTACAGTCCCCTGGTCTCACTCTCGCACAGGCAAACGGTGAGCTGGAAGGACCAGCTCCTCCCCGTCTACCCCAATTCGACACAAGTCGCGTCAACACTTGCGAGGAAGGCAGTTTCTCGTCATAACGAATCGCTGTCGTGGCAACTCATTTTCATTCATTCATCGCCCCCCGGCCGCGCGCTGTGACGTGGAGTGTCATGCGTGGACGAGCCAGCGCGTCGAGACCATGACCCCCGGGCAAGGAAACGGGATGGATGGGAGTGGCGGAGCGCGAGGCCGAGGAAAAACAACGCCCCGCGGCCGCAGTTGATCGCCCTCGCCCCGTACGTGGCGGTAGTTGTGGACTGCGTACGGCAGGGATGGTTGCTACGCGCGGCCGCGCGGGGCGCCGGTTTGGTAGAGGTAGTAGAAGCGAAGGCAATTTTCGTGCGCGCGGTCGGGGTTGATGCGTGTGGTGTGGTTACGATTGTGCGATGCTCGTGATGAAACCCAAACCAGATAGGAACGCGTTTTCGAGAAGGAAAAGAAAAAAAAAAACAGAGTAGTAAGAAATGAAAAATCTGAACCTAGCAACCGCTCAGTTCTACTACTACCTGCCAGCCAAACGCTGAGCCCAGACCGGTAGTTTCCGCACGTGCAACCTGCCATACGACTATAGCGGACTAGTAGTTAGCTACGTCCCCGTCGAAGGAATCAGGCACATCCGATCAGCTACCCGAACTCTGCTGCCCCAATGGTAGCGGTCGTTGCCACTCACACGCACATCACGCACCAACGCGAACATCCATGAAGCCGACGGTGTTCTGCTTCGTCTCGTTCCTCATCTTCTGCTTCCTCGGTCCCTTCTCTCGTGCCCAATATTCAGCGCATTAATCCGTTTATCTTAGCCGCGGTGCAGCGAAGTACTCACTGTTAATTTTCCTTTGCCGAACGATGATGAGCAGTGTCCGTGGCGTCGATGCTGGGGTACTACGGCTCCACGGAGGTGGTGCCCGTCGGAGGACCGGGGTGCTCGCGGCTCCTGCAGGCCAGTTCCGTCCTCGTGAACGGCATCAAGGTGAGCATATCCGTGTCGACGAGCGAGGAGCGGAGCCGGGCGGGAGCAACCGCCATCGGCAACGTCCTTACTTACTTGGCCTCGCGCCGGCGTGCGGTCTCTGATCCTCCGTCGAGTGGGAAGCTAGGACCATGAGGCGCGACGCGCACGCAGAGGCACTGCAACAGCGCTCTCAATCTTGGGATATGAGGTGGCGGGGCAGGCTGGGTCGCCGGCGGCGGAGCGCCCACCGTATCGCGGGTCCGGACTCTTCCAGATCACCCCCCGCTTGGATCGCGATTAATAGTCGCGATCCAAGTATTTTTGCAAATACCCCCTCTGTTTCACATTTAGGGGTGTTTTTATAAATATTTGGATCGCGACTGTTAATCGCGATCCAAATATATGCACAAACCCCCTCCTACTATTTTCAAATAGCTCCCCGGTTTAGAATCAGTTCCGGCTCCGGCTCCGGCTCCGGCTCCGGCTCCGGCGGCGGCGCCGTCTCTCCGCCTCCGTTCCATCCGGAAGCGCAGATCCCGATCCTCGCTACGACTTCCCTGATCCAGACCTGTCGCCAACAACAATCTCTCCACCGTCCACCCAAATAGAGCTGTGTTCGGATCGCCATTCGCCGCACGATTGAGCACGCACAGGTGCAGTCGGACATGGCAGCTTGGTCCGGACCGGCCCCTGCTGCCTTTGTTTCCTTCGACAGCCGCGAACGCGTGGAAGCCGCACACAGTTACCAGGTGCTACACGCTTTCCGCGGAGGTTTCGGCGATTCAATGCTGTGAGATTGGCTGCACTGCACCTGCGGCCCTGCGCTGCGCTGTTCGCTGGCATCCTGGCGACTGGCAATAGAAGGCCTCTCCCGTCCAGTTTCGAAGAAGTACACTTTTTCAAGCAAATTCTGCCGCTTCATCGAGAAGATGTCTGAGTCCGAGTGCCATTTTCCTTTTCTGTATTTTCTGCTCCTTCATCGCGTTTGCATTGCAGGTGAGTGTAGATGAGGCAGGGCCACAAGTGAACGGCGCGCTGGTGCTCTACGGGATGGCCGAGGCGCCGCCGCTGGACGACGTCCCCGTCGAGTGGTCGGAGGCCCGCCGCGTCGTTGTGCCGGCCAACTTTCACACGGTAATGTTTCGGAGTGCCCTGTTGTTTTCTCGCAAATTACTACTGACAGGCAGTGTGCATCAGAGGCTCAGTTCTAGTTGTTCAGCGTGTTACATCTTGTGTGTTAGTAAACATATATCGTGCTTCGTGCAGGAATGGGTATATTTCCTCAACAAGGGAGCTCAGATAGAAGCCGCTTACCGTGTCGAGTCTGAAACTGACGTGCCTTATCATCCACTCTACATCGTCATCGCACAAGGTAGAGACACATTCAGCTAATTACTGACAGAGAAGACGTGCTTGTTGGTTGGTCCCAGAAAAGTGCAAAAAGCGTCTGAAATTGAGGTCCGCGGCGCTTGATTGCTCGTAACCGCATAGATGTGACGGCATACACATACACCACTTGCAGATAAACTAGAATATCAAATGGGCAACAGTTGTTTAGGTAAATAATGGCTTGATTGTTGCGACCGAATAAAAAGCTGACAGTGTCAGTTTACCATTGTTTTAGAACAGTAGGTGTCTCCTTGATTTGTTACTCAAATAACAACAGTGTGAACCTCCCATGATCCTTCATTGATCCTCAGATTATCACTCATCTATGTTTCGTATCACTAAACTCTGTTTGCATGGTGCCTCATGGACAGGAAAGAAAGGCTTCATACAGTGGATTGAGAATCCAACAGAACATAACACTAATCTATCCTGGTACTTGGTGCAGGGTAAGTTTTCTGTATTGTAGCAACTAAGTGTCAGTTCAAAGTAACATTCCAAATACTAATGCTACCAGACTGCCCAACCCTACTACCCTAGGAAATGGAACAATTGAGCAGATTATCGATCAGTCTTCTGAGTACTACATTGTTGTCCAGAACTTAAACGATCGGCAGGAAACCACGGTAAAAGTTGTCGTCATTCATTCCTCCAAAGCCTACTGATGTCGTGCAACAACATTGTCTTTATTTCCTTTTCTTCCCGGACAGGTTGAGCTTAACTTGAGAATCAGGACCTTGATCTACAACACTACCGGAGCACACTACAGATGCTCACCGAGTCAGCAGCATGTTTGCACCTACAGTATACCGTTTTTAGGCCAAAATGCTGCTGTCCTATCATCATCCGGCTTCCAAGAGGTAAACATAAGGATCGCCTTGTAATGCTTAGCTCCTTTTCACATACATTCCGTTTACTTCAGGTAAATGCACTGTTCTAAGTAAATAAATAACCACTGCCGTCAGAGACTGGATTCCGATGAACAGCGCGTGACCCTGTCGTACGAACCTCGGTGGCTAGTGTACGTCGTCGGGTCAGGTACTTGCTCAAACACTTGTTGTACAATATTCACAATTCACAAAACCGATGATGGCCACCAACTAATACAAATCTTTGGTGCATCTGCAGGCATCTTGGCTATTGTGCTGATGCTACTGTACGAGATAGTGAGCATGCTGTTCGACCCCTGCGGTTCTGGAGGTGACCGTCGCGGCGTGGAAGAAGAACAGAGGACGCCTCTGCTGACGAACAAAGAGGACGACGGCAGCGCGAGCCTGGGCTCGTCCTACGACTCCGTTTCCAACGACGGCGATGCGGATGCGGAGGAGAGGGGTGAGGAGGACGGCGGCGCCGATTGCGTGCTCTGCTGCGGCGCCCGGAGGGACTGCTTCTTCCTCCCGTGCGGGCATTCCGCCACCTGCTACGCTTGCGGTGCGAGGTACTACTACGCGTCAGATCACTGCTTGCGATCGCCTTGTATGAAGCGGATTATTGTGACGGCAAGTGATTGAAAGAAAGGAAGTGATAATATTGCAGGGTCGCAGAGGAACAAGGTAGTTGCCCGTTGTGCCGAAGGAAGCTGAAGAGAGTGAGACGGATCTTCGCTGTCTGACGGGCTGACCTGACGACCGGCATTTCTTGTGATTTTGCCAAAAAAAAAAAAAAATCATCATCGCTGTTGGGGACAGCACTGGTGTAATGCCATGACTAATTGTTCGGACCATACGAAGTATTTAGATGAGAAAATCTTACCAGCCTATCCCAGTCCATTGGTCGTCCATTGGTGCATGCAGATGAATGACGAGGAATTTGTGCCAGTCTCATACAGCTGTTGCTCACATTTATCCGTCCAAAGAGTCAGCCTCAGCCAAGAGATCCCAAGCGGTAACGCTTCAAACTTTCAAGGCCACAAGAGATTTGTACCATAGCTACCGTTTGAATTTGCACCAACTTTACTCCTCGCCCTCAAAATAGATGTACCGTCTCTATTTTTGTACATTTATTTCATCCCCATAATATATTTGTGGTATTCACGAACGAACATACAAATGTTTATCCTTCATTCCTTCTCCATTCTTTTCAGCAGCACAAATTAGTTCTACACTGTGAAAACAGCCTACGAATTCCTTTCAACAAAACTCATACAAATACAAATGCCGATCCTGTAAAATTTCCCACTGACTATTCTGCTTTCAAATTCATCAGACATGACGCCTCAACTTTCTGTAAACCAAATCGTGTTCGTTTTTTTTTCAGGAAAGAGACAACCATATGCATGAAGCTTATAACTCAATATTTAAAAATCTTTTCATTGCTTAGTGTAGAAATTTCTCAAGCAGCTACAAAAAAAGCAACAGGCACGTCTAGTGTGCTACACAATACTAATCCGAGCCTCAAACTCTCCAAGGGCCACAACCAAGCAGAAGCACAAATCAACAGAACGGTGTAACTGTTGCGTCTTCTCTCAAATGCAACCTGAAAGAAGTTACAACGTGAATGTTAAACATGTGAACCGAACCAGTACATTAAATAGCAAGATCTACGGGCAGTCTGTTGACACAAATTAGATAAACCTCATGCATCCAACACAATGTATACTTACAGGAGAAGTATTACCTTTTGTAATGTTTTGTCTAAATCTTGATGTTGAAGTAGTCAGAATCAAAATGGTGCAGCCTCACATATCCATCTTCACCACCACTCGAAAAACTGACCCAATTGAAGAAACAGCATGGAGGGAGTTACGATTCAGAAATCACAACAGTAGTACAAAGCCAATCCTTCCAATCAAAAAGAAAAAGGAAGTGCCTTGGGAACAAGAAAAACATATTTGTAAACAGATACTGAATGGATCGACTAGTAGCTCTTCAGAAATGCTATCTTTCAACAGCTGTGATCAGAATAGCGTATATAACCAGAGTGACCGGTGAAAATCATCGAGCTATCAGAGCCATCATAAGATCAAGGTGCATACGACAACACTAAAGAAAAAAGAACAACGATTCACTATAAAGCTACTTAAGGCAAGATATTTGCTCTCGTATTCAACTTTACATCAAACTAGGGTCAGCATAGCGTATATTGCCAAATTATAATTGATTGAAAGCATGGACCAACATAAAAAGGTATAGGTTGACTGAGCAGAACAAACTAGCCCATTTACAAATAGAAATAAATATTTTAAGAACTCAGCAGAAACCCAATGTGATAGTTCAGATGTCAGGTAAAAACAATAAACAAATATTTTGCAGAGGAAAACGGACGAGGACATAAGGTCAAAAAGACATAATAAGCAATAAAAAAGAAGTTTGCTATCAGAGCTATCAGATGATCAGGTGAATCCAATAATAAAAAAATGTAAAAAAAAAAATCAGCAGAAAAGATACTCAGTATGTAGCTCTCATATTCATCTTTACATCAAAATGAGGTCAGCATAGCGTATATTGCCAATGTAAAATTGGCAGCAATCACTGAGACACATACAGAGGCAAGTTGACTGAAGATACAGAGTTTCAAACATTAAAAAAAAGGATTCTAAGAACTCAGCAGAGCCCAAATGTGCCAGTCAGGTGAAAAGGACAAACAAATGTTTCAAAGGAAAAGAGAGATAAGTTATAAAAAGGAAGTGTGCCAAAAATGGGGCATTAATTATTAGCTTATTGAAATGCACCCACAAAGTGAGCTGGAAGTAGAAGATGGAAATTTATGCAAAAAAAGACATATCAATGTGCAATGCACAAACATCAATAAGAAATAATGCTCTCAGAAAGCTTGTGACATCCTAATGAGGATCAGAATAGCGTATATTACCACGATAGAACATGGTAGAATCACTGAGCGTGCAATCACAAAAAAAAAAAGAAACTTGTGACATGCATGCATATAAAACATTTGTGCTCTCATAAAGTTTGTTACATCCTAATGAGGATCGGTATAGCATATATTCCATGATTTAACATGGTAGAATCATTGAGCATACAATCACAAGGAAATATGAACACAAGCATATAACATTATAAACTGGACAACAACCAAATTTCAGATATCATAATAGACATTGAACAATGTTTACCTCCGTCCATCAGGATTAAATGCCAATGCATTAATTGGTCCAAAATGTCCTTTAACACCACCAATTTCCTCTTGCAAAATCTAAAGCAGAAAAACTGTAAATTAGAACAGTTCAATGAATAAAAGTATAATAGAGTAACAGAATAGGGAGAATCATCATGGTCCACTAGACAAGAAAATACCTTGTGATAGAACTTAGCCTCAAATTTACCAGCACGTCGGTCCGTCATAGTCACATTCATTGCATCCTGACCACCTCCCAGAACCACCTAAAACATCAACACGAACATTTGTGTAACCAAAAAAATAAAAGAAATGATGGAAAGAAACAAGCATCAACTGTGTCTAGCTCAGCATCATAAGTATAGAGGCCCTAACTATAATGTATTTAACCTATTCGTGACACATAGTGTTATTCTAGCGTATATACAAGAAAAAACCGCAAAAGCTGATAAAATGAACAATCCCAAGATTAAGAGATTCAAATGTAATTAGTCTGCAATATATCCACAAACTCCCCAAAACATAATCCAAGGTGCACAAAGCTATTTTGTGCTACGATATTTTACACTACAATTGCAAAACCACCTGCTACATGACAGTAATCTGCAATATATTCCAATCAACAGCGTAAAAATTCAACAAAGGTATTCAAGCCATGCCTCATGCAATTATGCAACTTCAAGAATAGAAGATCCGACAAAAACCTCATCACAAACTATACCATGACAAAATGCAACAATCAACTCATCCTCATCATATTAACTAGCATGCAACATGACCAAAAGTCCGAAGCTCACCAAAATATGCAGCATGACATGGAACAATAACTCTAGGTCAATATTTCACAGCCTTTTGAACCTTTAGAAGGCACTTAAGCAGAACAGAAAATTATGAATATAAATAAATAAAGCATAGGGAGGAGCATACAGTATCATGTGTAGGAGAAATGTCAACAGCATTAACAGGTCGCTCCGTGACATAAGTCTTGATCAGGGTTAGTGTTCTTGTATCCCATAGCTAGGCAGAAAGCAATGAAAGTCAGGAAAATCCGTTGCAGTAACGAAAAAAAACGTAAGAACATGATTGTGTCACTTGAACAAGTCATCACCTTAGCTGACTTATCCAAGGATCCCGTAATGAAATGAGACCAATCTGAAGATTTTGACAGTGATGAAATTGCCTTCTGATGTCCAGACTCTTTATCAGATTCTTTTAGCAGTTTTCCAGTCTACACACAGTTCAAAAGGCATCTCATAAGCAATGTAAAACAACGATATAAATAATTAGCTTGAGTTAATAAAGAGCAAAAAGCAGATAGCAGGTTTCATTTTGAAGCATGTACCCCTTTAAAATTCCCTGTTCGGTATTAGCAGGTAAAAAGCGTACACATACACAGATGAAAACGACCTCATTGGATAGATTACTTGATCGCCACTGGATGTCTATACCCAAAAATGGGTAAAGGTTGTGTGAAGTTTTACATGTAATATGAAATTTTGCATTCTTAGTTTACACTAATATTGATTCATTATGTATTAACAATTTGACAAAGCCCAATGTTACTAAACAAAAACTGGAACACCAGACCATAGCAAAACGTGATTCGCAGGCCAGCAGAGCACTGTCCAGGCATGCTAACCTCTGAATCCCAAATGCGTATGGTGGCGTCCTCGCCTGCGGTGATGATGGTCCTGTTGAGAGGTCCCCATACGGCCCTGTTGATCCTCCCCTTGATGCCAGTGATAACGAGCGCCGACTCCTCCGTCTCTGCAACGCTTATACTCAGAACCACCCAAATCCAAAAAAAAAAAACGAAGGAAATCGAAGCGAAAGCTCGGTACTCACGGTCCTCGACGTCCTCGGCGATGCGCTTGACCTGGACAGTGGGCACGTGGTCCATGAAGTTGTCGGTGGTGACGACGGCGAGCTCGTCTCCGATAGCGAACTCGACGGACCTGGCGGGCGCGTCGAACCGGAAGCTAAACAGCTCGCGGCCCGTGCTGACCTCCCAGAGCTTGGCGGTCTGGTCAGCGGAGCCCGTGATGAGGCGCACCGAGTCGCGGGAGACGTCGCAGGACCAGACGGCGCCGTTGTGGCCACGGTAGGTCCCTAGGCGGTCGCCGTTGTCGGCGTACCAGACGGTCGGGGTGTGGTCCTTGGCGCACGAGAAGAGAAGGTCGCCGTCCCGGTTGTACCGCAGGAATGTGAGCGGGCGCTCATGGCCCTTCATCAGGATTGGCCTCATGGCGGCGTCGCGGGGGGAGTGCTGCTGCTGCTGCTGCTGGTCGCCGCCGCCGCCGGCGGAAGTGTAGGTTGTGGGGATCTGGACGCGTCCAATGCAGCCGCCGGAAAACCCTAGGTATTTGGGGCCGCCAGAATCGAGCGCTATTTTATCCGGGCCCGAGCTTCGGCGTAGGGCGGCCCACGGCCTGCTTGTTACTACGCGAAAGGGAAGCCCACGGCTTGCTTTCTTCCTGTTCGGGGTTCGGCAGCAGAAGGTTTTGTCGTAAACGCCTTGTTTGTTTACCCTTTTTTAGACTTGTTTATCTGAAAAGTTTGCTTCTCGATTATTTTGTTTTTAGATAAGTAAGATTTTGAATAAGTAGATTATTTAGATACGTTTATTTTAACTTTGCTTATCAATGCGACTGTAATATCTCATTTTCTTGAATTCAGCAATCCCATTAATATTTAAGTTTGATAAATAAAAATAATATTACAATAGTAATAAAGATTAATAGTTCACTTAGATATCCTAATTTTATAATATAATACACTAGCAATTGGAATAGAAATGGTTCATGAAACCATTGTTCTAGCAATAGCATCACGCACAGCACCCATGTCCGTGTCACCTCCTGAAACATCATTATTCATAGGTTCTGACAGTTGAGGACCATTGCCTTCGACATCCGTTCGAAAATATGTGTCATTCAAAGCATTTTTTCTAACAAAGTTATGAAGGAGCGTATAAGTATATATAATTTTGGATTGCTTATTTTCTGGATAACTAGGCAAGCTTAAGAGAAATATGTCATTTTATCTTTAGGATTCCAAATGCACGTTCAATATAATTTCTAAGTGATAAATGTGCTTGATTAAATACTTGTTTGAATCTAATTGGATCATGATGTCATTCAGAAACATGATATCTTTGACCCTTATAGGACGCAAGAAATTTCTGTTAGGATATCCAAAGTTCACAAGTTAGTACTTACCTGTATATAACATTTATAAATTTAGGATTTTCGGATAATTGATTCGATATAAATCGTTACCTTCAGGAGGTTTTGGAAATTGATCCTTGTATGTCAATAGTGTATCCAACAACACACGTGTGTCATGAACAAACCCAGACCAACCAGTGACAGCAAAAGTGAATCTCATATCAAAGTCACAAACTATCATTACGTTTTGTGAAGCATATCCATGACGTCAAATGTATTTTGGTTGTTCACTTAAAGAAACAGTTACTGATATATGTGTTCCATCTAGCACCTATGCAATCTTTGAAATAAGGTCAAAACCTATCTTTTTAAAGTTTAGGATGAACCATGTTGAATTATGGATCTTTGGGCTTTACAATTTCAGCAGCCAAGCTAATAACAGCATAAAGAACCTCTTCAAATGTCCTACTAATAGTTTCTAGTGAGTGATGAAACTTATTCTTGCATTGCCTTAACGACTGAGATGCACCACAAGCCCATACTAATGCTTCTTTGCTACTAAACCTCCTACTTGATCTTAATCCATGATTCCTTACCAATATGTCATGAAATTGCAAGAAAACTGACCTTCTTATTCTAAACATGTTAAAACACTCCACCGAATTATTTAAAGTTAACTCAACCCACCGAATTTCAGTCATAATTGAAATTGCATTAACATCATCACCATATTCGTCATCAGAAGAGGAATCGTCCTTCGCAGATGAACACATCCAGTCTGACCTATCATCAGATTGAGTACAAGCACTAGAGGAAACAATTTTTTTTATTCATACAACACAACGTCTTACAAATAAATAATACATCAGCAATTTGAAACACAAAAGGCATACAAATAATGTCTGAAACAAACAAACTTAGGAAATTCAACTGAAACAAACAAACAAAGGATACAATGATGCTACATCAGACACTAGTGCTTCTTCCTGGCCTCCCAAGCCCTCTTTAGCCAATTCAACCGACCAGTAGTTGTCTTGAATGTGATGAAGATGTCACAGTTCTCTTTCTTTTGAAGAAGTTGAGTGACATAGAAGTGTATATCACTCTCCTCGTCATCCCCATCCTTGATGACTTGTTCCATCATAATTCCAATCCCATCTCAAACATGGTCTACCACTTGTGAAGTAGTAGAAGAATTACTACTTTAAGCCTTTATCTCATACACATCTACCAAACGTTTTATGCATTGGTCTCTAAAAATCTTCTTCTTTTTTCACTTAGGAGAAAGGAAAAAGCAGGTTTTTTTTCAGCTCTCCTATCTGCGCTAAGTAGAACAGGGTTATCCTGATCAGCATCATGCATCACCTTCCTCTTGACCTGTACTCCCACCAGTTGTTGGAACATAGGAAGTTTCATTAGTAACAATGATAACATCAAACATTATCCTCATTTGCTTTTCATACTCAAGTGGGGCACTTTAAAGCATATGCATCCTGGCATAGCCTGTGCAAAACAATACATGTCATTGATTTAGACATCAAACATTGAACTGCATAATGATGAAAAAATACTAAGTACGAAATGTGGGCTCACCTTATTCTACTCAACCCACCACTCATCGTCAACCACAATGCAGCTCGAAAGAGAATCTCTCTCTAATCCTGTGGCTCTCAAATATAAATTCAAAGTCTTCCACTGACCATAATTTTTCTTCAACAAATCCACCTGTTCTTTATTTGGCTCTCAGTGTATGGAGTCTTGGTGCGTTCAAAAAATTTTCTCACAAGGTTTGCATATCCCACGCTATTCAAACATTGCTGCGGACGATTGTGGGCATGCACTTCTTCCACACAGATGTCATTAAAAATCTTGGCAGCAAATGAATCCCATTTGACTACAACCTGTGGTGCCTTCTCCATCTAAAGTACCCAACAAATGAACTAGGAACTAGAAAAAATACAAAGCATGGCGCATGAAATAGAGGGAGAAGAACCTACCTCGTCTGTTGCTGTATGGAGGGGGTCGATGAAGGCGCTAGACGGAGGTGTCGCACAGACGCTCGGACGTCAATGAAGGCACAGCACAGGCAGGCGGACGTCGACGGAGGCGGGGCACAGACGGAGGCGTGACGCAGGTACAGTGGTCGGACGTCGATGGAGGTGCGGCCCAGGCGGTCGGACCTCGATGGAGGCGGCTGGTTTTGGCTGCTGGTGTCCGGATTGTGGCTACTGGCGGCCGGATTTGGGTCCTAGCGGCCGGACTTCGACGGAGGACAGGGGGACCTCGATCTGTGAGCATGGCCGTCGGGAGAGCTTGAGACGGCGGGGATGAAGGGCAGGGATGGCACTGACGCCGCCTGGTACGGGGCTGGCGCCGGACTCGCTGGGGACGATCGGCGATTTGGAGCGGCGCCGGTGGGTCTGCTCGTGCCGGTGAGGAACGAGAGGGGAGGAAAGAGGAGAAGAAAGAAAAACACCTTGTGTTTTTGGTACGCAACGTATCGGTGGCGTATGAGAAACGCCTGGCTCATGTGCAACTGGATGGCCACGTGCCGCACGCTTTTGAACGCCGTCACTTACAAGCGAACCGTTTGGGTGGGCTTTTCACGTTTTTGGACCTATAAGCGAATTATAAGCGTAAAAAAACAGGGCCAATATCGGCAGTGATGAACGAGTATCGGCGAGGAGAACAAGCACGATACAAAAGTAGACAAGACATAAAATACGGAAAACTTCTGAATCTTTATTCAATAAAATCTAATTAAAAACTAAAAGGTGGTCTCCATGTAGTTATATAAGGGGATATCCAACTCCTAGTAGGATTCCATGTTTTATAAAGTTGCCCACGTAAATTAGGACTCTATATCTTCGTAAGCTTTCCAAAATTTTAAATAAAAGTTCTATAACAGGTTTCACTTTTTGCCCCGTGAGCAGTGCGTGCGGTGACTTTTTGCATGGTGAGATAGAGTTGTGGAATGCACAGAACTGGGCACATCCAGTGTTTTAATAAATGTTTAAATGTTCTGACTTCAATTTATAATGTTTCATCTTTAAAAAAAATATTTAGGTTTCAATCAAAAAATATTCAACTTCAATGGAATAAGTTCCAGCTTTAGTAAAAAAAGTATTCCGACTTAAACAGAACAATGTTCCAGTTTCAATTTAAAAATATTCGAATTGTAATAAAAAATATTCCGTCTTCAATAAAAAATGTTCTTGCTTCAATAGAATTTGTTCCAGATATAATTAAAAAATGTTATAACTTCAATAAAAAATGCTCCAGCTTCAATAAAAATTTTAAATAAAAAATGTTCCAGCTTCAATAAAAAGATATTATGGCTGGAGGTTCAAGTTTTAACATTAACTAAGTAGAACTATACATTTTCTTTAATAGAGCATTTTATTTTCATAAAAAGGTTCAAAACATTCAAATTTAAAACTGTATATTTATGTTGAAACATTTAAGTTCACTACTGGAACAACGAATTCTCACAACCGGCACAAACAACATTTTGTTTGCATTGAACAGATTAATCAAAAAAGTCAAATATAAAAACAAGATGTAGTAGGAAGCTCTGTCGCCGACTCGCCGTAGATCAAAGGGCCTGTGAGCTAAGTCGCTTCCTGAATGGTTATCTTCTCTGTTGACCTTCCGTGTAGTGTATTGGATGCCCCTGTTATTGTTGATGAAGCTTTGTAAACAAGGTCGAAGCCGCCCTGTGCAGAAATCATTTATCCATGCAACGGCGGCAGTAACAGCAAAAATGTATACTACTTATTCGGACCGAGAGGCAGGCGGCGCAGCGACGGCATACCATTTAGATGAACAAGTTGCAAGAGTGTTTGGACTAATGAAACATGAATCAATCTCGCGAGAAAGAGATTACATTCACACCTTGTAAAGCGATTATTTTATTTCTGAAAAAAAGGAAATTGATTATTTTACATGGAGCATCAGCTACCCTAGCCATAAATAGGTATTATATTTTTACAACACGATAAAAAATACAGGGTGGGGTATGTACTAGTAGAAATGAAAGGTAGAGACGCATTCAGCCAAAGGAGCCATCAATAGCTTATTACTTCACTGCTTAGAGGCTATACATGGAGGCCTGGAGCATCATTCGTTCTGATCTACTTGTGTGTCATCGGCAATCTGCGAGCTGCGGATCCCCCAAAAGGACCTCGGCCTCAGATTCTTCTTCGTGGCTCTGAATAACCAGCCTATGTGGGACTCGCAGGCCGCACAACTTGCAATTGTCCATGAATATCTGCACCACAAAAGGTCATGCTTTAAAAAGTTGGAAGATGCCTGGGCTAACAGAGGTTGTTGTAGAAATGGAGACACTAAGCGGGACGGAGAGCATAAGAAATAAGGTCGTACCCTGGGAACCAGCTGTGAACCGTTGAAGGACTGCTACTGAGAGCAAGTCCAGTTGCATTCCTGACTGTAATAGTCTCGTGGACACAACCGTGAGGGTTGACATAGGCACCAAGAGGCCCATCGGTAGACATCACAACCATGTCACTACGTTTTGCTATAAGAGACTGTAAGGAAAGAAAAACATCTCAGCAAATTGCAGCGAGAAAAATAATCTTGAAATTAGATATTATTCTGCTGGGTAGCAGTGTAACACTAATTTTTGCCAGATGGAAATGAAAACTGAGTCTTATGTCAGCGCCACTAGCATGAAACAGCGAAACAAATGAGACTTCTAGTGTCTCCTTAATAAGTGTAAAGCACCTTCGCCCAAAAACAATGCCCTGGGGCCTTCTTACCCAGCAGGTCAAGTTTTTTTAAAAGGCCTAATCAAGTAAATAAGCAATCTTGCTGCTAGTGGATGATAGAAAACCTTATTGTTATGGAAACAGCATACCTGACAGTCTCTGCATTTAATAAGATTGAAGGCTTTGAGAATCTGAATTTCCTTCTGTAGGCGATATGAAGTTCCATCAATCTCTAGCAATTTTTGTCTAAGGTATTCTGATACTGGAAGTTTGCTTCCAATGTGAAATGACAAAATGTCTGGCTTTCTGACATAATCTTCCATGCTTGGGTTTGCGATTATTTGTCTCCATAATTCTGCAACAAAACGGATACTGTAAGTACAGCAATAGACTACACATTTTTTTTCAAAGGAAATAGACTAAACATTGCAAGCAAACCTAAGACAGTTTGAGCTTAGCTTAAGAGTCACAGGGGAAAAAGTACCGTCATCAAACTGCAGAAATATGCAATGGCTTTGATGAATATAGGAGCATTTCTTTACCTGCAGCCCTACGAGCAAGTGTATATGAGTCATACATCTCATAAGCCCACCGGGGCCAAAATGATAGAGGTGCCTGGAAACCCTGCTTTGAGTAACTAGCAGCATGATACTGTCGTAGTCGCTTAGTATCTCTCGCTGTGGATGAGGATTCAGGGGATGTCAAGTAAACATCATTCATTCTCATTTCATCTGAGGATTGCCCTGAGTCACTCAACGGTAGACCTAGATGGCATAACCTTGTATTGTTTGATGAATGATTGCTTGTATTACTACAAGACAATGGAGTGTCATAATCCACTTCCAAATCTACAAGACCCTTTTTTATTGGAGGCATATCTGGACTGATATCTGATGAAGAACAGTGCAGACTGAAGCTGTTGCATGCAGCTAGCTGAGCAAATGCATCTCTTGGTGTTCTTAAAGGTGAATCTTCTTCAATGATTTGAACTTCACCCCATATCTGTTGACAAGAATGTTATGAACTGATACGCCAATGATTGAAAAGAAGGAGCTATTTTCAAATATATGTTGGAACATACCACCCCATCAGCATCTTGCCAATGTCTCCTCAGACGAAATCGTTGCTGACCACGGGCAACAACATTTAGTGAACCGCCTTCCAATCGTCCATGTTGACGTATCTATTACGTAATTAAAAAAATTGTTTGAGTTGCCCAGTTTTCAAAAGTTATCCAAATGTGTGTCGAACTGGTAAACAATTTCTAATTGGTCTGGCAAGTGCGGCATGAATCAAAACAGATACAAGTATAACATACCTCTGCAGTTGTTCCAACTGAAGCATTGGCACAATATCGATCACTTGGGTGTCCATATACGAGAATCTGAAAAAAAAAAAAAATTTAGATAGCGATATCTCTTTTTTTTAAAAAAAAAAACAAGTAAAACCAGCAAGGCAGCAACTGAATTTAAGATGACTGATGCATACCACACCGATTGTGCATGGAGCATCAACCAGTCTCAAAGCTTTGTCAATAGCCACCCTAAATCTAGCCTGAATTACTCTCAGTGGCAGAGTAGCTCCAGGAAACAGAACAACACCTGCAAAAAGAAATACATTGGATCATTATGTTTGAGCGTCTGTTCAAAGATCCTGCTATTTTTCACTTTACAGGTGCAGCATGTTCATGTGTAATTGCACATGAGTAAACTGAAAGAATGGCAAGGATGCATGTGCGATCTACAATACGCTGGCTTTGCAGCTCACACAGTCGATATCCAGAGCATCCAGTATTCACAGGACTGGAGTACTGGAGTAGAATCGACTTGCACTAATAATCACAGGAAATTATCTATTCCACTAATATGGCTTCATGCATTACATTTGCATAGTAAACCAATTGATGGACTACAGACTACATAAAGGTTTCAATTCTTATAACAGTTCCCCAATAACAGGCAAATGGAATCCATGGCTCGAAGAAAAGATCAACAATTTGATAGAGAATGACATGATGGAACAAGAGTATGCATTATCTATGTCCATTCAAGGTTGGAAACGACCAAAAGAAAGAATGTCAGAGAGTGGATGGAGATACTACCTCGAAGATAGAATATTGGTATGTTGACGACTGCACCACCATCTAAGAGAGAAACTCTACCCCGAGTATCATCAACCTCTGAGTCATATGTACGGATATGTGAGGGAACATTTTGCAATCAGCGTGATAATAACGTTACGACACGGAAGGATATTTACCACCAAGATAGGTGTGCAGTGACGCTAGAGATGTATTGAATGTACATGGTCCAGAGGTGCTAGCCACTCCATCTCCATGATCTCTGATAAACAGGAAATTATAAAGTGAGTAAGCACGAGCAAATATAAGGCTGGGCACCGCTTTAAGCTACACTAAATCCTTCAGGAGCGAATGAAGTTTCTAGGTATTCTAATTGAATTTTAGTAAAAGGATGGCCATCAATTATTACGGAGGCTTTCTAAGTCTCTTCTCATCTTTACCATGGAATCCCCAAATTCCCTCACATGCATCGGAATTGGAAGCCTAATTAATCAGCATATTTCTAGCATGGAAGCTAGTAGTCAGTAGAAATGGACAGTACATACAATGAGTAGAACTGTCGCTGGCGATTGGGGAAAGCTATGTTGGAACAGGAATGTGAAAGGGGAAAACATGTAAACACGGAGAAAGGGATTCTGCCCTGCCGTAGCTTTGTTGAGTCGGTGAGTTACCTGAGGAAGGCGTCGACGGAGTCGCCGTGCTCTTCCTCTTCCTCCTCGTCGTCGCCGACCATCTCGACGTTGAGCTCCTCCAAGTCGAGCTGCAGGATCTCCTCCATTTGCCGCCGCTCCCTCTCCGGGATCCCGTGCCAGTCCGCCATCGCGCCGCCGATGCCGGGGATGCACACGACACCCACGACGAAGAGGAGAGGAAAGGATTCTTCGGTCAGTCTCCTCAACATTCTATTGAGCCGAGTAGCGGCCCACCTTTCACAGATATGGCCCATCTTTGCTTCGTAATTCATACACGGGCCAGATCATATGTACCATGGGACCCAAAAAAAAAAAAAAAGAACGACATTACTACTTAGGGCACGTTTGGATCCATCAGTTTAGGCCTATTTAGGCCTATTTATAGCCTTAGTAAACACAAATTCAGTCGCTCTCTTAGCCGTCCGATCCAATCAAACCAATCGTGCGACTCAGCCAGAAAAGGATTATGGCCAATGACAGGCCTGAGTGCCTGACCGCCTTCCGCCAGAAAAATTCTTCACCATCGAAGAGGCCCAAAACGGCCCATAAGTATCAGCGCACGCAGCCCACATCAAGGAACAACGCATTAACGCCATTTGGTCGCTGGTCGGCACCCAGTCCATCAACGCCATACGCGGGAGCTGAGATCGATATAAGGTGTGATTTGTTTCCTTCTCCACTCAGCCTGGCTTGCACCTAGGATGCAGTCTCCCACCAGCCAGGCTGACCTCATGCAAGATGCTCTTGTTTGGTTTTCTGATGACTTTCATCCAGGTCAAATAGAGATAGTGATTGGTTACCAAACTGTATGAAAGGATTCAAAAATAAGATACAAACATATATGATTGGTTGCTTGCATATAGAATGCTTCACTCACCTCTTGCATTCCCTGGTGAGGTTACCACCCATCCAATAGGTTTAAATTACAAATGCCATCGATCAAATATTTCAACTGATTTAAATAATAATGATGAACTATGATTACATCCTAAGTATATTTTTTTTATCTACCTAGAGATAATAAGATTTTTAATCTTCATATTAAGTTGCCTCAAAATTCTTCCTTTCTTGACAACAGCAAAAGCTATGAACTGTTCACAAAATCATCATTAGCAATGGATGTAAGCTCAAAATGGAGTGATTTATCACACAAAAAATCATTTGCAATGGACATAAGCTCAAATTGCAGTAACTGATTGTCGATGTTCGTTAGACCAACTAGTGAATTTATCATGGGGTGTGCATTTTAGGGTCTCGATAGTTCGCAAGAGGACACAAGGGTTATACTGGTTCGGGCTTCGAGGCCCTACGTTCAGTTTCTGATCTGCTCGTGTTACTTGCGACAAAGCTTGTAGTAAGGGTTACAAGCGGGCGAGAGTTTCCTAGGTCTCTAAGTATGATCGTGGATCGTGTGTGTTGTCTGACTTAGACTAGAGTGGGCTAGTGAGTCTTGTAAGTGTGTAAGTGTGTTTAAGTGAGTTCGTCTTCGTCTTCGGTTTCCTCCTCCTTTTATACTGCGATGTGGGGAGGTCCGGTTCCGTGAATCAGGTCGTGGCCGTACGCCCAAGTTGGACCGAGCCGCGGCGGATGACGCCATCGGTGTGGCGGGGCCTTTCCCATACGACAAAGTGGCGCGTATCGTCAATCGTGGGTGTCCCGTCCATATGGAGAAAAGCTGCTGTTAGCGTGGGCGGGGTGACGCCGTAGTCGTGCCGTCGCTCGGGGACGTCCCGTCGTAAGGGGGCGATGAGTCTCTGACAGATGCTGTAGAAGCGGCGCCCATCCTTTAGGCGGTGCATGTCGTGTGCATTTAACGCCCACTTGCCTGAGCGATGGACGGCTCTACCTGTCAGCGAGCGTGGGTGTGTCAGGTATTTACTGCCCAACCGTCACCATCCCGCCTACTCATGGTGCGACGAGCGATTCGCCCGACCTTGGAGTCGGGGAGGCGGAGACGCGTTCGCTTGACCCCCGCGGAGAGGGGGTCGAGCGCGTCGCCCGCACGCGGAGGATCCGACCCCTCCATGAAGGGGTCAGGCGAGGCGGAGATCGCCTGTTGGTACGGTCTGTCGGGTGCCCGTACGATACGTGGGCCGGCCGAGGCGGGAGTCGCCCATGCCTTGATTGTATTGTTAACGCCGAGGGTCATTAAGATTAACCACCTCTGGTATTGATCCTCAACACTGATCACAAAAACATCATTTACAATGGACATAAACTCAGATTTGCAACTGATCACAAAAATATCACTGCAATGGTCAGAGGCTCCGATTGCAGTAACTGATCACATAAAAACATCATTGCAAGTAAACATAAGCTTAAAATACAGTAAGTTTACATATATATATATATATATATATATATATATATATATATATATATATATATATATATGTATATACGGTATGTCTTAAGAATGACACCACGAGAGAAGCAACATGAATCCTTAGAAAGGAGCCACGAGAGCAGCAGCAGCCCCAACCTTCCATAGGAGCTAGCAGGACCAACCTCAATCCATAAAAGGAGGCACTAAAAGAGAACCAGCCTCAATCCACAAAACGAGCCATCAGGAGAGGACCAGCCTCAATCCACAAAATGAGCAACTAGGAAAGGACCAGTCTCAATCCACAAAAGGAGCCACTAGGAGAAGTGACTCCACAAAATGTGCCACCAGGAGAGTAGCATCCTCAGCTGCGCCAAAGATGGATCAACCATCAATATACCATGACCATCTAAGAGTAGTAGTTCTTGGCCAAGAATATCCTCAGCCACAGCACACGGTGGGAGTCAGTAATTTTGACGAATGCAGTCCCATGAGCCTTGTTATCAAGAAGGTGAGAATATGCCACCATCAAGGATTCCTCTGTGAAGCTAGGCATGAACATGACAACACTATAGAGGTCAGGATGGACATCCTCGACCTTGGTCTCAAGAATAGCCTCTGGAACATTGTTCACTGCAGCAGTCATGCTCCTCATGGCACTGATGTCATCCTCACCCCACATTGACCTCTTCCTCTTATTGCCTGCTCCAGTACTAGCATCCTGATTTTTTGCTCCCTCTCTAAACATTTTAGCAGTATCATCAGTCTTCATGCCATCTGTTTCTACCTTAAGAGTGCTCTCAGCAAAATCAGATGGAGAGCCCAAAGGCTCACTAGACCCCATAGCAAACTTTCCTGTTGCAAGTCCATTGCCAAAGATGACCTCCACCTGCTGATAGTTCTCTATTGGCTTGTTCAGTAGGTCAGCATCCTTAGAGTGAGCCTGCACATGGCCCTTGTAGTGCTCATCCTCCAAAGTGATCATGAAGTTATCCTCATCCCACAAAGCACCACAAAGTTCTCTAAGCTTAATCACCCTAATCCACCTCTACCTCCACTTGCACAAATGATTGTAAACTTGTGTCCCAGTAACATCGTTACCGGTGAACTCATTCAGATCCTTGGCAACTTGATTCAAGTGCACTTCCTTGAAACCTTTACCAGTCCTCACACCAGTGGAGATCAGTTGGCAGAAACGACGAAGCACAAATGAGGACATGATATTGGTCCACCTCATTGCCTGCTTGGCCTGCTGTCCAACAGGGGCGGCAACTGCAGGAGCACTTAAGTGTTCTATTGTCATTCTTTTCAGGGGCAACACCTAAAGGGGTGCTTACCGTAATGGGTGTACCAGGGATCACAATTTATCATGTAAAGAGCCATTTGCAGGTGAGGATTCATCTCGAAAGGATTCATCTCGAAACATCTCTTTAATTCTTTTTTTTTCTTGTATAGAAATATCGCCTTGCAAAGTATATACCAGAATCTCCCGCTGAAGGTAAAGATCCTTCTACCATACTGCTTCAGAGCCACTACTGCGCTGAGCCCTTCCCTTCAGTCATTGTATTTTTTGGTTTTAAATGCTACAACTGCTGTCTTATTTAGGTTTCAAGGATGAAAAGAAGGATTCGAGTGATTCCCTCTCTAACACTGATTCTGCACCGTAAGTGATTATTCTGTAGCACATGCTTGTGTTCTGGCCAGTATGGGATAGGTACTATGACATAGTTTTTTTTTTATGTTATATCATGACATAGCTAACAAATTATTCTGGTTTATTTTTCAGTGGATTACAAATAAATGAAGCATTGAAGATGCAAATGGAGGTCCAGAAGCGGCTCCATGAACAGCTCGAGGTATGTTATAATAAAGCGTTGAATACTGTAAATTATGATATTTGTTTTCATTAGTTTAATTTACTCATCCTAACTACCTCGTGAAAAGCATTTTTAGAGTATCCTACTTGTTAGCTGGAACCTGGGTTTACTCCTACAAGTACTTTAACTTGTTTGCATCATTCTTACTTTCAGTTGTTTTGAAAGTCACAGTTATTGACATTTCTGTGTTTACTTTTACTTGCTAGGGTAGTTCATTATTGTTGAATTAGTCCTGTGTTACCTCGTATTGACATTTCTTCATTTGACTCTATTGTTTGTTACTTAAAGATGGACCAAAGTTTTCCTCTCAAACTCTTTCAGTTGGATAAAATTCATCTATGTTGTATTTTTAGGTTCAAAGGCAATTGCAGCTGAGAATTGAAGCACAAGGAAAATACTTACAGAAGATCATAGAGGAGCAACAGAAGCTCGGTGGATCAGTCAAAGCTTCTGAGGACCAGAAGCTTCCACATTCACCTCCAGGATTAGATGACTACCCGGACAGCGTTCAACCTTCTCCCAAGAAACCAAGGATGGATGAGTTGTCACCTAATTCTTCACGGGACCTAACACAGCGAGAGTTTGAGTCGCATTTGATTGGCCCGTGGGATCAAGAAATATGTGGGAAAAACATATGCGGTATTGCATTCTCCGTAGAAGATTCAAAGCAGACCCAGTTATGAGCAAAGAGCAGGTCATAAAGCCAGGCCCCCTTAACAGGAATTATTCAGAATTGACCTCTTCAGCGAATGATTTTTCACGTGTGAATATATATCATCTTAACGACAGAATGTTCTATGGATCTTTTGAATCCACCTGATCCCTTCAGCCCAGAGCCACATGTTGTCGTCACTGTAGTATTCGTCATACATCTCTTGTAATTATTGAGGACGGTGTTACATAGTTTGTAGCGAGCTCTTTCTAGTTCCTTTTGAGGGCTCCTTTGAACCATAGCAAGAAAAGAAGTTACGCTTAGACGTGTACATTTGCTATGAGGAGGGCATGCTCCCTGGAGCTCCCAGAAGGTTCATGAGGAAGTTTTACTCTCAATGTGTCGTAATTTGCAGTTTTGTACTGACCCTAAGTCGTGGAACCAAGATGGAGGGAGTAACACATGTAAAATAATTTGAAGCAACAATCACAGACCGAGCATTGAACAATGTCCTATTCAGAACGCTATCGCATCAAGGAACATTTTTGCAGTTACTTCGTACACAATCTCAATTGTGCGGAATCAAAAGAAACCCGATTAAGAAACAAAACAAAAAACGGTGCATAGATCCTGCCTCTGACATCTTGCGATATATTCACGATTCAAGAACAAATGGCAGTGACTCTGCTCACTAGCATTTTCGTTTTTAATCATGGCAGTGACATACATGTCTAAAACGAGTAAATTTTGCTACAATCCATGAACTTGTCTCACGTTTTCGTCTAAGTCCACTAATTCGTAAATTGCACATCTAGATCCGCTAATTTGACTTACATTTTTCACTTGGGTACATGAACTTGTAAAGCGTCTAATTTCGTAAATTGCACATCTACGTTCAATAATTTGTCTTACGTTTTCACTTGGGTACACGAACTTGTAAAGTGTCTAATTTATTGTAAGAACCTCGATACACAGTGCATTTTAGGATAAGACATAATTGACATTTATTGGGATGAAAAATAGTATGGTCATTTGTTTGCAAACCCAGAAAGGACAAATTGGTGATGCGGCCTGAACAATTCAGAAAATAAGCAATTCTTGAAGCCTCTAATGTACTTTTTCTGTTCTTTTTTACTTGTACCATGACTTTGACCGAAATCTTTGATCGCTTGTCTTCTTCAAAAAATTAGTTCAAATGTGCAAAATTAAAAATTAGCATTCAAAACCTTCTGTAATAAATTAAATCCTAATAAAATATTTAATATTTTTTAATACTTTTTTTAATAAGACGAGTGATCATAATTTTTGTCAAAGTCAATAACGATACACAAAAGGAACGGAGGGAGTACCTTTTAAAAAGAGAGGTTGTTGTCATAGACAAATGTATGATTTTGATGTAGAGCTACATGTGATCTAAGCTGGTGCATTTTCTCGATGACTATCGCCGCTATCGGTTGTGTGTGTGTGTGATCGTTAGTTACGCCTATAACAGTCTAATGCACCACTGCCTGCCACATGCTCATTATAATTTTTTTTGTGAACAGAATATTATAACAAACTGACGCCCACAATATTTGATTGGACGGGAGTCAACTGGTTTTCTGTGGTAGAAAAATGGCCGCTAGAGGTACCAATTTTTTTTCCATTGAGTTGCTCGCAACACGAATGCATAATTGTGGGATCTGCTCCGTTGTCGGAGATGTAATGGAATACTATAGGCACGGCATGTACAACGTCATGGGCGGATGTATATTGTGACAAGGGGTGTGGCCGTACCCTCAAAAATATTTCAAACGGGCTACCTCGGAATATTCAGATACTCCTCCGGTAAATCCTTCGTGGCTCGTGTTTACTGATGGAGCCTGGGGGCTTCAGGCGCAGGATGCGCCGCAGTGGTCATGTCGCATAATGGATAGAAGCTTCGATACTCCACATCTCTTTAGTTTTAGACGACCAACAACAGGGCTGAGTATGAAGGCATCCTGCTGGGCCTTCAGAAGGCCCGAGATCTAAGTGCAAAACGATTGGTTATTCTCAGTGATTCTCAGTTGGCCTCCGGGCAAATTACTAAGGATTTCCAAATCAAAGAACCTGAGCTTGCTCGCTACATTCAACTCATTCGTGACATGAAGAAGCAATTTCTAGGGTTTGAGGTTCGGGTCATACGGTGCAGTGAGAATGAGGAAGCGGACATGTTGGCTAAGACCGTAGCTTACCAGAAGTAAAAACCAGCTGATGTCTTTCATGAGATATTTAGATCCCCATCTACTGCACACTTTAAGCCTTTGACCGTCGTAAGCCCTATTGTGGCAGAAGATTGACGCGCTCCTACAGAGCTTATATTGAAGGACGCCTCTCAACCTGATGACCATACGGAGGAACAACGTCTCCGCCATCGCGTGAGGGGTTACGTCATAATTGAAGGAATCCTTTACAAAGCTAGTGTCTGCGCCATTGCTTCGCTGCTTGTTTTAGAACGAAGGCCGTAGCCTTCTATCCAACATACACCGGGGGAGTGGAGAAGCTGCAAGATATGTGAGTATCGTGTGTTGCTTCTTTGGATCTGAAAATCACCTCTGCGTATGTGTGCTTCACTCACTCTGACCCTGAATGCGTACGTGTGTATTGTGTGTTGCTGGTGATCGACGAGCAGGGACCCATTCCCTTAAAAAAAAGGGACTATACGGACCCATCCCGCCGGAGCACGGCAACCTGACGAACCTGATGACCCTGGATCTGTTCAACAACAACCTTTCAGGACCTATGGCCTCGACGATCGGAAACTTGAACTTGCTGGAGTTCCTTTGCGTGAGACAAAATCCGTCGTTCGTTCCCAACCGAATTAGGCTTCTATCACCCATCTAAGTATAACTGATAACGCTACGATTTCCACGCGAATTGATCACAACCGGCTGACTGGACGCATCCCAGAAGAGCTGGCTGGACTGCAAGACGGTGTAGTTATGTAAGTACGGTATACAGTGCTAAACTCTCTTGTCTTCAGTTTCTCATGAGGTAAGTAGTACTAATTAATTACTAGTAACAATTTTCCCCTTTTTGCCTCTCTCTCTACTGCAGGGACTTCTCCAGCAACGACCTCTGCGGCACGATCCCGACATCCGGAGCGTTTCAGAGCGTTCCCTCCACGAGCTTCGACAACAACCCGCGGCTAGGCTCCGCGGGGACGACCCCGACTGTTAGATTAGATTGCAGCGTGGAATAACCGAGCAGTAGCGATCGCGCCTGGCCGATGATGTTGGCCAAGCCGATCTCCTTAATTTTGCTCTAGTAGTAGTACTAGTAGGCTTGTTCACGAGAAATGAATTTGAGTTGCATAATACTGTAATATTGCATCGGATTATTTACGAGCGCAGGTGCACCATCAGTTTATCATCACGTTCACGCGGCACGCCGGCACCTACAGCTTTCTCCAATTGTAGCTAGTGGGTCACAACTCACAAGGACAAGATCTCTGGCTTCTCAGTCTCGTGAAAAAAGCTCGTGGCGAACGCGCGTTCAGCGGTCCTCGTGCTTCGCAGTACGCGGATCGAGCCCGTTCTGGTGCGGTGGTGCCCTGCTGACATGAGCTGGACAAGGGCTCGCGTGGTCGTATTAGCGCCGACAGAATTCGTCGTGGTCCTGACAGGGCAGGAAAGGATCGACGATGGTGGGCAACCGGAAATCAGGGGACGCGGATCGGTTTGCCTATCTCCGGGAGAGAAGGAAGGTGCAGACTACAGAGGGCGTTGGGTGGCGACAGCAGGAGAAGCGGCCAAAGTGAGACAGCAAGCCAAAACAGGGATGTGATTTGGATGGCGATTGGGTGTATCTGCAAACGGAACTATGGATGTATATTGGGGTATCATTGTACGAAACTGTACAATGGTACCCTAATAGTCTCAAGATATGTATTTTTAATTCAATACTGAGAAAAAGAAGAGATGGAGTAGCTCGTAAGTAGTCTTGCAAAGCTATGCCTACTATTCTCCCAGCCCAGATGTTCCAACTCAGTCTGAGAAAGAGGCACTTGTCACTTTGATGTATCTTTCCTCATTAGTCGTTACACATTCAAGCACCATATGGAGTCAAAAAGAAATTGATCTGTCATGAAAAAGAAAGCAAAAAAGTAAGAAATGTGAATTGATAAATAGCCCTACAATACTTAGGCACCCAATCGTCTGTCCAATGCTTATGGTTGGCAGCAGGTCCTATGGTTAGGTCAGACAAGCCATTCGTAAGTGGAAGCATTTCCAAATGACAAATATTCACCCATAAGCAAAAGATGGACCACCAAATCATAAGACGCGACATCAGAATAGTGAAAGCACCCATATTCTAAAGGCAAATGCAAAATTCCTCTAAGTAATACGATGACAAAAGGCCATATCATTTTACCATCAAGCATCAACGGCTCAAAACACCAAACAAGTATGAGTGATGCTGACAGCCTACCAAGCGAACAACACACACGCAATTTAGAGGGTCTAACAGACTAACAACAACATTTCAACAAATCATAACTTGAATGTAATTAAAAACTTAAAAGGCACTAAGGCACCAACAACACATCAGACCATCTGCATCAAACAATATGACCAACAAAATGGGATGATTGAAAAGAGCAAAAGTATTCAGATGTATAGCCAACATCAAGAAACGAAGTCTAGAAGTTAAATCAAACCCTAATAACATTTTATGTACCTTATGATAGGTTAGATCATTCTTTGTCCCTCCTGACACCTGAATCAAACGTAAAACATACTAGCAAATAGTTAGTGGATCAATTCTTTATACATAGCTGGAATTACCAGCTTCAAAGTGCACAATTATGAGGTTGCAGCCTACAAATCAGATTATGTAGAATACTTGTACTGAGAGATTCATTTCAAAAATTAAGGTCTAATTCTTTTCTATGAGTAACCCAAGGAAATATGGTTTACAAAGAAGACTTCACCTGCTTATTAAGCATGCAAGAATGTACTTAAATATGACAGAAAAAGATATTGACTGAATAACTGAGAGGTATCACAAACATTAAGAGTCATCAGAAACAATAAAGTCTCAGGCATGCGTTCTGCACGCCACATGAACTGGTCATAATTGACTTGAAATGCAGAAAAAACAGGTACTTCATTATGCTATGTGAAAAATAGTACATACACATTCATTTAATCATACCACCCAATCACAGTAGGACATATAGTCAAAATTAAACTTGCCTAATTTTGCTCAAACAAACAAACAATGCTACCACTTTACCTTCAAATCCCTCAACATTGGAAAGGCGAATGAACTTAAATGATTGAAAGGCAACGTCCACCGCACGGATTTTTCCAACCCCTCCAGATTTAACTCCAGTCCTTCTGTTGATTCGGATGCAGTATGTTTTGCCATAACTATTGGCAAAGTAGTAATAATCATGTGTCTCTGTCCTGCTTGCACCTACCAGAACTACAGCATGGCCGTCAGCTGCGAAACCATTTGGCACATTTAGTTCATTGTACCGGGTTTTATAGATGCATCCATAGCTTAAGTCATCAAATTTGGGACCAGTAATGATCCTAGTCACAAGGGGGTAGCCATCAGCAAGGGCCTGGCAGATTGAAGGAAAGTCAAAACCAACCCTCTCTGATGCTACCAACTCTGTAGATATACCTATATCGCTACATAAGAAAGAAACCAAACATAAAGCAAAGAAATCAGTGATCTTTGTGGATGGATAAGAACACTTATGCAAAGAAGTGTGGTAAAAGAATCACCGTGTCATGTATTCCAACACGTGCAGCTTCCTTTGCCATTCTTTCGAGTTCTGTTGTTTTATAGAAGTCAGGCATTTGCCCCTCAGGCATTGAGCAAACACCTGCTTTCATCAGGCTGTATGGACAAAGACGAGGAAAATTTTGGACGGAGGAGGAGACGCATTTGGACGGAGGAGGAGGAGGGTTAACGCAGCAGTGGCCTCGAGCCCTCGACGCGCCCGAGACGAAGGTGGATTTGGAGCAACCATGGACATCGAAGCTTCTGGTTCCTGGAGAAACCCACGCTACAGAACATGGTGGAAGGAGTGGGAAATAAATTTATATTCTAGAGGGATCTGACACAAATTGCAGAGGCTTGTTGGAAGGACCGAGAAAGAACTTTACTTATTTCCTTATTCTCGAAGGACCTAGATGTAAGATGTGTAATAGCATATTGAACGGTCGTGCTCCATTGGCAGAGAGATCGGACGGCTAAAATTACTTTCACAGATGACATGGCTTAGCTGTTTTGTGGAAAAATGCACGCCTTTTAGACTATAAGAGATTTGCCTGATTGACCCTGGTTTGATTTCAAGTGGTCAATTTACCCTCCTAAAAATTGACTTTGTATTATACCTTTACTTTTTTGAATCTGAGTCATCGAGTAGCCCCAATTTTTTAACGCCAGTAGACGGTGTCAGCAACGAGCTCCTCTATTTGTGTTTTCCATAGATCTTGCTTGTTAGTACATCCTTTGGTTCATATGAAGAGCATGAAACAATCTCATATTCTAAAAGACCAAACATGTTTGTATTCTCTCTATCATTTTTCTAGCAAAAGCTGCTCAAAAACTTTAACACCCTAATTTTATTTTTAAATATTTTAAAAGTAGCCAATTAATTAGCTAGTTAATTATTTAAGGAAAAAATCTAATTTACTCCTCTGTTCTATGGACATAGTTTGGTTAAACTCATATCCTATTAGAAAGTAGCTCATTTTACATCTTAGCAGTTTTTTTAGAATGATTTTGCTGCATAATGATATATAACTGAAATATCCTGATAGAAAAGTAAACGTAGGTCATGGAGTAAACAAACGTAATTCACATGCAATTAAAAGTATATATAACTGAAATATCCTGGCAAAAAACATGTGAATTGAATTGATTAATAATGGTATATACTTCACTATAACCCAATTTCAATTGCAAACGATGTAGGGCATCGGAACCTGTCCTAGGGCTGAGGACCTAGGGCACATGACCTAGGGTGTAGAGTTAGGGGAACACGCCTGTTGTCCTCGTTGCCGATCAACATCAACTACGGTTGAGAGAGAGAGCCGAGGAGGGAGAGCCAGATAGGACTCGGATCTGGGAGCAACCTGTTTGGACTTATGGATCTGAAAGCAGCGTGCGTGAAGGAAAAGATTGGGTCCCTTTTCACTGAACCACGACTGCTGAAGTGTCATGTCAAGTCGTCGTACGGGTCAACAGCGACCGCCAGAGCTTGTCATTGTCGCCTTGAAGCACTCGCCCGAAGATGCCCGAAGCGGAGCTCTGTACGCCACCATTTTTGATGCCGTGCGCGTCCTCTCCGCGCCGAGACTCTCTCTCTGTCTCTCCTCTTATGGCTTCAAAACCGACGCATCTAACCCCCGGCCCCTGTACCTCAAGCACCAGGTCGCCCTCCACGCCATTTTTTCCCTTCAAACGAGCACACACCGTCGACGATTTGCTATGCCGAGCCACGCCGCGCCTCGTCGACACACTTCCGTCGTATACAAGCTCGAACCTCCCCCAAAGGACTTGAAAACAACGAGAACGGGCCAACGAAGCTCCGCCACGACGCCGTTGAACCACGTCAATTGGAGACCGTCGTCGCGCGCCCTTCTCCGCTTTCCCCGACGCCTAATAACCGTCTAGTTGATCTTCCCTCCCTCCTATTTCTCTAGGAACTTGCAACGTCGAAAACCGTGCACCATGGAGCGAGAACGAGGTCGCCGGAGTTTGCTTCCATGGCGCCGCAGCATGCCCCGGCTCCGGCAGCCGCCAGGCACGCCGGATTGCTCGTAGCCGTCCGATCCGAATCCTATGGCTCAGATTACATCGTTCCCAAAAGGCCATGGACCTGGTTCATAGACCTGTGGACCGCGCACCCTGCTCCGGTCCACGGATCCCGTGGATGAATTCCACAACGTTTCCCATAGAAAAATATTCATTAATTCGTGAATAACGTAATCTTACATTGGAACCCCTATATTTTTTATAAGTAATATATAAGCCCCTCCATTTTAGAAACAACCCTACTACTTCTCTCGAATTTATTTGTGAAGCCTTAACTTTTTACATATAAGCCCCTAATACTTTCCATCAATCATGAATAATTCTCTAGCGCCAACTGTTTTGTTAGTAAGGCCTCTAAAACTTTTTCAATAATTACAAATAAGCCCTTATAGCTTTGAAATTTTAAACCGTAGCTACATTTAAGCGGTTCCAAAGTTTGTGGCGACGAGTAGAATAGACTTTTAGCGGTGATTGATGTACTGTTTTCCTTCTTTTGTTGTAGTTCACCACATCCTAAAGATGAAAATGCCATAGCAGATGCTTTAGCCAAAAATGTTCTAGAATAGAATGTGAAAAATGTAAATTTAGGTCTTCAAATTTCAGCCACGTTGAAGTGGCATGTGATCTGATCTTTTCCATAGTCCATGATTCTATTACGTGCACATGTTAATCGGGTAACGTAAGGTATGGACAATTCATTTATAGAGCAGGATCGATCAATCCAACATCCTAAGCTCATTTAAGATGGAAAGAAAGAAAAAAGAAAAGCTTCTTTTTCTACATAATGAAAGTAACCCTTTAATTTGCTGGGTAACGAA
The DNA here is from genome assembly GCA_001182835.1 of Oropetium thomaeum. Taxonomy (NCBI): domain Eukaryota; kingdom Viridiplantae; phylum Streptophyta; class Magnoliopsida; order Poales; family Poaceae; genus Oropetium; species Oropetium thomaeum. The sequence continues at coordinate 1,610,256 of LFJQ01000010.1, forward strand.
TATAAGATTTTTCTTCTCACTCCAAAAAAGCTTCTAATTTACTTCGCGCACTGAAACCAAGGCTTTAGGTTGAACAGTGACAAGCTGACATCTGCTTATCCCTCTCCCTAAAGGTCACTCTATTTTTATTTCAGTGGAAAGCAAGAACAAATAAGTCTATATGACCATTTGTGGAACGTGAGCACAAATCAAACCACAATCCTCTAATGTGGTATAAAAAGTAAGATAGGAAATCAACAAATGAGAAACATAGTTTTTTTCTGTTATTATTTAGAACTTTGGCATATTGCTTCTCAAATCTTAAAAAACGAGATGAAAATGTGCTTCATCTTCAGCAAAACAGTAGGTCATAAAATGTATTTAGCAAATTCCAATGCTTTTGGTTGTGTTTCGTAATTTCAGATAAGGACTGTAGAAGGGGGAAAAAAAGAGCACTACCGTTTCTATCAGGGCAGACATGCCCATACCTCAACAGTTAGGGCGAAAATGACCTCCAACTTTCCTTTTTAACCAGAAAGTAATCCTCTTTCTAATAATCACAAAGCACTATCATGCCTCAATCCTTATTGCTATAGAATTATTATGAAGTAAAATTATTACCAATTCAAAGCATGGACACGATAACATTACGAAGGATTGTGAATAGAAATGCCTGAAGTGAAAACTCAAGCGATAGCTATGTCTCCTTCACATATTTTAAAAGCAAACAAATGGACATCTTACATCATGATTTCCCAAGTAAAAACACGAAGGCCATACATATTGATATTACTGAGTATGACACCTACAATGATTGACTCTGTACCATGGTTGACCATAGCTAAGTAACAATAAATTTAGAACGAAGACAAAAGAAAGCAGTTTTGTAGATTAACAGATAAGAACTACTGAGGTAATACTGGCTATTTGTCCTTTAAATTTAATAAAATTTCGCATAAGGAGCATAACATTAAGAAAAATTTAGTCTGAAAATATAGCATGCAAATAAAATTCTACCTGTTGGCTGCTATCTCAGAAGATTCTGTCCTTCCAACTGTTAATCTTGGCAGTACAGTCATTAATAGGATTCATCTCAGCAATCCTATCATCCTTCGTTGGATCAAAATATATCCAATCCTCATGCAAGGTGCACATCATATCAACATGGAAATCACACGCATTGATGATCTCTTCATTGCAGATATCATGTTCCCCAAGAGCCATTTTGTAGAAATCCTTCTGATACCCATCGTATTCATCATCATATGGATGAACAATCTTTATTCCATGGTACTCACAGTCAAAACAGCGTACTTCCATTGCAAACAAGAGCAAAACAGTCAACAGTCAAATACAGGAAATACTACGACGACCAAACCATCATAAGGAAAATACAAAGACATTTGTATTGTGATTGTGATTGAGCTGTACTTTGTGTCCTACTGTAATATGTATTGATAAAATCTTGAATCGGGACACTAAAAGATTACTTTTTGGCCATCAAGTTCAGTTTCTCAGTATCAAGACTAAAGATCATCTTTAAGATTGAAAAAGGAACAAATATACATCTTCAGATTGGTAATTTTCTCAGCAAGGAGTAAACTAGCCTATTAGTTATGTAACTCCAATAAACAAGTTTCATAGAAACAATTATCAGTTGTAGTTATTCATATCCCAAAAGAAAATTATGTTCACATTTGCCATGTGGCTTATCAATAGTGTTTACTTTGATAGCAACAAAGGAATATGACTTAAGACCATGGGAAACAGATACTTTCAAATTTGTGGAATGATGAAAAAGAAAATCTTTAACATCAGGGCTAAGTTGGAACTGAAACATTACAATTCATACATTTTTCAACGATCTGCTCAAGTTAAGGCAACCATATAAAACACTAGCACAAGACAACTTCTGTGTTTTTCGGATATCATAGGCAGGATATCTAATTGATCATCTCATGAGAATGTTCTTAGTTACATTCAGGTAGCAAGGCTACATGTTATATACTCGCTTTGCACTTTAGGAACGAAATATTTGAACAAATGGATGGAAAATATATATAGAAGGATTATCTTAAGTTAATGCAACACATTCTGTACTAAAAATCTGCTGTGAAGGATCCATAGGGTCAATTATCAACAAAATTACTGTATGCATATCCTAACATTTTTCATTTTTCCCTCTCACATGATCATTACAATTTTTCTATGATAATTACAGAAAAGTGAGCTTGGTACAGTAAGGTAATCAATCCTGTTAACTCTTATGCACTTTAACAGATAAAAAATAGAAATCTTTATTATCAGCAGCTGATATTGTCGAAATCCATCTTATGTGTAAAGATATATAAACTCACCAAATTAGAATCTACAGTAATCTTTGTCCATATTTGGAGAGCATGTGTTCTACTGTAATTGTTGTGTTTCAAATGGAATAGATAGCAAGACATTCAATAAATAGATAAGGTATTGAACATACCAGAATTAATGAAGGCAGGCAAAACTGGGTAACATATCAGTTCTTCTCCCTCATAGTCACCATTGCTACATTGAACAAAAAATAGTACCCGAGAAGTGTCATTTGCTCCCTTAGGTGTTGCCAGGACGTTTATGTGTGAGTATGAGCAATTGTTTACATAAGGGTTTATGCCGCAAATAACATGAATCTCAAAGGGTACCTGTACATTAATTTGGAAAGTAAGGTATGAAGAAGAATTTATGAGTTAAAATTAAGCAATAAATGAGAATATAGGAACAAAAACTAACAAACAAATATAGAAGAATATATATACAGTAGTTCAGTACTAACCCCAATTTTTACAGCATACGTGTTCAGTGCAGCAGTAACCTTGGTGATAAAAAACCCCTGATCAGTCTGAAACTTTTTCCTAATTTCAGATATGAACCTTTTTTGGTTCAGAGACAACACTTCTATCTTGTTATGTTCTAAGACCTCCTCATAATTTGGTGCCAAAGATCTGGCGAGCTGTTCAACTCCAAAACTTGATACTGGGTGATCATTCAACCAAAACAATGGCTCATCAAATTCCCCACTCATGAGTGACATGAGAAACTTCGACTGTGCATCAGGGTCAGGGTGCCATGAGTGAACTGCAGCATTCCTATAGGAATTATTGTAAGTACCACAAATAATATGACCATGTTCTACTGCCATTGAGATAGTCGATTCAATGTCAACATTGTTCAAAAGCAAAAACCAAACAGCATCATGTTCTGTAAGAGTGCTGAAGTGAGAAAGAAGAAAGTTCACAAGTCCATAAAGTGAACAACACTCAATACGCCTAAGTGATTTTGTACATATCATGGCAACCTCGAAGTCAACCTCGAAGTCCACAGGAGTCGGGAATGCTGTGGCGTACCAAACTGTATTGAGAATGATGTTGGAGACAGGATCCATAGGGCCATAACAATGACCAGCCCTGAGGAGGCTGCCATGGTGATGCTTGCGCAGGTGATCCCTCGGCAAGTGAGCGAGAGCATCCAGGTAATGTGCATGAATTTTGTCAAGGAGCAAGATCTTCAAAGTTTGTGAGTAGCGGAACGTCACATTCAGCCTGCCCTTCTCCATCTCTATGTTTTGTGTGGGGTTGCCAGATGGCAGCTCCTTCATCTTCCTCTTTTTCCTCCTCTTCACAGGATCACAAGATGGCAACTCCTTTTTCTTCCTCCTCTCCGTGTGACCAGTGGAATCATTGGATGGCAGCTTCTCCACTTGTTTCTCTGTTGTCTTCTTCCCATCAGAATACCGTGACCCAGCAAGTTGCAAGGGATGCCAGAACCTCATATCTGTGAGCTTCGTGTTCTCAGTCTCTTGCTTGAGCAACTTTCCGAGACGCTTCAGCTTTGCAGGGGATAGGCAGCAAACGTTGTTTAACACAGGCAGAAAAACAGAGGCCTTGTCCAGCCGAGCGGCCAGCAACTGCGATGCCCTCAGCAATGTGCCTGGTTGGGGGTGCTTTGCAGAGACGGCAGCACAATCCAGGGCTACCTTGGTAGTAAGGGAGATGATACTGAAACCGGGTTTGCCGTTCTGCGGACCGATGCTGCTGCCACGGTCCAGCATAATGAGCCGCACGGCGGCGAGAAGGTCGGCCCCGGCTAGGCGCAGGTAACGCAGCGCTTCTGTCTCCGAGAGGTAACGGAAGTAGAAGATAAGGAAACATACGAGTCCTTCGAGGGACCGCCGAGCGACGGTCATCCGTTCAGCCGTTTCCGGTGACAGCAAGAGGTCGAAGACGTTGTCGTCGTCGGCGTCGGAGATGATCCTGGACATCAGTGACTCTCTGGTGTGCAGCGCCTCCTGCTCTTCGTCTTCATCCGCATCCTTGGGTTCGGAAGGAGGGGAGTACGAGACTGTGTTGGCGATGATATTGGAGATTGGGTCGAGCACGCCAAGGCACAAACCCGCCTTAAGGAGGCGTGGCGCCAGCGAAGGGATCTCCTCCGCCGGCAGCAGATCGAGCGCCGACCTGTAGAATCCATGGATCTGACCAAGCAGGGTGCGGATATCCTTCTCCACGGTCTTCTCCGTCACGCGGACCACGGCAGCGCCGTCGCCGATACAGCGGTGGCGCTTGCCAAACATCCCTTCCGTACGCTCCCTCTCCGGTGACGGTGTGTCGGCTGGGAGAAACAGAAGGGGAACTTCACGCACAACCTAGACCTAGGAAGGGATTATGGGCAATGACCAGACCCGAACCGCCTTCCGCTAGAAAAACTCTTCACCTTAGGCCCAATACGGACCATCAGTACCAGCGCATGCAGCCCACATTGGGGAACAACCCATCAACGCCATGTGGTCGCTGCTCGGGAGGCACTTTGACCCAAAGCGAAGCCCGTGCGAGAGCTGAGATAGTTTGAGGACCCTTTGCTACAGATTCTGTGGACCGATTCTCGGAAGTGATTTTATGATTAAAATTAAATTTTTTATTTTCTATGACAAATTTTAAAAGCATGTTTGATATAGATTCTTCAGTAAACAGCTTATTTAAAATTATCTCCTCCCAAAAAAGCAACTCCTAATAAAAACTTTTATAATAAAAGCTGTTTTTTATGAGAAGCTATTTTTATAGGAAAAAGTTATTTGTTAAATAATTTATATCAAACATGTTCTTAGCTCAGAACAGAGAATTATTTCACAGGATCATAAAAAGCAACTTTTTTCAGCTACCAACCCTTAGTTTCGGAGAATCACTCTGCAAAATCAGTTAAGAATTACTTCTTCTACAATACAGCATTTGGTAAAACTCTCCAGATTCTTTCTGAGAATCATCTTCGTAGAACTCTGCCAAAGAGCCTGAGTATCTTTTAATCAGAGTTTGTTCAAAAAAAAATGTTACTCAGAGGGGTTGATAATAACTTCACCCGAAGCGTGGTTGATAACTTTTCTTTTTTACCTAAGCGGTTCATAACTTTTGACGCCATGATACTGAGCACTATATAGTTACAACTACCTCAAAAACCAACTGCAATTTCAGTGGTATTAAATTACTCCCTATTTTCTTTTTTTGTTTATTACCGTTGACTTTGACCATTCATATTATTTAAAAAATTTGTTCAAACATGTAAAGTTAAAAGCCATATTTCAAAAATCTTTAGTAATATATTAAATCATAACGAAATATGATAGTGCTCATACTTTTTAATAGACAAATGATCAAAGTTAATGATCAAATTAACGACGACAAGTAAAAAAATAGAGGGAATATTTGATACAAATTAAGTATTCCTCGACAACTACCACGTACACTTAAACAGCTAGCCAATCCACCGCTCTCAAATAGGGACGCATAAATAAAATAAAATACATCTACAAAAATCCACCACTCGGATTCTTATGATTTAGAAAAATGCCCGTAAAATTGAAATGATTTAGGGCCTATTTGGAAGAGCTCCACTTTACCTTTTTTAGTTTTTTTCTAAAATTTACTACCCAAACATATTAACTACACCAACTTCAGCTCCAGAAAAAAAAATAGACTTAGGGCCAACTCCATCTTTTTTTAGCTCCTGAGGAGGTGTTTCAAAAATTGAAAATCGTGAAGTTGATAAAAAAAGTTACTATCATGCCACTTATTACAAAACACCATTGGATTTTTTTGTCTTTTTACACATTTTTCTTCCGAATTGAACGAAACTCACATAGACACAGACGAGCTCCATCGCACCCTAGCACCACCGCTTCCCAAATCCAGCCCGACGGCCATCATTTTTGCCATGAGAGACGACCATACGCTCCTCGTCGTCCCATTCCTCATTTTCCCCATTCTCCAAACAAGAACATGTTCCTCATTGTTGGGGGCCGAGACCCATCTACGTCCCCTTTCCAAAGGATGGCGCAAGACCCACGTATCCCTGCGACTGAGAGAACTCCTGAGCCACTTGAGAGACAAAAGTCACCAAGACTGAAGAGTCCTTCGGTCTCGGCAACCTTCTGCACCGAAGGAAGCTGTCAACAAGAAGATAAAGCTGATGACGTGTGGAGTATGGAGGTTCCGCTGTGCACGTACTGGAAAGGATTAAGATACCAAATGCCCCGTAGTAAAGCAGAAAGGATGAGGGTATTCTTGTAATAAGGCTAGTAAGTGTGATGGTTGTAACCTATAAATAGCCCCCACAGGGCTACTGTAACGGGGCTGAACATTTGAGATTCACTAATACTTACCTCCCGCTCCGGAGAAAGTCCAAATCCAACAACTGGTGTCGTCCGTGTTGTTCGGACAAAAAGTCTATTAGGATGGCCGGAGCTAAAGGGAAAGCGAAGAAGCCGCAACGAGATGGTGAGGGGTCTTATACGGAAGATGAAACAGAAGCCTCCGTTAAGGAACCGATGGTCACTGCGGCAACGGAGGCGGGAACAAAGACCTCAGCTCCGGTGCCCCCAGCGGACAGAATGGCGGCCGAAGGCTCCACCGAAGCCGGTAATCAAGACCTTTTACCTCAACAAGTTGAACCCCTTGCGCGCCTCCACCAAGAGAAAGATGCGGCAGCGATGGAAGAACGGAGAGCTGGAGCTTATGGTAGAGCTCGAGAAGGCCAATGCGGCGGCAGAAGAGGAACAGCTCCGACAGTGCGCCTTGGAAAGCATGTCCAAGGAAGAGTCCGGGTACAAGCTGCGAGTGGAAGCCGCCCGGCGGCAGCAGGAGCTGCTTGGGAAGCAGATTGAGGCCTTGAAGAGGGTTAGTATCCCGGAAGCCGAAGCTTTGGGTTATGCCTCTTTTGACGAAGCTTCTCCTCTGCGCTTGTCGCTAGTGGCACCTTACGACAAGAATTCGCCGTTGGCTCCCGAACTTCAGCAAGCACCTTGGCTGTCGCGATTTGCAGCGGTCAAGCTTCCAACATAAGCACATATCTCTGATCCCAGAGAATTCTTCATGAGTTACGAAGCAGCCATTGAATCCATTGGCCGGGGAGATGCTGTCAAGGCCAAGGCCTTCGTGCTGGCAATCGAGGGAATCGCTCGAACTTGGTACACTAGGTTGCATCCGCTAAGCATCTTCTCTTGAGGTCAGCTGAGACACGAAGTATCAGTGCACTTCCGCGGCAATCACGCCCGTCCTGTAAGCTCCGGAGATCTGGACACTTGCATTCAGCGAGACGGTGAAAGCCTAGAGGCATATATTCGACGATTCATCCACCTGAAATGTCAAGCCGAAGACATCAACGATGCCACCATTATTGACTCTGTTACGAAGGGGCTTCACCTCGGTCCTGCTAGGTCCGAGCTGCGTAAAGTACAACCCAAAACTCTGGATCACATGCTGAGCATCTGTAGCAACCCCGTCCGATAAAATCGTACGATTGCTCATCCAGGATCATTCGGGGTGCCATTTGGCGAAGCAAGCGACCATACAGTACAACAATTAACAAGGACACGCAAAACATGATTTAAAGGGTACATGAAGTTCTTAATATTACAGCATGGTTTAGATAATTAAGTGCGGAAACGTAGTTCAAAAACAAGCGAAAGTCAGCGGAAGCTACTAATTACAACTCGACGATACAATTAAGCACGCCAGCCCACGGGTGCTTAATCTTCATAGGTCGGAGAAGCGGGAACCCACTCGAAAGTCCACTCCGAGGGTGCCTCCCCTTCCCAACCACCACAACCACACGAAGCAAGGTTAGAAGAATCACCTGCAAAAATATTAATCCACAAAGCCTGAGTAACTAATACTCAGCAAGACTTACCCGTCAACGTGGCCACCTAATGACCGACTCCTAGAATGCAGGGAATATGGTGGGAGTTGATTGGGTATTTGCGAAAACAGCGCTAATTGTCTATTCCACTTTTTAGCCAAGTTAACATGAGTCATCAGGGACTTACTAAGTGTGCCGCTATTCTAATCAAACAAGGGTGCAACACAGCAAGCAGGGAGAGATAACCAATTTTCATGATAAATCCATCAATTACATATCGTTGCGGTAGAAAGAAGCAAGTACTACTCTTAACCACAAGGAGTGGCAATTATAATTGATTTACATCCTGCAGGAGAAACCCGACTGACACGACACGTGCACACTCAACTGAGTCACACGTGGCTACCTTTCGCAACATCGTGACAGTGTTGGCTCAACATCCATCCCTCCAAGGACATGGTCCTCCAGGCGATGCCCTGCATCCCTGTACGGCCCCAAGCCTTTCCCACTAGCACGAGCCCGAAAAAAACAAAATCGAATTCATCCACCTTGCTGGTCCGTTCACCCAGAAAAAGGGATGGCCAATTGTCCAACAAAGCACGGTGAGATACATCGGTTTCCTGGTCCCATATACCAGTATGCACTCGGTACACACCTCGAACTTGACCAATGCAACCGCACCCGATAGGGTTCTCAATTTTCAATCACAATTTATGATCATCGTATTCCTCGACATTTTTCCTTCTTTGATTAAAACACGAGTAGTCTCCATAGTACTCGGATGCTACCGGATTCCTGTCCTTTAAGCATCGCATTCTATCGACGGCTCTACCCAAAATAATCCATAGGAAACCTACCAAGTCATGCAACTAGGTTTTCACGGTAATTTCCTCGAAACTTAATGCACAAGCAATTCCTACACACATAGTGGTAAACAGAAAATTTATAAAACATAGGTGTGCACTGGGGCTTGTCTTGGTTTGCAGAATAGTCAGAGCACTCAAACGTGAAGTTAGTTCCTGCGGGTGCCTCCTCTGGATTCTCGTTCACCGTCGGAAGTCCCTGGTCGGTTCCTATATGACGAAAATGCAATTTATAAGGAAAATGATGGTTCAATGAAACTTCTCATCTTCAATCAAGGAAATGATTCCTAGTTGACATGTTGCCAACATTAATGATTTCACCTTGGTTAGAGTTAGACCGACACTTCACTACGGTGTTAATTATTTAATATCTACGACTATAAATCTAGGGTTAAAACTGAAACTTTTAATTGGATCTCAAGATTATTTTTAATTGATGGTACTCTCTGAAATATGAATTTTAAGCTTTGGTTGAGGCCTAGGTGAATTTCCTAGATTTTATAAAAATTCAACAAATTTTCTGTTATTAGGTCTTATAAAATCAGAAACCATATGTAAACCTTGGAATAAAAGTATGATATTTTAGGGTGTTACTCAGGAGAACCAAATTTACAACTTTGTTCTTGGGGTCTAATCTTTTCACTGACTTTTACAATGTATTTTAGAAAATGGCATTTTAATAGGGAGATTGGGGTATTGTGAAAGTATCATATACAATTTGGTGGTCCTAAAATCCCTATAAAATTCCAGTAGGTGTGTGATGCCATGAGGTGCTTGTGGATCAAATCTTAGCCTTAGCACTGTTCTAGAATTTAAATTAAAATTCAAAAACAGAAAAGAGTTTTTTAATTATTCCTGAAAATTTTTGGTCGTTTTATAAAAAGTGTTTTAACAGAAATTTAGTCCTAGTCATGAGGTTTCTAAAAAGGTTTGTTTTGCTATTTTTAGAGTAGTATTCTATTTTCTATGAATTTTACAACTCTATGGATTTTCCTGAGATTTGAATAATTTGAAAGGAAGCCGGGCCCGCTCGTCAGTGACACAGAACAGGGGAGCGGCGCTAGGGCAGCCTCCCGACGGCGCATCACCGGCGGTTCTCGCCGGAGGGGGCGTCGGCGACGGCTTTCGTGGTGCCCATCGCACTCAGCACGAGTCAGAGAGTTCATTTGATGACGGAGAGGCGACGGGGCTCACCGAAGGTATGCCGGCGACGGTGGACCGATTACGGCGATGGCGGCGGCGGTGTTCCGGTGGCTCGGCGGTCAGTGAGGGTCAAGGTCGGGCATTGTGAGCTGCAACAGAAGCCGGTGATGTCGCTGGGCACGGCGAGGAAGAGGGAAATTGGCCGGAAGATGGTCGTCGACGGTGAGGTGGCGGCTCGGCGGGTGCTCCGGCGATGGCGCGGCGATTCCGTCTTCGCTGCTCCACCAAAACCGCTGCAGTCAATTGAAACGGGACTAGAGCTACCCGAGGGTCTCGCCGACGGAAGGAATTGGAGAGTCTCTCACCGGCGATGAAGAATTCGACGGGGTGGCTACAATGGCGGCCGCGGCGGTGCTCCGAGAGCAATCTGCCGGTGTTGGCTAGGGTTTCGGCTCGTGAAAGGTTAAATGGACGTGGGGAGGAGTTGTGAGCGACTTCGCGCGCGTTGGAGGGGCTCGGTTTGGTTCGGATTGTAGGGGGGGCGTTCTGTCGACGCGGGAGTGCTGGTGGCGGCAATGGCGACGGGGCAGTGAGGAAGAAGAGGGAAGGGGCGGGGAGGAAGGATAGTGGAGCTAGCAGAAGTGAAATAGCAGCGCACGGGGGTTGGACTAGTGCGAGCGTGCAGCCCGGTGATTATTGCCGGCGGCCTCCCGTAGACGGGCAGTTGGCGGCCGGTGGCAGCAGCGGCGCTCGCGGAGGGAAATAATGGCGCACGACGCTTGCCGTGTCGCTCCACTCGCTCGCGTGCACGTCGGGGAGGTGACTCGCTGCGGAGCTGTTCTGTCAAGGCGGCTTCCGTAGCAAAAGGACGGCGTGCGCGATGACACAGTGTCCGGCCGTCTGGCGCCAAGGCAGGAACAGAAACAGGAGTGAAGGAGGGAAGGGAGAAAACAAAGAAAGAGGAGGGGGAGTAGGGAAATTTGGATTGACTCAAGGAAAATTCATCTCTTCCAAGGTAAAGTTAGTAACTTGATTGTTAATTGCCCTAAAAGCTTTGTGAAAATGATGGAATGGTTAGGAGTATAAGGAATTTAAATTTGAAATTTGGATCGTCACAGCATATATGAATTCCTTTATTAATCGCTTGCCTCTACTTCTATTATTTAAATTTCCGACGAAGTTAGGTTTTTGATTTAGACCGTTTCAGAATTTGAACCAAGGTTTGAACAACAATTAAATCAGATAACCCTAGGTCCCGATACCCAATTATTGAATCTTCTCGACGATTAGGGTTTTGGTAAGAGTGGTTACGGGAGTCCGACCCTATTCGCACCTTAATCACTTTCCGCCCGTTTTACATGAAATGTTACCGTGCTCTTTTCTCACTTCATCTCAATTAATAAATTTGCAACAGTTTAAAATGACAAGAGGTGCTTATAACTTATTTTAGGTGACGAATTAGTAGCCATTTATTTAATTCCTTCTACTACATTAAACGACGAAGAACTTTTTAATTCTTTATTTTAACACCATAAAACTTGCTTATTTATCGGATTGATCGAGTTTAAATTCCGAGGTGTCACAGCATCTTGGTAGCTCAGGTCAGGGTAGAGGATGACATTAGGCAGAGAAAGAGCACCACTTGATACAGAGAGGTGGTTACCTTGAGAGGCGCCGGTCTTCCCTTCATCGACACTATGTCAAACCTTATGAGGCACCTCGACGCGAAGTGTTGCCCATTTAGAAGGACCCCGAACTACCCCGACCCAGGTCCCCGCCGTGCAATCATCAACCGGAGTCGCGGCGGCAGGACAGGCACCGTATAGGTAAAGACCAGGGGCGGCGGTATGTTGGTCCTCAGCACCATCCACCGAGGGACCCCAGCAAACTCTATTGTCTCTACCATGGTGTTGGGCAGAGGTGTACTTCGAACTATTGCCCTAATCTTCTGGCCCTTCGGAGGCCAAGCTTCGAGCTGAGGCATTGAAAGTAGCCAAGCAAGTTTCACATTCTTTCAGGCGACAAGAGGGGGGCTTCTTCATCGTACCAACCAACCCAGCAGCTTACTTTACCCACCAACATGCCCTACTCTCGCCTGGGCTCCTCCCGTGCAGAATGCACATCAAGAATACTTGCCACCGCCGCCTCCTCTCCTGCAGCAGACCTTTGAGTAGGCCCCGCCTTCGGCACAACAAACCTAAGCACACAAAGTTATCTTCGCTATCACAGGGGCCTCAGGTCAGGACTTTCCCTCGAAACGCCAATGCCGAGAGTATATCAGATGAGTCAATCATGCGGCAACTCACCCTCCTTTGGCCCAGTGCCTATGGTCTCATGTGCCCACAAGCTTTATTTAGGAAGACCTTAAACCAATGGACTATCCACACAAGGATGCATTTGTTACATCAGTGGATATAAATGAAGATGAAGTCTGCAGGGTCCTTATTGACGAAAGCAGTGCTGCTGATGTCATCTTCCTTAGCGCCCTCCGACAGATGGGTATCTCCCGTGCAGACCTCAAAGCCGCACCCGTACCCCTGCAGGGATTCGGGGGGCAGCCTCTGTATGCAATTGGCAGCGTCAAGCTCAAGGTGTCATTTTTGGGCACAGGAGGTCATCGTACTGAAGAGGTTGTCTTTGATGTCATGGACTTTCCCTACCCTTACAATGCTATCTGCGGCGGCCCGCCCCTGAAACGGGGGAAGATCCTCCTCCCGGGATCCATTCTAGGCGACGTTCGTCGAAGCGAACGTTCACAGGGTACAACACAGGCATTAAAAAGCACGGATTACAGACAGAAGAAAAGTATTACATGAGTGATATTACAGAGTCTAGTTCCACAGGAACAGTTTTTATAAACAGCGGAAACGATTAAGTCTTCAAGCGGAAGCGGAAGATAAAGGTACAGACTCCGACTCTGACTCTAAGCAAAAGCAAGGGGGCCTTGCCCAACGGCTCCCTGCTACTAGCCACACACAAGCAGCGGCTACTCAAGCGGCTCCCACTGGAAATTACCCCAGTCCGGAGACGACTCCTCCCAAAACTGGCCACCACTACCACCGGTCGCATCGAACCCTCCTGAAAACCACAAGTCGCAAAGCGTGAGCTTCTAAGAAGCTCAGCAAGACTGACCCGTCAACAGGCTGTCTACAGCCGACACCTAGACATGCACGGCTAACTCTGGGTAGGTTAATTGCAAAAAGACACGCCTTACTGAGTAGCTCCTACTTTCAAGTTTTAGCTCAAATTAAGTTCGAGAAAAATAAACTTTAGTAGGCAATGTAACTAAACAATCATGTTGACAAACAATGATTAGCATAAGCATCACATCATGAATATCATTCTTCTCTTGTTTCACTTCTTAACATATGCGACAGAGAGATTGAGTGAACTCTAGACTGAGAGTGTCAGCGGTTCGAAACGATTTACACCTGCAGGGTTAACCTGGTCACACGACACGTGCGCGTCCTAGACCGCACGCGACAACCGTTCGCTCCAGATCTGACAAAGCTAATTCCCTCTTACGCTACCTTAACAGTGCTGCGTCCCACCAGATCACCCGTCCCGGACGGTGCCTGTGGAGTTCACACACTGTCCACCCCAGATCGCCGTCAATCAGACACCGTAAGGTAGGTTCAGCTCTGCCGTCTCTAGGCTACCTAGGTTTACTGGTTTCCATAGTTCCAGCATGTGAGCAGTACATTCAATACTCAACCAACTGTGTCCCACGGATCAAACAGAGCTACCGCACACAGAAACCCAGTCTGTTGCCTTCCTACCATTCTCTGTCTGACCCCAATTTCTTTCCATTAAACCTGAATCTGCTAAAATAATTCTCTAGTAAAAGTGAAAGTTTCAAACAATTCTAACCTTATCGCGAGCAGTGTCCAATCTGCTCGACTTCTACCGGGAGAATTCCTAAGCATAGCAGCTACATCGGGCTACCTGTACCAATATTCCATGTGGGTACTACTGGAAACATATGCATCTAGGGTTCCATTCAACTCCTATCGACCTAAATGCACATCACATGACTCACATATACTGTTGCAAAAAGAAAATTTTAAAACAGTAGTGCACCGGGGCTTGCCTTGTGGATAGTCTTCTGGATCTGCAACGACGGTGTCTTCAGAAAAAGCAGGGTCCACCTCGACAGCTACTTCGTTCACGTCGGGGTCTACATGATGCAAGAGTAGAGGTAGCATCAGCAATTTAACACTCGTTTCAAAACTTAAATGGTTAATAGCAATTTAAGGAATTAGGGTTTGTCGAGAAGGATTTTGACCTAATTAAATTAATATTTTAATTAGCATCTAAACAACTCTAAAAGATATTTTATGCTCTTATCCACATTAAGGTACACACTAATCACACTAGGGCTTTATGCAAATTTTCTCCAAAACTAATGGTTGAAACTCAATTAACTAGGGTTTTGGGTCTTTTATGATAAATTCAATAAATCTCAAAAATTACTAATTTTACAATGAGGTTTTATATTTTTATTAAAAACTACAATTTTTCCTGGTTTCAAAACATTTGGACTTATATTTTTCTGAGCTATAATCACTTTTCTATGATTTAATGGATTTCTAGCCGGTTTAATTGAATTTTGGAACAAAAGGAAAAGGAGGGGAAAGGGCATAGCCTAGCTAGGGCCGAGCCCTAGCCGGCCGGTGATGGACGGCGGCGTTGCCGGCGTCGGCGGTCGGCGGCGCGGACACCATCGGCCAGAGCTCGTCGCGGGGAACCGATTGACTACTCCTCGGCCACCGGCGGGCCTCGGAACCATGCCGGCAGCGAGTGGCGGCGCAAGTGCGGCGGCGATCACGGCGCGGCGGTGCTCCGACGAGCGTTCGGCGGTGACACCATGCTAGAGAGAACCGCCACGGCGCGGTGAAGCTAGGGGTAGAAGGAAACGGGTCGTTTCTCACCGTAGCACGGAGTTCACCAGGTGACTACCTCCGGCCGAGGAGAAATGGCGGCGGCGGCGCGCAGTCCGGCGATGGAAGCTTTACCCTGGAAAAAGGCTGGCGGTGAGAGCTCCACCATGCTCCGGGGATCTTAATTGGCAAGATAGATAGCTTAACCGCGGGGCGCTAGGTGGTCCTCACCGGAGCGGCTCCTTGGCGGCGAGTACTGACGGCGGCGCTTCAAAATTCCGACGAGCTCCGGTGAAATCGTGGGACGACCGTGCTTGGGAGTGGAGAGTAGTGGCGGGTGCGTCGATTTGTGAAGGAGAAGGGTGCGCCAGTTTCGTGAGGAAAAAGGCTGGGCTTCGGCGGGCTCGAGGCGCGGCGATGCGGCGCAGCGGATCGGTGGGGGAGACAGAGAAACACGGCGTGAGGAAAAGAGAAAGGAGGAAGGAGGGAGCATCGGCCGAGGCGGCAGCCAGTCGGCTAAAAGCCGTCGCGCGCGTGCCTTGTGCGCGCGCCACACACGTCGCGGCGCTCCGAGGCGGCCAAGCGCTCGGCAGGTGGCAGCCATGCTCTGCCGAGCGCTGCATGTGGAACGAAGTGTCGGGCGCGCGGGAAGAGAAAAACAGAGAGAGAGAAGAGGGAAGAAGGAAGAGGCTGCCCGGTGGGGCCCACTGACCAGTGGGTCCCACTGGTGATTCAATTTTTCAGAA
This sequence comes from Oropetium thomaeum, assembly GCA_001182835.1. NCBI lineage: Eukaryota > Viridiplantae > Streptophyta > Magnoliopsida > Poales > Poaceae > Oropetium > Oropetium thomaeum. The sequence continues at coordinate 1,626,027 of LFJQ01000010.1, forward strand.
AAACCCATAAAAATTCAGAAATTTGACAGGAGCCCAGAAATTTGGTTTCAAGGATTAAATAAAATTTTGGATTTGCAATTTAAAGTTTTTAAGCTAACAAATTTAAATTTGAATAGCTTTTAAATTCGCGAGGATTCTTTTGCAAGTATTCAAATAATTCCTTGGACCAAATGAGCTAATTTTTTTTTTCAGCAATTACTAGAAATTTTTGCTAATTACTTTGAAGCTTTAAACCTTGGTGTTTTCTCTTTTAATTAATTTAATTCCATTTTACACCTGATGACAAAACAAAGTGTTACACTATCTTTGGCAGAGGGACGATCAATGCGTTCAGTGTCGTAGTACATCATGGCTATCTATGCATGAAGATACTAGCACCAAAACGAGTTATTGCAGTCTATGGTGATCAAGCAGAAGCCCGCCGTCTCGAATTGAAAATTGCTCCAGGCCAGAAGCAAGTTCACGCGCTAGCCGTAGGGCTTGAAGATCAGGGTCATGCCGGAACGCATGCTGCAGCACTGCCCAAGTCCCCAATCAAAATGAAAACAGAGTTTGCTTCCAGTGAAGTGCTCCTCAACCAGAGCACCTCGGATCAGCTCGTCCGCATAGGCACGGAGTTGTCCCCGGACCATGAACAGGAGCTCTTGTCCTTCTTGCAATCTAATGCGGATATCTTCGCTTGGTCGCCCAAAGACCTCCCCGGCATTTGTCAGAACATAATGGAGCATCGACTGGACATAAGCCTGCACTACCTCCCAGTGAAGCAGAAGATACGTTAGTGGACAGCCGAGAAGGCTGCCTTGCTCGAGAAAGAGGTCCAGAAGGTGCTCGACACTGGAGTCATTCGGCCCATAGATCGTACAACTTGGCTAGCTAACCCCGTCCTAGTCAAGAAACATAATGGTCAATAGAGAATGTGCATTGACTTCACTTCCCTAAACAAGGCCTGTCCGAAGGATGACTTCCCGCTGGCCCGTATCAATCAGTTGGTGGACGACACAACTGGGTGCGAGCTGCTGAGTTTCCTGGATTGGTATTCTAGCTTTCATCAAGTCTGGTTGGCTCCATCGGATCAGCCATTCACAGCATTCTAAACTCCGGAAGGAACCTTCTGCTACAATAGAATGCCTTTTGGCCTCAATAACGCCGGAGCCACTTTCTCTTGGCCGAATGGGCTACCTCGGAATACTCAGATACTCCTCCGGTAAATCCTTCGTGGCTCGTGTTTACTGATGGAGCCTGGGGGGCTTCAGGCGCAGGATACGTCGCAGTGGTCACGTCGCATAGTGGACAGAAACTTCGGTACTCCGCGTCTCTTTAATTTTAGACGACCAACAACAGGGCTGAGTATGAAGGCATCTTGTTGGGCCTTCGGAAGGCCCGAGATCTGGGTGCAAAACGATTGGTTATTCTCAGTGATTCTCAGTTGGCCTCCGGACAAATTACCAAGGATTTCCAAATTAAAGAACCTGAGCTTGCTCGCTACATTCAACTCATTCGTGACATGAAGAAGCAATTTCTAGGATTTAAGGTTCGGGTCATATGGTGCAGTGAGAATGAGGAAGCGGACATGTTGGCTAAGGCCGTAGCTTACTAGAAGTAAAAACCAGCTGATGTCTTTCATGAGGTATTTAGATCCCCATCTACTACACACTTTAAGCCTTTGGCCGCCGTAAGCCCTATTGTGGCAGAAGATTGGCGCGCCCCTACAGAGCTTATATTGAAGGATGCCTCTCAACCTGATGACCATACGGAGGAACAACGTCTCCGCCATCGCGTGAGGGGTTACGTCATAATTGAAGGAATCCTTTACAAAGCTGGTGTCTGCGCGCCATTGCTTCGCTGCTTGTTTTAGAACGAAGGCCGTAGCCTTCTATCCAACATACACCAGGGAGTGGAGAAGCTGCAAGATATGTGAGTATCGTGTGTTGCTTCTTTGGATCTGAAAATCACCTCTGCGTGTGTGTGCTTCACTCACTCTGACCCTGAATGCGTACGTGCGTATTGTGTGTTGCTGGTGATCGACGAGCAGGGACTTGTCAAGGAACAAGCTGTACGGACCCATTCCCTTAAAAAAAAGGGACCAGAAAAAAACGCGAGGGCGGGAGCACGTTTCAATTTGTTTGACGCCGTCAACTGTATCGGACGTGCCGGCCACCAGCTGGGCCCCGCATTGGTCACAGAACGAAAAACACTTCTTTACCCTTCCAGAGATTAAAACGGAAGAGGAGAGCCATCATGTGTTGAAGAAAAAAGGACCAAAAAATAGGAAGAGTGGCTGGCAATGTTGGGATATTACAGGAGGGTACTCCCGTTATTTTTGCACAAAGGGGGGGGGCTTATTGACTCGTGAGCTCGCCGGAGCACCAAATGCGTCTGGCGCGCACGTTGTTGTACGGTTCAATGGAGGTATTTTGACGCCGTTAGTTTGTCTGTGATCGGCATTGCAAGGACGTAGTACTTGTAGGTACTAGCGATTTTTTAAGAACATGTTGTTCATCTACTAGTTTAGTGTACTCAAACATAATAATGAGTAAAAAAAGAAAATCTAAATTTAGAGGCGAGTGGCAAAGCATTCTAAAATAGTGATGTAAAATCCAATTTCAAAATATGTTTTAATAGAGTGATGAGAAATGCACAATTTTTACTAAATTGATAAAGATGCGGAAATAAGACTTGGATATCTCATATTTTCTTCATTCTTTTTTTTGTCACCATTGATTTTGATCAATAACTTTAATTATTTATCTTATTCAAAAAATTAAAATTTAATTTATTATTAAATATTTTTAAATCCTAATTTTTAATTTTATATATTTAAATTAATTTTTTTAATAAGACGAACGGTCAAATTTTTTTTATTAAAATCAACGACGACACGTAAAAAAGAATGGAGGAGTAATACTTTTTCCTTATCCCTCGACAGACTTTACTTTTTATACTTTCCTATATGTGTACCCGAGGTAATAGTCAGCATAGTCTTTGGAGTTGGCTTTTAAATTTTTTTCAAGTGAAAAATATTCATTGTGTAGTTGGCTCTTTCATCATTTTTATCCGAGTTTTTTTGTCAATTTAACAAGTAAACAAGAAGAAAACTTATTTCATAATTAACCATACCGAACGCTAGTCCTTCCCCTTCCCCATATTTATTTGTTGTTTTTAATTATTGGGAAATATACTATACTTGAAAAGTAAGATGGAGAAAAAAGAAAGAAAAGGTAAAAACTCATCTCACACTAACGGTAACGGCACCGGCGCGCAAACTCCGGAAGCCGAGACGGCAATTCAATACGCGAACAGAAAACAATTCGAAATCCCCCGACCTACGCGAGAAAACAAACAAACAAACCATTCTGAAACGAAGCAGCGCGCACAGGAGAAGCGAGCGCAGTCCGGCGGCGCACGAGGCCGGGGAGGAGAGGGCCGGCTGCAAAGCCACAAAACCCCGTGCGGCATTGCCCCCGGAACCCCTCCGATTCGGGCCTGGCCGAGCTCGAATCCGCTCAATCTTGCCGGCGGCGGGCTCGATCTGGGCGGGCTGGCGCGTGGCAGTGCGGGTGGTGGTGAGGAATGGGGAGCGTGGACGGCGAGTCTGAGGGGAACCACGCAGGTGAGCCGGCTGATCTGGATGCGTTTGAGTTATTGAATTCCAGGGCGGGAGCTCGAAGTTTGGGGGGCACTGTGACTCTGTGAGTCAGTGAGTGTTCGCGTGATTTATGCCGGCAACTGGTCAGCGCTAGGCAATCTGGCTGATTTCAAGTTCTCATTAGTGTGTTTCTGGAGTTGAATTTTAGCTTGGGGACTCTTTTTTTTTTTTAGTCTCAGTTTGATTTTTTTTGCACTACTAATGGGATACTTAGTGAGAATTAGGAACAGTGTTCCAGGCTGATGCTGTTAAGCTTTTGCTTGCTCTAAGATTTTTGTTTCGTTTTTTCCTTCTAGAACGCGTCCTGCGTTAGTTTATATTTCAGTAAAGATTAGGAGAGACTGTCTCGAAGCTATTGAATGAACGCTTCTTTCATTTCACATATTTATCATAATTTCACACGGTTGTGTGTACACCTGTAGCTAATCGGCGTGGAGAGGTCATACACTGGCTCAGCGCTTTGCTCCCGGAATTCAGCTTGCCGCCAGATTCGTCTGAAGAAGACCTGCGTGAGCTGCTCAGCGATGGCACAGTCCTGTGTCATATCGTAAACACACTCATCCCTGGTGTACTTGAGGTGAGCCATCTGCACTTGCATAATTTTTGGTCGAATAGTGGAGATGTTGATGGTTGTGCTTTCTGCTTTGAACATGGCCGGTTTCTGTTCAGGGGTCATGGGGCAGTTATGCATCGTCAGATCAAAGGTCTGGCAATGTGAAGAAGTTCCTCTCAGTGGTTGCTGACATGGGGCTGCCTGGTTTCAGCATGAAAGATCTTGACGAGGTGAGAGCTCTATTATCACACGAAAGTGTTGGTATGCATAGCAGTGTTAGTCCTTATTATTTCCTTTTTCTTAGTTATATTTCTTTGAGAAGCAAGCCTACAAATGTGATTTACTGTAGCTTCATATGTCACAACATGGTACCTTTAACATTTGTAAGTGACTGGGTCTCACAAGCAATGTGGAGCAGTAGTAAGGTTCACCATCTTATCAACTTGTAAATCTAACATGTGTCATGCTATCTCCTAGTTTCCTGATTATGCATTATCTTTACTTCCTTAGACTTGATGATTACAGGGATCAATGTCTCCAGTGGTGGAATGCCTCCTGGTTTTGAGGGACAGCGTGGATCCTAGATTAGGTGATGATGCTCAAGTTGATGTTGTGAAGAGTCCATCAAGAAAGCAATGGGGAGTTGCAGAAATGGAAAGGCCTCAATTTCCTACTGCAATGCAAGGGAGAAGGCCGCCTGGAGAAGACTACAGAAATGGCGTTCCAGATACCAATGGCCACCATAATACTTCTATATTTTCTGGTGTGTTAAAAGTATAGTTTTGAACGCTTCTCATGGAATTTAAGATTTAGACTACACCTCAAATGGTCTGTGCATTAACAATGATGAAGCTTGATTTAATCTGCCTGCGTGCTTGAACTTACTTTAATGGCACCCCCATGTTTCTATCCACAATATTCCAAGATGTTGCACTTTGTATCGAGGGTTGCACGTAACGCTGTGCCTGTGCTGTTGCTTCCACAGCTTTCTTGTCATTTCAACTTACGGTAAAGTTATGTATCCTGCAGGACAAAAAATTCGTGAAGTTTTCCAATTAAGACGCGGATCCTATTCTGATCTTCCTGCTGCGAAGATTTCAGAGATGATGCATTCTAGCACTTTAGATGTAAGTCCTTATAGTATACCTCTCAAAATTATTTAGTTTTGCTATTTCGTCATCAGGTATTACTAACAGTAGTGGTTTCTCAGAGTGCACCAACTCAATCACTTATTAGTGTTGTTAATGGCATTTTGGATGAAAGCATAGAGAGGAAAAAAGGAGAAATACCACATGTATGTCTCTTTTTAACTACATTGCTCCCTTTTCTATGATAATTCTTTGCAATAGTACGTAACTCTAATCTCTTTACCTCAGCGTGTAGTTTACTTATTGAGGAAAGTCATTCAAGAAGTCGAGCGTCGTTTCTGTATTCAAGCGGAGCACATAAGAAGTGTAAGATAATATGGTTAAAACATTGATTTTTCTCATAGGCTTACAAGATTTTGCTCCTGAACCAAATAATCTCATTCAACAGCAAAATATTATTATCAAGACGAGGGAAGAGAAGTACTGTTCCAAAATTAAAGCACTCGAAATATTAGTTAATGGCACAAATGAAGAAAATCAGGTACCGACTCATTGTTGATAGCTATAATATTCGAACTATTTTTACTCTCCTTCTTTTTCTATTTTAATATTGACATATGTAATTCCTCCCTTGCAGATGGCAATAAAAAGGCTTCAAGCAGTCAAGGTTTGAGTTTGCTCTATGTTTTTGAATTATTGTCTTTATTTTTCAATTAATATTCTGCACACTTAGTACTAGAAAATTGTCGTATCAGATGACAAATTCTTAGTATCCGGATTCAAAGAAAGACTTCGTAAACATAATCCTAGACAATGTTATGGTACCAGCATCGTAATATATACTTTCCCCATATAGGAAGAGAAGTTAAAAATTGAAGAGAGAAGAAAACTTGGTGAACAAGATGTTATTAGGTTAATGAAAGAGAAGGAGCATTCAGAAAACATTTTTGAGAGCCTCAAGAAAGAAATAGAAGTAAAGAACAGAACACATGAACAACAGATTGAGCAGATTGAAAGAAGGGCAAAACAAATGGAGGAACAGTTAACTACCAAAGTTAAGGAAATGGAGTATCTTTTACTTCAATCAAACAAGAAAATTGAAGAAGTGGAGGTTGCCTCTGAATTAAAATCACAGTTGTGGAATAAGAGGGAGAACATCTTTCACAGTTACATGGATAAACAAACACTACATGCCAAGGTTTGTTTTTTTTTCCTGTTATGCATTATCTATTTTATTTATTAATCTATTTACATGTTATTTTCCTGAAAATTAGGAAATACGAATATCATCACGATCAATAAGGAATGACATGTATGCCCTTCAAATGAAGTGGAGAGATGAAATGTCTAACTTTGGTATGCTTGAATATTTGTCTTGTATTAAATCCTGCAATTTCTTTAATGTGTAAATCCATTTTTTTCTTAAACTTGTACAGGATCTGGTTTAAAATGTTTGGTTGATGCTGCTGAAAATTATCACAAGGTTTTGTCTGAGAACCAGAAGTTGTTTAATGAGGTGCAGGAGCTAAAAGGTAATTTCTGTCAAGTATCTATTTTTATAACTTTGTTTTTAGCTATTGGCGTGATTATTTTGTTGTCATATTTCCATGTTTCTATAGGTAATATAAGAGTTTATTGTCGTGTAAGACCATTTCTTCCCGGTCAAAATAAGAAATCCACCACAGTTGATTACATTGGTGAAAATGGTGAGCTCCTTATTTCAAATCCATTTAAGCAAGGAAAGGATGGGCATCGGATGTTCAAATTTAACAAAGTGTTTAGTCCATTTTCTACTCAAGGTATGTTTTTATGAATATTATTTTGCGAATATTTTCTATTATATTAAACTTTATAATAAGGCATGTAACTAACATTCTTCTTGATAATCCCTTAAATTTGATTCGAATCACCTAATTACTGATTTAAATGTTAGGCGTTAGTGTACTGTTTCTTTAAAGATATGTGATTAGGAGGAAATAGCTTGTATGTTGATTATGTTTATTTACTTTCACAGCTGAGGTTTTCTCAGACATACAACCACTCATACGATCAGTACTTGATGGGTTCAATGTGTGTATTTTTGCATATGGTCAGACTGGTTCTGGCAAAACTTACACTATGGTAACAGCTAACTTTCATTTCAATCAGATCACTGTTTGCACTAGTTTTCATTTACTAATATATTCTTATTCTTCAGAGTGGACCTAGTACATCAAAACAAGATTGGGGTGTCAATTATCGAGCTTTAAATGATTTGTTTGATATTTCACTAAGTAGGAGAAATGCTTTCTCGTATGAGGTGGGAGTGCAAATGGTGGAGATATACAATGAGCAAGTTCGTGATTTGTTGTCAAATGATATTGCACAGAAACGATATCCTTTTATGGATTGTCACAACGACTATTTTCATTATGTTTCTTGTGTTGCTTGCAATCTTAATCTTTTGTAGAGTGATGATGGTTCTCCTTAACATAAAGATACACTTGGGATTTGGAGCACTTCTCAGCCTAATGGGCTTGTGGTCCCAGATGCAAGCTTACATCCAGTTAAATCAACCTCAGATGTATTAGACTTGATGGAAATTGGACAAGCAAATAGAGCAGTTGGTTCAACAGCTCTAAATGAACGGAGTAGTCGATCCCATAGGTAAGAAAAATGATGCCGAAGGTTATTATTTATTTATTTAGTAATTTTAAGGTCTTTTAAAAGGTTCATTACTTGCAGTATTCTGACTGTACATGTTCGGGGACTCGATGTGAAGAATGGATCCACTTCCAGAGGTTGTTTACATCTTATTGATCTTGCTGGGAGTGAACGGGTAGAACGGTCTGAAGCAACTGGTGATAGATTAAAGGAGGCTCAGCACATTAACAAATCACTCTCTGCCTTAGGGGATGTGATTTTTGCTTTGGCACAAAAAAGCTCTCATGTACCATACAGAAACAGCAAGCTTACACAAGTTCTTCAAAGTTCCCTGGGTAATATAATATTTATCAATTACCATTCAAAATGTGGATGTAGATCTATGTGACTCAATTATTTCTCCACATTATCTTTTTACAGGTGGACAGGCAAAGACATTAATGTTTGTTCAAATAAATCCTGATGTTGAGTCATATTCAGAAACTATGAGCACTTTAAAGTTTGCTGAAAGGGTGTCTGGAGTAGAGTTAGGTGCGGCTCGAAGCAATAAAGAGGGAAAGGATATAAAAGAGCTTCTGGAACAGGTATTTGAGATTATCTTATTTGTCATGAACCAAAATTAGTTTTTCTTCTCTACGCCAACTTAGGAAATTTAGTTCTACATGAAAGAAAAGAGTGTACACAACATGGCTAGTCTCTATATTGCTATGATTAATAATGTTTTTAAGTGTGTGTTTGGCTCTTTCGAACTGGGCCGAATCGTATATAATTCTGGACTAAAACGTGTTTGGCAGCTTTTGGAATCGAAACATAAATTTTGATCCATTTCGGCCCACGGAAATGGTAGGTCAGTACCATTTCGGACCTTGGGCCTCTGAAACGCTCAGAATTCTTTCTCCCCCTACTCCACCCGCGCCGCCGTACAAACATCTCAACTATTGTGGGCGACGAGCCGTGCCTCCTCGCGTGTGCAGTGGAGGGCGAGCACCTTCCTGGCGCAGAGCAGGTGCACAGTGACGAGCTTCCTTGTGGGTGATGGCAGACGGGCCGTCGAAAAGCCCAACGGCGACGGCGAACGGCGGCCGCGACGCGAAGGTATGGCCTCATGCACGCGCAGGATCACCTCACGGCCCGTGGGGATGACTCCACCAGGTTTGGGACCTAGCCCAGCTGGAGGAGAAGGAGGCCGTCACGCCTGTGCGCTCGGCTCGGCAAGCTTGCGGAGGGAGACGGGAGGAGGGTGCTACGATCTCAACACGAGGTACAGGTGCCCTATGATGGGTAGCATGCTTCTTGCGGTTGGCGAAGGTAGCAGACGACCACCGTTGTTTGCTTGTGTTGCTGCTCGTCTCTGTCTTTATTCTTAACCGGACCTCAGCTACAGCTCAGCCATGGCGACCCATGTATCCTCCTATCCCTTTTCCCCTTTCTGGTGGATCCCCTTTCCATAGCTTCCAGCTTGATTTTTTTTCTTGTATGTCTAGCTTGCTTCGATTGGAGTGGATGGACTCCGAACTCGATTTTAGAATATAGTTCTGGCTTGTTCTTTTCTCTGTTTCCAGTATGAGCAAGGGACTAGCCCACGTTCTGTTTTTTGTCAGCTAAAAAGGACAGAGAGCAGAGTAGTTTAGTTGGCTAGATATATAGTGAGGGAGGGAGTGAAAAGGAGAATAATGATTCTTGGTGCAAATCAGCCAAACAACATTTTGATTTTAATTCTGTTAATTCAATTACGTGTGCATCCAAACAAGAATTTTGAAAATAAATTGGTTTCCAACTGATTCAATTCAAATCAATTCTTTTTCCTAAAATTTAATTCAATAAAACCATTTCAATTCTAAAGATCCAAACGGCCCCTAAGGGAAATCAAGTTCAATTTCCAAGGTACATTTTGCATTTCAAAATCTTTGTTATTGCATTTGTGGTCTATGCAAGCTGACTTGGAATAGTTTTGTTGCTTATCCAATCAATGATGTGTTTTCACGGTAATTTGATAAAATGTATAGAATCAACATGACTTGGGATCACTCTTTTTTCTTGTGGTAAATAATTATGACCCTTTACATCTGTTGCAATTTGATTTCGCAATTGGTTTTTGTCGAGTATTTATTCAATACATTTTGACTGATTCCTTCCTAAAGTGTGCTATAAAGCAACTACAAACCAGAAACAATACCATCAATGGTTGGACAGCTCACAAAATCCTGTTGAATGTATACTTAGATTGACTACAATGGAAACAATAGGAAAAAAAACAATGGCACCTTTTAAACTTTAGAAAACCATGGCTTCAAGAATGGTTCAATTAGATTTAAGTTTTTGTACATGTGCCTGACACTTTGAGCATTTACTATAATAAAGTGGCATTTCAATATCCAGGTTGCATGCTTGAAAGATACTATTTCACGCAAAGACATGGAAATTGAGCAGCTCCAACTCATCAAAGCCCCAAAATTATCATTTGATAGAAATGGGGTAACGAAGAATACAATAAACCAACCAATCCAACTATTATCAGATGAAAGAGTTCTGAAGGCTAGTGACAGAGTTCTATCGGATCCTCAAAGTTATGTTCGGCCTCATGGAGAGTCTGATCATAATTCACCCACTGACATTACTCATGTGGGCTTAGGTGAACTAGAATATGATGAAGACAATGCATCTGATGATGGTTTATCAGGAGGCGAGACTGATAATTCTACCTCAAACAGAACTACTGAGATGACAACAGAGCGGATGTATGTTGGTCAATGCTTCCTACCTTTTTTGTATTGAACAAAGACAATGCTTTCTATTTTGTTTCATTACTTAATTCATAATGGGTGTTTTTTATCTCCTAACAAGGATTAGTATTATTATTTATTCAGGCTACTTATATTACTAAAAATTGACAGGCACAGAAGTTCATCAAGAATAAACAGATTCACTCTCATAAAGAACGGGCAGCCAGCAATGAGCAGATCAAAACCGAATGATGCTGTTTTGAAGACTCCTAGTATGTTTCGTAGACAACCCAAGAATACGATTTTTGTACTTGGCTTTTGATAAATTTGCATGTTGTTATAATAATGCTTGGTATTTAGTGAGAAGTTGTAGTCACCTTAGAACACGGAAGTTACTTTGCTACACTAACTAAAATCTTATGGATTGACCAGGTCAAACAAAAGCTGCACCCAGCAACTTGATAGGAGGCTCTTCAGCCCGGGGCTCTAAAAGATGGCAATAGAGCACGGCTTGAATTATTGGTTTTACTTTGTAACACCCTTGTAGAGGAATGTGAAGATTCCTGGTTATGTATTGTAGTGCGGGGAGATGTATTATTGCACCTCTAAGATATCAAACTTTGCTACCTCTAAAAAAAAAAGAACTTTGCTAGCCAAAGATGTACGTCAACCTTTTCTTTTTGAACACGTGATCTTATTTGATCCTTTTGCATGCGAGTGTTCTGTTGGTGGCACAGTTCTGGCTTCTGAGTTTGCAAAGATTTAACTGTTTTAGAAAAGGAACTGCTGTGACTCCTGTTAACTACCTGGCCAGTTGGGCCGATTGTAGCAATAAAAAAACATTTTGGTCCAGGAACAGCTTAGTTTTGCCTATCCTTGTGATGCGAATGATCCAACATTGTCCAGCGCACAACTGGCTGTGCTATTCGACGCATTCTGTCATTGCATATTTCACCCCGTTGAAAATGCCCGTATACTCTGGCTTCGCGGCGGACAAACACAGCTACAGTGTGGGATATGGCCATGTTACTACTAGTACTACTTTGTTTTTTTTTTTATTAATTAACGTTAAGGGCTTAAGGCCGTTGCTCCATAGGCTTGTAATAACAGAAAGGGCCAACGCGTATGCCAAATGAGGCCGTGACTACATTTCTACGTGCTGTCTTTTTCATTTTTTAAAAAACAATTAAGTACTGTCATTTTCTTTCGAGCCAGAGAGCCTATGGAGCCACTAGCACTGCTCGCAGGGAGGCAGGGAGAGAGAGAGAGAGAGAGAGAGAGAGAGAGAGAGAGAGAGAGAGAGAGAGAGAGAGAGAGAGAGAGAGGTCACGGACTCACGGGTGGGCAGCAGCAAACAAGCAGGAAGAAACGAACAGGAAGTTACGGCCATCCGAGCAGACTGACTAGAGATGGAAACGACGGAGAGGAATCCATCAGATGTGAGGAAAACACCACTGACGGAATGCACTTGCCCACGTTTGTTTGTACCTAACATTCTTGATTCGCTGTAAATGCGGAAAGGTCCCTGAAACATAATCAGCTGTCAGAGCGACTGAAATCGGGTTCAGTTCACCCGTGATCTCTCTTGAGCGCTGTCTTAACAATTGCCTGTTACCATCTCTAATACTCGTTTCGTTTTTTTATTTGTTGTTAATGAAAAGATTTTAATCGTCAATTTTAATCATTCGTTTTTATTTAAAAAATTACTTTAAATTATATAAAATTAAAAGTTATGTTTTAAAATTTTTAACAATAATCAAATTATAAAAATATATTATATTTTTTTAATAATTTTTTAATAAAATAAATACTCAAAATTAATAATTAAAGTTAACAATAATAAGTAAAAGGACGAAGAAAGTAGTTTTTTCGAAATACCTTGCCCTGTCTAATAGTAGGACTAACAGTAAGAGCAAGACACGCGGATGCGTCGCGGCGAAAGGGCACGCAAACACCGACGTGCATGTGCCACGGCGCATGTAGCCGGCGCACGCGTCGCAACCAACCAACATAACAGCCTCCCCCCCGCGGGCACTCGTGAGCTGTGTCATTCAATTCCGTCGGCCCGTGATTCTCCTTAAATCCACCCGCGATGTCCCCCCTGCGGAAGTTAAAGCCTGGTGGCACTGGCACGCCTGGCCGCTTGCGAGTTACTGTTGCACCTCCACTGCGCCACCGCGATGGCCGCCGTTCCTCCGCGGCTCCTGCTTCGCGTCGCCGCTGTGGCGCTGCTGCTGCTCGTGGTTGCGGCGGGGTCGAGCGACGTGGTGGCCGCCGCCGGACGGCACGGTCACGGGCGGCGGCAGACCGGCCACCACACCAAGAAGCTGCGGCCGGTGGGAGTGAAGAAGGACGCCGCCGCGGCGGCGAAGCCGTACGCGGTGAACGCGACGCGGGCGGAGGCGATCGAGCGGCAGTTCACGCGGTGGGTGCGGTTCATGGGCGGGCTTGCCGGGCACAGCACGTTCAACCGCGCGCTGAACCGTGCGTTCCTGCCTACGCGCACGCTCGTGGTCGACAAGTCCCCGGGCGCCGCGGGGAGCTTCACGTCCATCCAGGCCGCCGTGGACTCGCTACCGCTCATCAACCTCGCGCGCGTCATCATCAAGGTCAATGCAGGCACCTACACGTACGTACATTACATTTTCCTCTTGGTTTGGTGCTACGTACTCTCGATCGGTACGGTACTGCTTGATACGCGCAGGAATATCTAGCTGATAGTTACTGCGTGCGTGCGCGCGTGCTTGCAGGGAGAAGGTGAACATCTCGCCGATGCGCGCGTTCATCACCATCGAGGGCGCCGGCGCCGACAAGACGGTGGTGCAGTGGGGCGACACGGCGGACACGCCGGGGCCATGGGGCCGCCCCATGGGCACCTTCGCCTCCGCCACGTTCGCCGTGAACTCGGCCTTCTTCGTCGCCAAGAACATCACGTTCAAGGTACTACTATTACACCTGTTGCGTGTGGTGCTCGATCGACAAATGATCGTTGTTCTCTGATGCCGTCACGAATGGACGCAGAACACGGCCCCGGTGCCGAAGCCCGGCGCGCTGGGCAAGCAGGGCGTGGCGCTGCGGATATCTGCGGACAACGCGGCGTTCGTGGGGTGCAACTTCCTCGGCGCGCAGGACACGCTGTACGACCACCTGGGACGACACTACTACCGGGACTGCTACATCGAAGGCTCCGTCGACTTCATCTTCGGCAACGCGCTCTCACTCTATGAGGTATAAGCACTAACCACCAGTAATTCCTCTGCTTTCAATTTTTTATATATACAGTTAGGGTACCTAATCTTATTTGTTTCTAATGGTTAATGGTTATCTGTTCCCCATCCTGCTCCTGCCTGATGTGTGTCCGTATCTAGTCCCTGTAGCGCACACCAGCACAGATGATGAGCCAGACGGGACTTGGTGGTGTTGCTGTCCTAGGCAAGGGGACTGGGGGGCTACTGTGAGTCTGTGATTCTATCCCTCCCAGCAAAGACTGTTCTCTCATTCCGTGCTGTCATGCCCGTGCACGAGGCTCACAGACACAGAGTCACAGCCTCTTGCGTTCTGTCCTCACTCGGCCCGGATCTTTTTGTGAGTTGTGAGCGTCCCTACAGCACGTCCATCAGAGAAGCGTGCAGATCCCCTGTAGTTACTACATGTGTATCAAGAGTCACTGACTCTTAATGCACATGCAGTAAGTGGATTCTCTTCCCTCAGAGAAAGGGTGCACCGAGTACAAACACACACGACGCACTGTACCCGAACCAAAAGTGACTGAACAAAGGAATGTCGATGCTTTTTTAATGCGCATCGACGTTCCCTTTTCAATGGGCGCAGACGGTAGTAGATCGGACGAACCTATGGCGTCGCGACCTCCGTTGTCGTTGGCGCCGGCACGCCTGAGTGACCCGGTGTTTTTGCTTTTCCGAAAGCCAAGGCTGCAGGAGGCCTCGCTATGCTGGTCCTCCCTGGCCCTGGCCCCGGCCCCAAGTGCCGGCCGCCCTCTCGTCTCGTCCTTACCCGTTCCTTCCGTGTTCCCATGGCTCACCTGACTGAAACGAACGCTGCAGGGTTGCCACGTGCACGCGATCGCGCGGAACTACGGCGCGCTGACGGCGCAGAACCGGAAGAGCATCCTGGAGGACACGGGGTTCTCGTTCCTCAACTGCAAGGTGACGGGCTCCGGCGCGCTCTACCTCGGCCGCGCCTGGGGAACCTTCTCCCGCGTCGTCTTCGCCTACACATACATGGACAACATCATCGTCCCGAGGGGGTGGTACAACTGGGGCGACCCGACACGGGAGATGTGGGTGGTGCCCTTCTGCGGCTGTCTTCTCCTTTCGGTATTCACCGCTTCTCTCTGTCTCTGAATCCGCAGCTGTGGTTGTTACTGTTGTTGTTGCAGGACGGTGTTCTACGGGCAGTACAAGTGCACCGGCCCGGGTGCCAACTACGCCGGCAGGGTGCAGTGGTCCAGGGAGCTCACCGACGAGGAGGCCAAGCCGTTCATCTCGCTCGACTTCATCGACGGATTCGAGTGGCTCCGCTTGTAGCCACGCCAACTCGCTGATTGATTGACCAGGCTCCAGACCCTTGAGAAAGCAACAAAAAAAAGTAGCGCAGAGAATTCACTGATTGTTATTAATTCATCGATTGCCATTGCACACAAGATTTTACTGCTGCTGCTGCCTCTGCATATCGTCTGCTGCTCATCGTATCTTTACAGCTGCCACCCACCCTCAAAGCACCGGGCAGATTAGGCCCAGCCAAGGAAACAAGGGCCTGCTGTATGCTATTCGACAAAAGGGCCGGCCCTAGAAACACCGCCACAACTCGAAGCCTCCGACTTCACATACGTAGCCCAGCCCACAAGTAAAATGATGGATTCGTAGACCAGCTGAATTGGGGTAGTACTAGTAGTACTACTATAGTAGCATACTACTACCTCACAGGAATTGTTTGACCGAGCATTGACCCGACGAACTGAGCCACTGACACCGCCTAAGAGTTTACGTGCACGCTTCCAGCGCAGCGCAACGCATCGCCATAAACAACCGTCTCCCTTCGACCCCACGCGCTCGCACAGATCCACGCCACGCTGTCGAAGTGTCGAACGCAGAGCAGGATCTTCCAGATCGAGCGGCAGGCGCCAGATAAAAACAGATCTCAATTCGAGAAGACGCTTTGGATTGGATCGAGCCACTCCGCCGTCAGCTCGAACAAAAAACTACAGCTGCAGGTCATGTGTGCTGCGCTCGTCGTCTTCCTCACATCGATCGATGTCTTCGTCTGTCCCCTTGGCTTGCCCTTGCCCCCCACCCCCCACGTCGGGTGGGAGTCAGAACAGATCACCTCAAAACTACTTGTACGGTAAAGACAGCTTGGCTAATGCACAAGGCGACGACGAAAATTTTCCTGACGGATCCAAATTTTCCAGGTGCTGGAAACGTAAAGCGTCTTTTTTTAAAAACAAAAAAAATGAAACGTAAAGCGTCTTTACAGTGGGCTCGTACAACTTCACCTTTAACAAGCAGCGGATCTAAGAAATAATTGGACTTTTAATTCAGTGAATCCAACATTAGATGCTTGCAGATCAATCAAGATTCTTTATTGAAATGGCCATTTTTATCCGTAGGACCAAAGCGTTTCATATAAGATAGATTAGAAGAATGGGTCAGATAGCATCGCTGACCTTAGTAATTTTTTTTTTCTTCTCCTTGTTCATGTATTTTACACTGATAACAAATAAAAGTCTGTAGGGCATAGTCCCTCCAATTCACCTCAAAAAACAAGCAGTCGTAATCCTGAAAAACAGACGGTCCGACTCCTAAGGCTGAGTCATTGTATTTCTTGCCATTTACGAACCCTGCATGTCAGCGCTCAACAGACAACTCGGACGAACCAAGCTGCGAAGGGCAGCCATGTTCTGCCCTGATGCTCCTGTTTGAATTCCGGGTTAAAAATTTAGCCTTGTCACATTAATTCTTTAAAAAATAATTTAAAATATTAAATATTAATTATTTATAAAACTAATATAATAGATCGAGTCTGATGAACAAGACAAATTTTAAGTCTAAATAATTTATAATTTAAGAATGTTGTGCTACAGTAACTATATATTAATTATAAATTAATTAGACTTAAAAAATTCATCTTATTGATTACTATACTTTTATATAATTAATTTTATAAATAGTTATTATTTAATCTTTCTAATTAACATCTGAACATTTAATATGACACGATTTAAAATTTTAGCTCTCAATCCAAATTAATTAAGTAGTACTCCGTACCGCGTACCATTTGAACGATCATTGCCCGATTCTTCACGTCAGAGCACGGCACAATTAAGCAGTGCAGTTGGGAGGACGAGCAGCTCTGTACGAACTGTACCACCACAACCTCTGTCTTCACTACCGCAAAGCCTCAACGACCGCGAGTGCCAATGCCAAGATGTTGCAGGAACTCGGGCCGTACTGCATTCATTCACTTCACCACTGGCTTCGCGGTACGAACCAGCGCTCCGTATCAGATTCTCCGTATGCGCAATGAAGCTCCACACGTACTGTGTCAGATTTCAGAACTGAAACAGGCAATCGAAAATTCGCAGCTGCACAAGCAATTGTAGTAGTAACACAGTAACTGCAGAACAAATTTTCAATTCCCTTCTCTGTGCCCACACGTACTTGAGCCACAGTACCGGAGTAGTAATGCTTGAGCCACAGTACAGCAGAGCTTGTCAGGATCTAAAATCTTGATCCTAACACTAATTTTTACAAGGAGGTTGTTACGTACTTACGTAAGATTTTCTTCTCCTAAACCAGCGGTTCCATGGCGGAATCACCAGAGCCGGTCAAGGTAGTATTCTCGGCTGACCTCGTCGCTGAACTCGGAACCCTCCACCCGGCTAGTCGCTTCCGAGCTCTTGAAGCTGAAGCTGTCCTGCTGCGACAGCGCCCTCGCCGCCTGCTGCTGCTGTTTCCTCGAGCCGGAGCGACCAAGGCTGAGCCGCGGCTCCGCGCCGTTCCGCTGCCTGGGCGCGCTCTGGCACCGGACGCGCGCCACGGACGAGGCCGTGTCCGCCATGTACCGCGGGCTGGTCCCGCCTTTCGCCGGCGAACCGAGGAACGCGCCGAGGCGGGGCGTGTTGTGGCTCGTCTTGGGCTGCTGCGGGAGCTCGCGCTCCGCGAGGCGCGCCGCCGCCTGCTTGTGGCTGTAGAAGTAAAGCAGCGGCGAACTGCTCCCCAGCGGCTCGGCGGCGTAGCGGCTCGTGATGCGGGTCGACCGGCACCGTAGCTGGCACGTGTCCATCTCAACGATCCGTGGACTGCACCGCTCGAACGCGGAGTCCCCGCCGTCGGACAACCGCCGCCGGTGCACCGCCGTAAGCGCCACCGGCTTCACTCGCGCAATTAACCGCTCCTACATATCCAGAAAAGAAAAACAGGAAAACGTTTAGCAAATCATCCGGTGAACCTTGAACGATTATGGTAGAAGTAAATTATCGTGCATATATAAATTCCTCACTTGCTCGACGGACTTCCGGGAAGACGGCGTCGCCTTGACCGCGTGCGTGGAGGCCTGCAGCCTCATGAGCGCTTGCAGCCTGCGCAGAGTCGTGGCCGTCTGCTTCCTCACGAGGTAGCCACGCACCAGAGCTTGCAGCTTCACGAGCGACTTGAGAGCGCGCAGTGCCTTCCGAGCCTGCACCGCAGAATTTCAAAAATTTGTTACTACGGTCACATCGAAACCCTCTAGTACTACTTGCTTGCTTCGGGAGAAGAAAAGAATGAAGCATTAAACAGCTGTGGTGACGATTTTGGTGCGTCACACCCTGCAGTTCACGAAGCGCTGGAGGAATAAACAAAAGCATTTCCAAAATTTAGAATTAATCTAAGGGGATTCATCAAAACAGTGAGGTGCAGGTAACGAATCAATAGCAACCGTGCTGCTTCAGCAAATAGGAGGGAAGTCAAATCTCTCATTCGTCCAATTCAAAAGGTAGGGAATCTACCAAGATCCTGAAACTTCTTCTCGTTCATTCGTTACTCGGAACAGAAAATTGTGTTGACCCTTTGTATGCAGAATCATATGCATTATTTTTTCAGATGAAAATGGCAAGGAACCATGCGATTAACTAGAGAGACAAGAAACAAGGCAAATCATGGGTTTGAGGCGGAATTTACCAAGTAGCCTCTGAATGCCTTCTGGATGACGACGGCCGCCTCCACCTCCCGCTCCTGGCCGCAGCAGCACGGCCGCACCTGCGACAGCTCCCCGGCGACGACAGCTGTCACGGCCGGCCTCCGCCCCGCAACATCGGCCACGCTGTTCCTCGGCCTCGCGAAGCTCCACCTCCTCTTCTCCACCGGCGGCCCGGTCCCGCGGCCAGCGAAGCCGTGCTCCTTGCCGCTGTCATCCCTGCTGTCTCCTTGTTCCTTCTTGCCGGTGAACACCTTCTTGATCCACCTCATGGCACGGCCCATGGCGAACTTGTCCTTCCTCCTGCCCGCAGCCACAGACGACGCGTCAAACAAAAAAGAGTTAGTAGCGCGAACGTCGAAACGGGTTGAAGAAAGAAAGCAACTTGCTGTTGAAGCAAAACAAAGAGGTTACGAACAAAAAGGTACTCCTGCACGAGCAGAGGCTGGACTACAGTGTTCCAGGAGGAAGTCGAGGAAATCACCTTGGCGGGGCTCTTGAGAGTTGAACAGTGGCGACACAGAGGAGACCAAAAGCATGAGCCCTTGGCGGAAACAGAAAAGGTTTGCACTTTGGGAAGAGGCTGGTGCTAGTACTCGTTGTAAATACAGCAAGGCAAGAAGCGTCACTGGGAGAAAATTGAAGAGGTTTTAACAGAGGCCTGCGGGGGAGAAGAATTGGGCAGAGAAAATGAAAGGTCCGAGAGAACCCAGCGGAATAGTAATAAATGTACAGTACAGGACGCCAGAGCGAGTCGCAGATGCCGCGGCGCTGGAAGGAAGAAGAGCCGAGCCGAGCCGAGCCGAGCCGGCGAGAGGCCAACGCGAGCGTGACGCCTGACGCCCCGGAAGAGGAAACCTTTTTTGTCCCGAACTTTTCGGGCGAAAATGACCATGCAAAAATAAGTGTAAAGAATACCCCATGACGGAGACGAAAGAACAGCGGCGATAGCCAATTGACCAACCAGTACAAATACTAGTACTACAGTAACGTGTTCTCACCTCACACCAAAGCGCAGCTCGGCGGTGGAAAGATTCTCCCAACTTGCTCCGCGCCCGCGTTTCGTAAGCCCGCCTTATAACTCCGAGGGCAACGGAACAAGCCAACAAGGTGGCTAAAAAGAACGAGTGGCACGAGGCGGCGAACAGGAAGCTATACTACGTATAGGAGGGAGACGCCGCCGTCGCGCTCGATCGAGGACGCCAAGCCCGCCCCGGCGCAATCATTAGCTGGCCTCAAAAGGGGATCCAGATCGTCTGCATTAGTAAGTGGTAGCAAGTGATAATGCAGAGAGACACTTTTCAGCATTAGCTCTCATCTTGATGGTTCCTGCTGGAATGAACGGCTGTACGTGCACACGAGCTTTTTGCTTCTCTCCAAGGCTTAAGTCCCGCATAAGAATTTGCGCAGCATGCTCGGCTCTCATCGTGTCCCTACGCCCGCCGGCCCGCGAGAGGCACCAGCCAAGCAGGCAGTCCCGGTGAGCAGCACCGAGCAATCCCGCGAGAGGACGGCGGCGCGAGCTCCTTGGATGCACAACAACTTGGAGGGCGAGCTCTCGCTGTCTCGCGGCCCGCCATTGTCGACTGAGTTGCCTGAAATCGAGAGGCCAGTCGCGTCTTTGATGATGGTGCCACAAATCGACTTCACTTCGAACCAGTCCGCTCTTATTGTATTCGACGATGGAGCGAGCTTAGCCATATTCAGCCTTCAAATCGATCACTAGAACAGCCAAAACGACTATACTTCAAATCAGTCCGCCCTTGTTGGATTCGGCTTGTTTCCAGTCAAATCGAAGTATTTCACTCTTGAAATAGTAAGTTCAAAAACCTGTGAACGAGCTGCTCCGTTCCAGCACTTCGTGTTACCACGGACGGACGCCAACAGGCTGTTTCGATCGAGCATCGCGTGCGCGCGGCAGCGTTACGTTGCTGGGCACGCCGCGCGCGTCGTCTGGGCTCGGACGCGACAGCGGCAGCTTGCTTCGCCACGGGAAGGACGACCATGGGCGTGAGCGTGCGGCCAGCCTGGACGCGTCGACGGCGGCTTGCCGCTTGCTTCGGCTCAGGCGCGAGGTAAGCTTCGAGAGCACTAGCCGCTACATCGGAGTCGAAGGAACGACGAATGGAGGAGAGAAGACGAAGAAAATTGACTAGCCATCTCAGTCATCGACGTTTAATCGAATGCTCTCTCTGCATTGACTGAATGGAAACGGACTAATGCAGACGATCCCGATCCCTCAAAAATCCCGTCGACGAGGACGCGAGGGGAGGTGGTGGTACTAGGAGCAGAGTGCTCCGCCGCAAGTGGCGCGGCTTTCGGAGAGGAGAGGCAGTGGCCGGACGGCGGGCGCGCGTCCGGCCAAGGAGCCACGCCAAGATCCCGATCCGGCGAGACGTTTTTATTCTGGGAAGCCACGCGGGCGCGCGGGGTTGGTGGTGTCGTTTGTCATCGGCTCCGCCTCGACCTTTTCACACTACTTCTACATACCCGGACCCGGCGCCGGCCGAGGAGAGCGTGGTGGTGGTGCTTCGCTCGATCGCTGGGAACTGCGTCCCA
Source organism: Oropetium thomaeum (assembly GCA_001182835.1). Classification (NCBI taxonomy): domain Eukaryota; kingdom Viridiplantae; phylum Streptophyta; class Magnoliopsida; order Poales; family Poaceae; genus Oropetium; species Oropetium thomaeum. The sequence goes on from LFJQ01000010.1 coordinate 1,647,435, forward strand.
GCGGAGGGGGCGGTATCATTGGCTCCGTTCAAATTAGGCATTGGCCCGTTTACCGCACGGGCGGTAGGCACGACGGACGGACCCCCACACTGATCGAGCTAGTACTACTAACTACTGTATGTGCAAGTGCAGAGCGACAAGTTGGTTCGTTAAGCCAACGGCAACGCGGAGGTACTGTACCAACAAGAACAAGATCCCCTGTCGAATTCAATACTGCAGCGCGTGATCGATGCCTCGTGGTACGTGAACAGTACTAGTACCGGCAAGGCTACTACGACGCGTTGTTGCTGTTGGCAATTGCCACGCGAATGCGACACTGTTGCCAACAATGCAAGGACCGACGGACGCTCAACAACTGAAGGGAGTTTGCTCTTAGTCTAACGGCCAGTGCTGACTTCTCTTGGTAAGTAGTATACCTACTGTTGATGGCTTAAAGAAATTCTAATGGACATGTGGGCATATCGCCCTCTCTACCAGGAACACTTAAATCCAACCATTCGTGGCAGCCAGAGCCAGAAACTAAACGGTCCCCGTCCCTATTTGAATCGGGTTCCAGTGGCCAGTGCATATAAAACAAAACAAAGGTCCCGCCGACCCGCCGGGCAGTATGCCTGCTCTCGTAACCACCTATCGGGTGACCGACTGGCAGGGGCGCCGGGCCCGGGTCCTCTTCGCAGACGCACGGATGACGCAAGGCGCGTGCGCGGCGAAGCCGCTGCGGGCGGACGCACGGTGAGGTCATCGCGACGACGACGAGGAATCCGGCGTTTGCATAATGTAGGAGTACAGTGAGAAATCACCCAGACGGATCTGCGAGTACTGTACTGGACTGGAGGCTCCTTCTCACAGTGCTGCCGCCCCGGACAGGGAGGGGCGATGATCTCAGCTCACATTCAACGGCATCGAAAGGGAAAAAAAAAAGTTACAGCGTGTAGGAGTAAATGGAGTACGTATGCATGCGGAGAGAGGATGGTGGGCGTAAGAGTAGCACACTAATGAAGGCGATGCACCGATTTGAACAACGTGATCCTGCCCTCCCGTGGCGGCCAGTGCTACTCTCCTGGACGACGAGGAGGCAGATCAAACGTCATCAATTCCCCAATCCTGCGAGCTTCGATTCGGTCCTGCTCCCGCTCTGCTTCTGCAGCGCGGTCAACGCGGCCCCGCAACGGTTGCCCTGCAACTGCAAGGCATTTTTCTAGACCTGCCGGCTGCCCCGGCGGTAGACTGACGATCGAGCTCTCTTGCAGGTGCAGCCTCTTCCTCCTCTTCCGTGGCTGCCTGCTGCTGCCGCGCGCAGTCCAGGCACAGGCTATCCGTTTCAGTAATGCAAGCTGCCAGTGCAGACTGCAGCGTAGGCCACGCGCGTCGCGTGAGGCTGGCGTGAACAACGAGCGGACGGACGGCGTGTGCGGTGGACCACGTCGTACTCCGTACTTGCGAGTTTGCAGGAGCCGCAATGAAGCGGCCGGCTTTGCATGCAGATCGGCGCTGTGATAGTGTCGGTTTACGAAAAGGCCTCTAACCCAGCACTTGGGCTTCTTTTATTTCGTCACAGAGCAAAAACGGTGGAGACCCAACAACTTGCTTGCTCAACGCGGTCCTTGCGCATGGGCCTTTCTCTACCTATACAATTCCATCAACAGTTCAAGGAAAAGCATCTCCATTCTTTTAAGATTTTTCTCCCCCGAAAGAAACGGTGGAGTATGGACACACGAATCAAGAAGCAGCACAATGTGGGGGGAAAAAATGGGTCATTGATGACAACTTTTCATTACACTAATTCTAGCATATTGTACTTTCTCTTTCGGGTTCCCTTTCTAAACACTGGGTAATCAACTAAAGTAATCGAAACCGACGTTGACTTCGACCCGTCCATAAAAGTCGCGCACCATCTGAGAGATCCGTCATCAGATAAAAGCTTAGCAAGCTTGGGCGGGTCTTTACGAACATATCATCGCATAGGTTAGGTTATAGCATTTTATAGTATACTGTACCAGGGCCGGTGCTGAGATTTCAGTGGTCCTGGACGAACTTAAAATCAGGGGCTCCTAAAATCGTTCACCAAATCATCGATCTAGATCAAACTTCATGTTTAGTAATTGTTATAGCTTTATAGACTTATAGATAACTATGAACTCATTAGAAGAAGAAAGAAAAATGGATTTGTAGAGTTGTTAGGTAAAACAATGGATGAATTAGCATCTTTAATTTCTATATATACCTCTATGTATAAGGTCTTGGAGGGGCACTTTTAGACCCAGAGGCCCCGGACACTCGCCCTGCCCCTTGGATAACATTACTTTTTTTTGATATTGCACGGTATTGGTTCTATGTTTGAAACTAGTAGGACGGATATGAGACCATTTACAGTTTTTTCTTATCCAAAATTATCTGATACGGTGCATCGATCTTTTTTTTTTTAACAAAACGGTGTGATCGATCTAGGTCAACTTCCATTTCGTCACCGTGCGCATATGAAATCACCGGGGATATTTTGATCCGTACGGCTCAGGTGTCGGCGGCGATCGCGTTGCTGTTGCCCTTGAACGATCGTGGAAGAGGAGCTGTTCCACCGTGGCAGTTGCTGGCGGTTGACCCTGCAACCGCTGCGCTGATAACTCCATCTGACACGAATCTCCAACAAGCAAGCGGAACAGATATCTCGTTTCTCCAGTCAGGAATCTCGGCTGGGCCCGCTATCCACGTGGGACGCGGCCCAGTCCTGAATTCCCTATCCCTCGCTAATATTTGACTCCGCAGCTCAATGGAACCTCCGGTTAGTTCCATTGACGCGCGGGTCCGAGGTTAGATGGGACCACATGTCAATGGCAACTGTTTAGTGCGGCAGGTCATCGAGTTGATCGATGACATTTCTTGCGAAAAGAGTCGCTTATCTATTGCCATGCTTTGCTAATCCCGAAGTCCATCCGTTAATGTAATACATATCTTATCACCCAACGCCGTTCGTTCCAACAAGCTCCCCAGATCCGTTTACCTCACCCACCCGATTTGCGTCGTCCGATTCCACACCAACCAAATCTGAGCCATGCGAATACACGGGTGCTTCCGTGAATTCCGCAAAGCCGAGGGGTGATTAGCCACCCGTTAAAACGCCCGGGGTCAGTGGCTCCCGTCTTTCTCCTACGCAGCCGGAGAGAGGGAGAGGAGAGGGACGAACGAATTCACCGGTGTTGTGTTGTTGGCTTCGGATCCGGAACGCGTAGCTCGTGCGGCGTTCGGATCGGTCGGCGCAAGGGTGTGCGTTCGTGACGCGCGGTAGCACCTCCGGCGATGGGGAAGGCGGCGGCTGTCGGGACGGCGGCGGTGGTGTGCGCCGCGGTGGGTGTGGCGGTGGTGCTAGCGCACCGGCGCCGGCGAAGGGAGGCGGAGCTGCTGGGATCCGCTGAGGCGGAGCGGAAGAGGAAGGTCGCGGCCGTGATCGAGGATATCGAGCGCAGCCTGGCCACGCCCACGTCGCTGCTGCGGAGCATCGCGGACGCCATGGTCGTCGAGATGGAGCGTGGCCTGCGCGGGGACTTCCACGCGTGTCTCAAGATGCTCATCAGCTACGTCGATAACCTACCCAGCGGGTAAACGATCCCGTTCTGATCTGATCTCTCTTTCCTGATCTGGCCTTGTGAACTTTTGTGATCCGAAAGATGCGGCTCTGGCCGGTGGGAAAGGCCGCGTACGGAGGTTGATCCGGGCGCAAAGGGCCTTTGCTGATCGCGTAAGCGTGGTGATTCGTCCCATTGTTTTGACTAGGAATAAGTGGCCTCGTCGTTGATTTGTTTTTAATCTGCGAATTGTCATGTAAATTTGCACGGGAAGGAGTTGCGCGTTCATGGTCATTTGATGCGAAATCGAGAATAATCATTTTTAGTTGATGGGCAAGGAGGGGACCTTTCTAGTTATTATTATGGATCGTCGCTGTTAGATGTCCTTTGGATTGTGTGAACTCTCCCGTGTCACATGCGAGGTCGAAAATATGTTGTTTTGGATCCTGGGTCAATGCTGGTTGCACTTGTCATCGATTTCAGCCCCTCGTAGATCGGCTCGGATAGAGGTGGCAGTGTTTGTACAGGTCGTTTCTTCCTTTCTATATAATGTAAAGATGAGCAGCTCTCCTGGTGTATTTGAGAAAAAACCTTGTAGTCGAGCGTATCTTTACAAGCTGGCTGTAGTCAAAACGCCTGCACCTCTGGGCTTTGGTTTATTAAGCTTGACTTGCCAGCGATGAGTCCCATGTGGTTGGATGGACTGGCAATTTTTGCCGTGTGGATATAGCTTTTAGATCTGTTGCCATTAATAATGTTTTGTAGACTTTGTGGACATTCCTCCAAAAGCATCTTTAGTGATGCGATTCTGTGTTAGCGGGCCTTGTGGATTCTTTAACAAATTAACCTATTAGATCTATTAATTGACTCTATCTGGAGAAAAATAAATGAAGTTATCGTGGTCTTATACAGAGATGAGCATGGGCTGTTTTATGCACTTGATCTTGGAGGGACCAACTTTCGTGTACTGCGAGTACAACTTGGAGGGAGGGAGAAGCGTGTTGTCAAGCAACAGTATGAGGAAGTGTCCATTCCGCCGCATCTGATGGTTGGGACATCAATGGTGAGTGTTTGCTGTTATGCTTTGAAGGCTTTGTATTCAATAGTGTTCTCGCCTTATGTATCCTGAATCATTGTTTCAGGAACTATTCGATTTCATTGCTGCTGCGTTGGCTAAATTTGTGGATACTGAAGGTGATGATTTCCACCTCCCCGAGGGCAGGCAGAGGGAACTCGGTTTCACCTTCTCGTTTCCAGTGAACCAGACATCAATCTCATCAGGAACACTTATCAAATGGACAAAGGGGTTTTCCATCAATGGAGCGGTAAAATATTAAAACTCTTTCTCAGGCACCTACAATTTGAGCACCATTGTAGTAGCTAAGTAGCATGGAGTCATACTATACTGGAATGTTTTATTGAAGTGCGTTAATCCTGGCAATTTGCCTGATAATGTTTCATATATATGTATCATTCATGTAGATCAAGATCTGCTTTGTTTCTTTAATCTTTCGTGACATAGATAGGATCAAACTTATTTTTCATCTCAAGTGAAAATTTAGAGTTTAGGTAGGAAGGATATTTATGAGGTCTTTATTAGTATTATATCTGTCCCCTATTGATGATGTGGTTGTCAAATGTCAAGTGTCCTATCGTATCCAAAGTTGCTTAATTTGTGTCCTTATAGTCACAGGTACTTGATTTGGATGTTTGATTTCTTCTGAATCAGGTCGGTGAAGATGTGGTAGCTGAGTTGAGCAGGGCCATGGAGAGGCAGGGGCTCGATATGAAAGTTACTGCATTGGTGAGTAAAAGGTTATTCAATTTCAGTACTGTATGTGTGCTTCATTTAATTAAAGAAACACTGCATTTCTTGTTTCACGGATTCATGATGCTTTGATTGCTACTTCTCTTTGGGTGATGAGGTGCAAACATGATTGACACCATGAAAGCTTCTTCTGGAGATAAATTTTGAAACTTTCACTGTTGATACTAGTTATTGGTGTTCTGTAGGTTAATGACACAGTCGGCACATTGGCTGGCGGGAGATATATGGATAATGATGTAGTTGCAGCTGTGATATTGGGCACTGGTACAAACGCTGCATATGTTGAACATGCAAATGCAATCCCAAAATGGACCGGGTTACTTCCTAAATCTGGCAATATGGTCAGTGTTTGAATTCCTTGAAACTGTTGTTAACTCAACAGGACAATAATTTAAGAACCATTCTGTGTTCTAGGTAATCAATACAGAATGGGGAAGCTTTAAATCCGACAAGCTTCCTCTTTCAGAATACGATAAAGCCATGGACTTTGAAAGTTTAAACCCTGGAGAGCAGGTACTGTCTCCATGGTATTTACTTTCCAATATTGCCGTTCTGCCAAACTTCATCAACTTATGTGTGCAATGTTATGTATGCCTTTTGACAGATATATGAAAAGATGATATCTGGCATGTATCTTGGAGAAATTGTGCGAAGAATTTTATTGAAACTGGCTCATGACGCTTCTTTATTTGGAGATGTTGTTCCACCGAAGCTAGAGCAGCCATTTGTCCTGAGGTATACTTTCTAGGTTGATTTGCTCATGACGCTGTTTGGTGCCTGTTGGTACGCAAAAGCTGATTTATTTCCCTCTTTTATTAGTAAAAGATGTGCCAATTTGCTTGATTATGTGCTTTAGGTAGTGAATGCATTTGACATTGAGAGTATGATTTTGATTTACCATAATAACAGTTCTGGCTAAATTGCAACCAGGGAAGCTATGTATCTTCTGAAGTTTTTTTTGTTACATCAGTTGTGTAGTCGAAGGTTGGTGATGAAATGTTTTCTGCCAGTCAGAAAGCGACACATGAAAAAGATATTTCATTCTGTCATTTCAGTTTTTTCATAACTGGTTGCAATCGCAACTCTAACTTACTCTTTTTTCTTCTCTTCTGTATTAGAAATTTTGCCAAACTAGTTGGATGACATGGTTAATATTACAACTTGGTAAACAGACCATTTCATGGATGGCTTTATAGTTCAGATCTAATAGAGCATTTATTAGGTCCAAAATAATTAATATACCTCCAATATTTGCATAGTTAAGGAAAGTTTTTACTCTCTTTTTTTATGAAACGAAAGCTTTTACTCTTGTATGATGCTGAGTAATCTTGTATCTGATTCTGATGTTGTATTACAGGACGCCAGATATGTCAGCCATGCACCATGACTCGTCACATGACCTTAAAATTCTAGGAGCCAAGCTGAAGGATATCGTTGGGGTATGAATTGCCCTCTGCTAAATTGGATCTAAATACTGTGCAAATGGATATTAGTTGCTTATGAAATAATTGTTCTTTATTCAGGTTGCGGATACTTCCTTGGAAGTAAGATACATTACTCGTCACGTATGCGACATTGTTGCAGAACGTGGGGCACGCTTGGCTGCTGCGGGTATCTATAGCATCCTGAAGAAGATAGGCAGGGACAAAGTACCAAGTGATGGCAGTAAACTGGCAAGGACCGTCATTGCCCTGGATGGTGGGCTTTACGAACATTACAAGAAGTTCAGCAATTCTGTGGACTCAACTCTTACCGATCTGCTTGGTGAAGAGGCTTCGTCTTCCGTGGTTGCCAAGCTGGCCAATGATGGCTCTGGCATAGGAGCTGCGCTTCTTGCAGCCTCACACTCTCAGTATGCTGAGGTCGACTACTCGTGAGAATGAGCAAGGATAAAACATGTGTAGCTTCTCAATTTTTTTTTCCTTCAAATATTCTTAATATTTCGGGCTCTCCTCGGGGAATTTTCTTCTTCCTCTCGTGGCTATTCTGCAGGCTCGTCAGTTCAGATTCTGCAGCGGGATGTAGCTAGTATAGCACCAATGAGTCTGGAGTTTGGACATTGCCTAATGTCATAAGTCTTTCAATGGTAAGAGCATGGAAATGGGGATCGGAACAATGCCATTCCTGTTCTGCTAATTCTTTGTCCCCTGTATGGTGTTGTAAACCGAGAAAATGGTTAACTTCTTGTATTCACAATAAAGAGGAGGACATGATCAAATTTAACTGTATGTTCGCCTTGCTTCCTCCAATATTTTAATTCGTCTGTAGCTACAAAATGGTAGTATGATAACAATTACTTTACACACACACACCCCTGATGGTATTGTCCATCAGAGCCATTGCAAGAAGTGTTGGCCCTGTGAGTGGTGACTACCTTTGCTCTGCTACCCTAAGACTGCACGGAGCCTTTTACTACCGCCGCGCGGTCAAGCTTCTTATCGCCACTGTCCATTCTGCTTTTTTACACGCTGGAGTCAAAGTCGTCCTTGCCATCATCGGAGAACTGCTTCCGGCGGCTGCCTCCTCGCACCTGGATGAGCGGAGCGGCGTCATACTCGGCCACCTTCTCGTCCAAGGTTTTCTGGTATGCCTGCTCGCATCGCAGCAGTATCTGCAACACATCCTTCATCGTTGGCCGCGTGGACGGCTGAGCGCCGGTGCATATGATGCCGAGTTTGAACATGGCCTCAACTTCGTTTCTGTACCCGTCGTCACTGATGCACTTGTCCACGGCATCGGCGATGCTTTTACCGGACTGTAAGTACCGCCACGCCCAGTCGGCCAGGGAACCGTGCTCCCCGCCGTCACCGGCCTCCCTACCGGTGACCAGCTCCAAGAGAACGACGCCGAAGCTGTATACGTCGACCTTCTCGTTCACTTTCCTCGAGTATCCGCACTCTGCACAACCGAACACAAAAAATTGGTTGATGTATCACTGTAAATTGGCGTCTTGATCACATATTCACAGACAGGGGCAGAGCACGTACCCGGAGCCATGTATCCGAATGTTCCGGCGACAGAGGACACGGTGTCGGGCTTGCCGGCCTGGGCCAACATCCTGGCGAGCCCGAAATCCGCGACCTTGGCGTTGAGCTCCGAGTCGAGCAGGATGTTGCTGGACTTGACGTCGCGGTGAACGATCGGCGGCGAGCACTCGTGGTGCATGTAGCACAGCCCCCGCGCGGCGCCAGCGGCCACCCTGACCCTCGTCGGCCAGTCAAGCGGCTCTCGCGGGACAGACGGAGCCGTCGAACCGGACAGACACTTGTCGCCGTGTAGCCACTTGTCCAGGCTGCCGTAGTCCATGTACTCGTAGACGAGGAGCTTGGTCTCCGCGCGGGAGAGGCAGCACATGAGCTTGACGATGTTGGTGTGCTTGATGTGGCCGAGGATGTCCACCTCCGATTCGAACTCGCGCTCTAGGTTCTTGTCCAGCTTCCCGCCGGTCCAGACGCGCTTCACGGCCACGGTGCCGCCCGTTCCGCTTCCTCCTCTGATGCCCCGGTTCGCATACGTGACGCGGTACACGCGCCCCGAGCGGCCCTTGCCGATGAGGTTCTCGTCGGAGAGCCCGCGCAGGACGGCGGCCTCGCTGAACTCGAGAGGCTGGAAAGGGGTGAGCTTCCAAGCCTCCTCGGCCTGCCTCGCCAGCCGCCGCTTCCGCCTTTTGACGTCGCGGACCGCGAGGAAGGCGAGCGCCGCGATGACGACGAGGAGCGCGGCTCCCGCGCCGAGGAGGCCCGCTCGGAGACGCGGCGAGACGTGGTCGGAGGAGCTGGCCGCGCATGACCGCACGCCCTCGAGCGCGACGTACCTCGTCGACGCTGCCGCCGCGCACAGGTCTGGGTTTCCCAGGAAGCTCTGCTCGTAGGCGGAGGTGGCGAGCGGTGCCGGGATCTCGCCGGTGAGCTGATTCGACGACAGATTAAGCTGGTTAAGCCTCAAGGATCCTAGCGCCGGTGGTATGGCGCCGGAAAGCTTGTTCGACGAGAGGTCGAGCAGAGTGAGCACCGGCATGGACCCAAATTGTGCCGGTATCTCGCCGGTGAGCTCGTTGCTGCTGAAGTTCATCTGCGTGAGACCACCGAGCGACGCGACACTGGCCGGAATCTCCCCGGACAGCTGATTCGCCGACAGGTCCAGCTCCTGCAGCAGCGGCATCCCCGCGGCGAAGCTCGCGGGTATGTCGCCGGAGAAGGAGTTGTTCGCGGCGTGGAACTTCTGGAGCAGCGAGGCCGATGCGGGAAGCCGGCCACTGAAACGGTTGTTGTCTAGGAAGAGCCTCGTCAGGTTCCAAAACAGCTTCTCCGGCAGGGTCCCGGTAAGCTGTCCGTTGTTCTGCAGAAGCAGAGTGATGAGCTTCGTCTCCGTCCAGAGCGCGGCCGGAACCTCGCCGGACAGCTCGTTATCCTGGAGCTGAAGGCTTATGAGCGCCGGGCAGCTGGCGAGACTGGCCGGAATCGAGCCGTTCAAGCGGTTGCCCGAAGCGGAGAGGATCCAGAGCCGGCGGTTGTCGCAGATTCCGTCCGGTATGGGCCCGGAAATGCCGTTGCCGTCGACCTGGACATCCCTCAGCACCGGCGAGTGCTTCCCCAGCTCGGCCGGAAGCGGTCCGGTGAGCTTGTTTTCGAAGAGCTTCAGAATCAGCAGCGACGGTAGCCGGGCGATGCTCGCCGGTATCTGGCCGGTAAAGTTGTTGGTGAACAGGTTCAGCTCCCTGAGGTTCGTCAAGCTTCCGAAGCCTTCCGGGATGGTTCCAGTCAGCTGGTTCTCCGAAATGTCGATCGTGATCAAGCTTGTCGCCGCGACTGTGCCGCTGGTGATGACGTCGCCGGTGAGGGCGTTGCCGTACAGGTACAAGTACTGCAGCTTTCGGAGGTTCCATATACCAGGCGGAATTTTCCCGGTGAGCCTGTTCATGGACAGGTCGAGCCACTCCAAGTCCGGCATCTCCGTGAAATAGGTCGGAAGGTCGCCGGTGAGGTTGCAATTGGACAGCCAGACGGTCCTGAGCTTCGTCAGATTCCTGAACGACTCCGGCAGCGCGCCGGGCTCGAACGGGTTCGCATCGAGCTTGAGGGTCTGAAGGCTGGTCAGCTCGCCGAGCTCCTGCGGGACCGTGCCGGTGAACATGTTCTCGCCGAGAGCGAGGTACGTCAGGTTCTTGAGCTTGGATAACGCCGCCGCCGGTACCTCGCCGATGAAGTTGTTGCGGTCCAGGGCGAGGTACGCGAGGCTTGCCCCGCCGAGCCGGTCGATGTCGGCCGGGAGGTCCCCGCCGAGCCCGTTCGCGGAGAGGTCGACGTGCCTGAGGGTCGTGCAGCTGTAGAGGAACGTCGGGAACCCGCCGCCGACGCTGGTGTTGTGGAGGTCGAGCTCCGTCAGCGCCGTCAGCCCGCCGATAGCGTTGGGAACGACGGCGCCGGCGGGGAGCGTGACGTTGGGCAGCGCGAGGGAGGTCACCCGGCCCGCGGCGTCGCAGGACACGGACGCCCACGTCCTGCAGCGCGACGCCGTGGTCTTCGCCGTCCACGACGCGAGCTGCGCCGGGTCGCCCCACGCGCGCTTGATCCGCAGAAGGAGCTGCCCTTCGTCGGCGACGACGCTCTGCCCCGCGGCGTGGCGCGGGAGGAGGCACGAGGCCACGGCAAGGCAGGCGCAGCAGAGCAGGGCGCCGGCGGGGCTGGCACGGCCGCGTGGCGATGACGGCGCCATGTTTTTCTTTCCCCCCCCCCCTCCTCTCCTCCCTCGGGGCTGGTTTCGTCCGTCCGCCGCGTTGGCGCGCGCGTTCACAGCTCGCTCAGGCTCAGGGCGCGGACAGCAGCCATCGCGGATGGTTCCGTGTGAAACGTGCGTGGGCAAGGCATTATGTAGTGATGAGAAACGGCTGCCTTTTTCCCGTGATCCTGTTGATTGTTGCGTCTTTGTTCTTTTTTTTTTTTTTGTGAGTGATGGCTGCCTGCTTTGCTTGCTTGCTTGCTTGGAAGGTTCAGACTTGCTTTGTTGGAGTTGTTTCGATTGTTAATTGGTGGATGCGCAACGTGGTCGCCGGGTTCATACGGGTCAAATACTCAATATGTTTTGTTCCGGACAGGGACGTGTTCCAGATGATTTTTTTTTTTGTTTAAGTGGTAGTAGTAAAGCTTATCATCATGTGTTGCACCTTTGACAAAGTTGTTAATCCGTTGATTTTGTGTGTTCGTCTAGGAAAAAAAAAAAAGAGCTCCGATTCCTTGGTGCAGAGTAGAGTGATGTGGTGGCTGCGCATGGATTGGCGCCAGCATGAACGGTCGAACTATACTTTGATTCCACAGCAGAGTGAGTTCGATCGCCAGCGACGGTGGGTGTATCAGCCCAAATGTTCGCTGATTTCTTGCCTGTCAAATCGAGTCGCTCTCGTCGATGATCTGTGCCTCTAAACGGGCTGAGAGACTTGAGGTATCGAATCGGGTTGCTTTCCTCTACGATTTCGTCGCGTCCACTGAACGAACAGTGGGCCCTGATCGCGGTCCGCGAAGCTGCGTCAGGTGGAGTTTGCTGACGGACGCAGCGAAAGCACGGATCAGTTGATCCACCCGAAGTATTCACCGCACGCACGCGCCCCTTGTCTCTTTAGACCAGTCAAAGGGGGAGAGAGTCTTTGATAGGACGCAGCAGTGTGGTTGGGTTGGATCCTACGATGCCTTTGAGCAGTTTTAAGAACTAAAATATTAATCAATATTTTAAAGATAATTTATATTTATATTTTTTATTTAATTAAATATTTTAATTAATTTTTATTTTAGTCATGACTTTATAGGTTAAAAATATGAGTCGTAAATAGAAAAATTATTAATAATAATGATTAATACAAAAACATAAATTTAGATTATTTTTAAGTAATAGTAATAATTTAATTAATTAATTAATTTTATATTTTATTTTTTTAATATTACTCTCAATGAAATAAAATACTACGTAGTATTACTACGTGAGATTACATAAATTGTCACCGTTAGATCTTTAGTATCTATATACTTTTTAAAAATACATATAGTTATTTTGAACCTTAAAACTGCTCAAACAATACTAAACTGTCTTCTTAAAGGTAATAATAAAAATACTAGTAGCAGTAATGAAACAGATATTCTTACTCAATACAGCACGTGCTGCTCCTTGACGTGCAAATTCGAAATCATCGTAAAGGTATGTGCTCCACGGTACGCACCGTCTTCTAGACAGGAACAAACAACTGTGCTTTGCGTAGTCCAAATCTTGTTTGAAGCCTCGACGAATGAAAGGAACTCCACGTAACTAAACATTACTCTCCCCGCCCCGATTTTTAAATTGCGACAGTTAAATAATTTGAAATTTGACTTTAAAAATAAAATAAAATACAGTGACACGGAGTAGTAGTTCAAAACTAAAAGCAACGTGTGGAGTATGCACGAGAATTAGCAAAAGCATCTGCTTCTAGACGATTGGCAAATGATTTAATTGGATAGGGCATTGACTGGTCAGTCAGTCACCCACCGTTCTGTATCCCAACCCAAGTGCCGATCGCAACGTTGGTCCAGTGCTGCAGAGCTGAGTTGGGGGACAGGGTGCGGTGGGAGGCGTCGCCGTGCAACGTCGTGGATATGCCGGCCCAGCGCGCCTTTGCTGACCATGGACTAGTGGACTGTGGACTACAGACTCGCCGTGCGTAGACTGGCTACGCAGCTTATCTCACCTACTACTCCAGCCACAGTAGAATCCTACCTGAATCCGTGTTTTTTTTTTTTTTGCAAGATACTACACACGACAATATTTCAACAGATCAGCACTCTGATGTGCTGTTTTCCCTGATAGGTTCCTTTTTCTTTTCCTATAAAAGAAACACTCCAAAGTTTGTAACCGTGAAAAAAGAGTTCTACCGGAAGATGACTGATTGAGCAATCATCGCTTAGTACTTAGTAGTAGTGATGAAAGAAGGCAAACCTTCTTAATTTTATCATCTTATTATGTTGGAGACTTGGACGTAGCAAGATGTCTGCACGCACGGGGGGATGTGGCAGGAAACCACGAATGACATATCTGGTTTGATTGGGAGAGACGGGATGAGGTGAGCCGCTCGCCGCTCGCTCGTCAGTCGTCGGATAAGGACTGTTGCTTTGAAATTGAGCTTTTTTTTTTTTTTTTGAAATTGAGACACCTTCTAGAATGTAAAGTTTCCCGTTTGATGAGGGTTGAAATGTTCCGGGCATGGTCGAGCGTCCAAGCAAAACATGGTCTTCTGCTGGAAAAAGAAAAAAGAACAAAGAAAAGAGGCTGCAGAGCGTCAAGTCCAGAGAGTTGTGATTTGTGAAGGCCATGCCCATTGGGCCATCTGGGTTAATTGGGGCTCTTCGACAATACCGGCTGTTCATCGTGAGAGACTCGAAGCCCAGCGCAAGAGGCCTGCATGCGCATAGGCTTGTCAGGCCCGTAAGCATCGTTCCGCGATCCGGTCCACAGAGTGGTACGCCAACGGCCCGCTACCATTGCGCTGCGGATGTCTGCCTCTTGCTTCCCCTCCGACTCCGACGAGCCCACATCCATCCGCCGCGGCGGTCCGCCTTATTCCCTCTGTTCCGGTTGCGCGGAGGCAGGGAAGCCAGCCAGCCACCGACCTGGTCGGTCGGTCGGGACTCGGAGGTGAGCCGCCATCAACAGGGTGGTCTAGTGGAGATGTTGGTGCAGGCCGGCCATTACCATTAGTAGGTCTCGGTCGGACAGGATTGAACTACTACCACGGCGTACCGCATGGGGCCAAATAAAGGTATGATAAGATCAATATATTTTTCTCATCTTCGAACAAGCTAAATGCGAAACTGCGAATTGATGTCGGGGATTTTGGAACCTTTATGCATTCCTGGCAATCCGACATGTTTTTAGATCGCGATGAGCAGTTGCTGAGAGTGAGACCTCTTTATCAGCACTTAAATCGATGACGGAATGTTGAAATTCAGAGAGATGAGATCGCGAAGAGCAGTTGCTGAGACCTCTTTCTCAGCACTTAAAACGATTACGCAATGTCGAAATGTGCTTTGGAAGTCTATTTATTACCCACCCATCATCGCATCCGCGGGGTTATTATCTCGTTAATAAACCACTTAGACCTTTGTCGCACCGTAGTATATTGATTCCGTGATGCCTTCTTCTTCTATCCCAGTCTAGGGATCAGATCATGGCAGCATGACCAGATGACTCTAACAAGTGGCCCTTGCCACTTTTACCACTGTATTGCTTAGATCTTGCACTGATTGTTTAGATCCTTTCCACTTTAACCCCACTGTATTGCTTCACGTGGTCAGACCTCACATAGAGTATTTTTATTTGCAAATTACAACAAAAAAACAAAATGTGCTAGTGGACAATGTTGAAATTTCTGACGTGAAAACGAAGAACACAGTTGAGTAGTCAATTCACATTGACCTGTACGATCTGATTGATCACTCACAGACCACTGTTGGTGTATAGAAAGACAGATTGCACTTGAGTAGAGAATTCAGAAAATAGTAATGATAAGGTTCCAAGATTACAGGTAATGTTTACTGTACTTTATTTTTCACTTGAATACGTTAGAAGTATCAGATGAAAATATTCTAGTACAAGCTGGCTGGTGCACGTTATAAAGTGTGGATCTCTCTCCCTCAAAAAAAAAAAAGTGTGGATCTCTCTTTCTGTCCGTTGTCGGCAAACAGAGATAAGGATTAGGATATCGTCGACCATTCTCTAGTGAGGTCGATGTCAAAGTCTAACTTATCGGATCTGTCAAGTTTGCATGTTTCTAGCATCTAGGCACCTCAGGAGTAGAAACTAGAAAGCTTCTTGGCACCAAACCTTGTTTTTTTTCCCTTAAGTTTTCTTATCATTTGAGAGGCTGTGCTTACCCGAACTGTCTGTGGTTTGTGTTTATCCGTCAGAATGCGCCAACTCGATACCTTTCCTTGAACCGTTATTTTCAGGGTGTTCAACTGTTCCATACTTGTATCTAATTTTGGAAAGGGACGCTCTCTCCACCTTTTTCCATTCAAAGTTATCTATCCGGCCTGTTACAAGCTCTTGGCTGACTTAATCTTGAGGAGGATGTTTGTCCATTTTCCCATAACCATTACTTCTAATGAACTAAGCATTATACCACCTGAGGTTTTAGTGCATCGCAGGCCACAGACATACAGCTTGTTAAGCTATGAAAATTTTCCCATCGTGTGGGTTTGCTTGGGACCATTTATTTTAGCCGTCCTTGGAGATGGATCGGAGAAGGCTCTTATTCATCCCATCCGTAATACTGAAATGGAATAGTGCTAAACTAACACTACTTCACAGGCCTGCTTGGTAGGTCGTAGGAAAGGCGTTGGTAGGTCTTTCGAAAATACTTCCATTGGCATGCTTAATTTTGTAAGTACTCATGTTGCTTTCAGCTGCTCCAATGCATTGTTCTTGGAAAGGCAACTCAGCTTTTAGCTCAGGAGCTAAAATATGCAGTACTAGCAAACTAGGCACATATGAGCACACAACACGGGGATAGAGATGTTTGGCAAAGGAAACAACAAAAGACGCTGAAGATTCTTTCGTAATCCACATCCACCCGTCTCTTCTTTTCCGCGGCTCGGTATTCAGGGGTGGTCCACTAACAAGGACCTCTCCTTTGCCCCCAATTCCAAGGCTGGAAGCATGTCAGTGAATATTTTCATCTGTATCATACTACCACAGTGCCCTTTTTTTCTGTCGTCCAGTTGTGCCATGCTTGGAGTGACTTACAGGTCTTGATTCGTGCAGATGAGCTTGTTTTATCTATCACCAGGATGTTGGTGAATTACGTCGACCCAATAGTGAAACTGAGTACAGAGCTGCAAGCAAATTTTACTGTTTAGTCTTGACGCTATAACAACTTGGTTGATGACTTTGTTAGTTACAAAAATGAGGAAATATAAAAGATAGCTGCATTGGTAACCATTCATGAACATGTTATATTTACAGACCCTGTGTGGGAAATTCAAGTATTTAGCACAATGTTGCTGCTCCATGATGATGACCTATACCTGCCAAGGCTGTTCACTTGCTTTCCAAACTGAACATTAGGACCTCCCCTTGCATCTCACTGTACATCTCAGTTAAGAGTACACAATTCCTCCATTAGTAAACCTGCTAGACCATGTAGAATTGTTCTAACCAGCACTGGATTCGAGACAACGTAGTATTAATTCGTAGTGCGTTTTGACCATGTAGAATTTATCTTATCGATACAGGCTAAAAAGAGTCATCCGCCTGAAGCTTGGACAATCTGAAGACTGAAAGGCTTCCGTCTGTCAGTCATCTCAGTGATCTTCCACTATCCCAGGTGCATTTTTAATCTGAAAAAAAAAAGGTTATCATGAAAGTGAGACCAATAATATGAAGTTTATCCAAATCCTGACCAGACTATCATACGAAAAATTTGAATTATAAAAATGGGAGAAAAGGCGATTTGAATCCAAACCGTACTCACCAGGTCATGGGTAAGCTCTGAGCTTCTCATAACCCTCAGCCTCTTAGCCGTAGAAGCAAATACACTGCAGGAATTAGAACAACCATTATTTTGAAGGAATTAGAACAAACATTAAGTCAGATAGATCTGGGCACGTCATTGCTGTATAGTTATTAAAGTTTGACATAACTAACCATAATAAAACAACACAGTAGCAATATTGCGCTTCTTCTTCTTATGCCTAAGAAACTAAAAAAGCTATACGTGTAGTCTTACCTCCATGGTAGGTCCCCAGCTAGTGCTCTGCTTCCTCCGTTGTCTTCGTAAACTAAAGTGTATTCACCAGTTCCATCCAACAACCCTGAAAACACTTTCTCTTCCGCACCTTGCTCTCCATTTTCAGCGCAGGATAAATCTTTTTGAGCTGCAGGACGACCAAATATAGATTATTTACAAACTAGTTCGATCTGGATGCACAAGTATTTTGCTCTGGAAGAATGATGAGACTTAGTTTTATCTTGATTATTACCTTCAATAAAGCCACGAAATAACTCTTCAATGGCTGACGACAGCTTCTGAAAGCTCTCATATGCAGCGAGATTTATTTTCCTTCCTATGGGGATGCCATCCATGTTGATTTTCACAAGTGAGCTCCTCTTGCAGTCTAGCTTCGTCTTATAGGTAGCTTCATCGTTTTGTCGTTCAGGTGATTGCTTAGATGAACTGCCATTTGTGATGTTCCTCCGGAAGGATCGGACGGGTGGCCAACCGACAACTGGAAGAACAGCTCCTCTACACAAAATTTAGAGCACTGGTGAGTTTGATTAATCTTCCCACTTTTTCTCTAAAAGAAGCTCTTGAGTTGCTGTGGAAAGATAGACAAATGATAGGGAAACATGGTTGTCCGTCCGAACAAAATAAAATATCTGAAATATATAAGTGCACCTCTCAAGCTGTGTAACGTTAATGCTGCAGTAGACTTCCGTTTACTACTGTTGTTTACGTCGATAGAATTTATAATTGAATTTGAGAGTGAATCCTAATTCACGGCTACACAACTAAGAAAATGCTAAGAACCAAACGCCACGGTTACTAGCTACCAGGTTGATTAGGTTGCTTTGAGTAAAATAGTAATTTATTTTATGATTATAAGGTCACTACTTCTGAAAAATGGAAGCTTGATAATTGTTGTCCATCCTATTTTAAGGGGCAAGGTCTAGGCTGATTCAATTGATTGAGAATGCGAGGGTTAAGAAGTCAAACTGAAAGGGATAGAAGAACGTTAGACTATGTCATCCTTGCTCCAGATCATTCATAATGATGACAAAGTAAATAAGCATATCCTCCATAGCTGAGACCAAGGAAAGACGGGGAAAGGTGGTAATTCTGTCCCTACCTCCCTTGGGGGTTGGTGCTGCTGTGCTTAGGACGGGCAGCTGAGTCATGCGCTGATGATGGGGGACAGCATCCTTTCTTCCTCCCACCTGCTACCATATTTTCATCTCCTAATTTTAATTCATTCTCGCATCCTACACTGTCGTGATGTCCCTGATTACAACCTTAAATTAAACGGCAGACGTCAAAAAACTTAAAAAATCATAATGAATACTGAGTGAAAAAAAATTGGGCTGCATATTTTTCGTTGCTCTGTACCTTGAAGTTTGGCATCCACAGTGTGGAAGAACCCTCTCTTTGCCCCTGCGGTAGCAGCGTTGGTACTGGCCTTTGAATTCGTGGGGAAGCCGCCAAGGGAGAGTGCTACGTAGCTATCTTCATCTTGTTCCATCTTCTCGCCCGGGCGGGCTGCTCTATCTTCTCCTTGGACATCAGGAAGGCCAAGCTTCAGCTCGAGCTTCCTGTCCTCTTCAGCATCAGAGATTGCGGTTCTTGATGAGCTCCATCTATCTTCTGGTTCTCCAACGTTCCATTCTCTCTCATCTCTGATGAGGTTCAACAGCTGAGGAGTAGCAGCAGCTCTTTCTACTACAGAGTCTTCCTCCATTGGACTTGATCTGATAGAATGAGAGAACCAAAAAGAAACAATCAGCTTTGCTATGAATATAAAAAATATGTGTATGGTACATCAACAGAACTCAGGAACCAATTGTTGAAGGCCTCACTCAACACTCGAATGCCTTGCGCCTGTGATAATACTATTTGATGAAGAGTTGGAGGAAACGAGAGGATTGTAAGTACGCAACCACTTGGAAAACTTCAGTTTCGCACTCAACTTATTAGAATAAAATCGTGCCAAACAAACGTACTTGTATATAATTCAAAGGTCAAAGCGAATGCGTTCCGGGAAGTGAAGAAGTTTGAAAAGACAGGACTGATGATCATCAAATCAACGCATGTCAAAGGAGTTTCGGGCAAGGGAAAATGGGTCCTGCAACCTGTTCTATCCGGCGACAAAATAGGAAATCCCTATCAAGTTCGTGTCAAATAAAATCATTCACAGTTTACGTACTTAGTCTCTCCACTCTCGTTAGGATAATATATTTAGTTTAAAAATGAACTAAAGTTACTGTCCTGAGTACAACAGTTTAAGAACGAAGGGAGTAAGCATTATTTGAGAGAGAGTAAGAACGGCACTTGGTAATAACTCCTCAAGAGAGCAAAGGATATGATCAAAACAAAGCCCGGTTCAGCAGCCCAATTAATTGTCTCATACTCTCATGTCAAGAGATCCGAATCAAGGACTTGAACGAACTGAACCAAAATATTTTTCACAAAAGGAAATCAAACGAACTAACCTGAGGTCGAGAAGAGCTGCACTGAAGTAAAAGTATAATCTGAAAGCCGCCGCTCTGAGCTGCTCAGGAGTCAGGAGCTCAAGAAGAAGCCAAGCGAGAGAAGTAATGGCAAGCCACAAGCACGGAACCAATCGTTGCCAGGAAAGCAAGCACCTACCTGCCTACAGGGGATTCTTTCTTTTGTAGTCCTAGTCCTAGCATGGCAGCCTGGGGAGCCTCGAGCTAAGCCGCTGGTGCCGTTCTTTTCCACCCCTCCCCCGGCCTACTAAAACCTATATACCTCCTTTTTTCCTTTTTTTTTTTTTATCCCGCACCGCACCTTTCCGCCTATCAGTTCTCGGCACAGCGCAGCCGCGCAGCTCGAGCTGGTGTGTATGCGTATGTACTGGTAGTACTACGAGTCTACGAGTGACGGAGTGAGTATACGAGCAACAACAGATTGAAGAAGAGGCAAGGCGACGACGGCCGCGTCGACCTCTCTCTCCCCCCTACCTGCGTTGCGTTGCCGTGTGTGCGCGCGTGGGATGGGTGGATGACTGGGAGAGGAGGGGGCCCGGGCGGGGCTTATTTAAGCGAAGCGAGCGCCGTTGCGATCGTGATGGATGCCATGCCGGTGTTATCGGAGTGTAGCTGTACTACTACTACTGCTGCTGCTGCTGCTACTAATCTGCGTGTTGGACGGTTGGTGGTGTCGGAAGATGGTGTGGTGATGCAATGGTGACGCTCACTGCTCAGCCTGGCCGGGGATGCCTGGCCCCCCTGATGATTGTGCAATTTGTTTGTGAATTGTGACCATGTTGCGCTGTTGAGGAAAGGAGAATATCTTTTCTGTTCACTATGGCGCCTTTGATTATTACTACTGGTAGCGCATCATTCGCAGATGATTGAAGGTCGGCCAGTTGCAGGCAGCAGTGCGCAGCCTACAATTAGGCTCAATACTGGGTGATGCACTTTCCTCTGCCCGCGCGTGACAGTGATCGAACTCAAAGAGGAGCCAGAAAAAAGAAAATGTACAGCCTACTACTTTATGAAGATATTCCCTTCCTTTTTTCTAAAAAAAATATTAGTTCAATCATTAAGTCTAGTTTAAACTTGTCATAAACCTTTTACCAGCAAAGTAGTAGCAGCTGAAACTGAAACGGAGTAGACTACCAGCAAAAGCCACACACGGAAGCGTGATGGCACTGTATGAATACGACGGCCACGCGCGCACGGAATATTTTAGCTGCGCAAGGTGGGCGTGCCGGAGTGACTTGTGCGGCAGCGGCGCCAGGCGCCGCGTGTCGGAGAAAAGCGAACTGCTCTGCGTCGCGCCGCACGCACGCAAAGGCAGGGCGGGGGGCTCGTGGTCACCGGCTGCGCCGCGCCTGCACAGATGAAGGAGGACGGTATGGTATGGTACGGCAAGTCGGCAACGGGGTGGTTGTCCAGGCATCATCCAGCGCACCTTCTCGTGTGCACGCCCCTCGTTCGTGCGCGGTTGTGCCGTCCCCTCCCCTGCAGCAGCTGCGACCTGCGAGCTCGTTTCGTTCGCGTGTCGCACATGTCAGGCGGAAAAATAATGCGATGCGCGTGCGTGGCTGGGTTCGTACGCGCGCTCATGTCTGGTTTGGGCGGTGGGCCCCGACACCGTTGACCATCTCGTCTCTGGGCTCTGGGGTCCTGTCCGGCCTCGATGCTGCTGTGTTCTCTGGGTATCAGCTTGGTGACATAGCTGGGCAATCCGGAATTCCAGATGCGAACAGGTCCGGCCCACTTGGTCACCCGATTCGTTGGGCCTTTCCATTTGGTGATAGATGGGAACTAGCTCACCTCTTATGCCCAACCCAGGCTTAATTAAGCTGTCTTGGGGTCGGCATGGCCGATACGGACTAGATGCAGAGCCCGTTCCCGTGCTCGAACCGGCCCAGCGAGAGGAGATGTGCACGGCGTTTCCATTCCAACTGTTTCCCTTGCTCTTCAACCTTCTCGTCGTGTAGATGTAGCGTTGTAGCCCTATCTGTCTATACCTATCCATGCACGACTTTCTCCCTGAAGATTCCCGGTTTTTTTTCTCGTTCTCATCACTTGCTCTTTATTCCAAAAAGGTCGGCCAAATGTACTGTACTACGAGTCTGATGCTCACGTCGTATATACTGGTAGCAGCTGGCTTTTTGGGCAGTAGCGTTTCGGTAACGACAGCTCACCACGAAAGTAAGCAGCACGCACACGACCTGTTACATACATACAGTACAGATGGACCAGAAGAGGGTGCGTGTCTGGGTCAGTAGTAAGAAATGTGCGGACTGCTTGGCCAAAAGTGGCGTCAATCCTCCATCACTCTTTTTGTATTTCCGGCGTGATGAGTGAGCCGCACGCAGCAATCAAACGGGTGGAGCAGCCAGCAGGTGCCCACGCGTCGCCCACTAGTAGTATACTACTAGTACTATTCCTAGGTCGGTCCATGCGGATGGGTGGTTGATTTGGATTGGATCGGATCAGATTAGATTAGATAGATAGATGACGGCCCACAAAAGCACGTGCTGCCGACTTTCCTCCTTCCGTCTACCAACCACATCGTTGTCCTCCTTCCTCATCACATGCCACGCGCGGACGATCGGCAGCACCGGCGGCTCGTTTTGGGGAGCGAGCGAGCGAGTGGTGTGCAGAGCGTCACGTCGTCACGAGCGTACGTACGTACTCCTTCCTTTCTTCCTTCCTGGTGATGATGATAATGGGTGGAGTTGTGCCGCACATTATATTTTTATTCTTAACGACGCGATCCCGTTCTATGGTGGTCGGCCGGATCGGATAATGAGGAGAAAGATTACCGATCGGAGAGGCGCGGCTGGATTCCGGCGCGCGACCATCGATCAGCAGACACGACCCACATGGTTGCGTTCTGCTGCGTGGCCCTCGTCCATCCACAGTTCCACACACAAGCCACTACTATTACAAAGAAGCTTTTGTTTTTTTCCCCCTCAGGCCGCGCGGCGCCGGCGCGGGAGCAGAGCAGGACCGTCGCTCGGCCTCGCCTGACTCTCGGCGCCGGGCTGGTTTTATTTGGTCCTTCTCCGGCGCGGCCGCGTGATCCCTCGGTCAACAGCTGCCGGTCGCGGATCCTCCGTGTTCATGCGCCACCACCATGGCGCGGGACATCAATTCATCATCAGGAAGACGTCCCACCCGCGCCGCACCCGGTGAAGACGACGGACTCTCCGGCCGGGGTCCCCAGGTCTTCAGTTAGTACAACATCACATTCACATCACAGGGGGCAGCCTTTGAATTCTAAGCCACCACCCACCGCCCGGGCGGTCACGTCGCGGAAAAGGGTTCAACAGTGCGTGCAGTACACCCAGGGCTTCTGTGCTGATCCACAAGTCCGGCCACAACAGACACTGGTTCGGAACAGCCACGGGCGGCGTGGACAAGGTCACCGTCATCTGGTTTACGTATTAGCTAGTGCCATGACCTTTCTCAGTCACCTAATTATTATTAGAGCGCAAAGATAAGAGATGCTGAAGATTAGGACACTCGACCAGCTCGAGGAGGAAGAGAGAGATAGAGAGAGAGAAAAAAGGTTCGAAATGGAAAGGCTGATCACTCGACAACCGCGCACTTGGTCAGCAGCAAGCTAACGTGACATTGCATCGTGTTGCCGCGATTTTTTGATTAAAACATACTTACTCGTACGCTCTTCCTCTCTCTCTCTTTCTCTCTCCAGCTCCCCCACTGGTGGCAGTACTACTACGCTTGGGGCTCGCTGCGCAACGTGTCGGATTCGCCGCATTTGCGCACGACACGCACTTGGCGCGTAGCAGCGCAGTTCGCCACACGTGTCCCGGTTTCCAGAACCCGGCGTATCGCAACGTGTCTGTCTCCTTGCTTTCGATTTTTATGTTTGACAGCTTTACGGTGTGAAACGGAGTGAAGATGTGGTTGCGAGGAAAACATTTGTTTCCGCCAAGAGTAGGATGTGGTTGCGAGGAAAAACTTCTGGTGATGCGGTGCTAACTAAAGCATTTTTTTTCGCATAAAAGAAGGGCACTAATTGCAAAGTCAGATCTCTTTTTAAGCCTCAATTCTGAAAATGAACTTCTATTTCTCAACTTCGTGACCTTCGTCTGTAAAATTGAAAGAAAAGAAGAGTCAAATTGATGTTCAAACAGATTACAGACGTCTCAAAAGAACAAAATAAAAAAAATCATCGTCGTGTACGCTGTCCACCTGTGCCTTGAAATCCGATCGACCTAATTTAGTTTGCCATTAAAGGATTTTACAATTATTAATAGTACTCCGTACTTAGATTGGAAGGAAATGGACGCCGTGCCTAAACAAACATCGAAGAGTGAACACTTCAGCAGCTGGCCGTCATTCATAATTTCTCGAGGGCACTACGTGGACATTATTCACATTCTCCCAACGGCTTTCGCTCCCGCCTCAATTTTCCACAGGAAGATCCCGTGATCAGCCATAAAAGCCGCGGGCCACGTGGTACGTTAAAGTAGTAGTAGTACTAGGGATAACATTCCCTGCGACTGCGAACTTGGAGGAGGTTCGTGAATGTGTGGGCCACCGCACCGTCAATGGCTCCACTCGTCAGACTGAACTGGGAGGATAAGCTCCGACTGGCTGGGGGAGCGGAGCGGATTCGTGGGAGCCATGTGTGGTGGCGGCGTGCGAGTGGCCAGCCCGTCCCAACCGGCCTTTACTAACCTGATAGCAGACACGAATGGGCCCACAGGCAACAGAGCCCATGGTGGCGTGTGCCTGTGCCGTATCAGGCGATTTGATTCGTGCCGCGTAGCCTGATAGCCTCGCACCGGCGGCAGCGAGCGGCGGCCATGCGAGAGCAGAGCATAGGGAAACAAAACGGCTTGCGGGCTAACTGTGCGCGTTACGTTTCCGTTGTTTTTTTTTTCCCCCCTCCGCGCGGGCACGTTAGTACTACGGTGGCGTAGGTCAAAGCCAGGCCAGGACACCGTACCGCGGCGCGCGTCTGAAAGCGAGCGAGAGCCGAGATCGGGCGGGGGACCGGGGCGACGCGCGTTGCCTATCCCGCGGTGCTGGTGCTGGTGTTGCGCTGTATATATACGCGCAACACCACCGGCGGTGCGGAGGCCAATGCCAATGCGCACCACGCTCCTCGCGAGAGATCGGAGGAGGGATTGGAGACAGACAGGCGCGTTTCTTTTGCCGTTTCGTGGAGGTTCTGTTCGGTTGAGTTGAGCAGGCAGCGAGCGAGCAAGCGGGAGCTAGGGGATTCGACATGAGCTTCAGGGTGGGCGGCGGGGATGACCGGGAGGACGGGGACGAGGAGCTGTTCGGGGCGTCGTCGGCCGTCTCCGGCGGCGAGTCCGATGTCGACGAGGACCACTTCCCGGACAGCGGCGCGGGGGCCCAGGACCAGAGCCACCGCATGTTCGTGCCGCAGCCGCTCCGGCGGATGAACTCGGACAGCATCTACGACATGTCGTCCATGACGGCGCAGCTCCAACCCAAGTAAGTTAATAAAGTTCCACACTGCACGCTCTCACCCCTGTACCCGGCCAAGTGCTCCTGTGGCGAAATCACAGACAGAGCACCCAGTGTTTCTTGCGCTCACCGGCTCACTACTGAAACTTGCAGGAAGAAGGGGTTGTCGCGGTACTACGAGGGCCGGTCGCAGTCGTTCGCGTGCATGTCGGAGGTGCAGTGCCTCGAGGACCTGCAGAAGAAGGACAACCGCTACAAGCAGAAGGTCAAGTCGTGCAAGAGCTACGCCGCGCTGCGAGGGATGGCCAAGCCGGCCAAGCCTTCTCCCAACTCCTGCGCGAATCTCAACATCGCGGCCGACAACGGGTTCAGGGCGCAGCCGATTCACGTGAACAAGAACGGATAACATCCAGTACGGGACAAGGAGAGCTACAGCCTACAGAGCACTGCAGCTGAACAAATGATTTTTGTTCTCGGGGATCATCATGTTTTTTCTCTCCTTACTTACTCTCTGCGGGAATTTTCTTTACAGGCGCATTAGTCTGTGATAACTTTGCTGAGTGTGTTCTTGCTCCGCTGTCGCCAGCAGAGTCTTGTGCTGTTCGGCTGGGAAACTATCTGCGACTACTACTGTAAATATGAAGCAGAAATGCAGAATAGTGCGAGGCATTATCTTATCGAAAATCTTTCAGTGTTGAGTCTCAGATAGCAATCTAGAGCTTCAGTTCTGCTGTATTAACAACACTCCAGGTAGATCAATAGAACACACTGAAACTTGAAATCAACATTCGCGAATCAACAATGAGGCAAATCAAATAGCTTGTAGAATATTTTGGTAATCACGCACTTCACACAGAACATGCACCAAACTTTATTCCACGCAAAGAATTCTCACTTGGTACAAGCAGCAATCAGGTACTACGCACCAAATGGAAAGAATTATCACGTGGTAGTACAAGCAACACTCAGGTGCACATCCAAATCTTTGCGCTCTCTCTCTCTCTCTCTCTCTCTCTCTCTCTCTCTCTCTCTCTCTCTCTCTCTACCCCCGACCGAGTCATGTGGTGTGTTTACAAAACAAGGAAGAATGAAAAGAGAAAAGCACAAAAGGGCAACACCTGACCACAAACAACAGAACCCGGACTAATTCAGCCTCTCAACTTGACCTAGACCAACACACCATAGGTGTTCATCAGCAAAGGCTCTTAAGGATAGCTCGGGTCGCTCCATGAATTTCGATGCTTCCTTAACAGCCGAGCACCCAGGATGATTGCAGTCTTCAGACCTTTACTCTTATCCATCTGAGCCTTTTTTGATTGTTTTGTGCCACCAATCCGCAATAGATATCTCACAACGTCTAGGCACACAGCCTTGCAGACCCAACGGAGATAAAAGTTTGAACCATCTCTCTCTTTTCCCGAGAAAATTTGCAGGCTGTGCAAAGTCCAGACTCATGCCGCTAATTACACTGCGGATATGCAAGGCGGAAGGAAAAGATGTAGAAACCGTTGCAAATCTACCTAGCAGGCTCGAACCTCAGTTAAACGGCTCGGAGGTGGTTCGCAGCTGCTGGTAAGCTTCAAGGACCCAAGGAAGCAGGATAGCTTCCTCATTATCGGCTTGTGGTGGACCACTACATCCACTGAGATATCATCGTTACCTATATCGGCATAGGTCTCATAGCCCTCGAGATCTGCTTCGGTTACAAAGACTGCATCACAACACCCTGAGGGGCTCGTCGACTTGCTTCGCATACTTCGACAGCAAGGTAAAACAAAATGCTCGGTGTCAAACTCAGAAGCATAGCCCTCAGTCTCAAGGTCTCCAAAGAATGTTTCACTGGATTCTTCATCGGATGTTACCGAGGAGTTCTCTATCGAGAGGGAAAGGCATCTGGTGATCACTGCACGAGAGTGTTCACTGGATTCTTCAACAGATTGTACAGAGCAAGTTTTGTTCGAGCTCTGGATTGAAAGGTCTCTGGCAGTGAGCGTGCTAAACAGTTTGACAGCCTGCAGCAAAGAAATAAAATGTATTGATATCTATGATACTGACCAGTATAACCAAGGTAGCATAAAACTAAAGGTCAGATTGCATGCCTGCCATTGAGATGGTGCTAATAGAACTCTGGGCCTTACAGACCGAGTATGATCCAAAGCTGCTTCAGGAGTCATATTCCTGTATTTGATCTGTTCATACATGTATTTAATTTTAGGCTAAGTAACAAGAATTAAGAAATATAAAGCCCGAGTAGTTCAGTTTGTCTTACCAAGAAGCACAAAACTATAGTGGTGCTTCTTCCTCTTCCAGCCTTGCAGTGGACATAGGTACTACCACCTTGCATTTCGTTCCCTGCAAAACAAAAAATATTATTAGCTTCAGTCACCTGACCTCTAAACAAGCCTCCTTAGAAGAGGCTTCAGGCCCGACACAGCCATGTGGACTCAATATAATACCGTTGCTGAAGGCGTGAAGCAAAGGCATTGTGGTTCAATGTTTACATTTTCCATTGACATTGGACCAAACTGCACTCAATGACTAAAAGATTGTCTAAGAACTTCAGTACTATTTCCTATGACAAATCAGCATTGTTGTTTGACTTATTGTAATATAGTCCAATCAAATGAATTGGGTATGAGGATTGTCACCAGACATAAATAATGGGATGGAAGAAAAGTCAAAAGGAAATGTATGCACGCAAATAAATTCAAAGGAATGATAATGACAGTTAGCACAATTCAAGCAAATTATCTTTCCAGTCTCTATCTGATTTACTAAGCACTACGACTGCATTGTATTAATCAATTGACTGCATTTTCATGTATGATGTCATACACGACCATAAGTGATAACAAATCTATATTGGTAGCATCCTTGCAACTATATGAAAGGATCAATTAGAGAAAAACGAAGACCATTCTGTATGTATTGTAACACACATCCCTAGAACCCTAGAAAAAACATCATAACCTACTTGGTCAGCTCAATTTTGTTGACATTAAATTATGTCCTGAATTTGACATGTAGTAACTAGCTACTTGTCTGTTAGGAAGACAAACAAGATAGTTATCTCACAATGCAATATGTCAAAATTCATTTTCTTAAAAAAGAACTGCAAAATAAAAATCATAGAATCGTGCTTGATGTTGCAGTTCAGGGAGAAAGGGCACCATACTTACGATGAATAAAATCCACTGCTTGACAAATATCCTCCAAAGAAGGAGCAAAAAGGTAGTCCCTTGTGGGAATTTCAAGATGATTGATACCATGAGCCTGAAAAGAAGAGTTATTCAATTGTTCTGTATTTCAAAACAAACTGCAGTACTGCAAAATTAAGAGCCTCTTCCCTACCTCATGTTTAGCTGTGCCAGTGTGACCAATTGGTTTGCTCATTGCACAAGGCATCATGAGGCAAGGACTTTCTTGTTTAGAAAATAAGTGAATCAAGGAAATGACATGTGTTTTATAGTTTGAGATAGACGGGAGTATAGTTTCCACTTATCCTACAATAAGTATGAAATCACTAAAAAGTGATGTTACTGTAGGTTTCAAATTAAGAGTGGTAGTAAAGAAAAAAAAAATCTACACTCAGCTGACACTAACTACAGCCAATATAGTTTTCAACTCAAGTTAATGATATCAGATAAGAGAGGATAAAGCAAATTTGGCAAAGACGTGATCAAGCTAGAGGAATGTACATATCTACCTGGTATAAGGATGTCGGAACCAGAGTTTCATAAGGTTCGTTCAGCGTGACAACACCTTTTACTCCAAGTTGTTTTAGGCGTGGTACATCACTTGGGAATGGAACCGCACCTAGCAAAACATACTGAAAATAGATATAGAAATAATTAAGTACATTTACAATGTCGATAGTATGATAAGAAAGATAGTTGTTCCATTGCCAATTTAGCTACTAAACCTTCCACAGACTCAACCTTATGATAACCTACTCATTGTTGACCTAAAGAGGATCACAGATCAATGCCAACACGAAAATAGCATCATTCTCGATTTGAGTGTTTCTCCACTCAAAAGGAGTACTCAGAATACTGACACTGAAATTTACAACACCAATAAGCCTCATAAACATAGTCATAACATTCACAACCACAAGCAAAGTCAATAGAGTATAACCTAAGACATAGTGTAATACCGTGAACGCTAAACCAGAACACGGAAATTGGAAAAATCCCGGGCTCTGTTCCTGAACTGCAGTATCGATCGTTAAAATAGCATTGAAAACTAAATCAGGGTGGAAATTCCAGGAATACATCGATTAATCAAGGGCGCGAAGGCCAGCACGAGAATTACCTAACCAACCCTTGTTATCTTCTGATAATCATGCCCAAATCAGTGACCTAGTCTAGAGAACAAGGAGATGAAGGCGAGAGAAAAGACAATCACCTGATCGACGCGATCCCACCACCGGAACTCCGCCTCGAACAGGTTACGGAGGACGTTGTAGAGCAGCGTCGGGTAGAAGAGAACTCGTGCACCGGCCCCGACTAGCGCGCGCTTCGCCCTGAGGCGGACGACGGCGACGACCTCGTCACCACCCGCCGCCTCTTCCCTCTCATCCTCCTCTGCCTCCTCGAGCTCCCCTGCGCAATCCCGGAGCTCCCGGATCCTCATGCCTGCCCGGATCCGAGCCCCCAAACAGATTAGCCCCTAGGATGCGGCGCGCCTCGCGGTATCCTCCGCGCTCCTCGATTTGGGAGGGGAAGTGGGTGGAGAGAAAAGGATTTTCCGGTGATCGGGAGGTGAGGTGGAATAATCTGCTCGCTTCGAGACGGCAGAATGGGAGAGACAAGGAAGGGGGGTGGGCGCTCTACCGAAAGCAGCAGGAAGACGACGGCGAATTAGGTTGCGACAAGTCTGATTTCGCTTCGGTTTTAGGTGCCGATTAGCGAATGAGTCATGGTTGAGGTGGATTTTGCGTAGCGGTCCTTGAAATGGCTGGGTAATTGTGTCGGCTGTGAATGTCTAATTCTTTTGAGTTTTGAGTCCTCAGCCCTTGAAGTCTCATTCTGTCCATTCTTTTGGATTGTTGTACTCTGACAATCCTATTAAATTCTCAAATCAAAGAACAGGACTTGCTAATTAGACTGTAATTATCATGCCATGCTGAATCTTTGAAACTAAAAGGCATCACTTAGTAATTGGACTATGATTGTATTCAAATTATTGCAACTAACATGGCTATATGTGACTGAAATCCGTTTTACATTTTTAAGTCGTCATGGTAAAATAATATTTTGAAATAGGAAAAATACGTAGCTCATCTATACAGTTACATTACCATTTGAGTGATCGAGCCATGTAGGAGAACACCATTTTTTTCCTTTTTTAAAGAAGTTTGTACTCCTTTTTTGCAAACATCTACTTAAAAACCAATATCATTAAGTTTGCAAATTGACAGGTATTAGTACATGTTTGAAATGTTATAAGAAGTTTTACATAAAAAGCATGAGTCATGACGAAATGAAAGGGACACACACGTATGTTTCTAGGCTCATAGCCAACCATATTAGCTACAAGGAGGAGGCTACAAATACAAAATAACCTAAATGGCTAAATGGTCAAGCGAACCCACAGCACCCCCTGAATTTCTTTTCGTTTTGTTTATGCTGATGGTAACGGACCGAACACGCGTCGCTGTCCACGCGCTGCTTCCGCGGATGAGCTCCATATGCCGAAATGCTCGCCGCATATTCGTCGGGAAGAGGCACGCGCGTGGGCGCGTGGCATCGCCAGGCATCCCTTCGCGTACGCGAGAGGAAGACGGCCCTCGCACATCCCAGCCATCCGGACGCGCAGGACGCAGCCGGCGGCCGGCAGCCGGCAGCCGGCAGCGACTCGCACACCTCTCACACACCACATCGGGCAGCAGCTTGCGAGAACATTTTCACGTGACCATGACCGCACAGCAGTCGAGAACATTTTCACGTGACCATGACCGCACAGCAGTTCATCTCCCGAGTAATACAAAGTAAAGTACTGCTGTTTGCTGTTTTTTCACTGTTTTTCTTTTTTATATACTACTTCATAGTATTCTTCATACTATATTTTAAGTTTAAATAAATATTATTTCTGTTACTATTTTCACATATTTTATACTATGAATAAACATTGTTATGTCTACGATCGTGATATATTTCATGTTTGGATAAACTCTATTCCAGTTATTATTTTGATACAACATTATTCAGACTACTATTTTAAATTGTACTATATTTAAACAAACATTGTTTCGACTACTAGTTTCATTTGTTCCATATTTAAACAAACATTGTTCCGGCCAATATATTTATTTATTTATATTTGAATAAACATTGTTCCAGGTATTATTTTTATTTGTTCCATGTTCCAAGCTATACGCTTCTATTAATCGATGTTTGAACAAACATTGTTCCGCTACTAGTTTCATTTATTCCATGTTTAAATAAACATTGTTTCGGCTACTATATTTATTTGTTCTACATTTGAATAAACATCGTTTTAGCTACTATTTTTAATTGTTCCATGCTCGAATAAACATTGTTTCGGTTATTATATTTTGTTGTTATATGTTTGAACAAACATTATTCCATCTATATTTATTTATGTATTTCATATTTGTTCTAGCTGTTATTTTTTTTCAATGTTTAAATAAATATTGTTTCAGTTGTTGTCTTTATTTGCTCTAGGTTTGAACAAATATCGTTCTACCTAATGCTTTATGTTTTATATTTAAGCAAATATAGTCGTTTTATTATTTTATATTTTGAATTTAAAAGTATACTATATCAATTTATTAAAATTATTGGTAAGTAAAAATATCAAACATTCAATAGAAACATGATAGTAGTTGAGAGGAAAAGTTGAAGATGAAGTGCAGTCAAAATAATCTAGCCGCTCTAAGGAAATCGCGCGTTCACGACAGGGGTTGCGCGCGGGGGTGCGCGAGAACCGGCCTCGCCTCGCGCACGCGAGGACGATGCGGCCCCGTGGCCTCGTATGAACCACGCCACGGCCCGATTCCGACGAGTGAGAACCGAATGTCTCGTTCGCCCAGTTCAAAATTCGGTCCAGCTGGTTAACGGCTTCCTTTAATTAAGCCCAAAATATGCAGTGCACTTTGGCCCGTAACAGCCTGCAAAGTTGGCGGCCCAGCGTACGGCGCGGATCCCTCTCGTCGCCCCTGGCCTTTTCTTCCGGCGCACCAGTTCCGTCCCTTACCGGCGGCTTCTCCTTCCTTTTCTGCCGCGGCGTCCCAGGTGTTCGACCCCACCGGCGATCATGTACCGCGCAGCCGGGAGTCATCTACGCTCACTCAAGGTTCTGCCCTCCGGCCCTCCCTTCCTCTCATCCCTTCCTCCCGTAGCCGTTGTGTTCCGTGCGTGTGATCCACTCGGTATGAGAGTGCTCTGGGTTTAGATCCGATCCAAGCGGCTCGAGCGGCTCTTGTAGGGATTAATCTGAGGTCGGATTAGGTTGCCCAGTTTCGATGTAGGAAAACACTGATGTGATTCTTTTTCGCCATATATTTCTTGGTTACCAATCTAACTGACTTGTGATGGAGCTCAGTTTCAGCCTTGGTGGCTATCAGTTTTAATACATGTCTCACATCCGTTATGTGTGTTCCGTATTAATTATCGACACGTTCTGCATCCTGATGAAGTCATTTTTCTGTGTGGAACGTTCAGCATTATGGTGCTACTAGGTTTGCTAGTACAAGTGTGGTGAATCAATCTTCGGGTGGTCTGTTCAGCTGGCTTCTTGGTGGAAAATCAAGCGAACTCCCTCCTCTTAGTGTTCCGCTCCCAGGCATTACCATTCCCACACCTCTACCGGACTTCGTAGAGCCAGCAAAGACGAAGATCACTACTCTTCCAAATGGCGTCAAGATTGCATCCGAGACATCGCAAGTATTGTTCTGTGCTCAGTTATTTTACAAAATTTTCATCTTTAATATTCGGTCCAGTAATGTTTCTGTATTGACTTAATTTCAGAGCCCGTCAGCCTCTGTGGGTCTGTATATTGACTGTGGTTCTATTTATGAAACACCTGGTTCTTCTGGTGCGTCACATCTATTGGAGAGAATGGCTTTCAAGAGCACAACGAATCGCAGTCACTTGCGGCTGGTTCGTGAGGTAGAAGCCATCGGAGGAAATGTCAGTGCATCTGCCTCTCGTGAACAAATGAGCTATACCTATGATGCATTAAAGAGTTATGCACCAGAGATGGTTGAAGTTCTCATTGACAGTGTGAGGAACCCGGCATTTTTAGAATGGGAGGTCAAAGAGCAGGTAATTGTACAGTTTTAATTATACCTATCGTATTCCTTCTCTGCTATGCCCTGATGATGACATGATAGTTTCTACAGCTCCAGAAGATAAAATCTGAAATAGCCGAAGTGTCTTCTAATCCTCAAGGTCTACTCTTGGAGGCACTTCATTCAGCTGGATATTCTGGTGCACTAGCAAAGCCTTTGATGGCTTTAGAATCTGCTGTAAGCAGATTGGATGTTAGAACCCTGGAGGACTTTGTTGCGGTAAGAGTCAATGATTTATTTCCTAAGATTAAAATAGTGATGGATGCATTGCTGTGACAGTTTTGCTCATCATGATAAAATGTAGGAAAATTACACTGCTCCCAGGATGGTTCTTGCAGCATCAGGAGTTGAGCATGATGAGTTGGTCTCAATTGTGGAACCACTTCTATCAGACCTTCCCAATGTCAAACGTCCTGAAGAACCAAAATCAGTGTATGTGGGAGGGGACTATCGTTGCCAAGCAGATTCCCTGGTGAGTTGTTGGAATTGCATAATCTTTTAGCCCACATGGAAAAATAACTTCTCTCATGCTCAAAGTTCACGTCCTTGTGATCAGAATACACACATTGCACTTGCTTTTGAGGTGCCTGGTGGCTGGAATCAAGAGAGACCTGCAATGATTGTGACTGTGCTTCAGGTATGCCTGCAAGTGAAGTATTCTCATTAACTATGGACGATGTTGCGTGTCCCGTATAAGAACTGCCGTGTTTGTTCTGTATGTTTTTTTGAAGAACTTATTTTATGCATTCACATCTGGTTGATACGTATTAAGATCCAATGTGCTGAATCGTAAATAAAACAATTTAATTACTTGCAGATGCTCATGGGAGGAGGAGGATCCTTCTCTGCAGGAGGCCCTGGAAAGGGAATGCATTCTCGGTTATGTATGCCTCTTTTCATATCTATGTCTGAGCTGTGAAAGCATGCATTTCTGTTTATGTATCCTAACATGAAAATTGATCCTGTACCTACAGATCTTCGTATCTTAAACAAGTACGAACAGATTGAATCATTCTCTGCTTTCAACAGTGTTTATAACAATTCAGGTCTTTTTGGAATTTACGCAGTCACTGTAAGCCCCTTGTGGAGCAGTCTAAATTATGTACTCCTTTCTAAGATTCAAGCAATAAACAAAGCTGACTGGTTTATTTTATTACATATTATCATGCAACAGAGCCCAGATTTTTCATCTAAGGCTGTGGATTTGGCAGCAGGGGAACTCCTTGAAATCGCAACTCCAGGAAAAGGTTCGTTCATCATTGTCTCTAATCTCAGCTAGAACTTATTTCCACATTGAATTTGCCATTATCAGTCACATTTCTTGTTTCTTCATCTTTTACATCTTTTAGTTTCACAAGAGCAGCTTGATCGTGCTAAAGAGGCTACCAAAGCTGCAGTTCTGATGAACTTGGAATCAAGAGTACTCTATTCTTACTCCTGATAATACCTCAAGTATATGACTTGTTTTCTTGAAATCTTTTTACATCTCTTATTTTGTTCCCTCTGTTTCAGACTATAGCATCTGAAGATATTGGCAGACAGGTTCTCACTTACGGGGAAAGGTCTGAGATTACTTTTGTGCTGTAATTATATATAGTGCTGCCACTGAAATTATCATTGTCAATGTAACTCCATTAAAGGATGGTTTTCTCAAGTATTTTTATTGCCCAATAGGTCAAAGACAATTCAATTTTAAATAGTGCCCATTTATGCTTAACTGTTTTACAGAATCTGAACTATAGGGAACTCTTTTACGATGCAGTTATATTCAGTTATGCCAGTATAGCCACTATCACTGTAAATATGATTTCATGTGTCTAAAATTTCAGGAAACCCATTGACTATTTCCTGAAAACCATCGAGGAGATCACTTTGGATGACATATCTTCAACTGCAAAGAAGATGCTTTCTTCACCTCTTACAATGGCATCATGGGGTGATGGTATGTTCAGTACTTTTGAATTAAGGCATGGTGCTTGGTAAGTTATTGTGACTAAATGAAAGGCTCTTGTTGCAGTTATCCATGTTCCTAGCTACGAGTCTGTCAGCCGCAAGTTTCACTCAAAGTGAGCCTACAGCATTGGACTTGCTTGACTTCTTTATTCCAAAGATTTAAGGTGCAGCTCTCCAATGGCCTTCAGCTGGAATAATTCACGCATAGAAATGCTTGCGGATAGTTGTCCACACAGAATAATAATATTACGGCATTCCTATGCTCATACACTTGACGCCGTGTTTTTGGTAGACACCTGCAGGGCCCCACCCAATTCAAACTATCTCAATTCTTAATTTTTTTGATACGGTGAGTTGAGCTTTTGGTTGGGGTCATGTAACCATACGTTTCTCCTATGTCTTTCATGGCATTATAGTCCCGATAGCACTAAGTGTACCATCCGTATCCCACACTTGGATTTGGATGCATGAATCCTTAGTGCTATCAGTATCTTCCCATTACCATTGTATATGGTGCTTGTTATGTGCATGTTGATATTTCTTTTTTTTTCTTTTGAAAAGAAAATTCAAATTTAAATGGTTTTCCATTGCAAATGCTTGTGAAGTGGTGGCTCAAGCATTCACATGAGCTCATCTCATTTCCACGTTCAAAGCTGCTTTACATATTAATCTTTAAATCTGAAACACGACACACGTCCAATGTGATTAAATAGACGCACAGAATGATGCAAATCTGCTGGCACGAATCGACGTTGGCTCAAAGGTTCGGATAATTGCGGTATCTCCAAACAAACGAAAATAAAACTTTCAATCAAGATGTGTAATACTTGCTGGCTCATGGATTATTGGGCCCTTTCCTGCGGCGCAAGGCAAAAGGTTACGTTACACCGGCTTCTCTGAAACTGCGACGGCGCGGGCAGCATACGGTTTCGTTGCATGTGGCTGGGCCGGACCGACCACGACGACCCTGGCCGGGCCGAAACCAGCCACACCCCATGCATGACACGTCTGATCCCGACGAGTGCCACCACCCCACCGCAGACGACCAAGGCCACAGCTTTTTTTTTTACATAGATTTTTTTAGAAACCTATTTTTTTAGAAATAGCTGTAAAGAAAATTTATACTGAAAAAACTGAGTGTTTGGCAACCCGATTAAATTGGTATAGATTCTCAGTAATGAGTGTAAAATGAAAGAACGGTTGAGTGCGAGGAGGAGGTCACTACCTTGCTTGGTCACCGGTTGAACACGAGGAGGAGAAGGTTCAGGTCGAGAGCGAGGAGGAATGGCGGCCGGAAGGAGGAGCGCCGGCCTCCCCGCGCACCGCAGTCACCCCCGCCTCCCCCACGCGCCGCCGTCGCCCTGCCGTCCTGCCTCCCCCACGCGGCACTGTCGCCTCCGCCGTCGCCCCGCCCCGCGCCCCCGCCGGCGCGCCGTCCTCACCCTACCGTCCCACCTCCTTCGTGCGGCATCGTCGCCCCCGCCGTCGACCCACGTGCCGCCTTTGCCCCGTCGTTCTGTCGCCGGCCCGCGCCCCCGCCGGTGCGCCACCCTCGCCCCGCCGTTCCGCCTCCTCCGTGAGCCACCATCACCCTCGCCGTCGGCCTGCGCCCGTAGTTGGAGAGTGGCAAGAGAAAGGTGAAGTGGCAGAGGCAGAGAAGCGGTGGCGCGGGCTGTAGAAGCTTCTCTATCGTCGATTCCGCGTTCCGGTGTAAAGCGGATAATTGAAAAAAATCGTGTCAAAAAAAAACGAGAAAAGAATCGATTCGTTTGGCAGCATAAACCGCTTATTTCAAAAAAATCTGCTCAGAAGCTGTTACAAACGGGGCCCAAGACGAAGCCCATCATCCCCATGGTCTGCAGAAAACCTTGCTGCACTGCCACTGCCCACCGTCAGCGACAGCGAAGGTTCCGATTCTCGGACGCCCCCACCACGGCCGCATCGGGTGCCCATCGATCGCCCCGCCGCCCGCCGCATTGCTGAAACCGCGCCTCTGCTGATTCACCGCGGCAAACCGCAGGAGAAACCGCAGCTCAGAACCAGAGGCCCAAAGCACGTAGTACTACGCACTCTGGCGTCGACTGCTTTGACCCACCGATCCCCTCTACCATTATTATTAAAACCGCCGAAAACCTCGTCGGCTTTTGGCAAGCAAAGCGGATCCGTGTTGAGCAGGCAGAGCAAGGCAACTCCAGCTAAACCTCGGAGCGTCCACCAGGACCACCACCCCGCGATTTATCTACGCGCCCGAGGAGTCAGTCTCAGTCCCCACGCCCCAGGGGAAATGGCGTCGCACATCATCCTGCCGCCGGAGGACGACGACGAGCACCGCGACGACCACGAGGACGAGGAGGCTGATCATCATGAGCCCGCGGCGAGGGAGGAGCCCCCCGAACGGGCGGCGAAGGCGGCGCTGCCCTTCTCCGCGTCGTGCGTGCGGATCTCCCGCGACTCGTACCCCAACCTCCGCGCGCTCCGCAACGCCGCCTCCGTCAGCCTCGCCGACGCCGCGTACGTCAAGATCTCCGAGGGAGACTTCGGATACGTCCTCGACGACGTGCCGCACCTCACCGACTACCTCCCCGACCTCCCGGTGAGCGCCGGCACCGATTTCGCTGCCCCCCTTGCACTGCTGCTCTAGAGGGATCGCACCGGACAGCCCACGCGTACTTTGTCGTGCGGCTGCTTGGTGCGGGTAGTTTCGGTATTCGTTCTCTC
This sequence comes from Oropetium thomaeum, assembly GCA_001182835.1. Taxonomy (NCBI): domain Eukaryota; kingdom Viridiplantae; phylum Streptophyta; class Magnoliopsida; order Poales; family Poaceae; genus Oropetium; species Oropetium thomaeum. Next base: position 1,685,488 of record LFJQ01000010.1, read on the forward strand.
CGCTTCTGGGATTGTGTGGTGCGGCTATGATTATGAATAGCCTAGTGATTCTGGTGGCTAGAAGCCGATTTTGGGGGTGATTTGGTTGCTTCCCATGCTTATGCTATACGGCCGAATGGGATTTCTGTTTTCTGGAAATACATTTTTGGAGACTGATGCTGTAGAATTTGTGTTTGAGCGATGGAGCGTGCAATAAGCTAGTATTTTATCAGTTACGATCAGCAAAGAGCTCCTATACAATACAAATAGTATACTGCCACTCAAAGGGAGCAGGGCGAACTATAAATTCAGTTTAGGAATCAGAGATCACTATTGGCAGGTTCAGGTGGCGCCCTGCCAAAAGTGGTTAGCGGTTACTCATCAGCCATGCGGTGGAAATTAGTCTAGTTTCATTGAATCCTTCTGAATTTAATTCACTCAAGTAGAAAGTTAATCTACGATGGTTGAGCTGATCGTTTGTTGTTTTGTTCTTGTTGTCAGACTTATCCTAATCCACTGCAAGACCACCCAGCCTATTCAACTGTCAAGTATGTATTCTCTTGATTTAATATATTAGATTTGACTTCTTTCACTTCTTCTGGTCAATTTAGATCCATGTTCTTTTGTGCAATATGTTGAGCTGGAAACTTTTGTTTTTTAATCGTGCCAGGCAGTATTTCGTGGATGAAGATGATACTGTGCCGCAAAAGGTAATAAGTGTTGGTCAATTTTAATTGGTATTTTGCATTTTGTTTTATGGTTAACAGTGAATTTACCAAGTGGTTTCTGCTGTTACAGGTTGTTGTTCAGAAGAACAGTCGCCGGGGTGTTCACTTCCGTCGCGCTGGGCCACGTCAGAGGGTTGGATACGCTAGCCACGTCCTCTGATTATGAAAACGCATTACTTCTTTCTATGCTGAAAGGAACCTATGGATTTGAACCTTTTTAGGTTTATTTTGACACTGATGAGGTGAAAGCCTGCATTGTAACTTGTGGAGGCTTATGCCCTGGGCTTAACACGGTTATCAGAGAACTGGTGTGTGGTTTGTCTCACATGTACAACGTCAGCAAAATCTATGGCATTCAGGTATGTGTTCCCTTAATACTTAATAGTGCCATTATATTGCCCCCATATATTATGGAATTATAATATTGCTAGTGTCATCGGAACTCTAAATAAATTTGAATATCTCTTTAATATTCATTTCATTTGTTCTAGTAACATAACTTCTTGAATTTGCAGCTAGTTTTGGATGTTTTAGTCAAGTATATTTGTGTGAAACTGAGTATTATTATGTGACGACAACAAATAATTATGTGTATGCTAGGTAGTAACTGTCTTGTGTGTTGGCTGGTACCAGTCCATGGTAGTCAAATTTTGGCATCTTATGTTAAAATATTTGTTGATCTAAAAATATCTTTAAAGTGTTTCTTATTTTTTACTCTACTGTTGTAATGTGTTTTTGGCTTGTTGCCAATACAGAATGGATATAAGGGCTTCTATTCTAGCAACTACCTTCAACTGACAGCAAATAGTGTCAATGACATCCACAAAAGGGGTGGTACAGTTCTAGGAACATCACGAGGGGGCCATGATACCAAGAAGATTGTTGATAACATTCAGGATCGTGGGATAAATCAGGTTAAGATGGCTGTACAAATTGCACCATTTGGCATAACTATTCGGTGGATATTGTCATGTTGATTCACATACTTGCTCACCCTATCCAGGTGTATATCATTGGAGGTGATGGAACTCAGAAGGGAGCATATGAGATTTTCAAGGTAATGATCACTGGCACATCGTACTCATGACATCTAATCTACTCTGCATATTTTATAGTCATATGCAGGATTAGCAGCGTCTACAAAATGCATTATTGTAATGAGTATTTATTACTATTGATTTTGTTTACATGTGCTTCTTACTCTTTCATTTTTTTCTCAAATTACTGGTAGGAAATCCGCAAACGTGGCTTAAAAGTTGCTGTGGCTGGAGTTCCTAAGACAATCGATAATGATATAGCGGTAATAGTTTGCACATGATATTTATTTTCATATACACTTCTCTATATACTCTGTTAATATGGCCACTCATATGATGATGAGGCCGATAATATCTTGATTCTTAGATTATCGACAAGTCCTTTGGTTTTGATACGGCTGTGGAAGAGGCCCAGCGTGCCATTGATTCAGCTCATGTGGAAGCATGCAGCGCAGAGAATGGAATAGGCTTAGTGAAACTGATGGGTCGTTATAGTGGTTAGTTTTCTTACATTCCTTGTAGATATCGGCCATCTCTATCTATTTGCTATTTAACTACATCCCTGTCTTGAATGAATCTATTGAGAAGAAAAATAATTATTGTAATTCATGAAGTGGATATTATCTTAACCTTTCACCAGGCAATATTAGTTCACACAGCTCAGTTGAACTCTTGTAACAGAACACAGGGCTCTCCTTTTTCTTTTCTGCCCCCTTCCTTCTCAAACACCATGATGCTGTTGTTACCTTTATATTTGTCTTTGAAATCTTATTTTGCCCTACTATTGCAGGGTTCATTGCAATGTATGCTACTCTGGCTAGCCGAGATGTGGTAAGTTGATTTCACCAGTGCCTGCAGGATATTATGTTTCATTTTGGACCATTTTTTTTCAAACAGTCGTGCTGCATTTTATTTTTCCCTTTCCTAGTTCATTATATCTTATCATGTTTGCACAGGACTGTTGTTTGATACCAGAGTCCCCATTTTATATGGATGGAGAAGGTGGATTGCTTCAGTATATTGAAAGGAGGCTGAAAGAGAACAAACACATGGTTATTGTTGTGGCTGAGGGGGCAGGGCAGGATCTTATCGCAAAAAGTATAGCCAGATCAGATCAGCAAGATGCATCTGGAAATAAGCTGCTTCTTGATATTGGTCTTTGGTTGACACACAAGATAAAGGTTCGTATAAAAAACTTTACCACTCGGCTCAACTCAATTCGCTATCTTGTGATTTTGGTACTCTGTTTCACAGATTGAGATTTCAATTAATAGCCACATGTGATAACCTGAAGATTTCAATTAATGACCCTTGTACAAATTCCTTATAGGATTACTTCAAGAGCAAAAAGATGGAGATGACGATTAAATACATAGGTAGGCATTTGATGAATTATGGCATCGTTACAATAGACATGGCTATAAAACAGTATATGATGTCCCATTAATAATATTCCATCTGTATTGGCAGATCCTACCTACATGATCCGTGCTATTCCAAGCAATGCATCAGACAATGTCTACTGCACACTTCTTGCCCACAGTGCTATCCATGGTGCAATGGCAGGGTATAGCTTCACCGTTGGAATGGTCAATGGAAGGCATACCTATATACCTTTCTATGTGAGTAATAACCTCTTATTTGTTTATAACTTTATATATTAGCTGTGCGTTAGTTGAATTGAACCTAGTTCAGTTGCACCCTGCTTAAATTTCATGCCACCACCTATTTCACTTCCTGAGTCCTGACTACCTATATGCTGATTTTTTTCATTTGATGGCAGAGGGTTACTTCAACAAGGAACAAGGTTAGGATCACTGACAGGATGTGGGCAAGGCTGCTGTCATCAACTAATCAGCCAAGCTTCTTGAGTCAAAAGGACATCGATGAAGCTAGCGAGGCTGATAGGCTGGCCAACAGGCCACCCCTGCCAACGGTTGTCAGCCACCGCGCAGCAAACTCTTTTGAGCAATCTGCATCGTCATCTGCGAATGGTGAGATATAATGATCACTAGCGCATCGGAATTGTGTACAGTATGATACCGCTGTGCTTCTGAGACCTGAGAGGATTAGCGATCTATCAGTCTTGGTTTTGATATGCATTGATGCATATGCCTTGTGTAGAGGGGACACACGGATACTACCCTGATAGCACGAGAAATAAAACGAACACCAGTGACGAAGCTGTGTACACGTATATATCTTGCTTTTTTTTTTCGAGAAAACAGGATGACAGAATCTTGCCAAGTCGTGCCATCAATTTTACTTTCCTTCAGTTCTTTTTTTTGGTTTCGTTCCCATAATTTATTATTATCTACTGATCTTAGATCATGGCTCATGGACTGTTACAAATATCCATTTTATTCGGAGTCGAGGTTGAATTTGTTGCACAAACGAGGGAGCACGACAACTATCATCGAGTATTTCTTTGGTTATCAAATAAGCAGTACAAGTACAACAAGCACATGTAGACAGCAACTCATTTTAGAACTCCCATGTGCTCACAGTGGTGAAATACTAATGAAAAATTCAGGAAGCGTTTGTCTTAAAGTCCATATTACGCTCCATATGAAATGAAGTCTGATTGTTCTTTCTTTAGCAAAATGCCAGATCAAATATAAGCCAGTGCCTACACATACAGGCTGTGATTACCCGTTGGCAAAATGATTGGTGATAAGGAATTTTGGAAACCAGTCATATAGTACGAGAATTTGCACAAGTAACATGGCACTTTCCTCGAACAAGTACTCAAGTGCAAGTTGCACACACAAACAAGTCTCTAGGCAGACACAAAAAATGCTACTACGCTGCAATGCTCATGACATGGTCAATGGATCCTTTCTGGAAACGCACTACTCGCAACAACCTCTGCATGAACTCTGTACCAAACATATTTTTCTTGACAAAGAAGACGCCCAAGGAAATCTTCTACCTGACTTCATATTGCGAAAAATAACATAAACACAAGGATATCCTACACGAGAGAGAAAAAAAAAGAGGGTGTCCACAGAACAACGGGAGGGGTGCATATCCTTTGCAGTATTGCTCATGCATTAACAATCACTAACATGTAGGTACGGACCCATCTGTCAATTAATTGTTAATGGATCGACAATGCTGCAGAGAATGTGGACGCACATCGGGACATCCAAGTCATGTTCCTGCATTGTCGTTGTTGTTGACTAGCTCATAAAGTCAATCCAGCCTATGTTGAAATTAAACCAATGAGAGACTGGCCTCATGCGAACCCGGTGTAGTTTGATGTTGCCTAGAGAGATGTTTGTTAAACGAGAATCCCAAGAAATTACTTAAAACCCCTCAAAATTGCTTTTGGAAATTTTAAAAATGAGAGAAAAAATATCTAATTCTTCTAACATGAGGTGGAATCTGGAACGGCAAATATGGGCTTGACATATGACAAAGGGTGTCGAAATTCGTGGTCCTAAACATAATGCAAATCTAGCAAGAGAAGTGTTTATGGGAGTGAAAATTTTGGTTGTGGATATTGAGTGGTTGGAGAGATATTTTATGGTGCGTGTATATATGCTCAGCTGCTGTTGCCTGTGCACCGGAACCATCAAGGCCGAGAAGAATGGCGGCAGCAAAGCCGTGGCTGCTGCTTCTTCTCTGCTTCGCCGCCGCTACCACTGCCGGCGTGCTACAAGCTCGTGCTCAGCCCGACGCAACAGGTACGCTCTAGTGCTCGTTTCCTAATATCTGAATTTTCAGCCCGACGACACAAGACGAGGCAAACACAGCCATGTACAGTTGACGAACCCGTGCGCCTGCAGGTTTCATCAGCATAGACTGCGGCCTTCCGGAGGGGACGGCGAGCTACGTGGACAACAACAACGGGCTGACCTACGTTGCAGACGCCGACTTCATCGACGCCGGCTCGAACCACGACATCTCAGCGAGATACAATCCGGGCAAACTGATAAAGCAAGTCCTCACCGTGCGCAGCTTCCCCGACGGCGTGCGCAACTGCTACACGCTCCGGCCGCTGGACGCCGGGCACAAGTACCTCATCCGCGCCAAGTTCATGTACGGCGACTACGACGGCCTCAGCAGCCGGCTCCCCGTCGTCTTCGACCTCTACGTCGGCGTCGAATTCTGGGCGACGGTGAACATCTCGAACCCGGAGCTCGCGGTGGCCGCGGAGACCATCGTCGTGGTGCCCGGCGACTCCGTGCACATCTGCCTGGTGAACACCGGGTCCGGGACGCCGTTCATTTCGGGACTGGACCTGAGGCCGCTCAAGAGCACGCTGTACCCGCAGGCGAACGCAACGCAGGGCCTGGTCCGTCTCTCGAGGCTCAATTTGGGCCCGGCTGCCGGAACAGAAATCGTCAGGTACCCAGATGATCCGCACGACAGAGAGTGGATCCCTTACACCCTACCCACCATCTGGACCAAGATATCGACCACCGAAACGGTGCGTAACGTAGCCGGCGACCGATTCGAGGCGCCGTCGAAGGTGATGCAGACGGCGGCCACGCCGCGCAACGCCTCCGGGAACATCGAGTTCTACTGGGAGGCCGAGCAGCAGCCGAAGGGCCAGCTGTCGTCGCCGAGCTACATCGCCGTGCTGCACTTCTCCGAGCTTAAGCAGCTGCCCAAATCTGACGTGCGCCAGTTCTACATCAGCATGAACGGCAAGCTGTGGTACCCGAAAGGTATGGCGCCCGACTACCTGTACTCCGATGCCGTGTACAACGACAACCCCCTCCGAGACAGCGACAGGTTTAACGTCTCTATTGACGCCACTGCCGCCTCGACGTTGCCGCCGATCATCAACGCCTTCGAGTTGTTCTCCGTCATGTCCACCACCAGTGTTGGAACAGACGCCCAAGACGGTACGCACCATTTTGCATTAGCATACTCATAAAATTAGCTAGAAAACAAAAAAAAACTCATGTTTAGCATGCTGTTTAAGGGAAAACGTGAATGTTTCTGAATGTTGATCCAATCAACAGTATCTGCCATCACGGCAATCAAGGCAAAGTATAATGTGAAGAAGAGCTGGACGGGTGACCCGTGTTTTCGAAAGACTTTGGCGTGGGATGGGTTAACATGCAGTTATGCCCTTTCCAGCTCTCCGAGAATAACTGCCATGTAAGTAGCACTTCAAATCTGTAGTACAGAGCACTGCAGGCTCCATGAGAAAACTGGTAATTGTCGCTATAGACTGATCTACCGTATATTCTGCAGAAACCTATCATTCAGTGGCCTGACCGGCGAAATATCATCTTCTTTTGCAAATCTCAAGGCCATCCAGTCTGTGTACGTGGGAAGTTGTTGCTCTGTAGTCTGTACTAGTATATTCTAACCCTTTTGATACTATGTCAAACAAATTTAAGATAGACATATCACGGTCCATATGTTGCAGGGATCTATCATACAACAACTTGACAGGCTCCATTCCTGACACCCTGTCGCAGTTATCTTCACTGACTGTTCTGTAAGTCCGGTTGTATATATACTACTCCACAATTTGATTGTCACCACACCCTGGCGTCCTGTGATTTACATCAATTGCATTTGGTTTCATTTAGAGATCTGACTGGCAATCAGCTCAATGGATCGATTCCCTCCGGACTTCTTAAAAAAATTCAAGATGGATCCCTAACTCTAAAGTCAGTTTCCATCATCTTAGTTCTGCTAAATAATTTTAGCTCCTTGACAGTTGAACTCAAAGTATTATTTGAACTCTTTGCAGATATGGAAACAATCTAAACCTCTGCTCCACTGCCGAATCATGTAAGACAACGAAACGGAGTAGCAAACTTGCCATCTACATTGCCATCCCTGTAGTTCTGGTTGTGGTGACAGTAGTAGTTGTAGTACTACTCTGCCTTATCTTGAGGGCAAAAAACCGAGGTGATGGGTCAACTATATCTGCTGCAGGCCTGATCTCTTGTACCAACAATTTCCTGACTCCAAACACTAAACCGACGTATTTTTTTGGTGCCACTGCAATTCAGGACCTCCGAACAACTTCGTCAAGCCTGTGAACGAGACGGCGAGGAGCCATGTGCCGTCGACAGGTGGCGCCGTGAACGCGCCTAGCTCTCTGCAGCAGCTTGAGAACCGCCGGTTCACCTACAAGGAACTGGAGGTGATTACGAACAACTTCAGGCACGTGCTCGGCCGGGGAGGGTTCGGCTATGTCTACGACGGCTTTTTGGAGGACGGCACGCAGGTGGCAGTCAAGCTGCGGTCTGATTCATCCAACCAAGGCGTCAAGGAATTCCTCGTAGAGGCATGATTTCTTTGGGTGCAATTTCTGGCTGCAGAATATTGAACATTGCACTGAAATTAGACTGCTCATGATCGCTTGTTCAGGCTCAGATCTTGACACGGATTCACCACAAGAACCTAGTGTCCATGATCGGCTACTGCAAGGACGGGGAGTACATGGCGCTCGTCTACGAGTTCATGTCTGAAGGCACCCTACAGGAGCACATTGCAGGTATATTCAAAGTTGTTCAGCACCACGGTCGGCGTGGCAGCACACAATTATATAACGCTTACAATCAAAGTACCAAAATGGTGAATGATTTGCAGGAAATGGGCGCAACGGAAGGCTCTTAACCTGGAGACAGAGGCTCAGAATCGCTCTGGAATCAGCGCAAGGTAGGCACATATATAAAGCTAATTAATTTGGATTCTGAAGTTGCGGGAGGTCTGGTGTTTGTACTGTTGCTACAATCACGCAGTCATGAGTGCTCTTGTTTGTTATTAGGGCTGGAGTACCTACACAGGGGATGCAATCCACCCCTGATTCACAGGGACGTGAAGGCCACCAACATCCTACTGAACTCCGACCTAGAGGCCAAGATTGCAGATTTTGGTCTGTCGAAGGCGTTCAATCGTGACGATGATACTCACATAAGCACAAACGCAATTGTCGGTACACCAGGATATGTTGATCCTGAGTAAGAATGTTCATTAACTTTCATTGACCTCTAATAAAACTCGCACACATTCTCCCCCTCTTTTTTTTTTCTCTAGACGATTAATCCGTGCAACCAAATAATGCAGGTACCATGCAACGATGCAGCCAACGACCAAGAGCGACGTGTACAGCTTTGGCGTGGTTCTGCTAGAGCTAATCGCAGGGAGGCCAGCAGTCCTGCGCGATCCCGAGCCCACCAGCATCGTCAATTGGGCACAGCTGCGCCTGGCCAAGGGTAACATCGAGAGCATCGTTGACCCACGGATGCGCGGGGACTACGATGTCAACGGTGTATGGAAGGCCGCCGACGTCGCGCTCAAGTGCACCGCAATGGCGTCAACGCAGCGGCCCTCCATGACCGACGTGGTGGCCCAGCTGCAGGAGTGCTTCGATCTTGAGGAGCGCCGTGCGAGTAGCAGGAGCGACAGGAACGGTGTTGGCTTCTACGCCGGCGACCAGTACTCGGGCTATACTGCATCTACAGTTGATGCTGATGGCCAGTCCACCGATGTGAGCCAGAGCAGCGGTGCCTTTGAGGTCGAGCACCGTTTTGGGATGGTGCCAACAATGCCCACTCCTGCTGCACGATAAAAAGTTCATCCATTGTGTCTTCGTTTCCTATTTTCTCGAGTAGATGTTCGTGAAATTTGTTGACCAAAGTAGAGATGTTGTGACAGTTTGAAATGTATTCAATTTTCTATTTTTTAAATCCCCCTTGCAGCATAATTCAAGGAATTGTTTTTTCTACTCGCAAAAAGGATAATTGAATGAATTGTTTAGTCTATTCCTTTCACAATGCCTTCCCCTTATTCTAATACGGTCTGCCCCAAGGTCAACGGATTACTGGCGTGGCTAAAATGAACCCAGAAGTCCAATGGTTGATTGATTCTTTCAGCATTTTTTATCCAAAAAAAAAACTGATTTCATATTATATGGTTGTCTAACAATTTAAACAACGGAGGTAATATCCGTCCGTCAGCGGGCATGTCCAACAATTTAAATACGGAGGTAATACCCGCCCCGCCAATGGGCTGTTGACCGCAGCGTTTCCATTCCATGTCAACCATCAGCCCATGTGAAATTCCCTACTCATCTCCCCTCAACAAACACAAATACTACCACTGGCTTACTTATCATTGAGAAACGGCTTTGTCAGAGAATCTAGCGTCGTATATCATTTCCAGAATAATTAAGGAGGTTCCCAAAGTGGACATATACTATACCCGATGGCTGCTTGCATGTGCAGTGCACACCAATCGACGCCGAGAACAATGGCGGCATGCAGGTCGTGGCTGCTGCTTCTCTACCTCGCCGCCGGCGTGCTCCAAGCTTATGCCCAGCCGGACAGCATCGGTACGCGCAGTCTCTCGATCGGCCCTTTATTCTTTCTGATCCTAAATAGCCTGATTGCATTGCATCTGCATGGTTGATATATCACGAGTCACGGGCCGATGCAATATGCGCTGCCATTGTTGCAGGTTTCATCAGCGTAGACTGTGGGCTCCCGGGAACGACGAGCTACGTGGACAACACCACCAAGCTGTCGTACGTCTCGGACGACGCCTTCACCGACGCGGGCACCAACCAGAACATCTCGGCCGAGCACGTCACGCCGGCGCTACACAGGAGCTTCCACAGCGTGCGCAGCTTCCCCGACGGGACCCGCAACTGCTACACGCTCCGGTCCCTCACGGCCGGGCGCAAGTACCTCGTCCGCGCCAGCTTCAAGTACGGCAACTACGACGGGCTAAACCGGCCGCCCGTCTTCGACCTCTACGTCGGCGTCAGCTTCTGGAAAGTAGTGAACGTCACGGACGCTGACATACCAAAGATCTTGGAGGCCATCGTCGTCGTGCCGGACGACTTCGTGCAGGTGTGCCTGGTGAACACGGGGTTCGGCACGCCGTTCATCTCCGGGCTGGACCTGAGGCCGCTCAAGAGCACGCTCTACCCGCAGGTGAACGCGACGCAGGGTCTGGTCTTGGTGAACAGGGTGAACTTCGGGCCGACAGATGGCGGCATGATAATCAGGTGCGCAAAATCGTGATTTCCTTTTTTCCAGTTTACTCGATCGGTCCGGCGAGCAGAATCTATCCTTGATGTGGAGTGGAGCAATGGACGGAGTACTAAACAGTAATTGACCACGAAAACCAATGATTGATCACAGGTACCCTGACGACCCACACGACAGAATCTGGTTCTCCGGGGTCGACACCACCAATTGGGCCACGATATCGACGACGCTGACGCCGGAGAGCATACCAAACCAGAACGACGAGTTCGAGGTGCCTTCGAAGGTGATGCAGACGGCCATCACGCCGCGCAACGCGTCAAAGAACATCGAGTTCTACTGGGACCCGGAGCCGCAGCCCAATGACCCGAAACCGGGATACGTCGCCGTCGAGCATTTCTCCGAGCTGGAGATCTTCCCTCGCAACGAGTCGCGCGAGTTCTACATCAACCTCAACGGCCACCCGTGGTACCAAGAGCCCTATTCGCCGCCATACCTCTACGCGGACGCCTCCTTCAACACAAACCCCTCCAGGGGCTTCACCCGGTACGACTTCTCCCTCAACGCAACTTCCAACTCAACGCGACCGCCGATCATCAATGCCATGGAGGTGTTCTCCGTCATCTCCACCGCCGAATTTGGGACGGACTCTCAGGACGGTATGTCTGCACTTGAACTGATTTGCACGCACTTAAATATACCCTATGAATATAAGCATTAGATATACACTCTATGAATATAAGCATATACACATCTTACCCTATGAACGCTTGAGCTGAAAATTTACCTTTGGTGTAATTAACAGTGTCCACGCTCACGTCTATCAAGGCAAAGTATAAGGTGAAAAAGAACTGGAATGGTGATCCGTGCGTCCCCAAAACTCTGTCCTGGGATGGACTGACGTGCCACTATGCCATTTCTAGTCCTCCAAGAATCATCGGCGTGTAAGTAGTTCTAAACGTTGAAGTAAAATAAATAATAGCATGTAGACATAGCATATCTAACTAAATTACCCACCTCTCTCCATTAAATTAATTAATTACATGCACCTTTACATTATTAGTCATTAAATAATCAATTTGGAATTATAAAAATAGCAAAAAAAAACTTAATATCAAGCTAAATTCGGCTTAGATAGAATAAAACTCATGTTTTTGACATGGAGTAAGCGAGTTATTAGTTGTAGTTAACATGATCTTTCATCTGCGGCAGAAACATGTCCTTTATTGGTCTGAGTGGCGATATATCTACTTCTTTTGCAAATCTTAAGGCCGTCCAATACGTGTAAGTACGGAGTTATTGATTTAAGTGTGGTTTGGAAATTGGAAAGAAAATATAACATATCTTGATCCATGACTTTCAGGGATCTATCCCACAATAATTTATCAGGCTCAATTCCTGACTCCCTTTCACAATTGTCTTCTCTGACAGATTTGTAAGTTTGGTATTAGCTTCTCAAATTTTTGAATGTTCTCACTCTTGAAAACAGTCCTTTATGCATCACGTTACCTTACATGATGAATATCATCTGCTTGTTTTCTTTTTCCCAGATATTTGACAAGTAATCAGCTAAGTGGATCTATTCCTCCTGGACTCCTCAAAAGAATTCAAGATGGCTCACTAAATCTAAAGTAAACTTTCTCTGATTACCATTTGGTTTTATCAAAATCCTGAAATTACTTGAAAGTTTGAATGAAAACTATTTTTACTTGTCTAATTGAAGATATGGAGACAATGCAAATCTTTGTACCAACGCGGATTCGTGTCAGAGTAAGGGGAAGAGCAAGCTTGCCACATACATCACTATCCCTGTAGTTCTGGTTGTGGTGATAGTATTAGTTGTAGCACTACTCTGTTGCATCTTGAGACGACAAAAGCGAGGTAACACATACTCTCGTGGCTTATGCATCCTAAAGACCAAACTAATATATACCTCTCTTTCCATTAGGACCAACGAACAACTCCGTGAAGCCTCAGAATGAGGCGCAGATGAACCATGTGCCAAACGGTGATGCTTCTTACATGCAGAACTCGTTGAAGATTGAGAACCGCCGGTTCACATACAAGGAACTGGAGACGATAACAAACAACTTCCAGCGAGTTTTGGGTCGGGGAGGCTTTGGGTATGTCTACGATGGATTTTTGGAGGATGGCACACAGGTAGCGGTCAAGATTCGGTCTGATTCGTCCAACCAGGGAATCGATGAGTTTCTTGCGGAGGTGAGGTTTCTTTTTCGATGGAAATCAGCATATAGGAAAAAGGAAACCTAACACTAACGGTGAACTCCGATGAGTTGTTCAGGCTCAGATATTAACTAGGATTCATCACAAGAATCTGGTTTCTATGATTGGTTATTGTAAGGATGGGGAGTGCATGGCGCTTGTCTACGAATACATGGCAGAAGGAACATTACAGGACCACATTTCAGGTATGTATTGTTGTTATTCATCTGTAGGAGCAGATGATGTGATGAAGCCTCAGTCTTGATTGAATATCCCACTATGTGGATCAATTTGTAGGAAAAGGCCGCAATGGAGGATATTTAAGCTGGAGACAAAGGCTCAAAATTGCAGTGGAATCAGGGCAAGGTGCCTACTTATGAGTTTAATTTGCATTCGGCTTTGTTTTGTAAGTTTATCTATCAGAATAGGGACTGATTACTTTTTAGAAAAGAATAATGGTGAACACTAATGTACACGTGTAGGGCTAGAGTATCTCCACAAGTGGTGCAGCCCACCCCTTGTTCATCGGGATGTGAAGGCAACCAACATACTATTGAACACCAAACTAGAGGCCAAGGTTGCTGATTTTGGGTTGACCAGGGCTTTCAAACGTGAGACTGACACTCACATATCTACCAACGCAGTTGTTGGTACAGTTGGATATGTCGATCCCGAGTATGTTCAATATTATGTTCTTCATGTTTTTGATTTGTTTTCTTTCCTAAAGTTTATGATGCAATCAAAACCAATTGTGTATGTAGGTACCATACGACTATGCAACTGACAGTGAAAAGTGACGTGTTCAGTTTTGGGGTCGTGCTATTGGAATTGATTACGGGGTGACCTGCTATCCTACGGGACCCAGAGCCCACCAGCATCATTAAGTGGGCACGACAGAAGCTAGCACGCGGCAACATCGAGGGCGTCATAGACCCGTGCATGCATGGGAAGTACGACGTGAATAGCTTGTGGAAGGCCACAGACATCGCGCTCAAGTGTACTGCACAAGCCTCGTTGCAACGACCCACCATGACCGACGTGGTGGCACAACTTCTGGAGTGTCTCGAGCTTGAAGATGCCCATGCTAACAGTGGTGACATCAATGGCGGCTTCTACACTGAGAATACCACAGGCCTGTATTCGAGTTTCAATACGTACACTACCGCGAAGGATCAATCCACTGATGGCATGAGTCACAACAACATTGCTTTTGAGCTCGAGCACAATTTTGGGAGAGTACCAACAATGCCGAGCGGCCCTGATGCACGATAATGATTCTTTTTCATATAAATGCTTCTCTTTTTCTTTTAGATCTTCCTCTTCTCTGTACTTTGTGGTTAGCTTTTTAAACCTTTTCGTTCAGTTGTTGTCTTCTGCTCTTTCCAGGAATGCTAATTTTCAATCAGCTGAAATTTGAACTCCTTTCCCTCAAGGCTCATAGCCCTTAGATGCGATCAAGTGCTTACAAATTGTTAATTTTTTTTTTAGGATTATGTATTGACTATATGGAAAAATATTGTAAGTGTAAAGATTATTGAAATGTTATAAATTATAGCGCTTTGATCCATATATTAGGATATAAACATTGATTGAATAAAACTCCTTGATTTCAATCGATTGAAACTAGACGCTCCAGAGGCCTTCTCTCATGATCATCCAAAAGAAATAGTTTGTTTCATTTTTCTAATTGTTGCCCCCATTGACTTCTTACATTAGTTTTGATCATTCATCTTATTAAAAAATATATTCAAATATATAGAACTATAAGTTATAATTTAAATATCTTTAGTAGTAAATTAAATTTAATAAAAATATATAATATTTATCCTTTTTTAAGTTTTTTTTTAGAACAAGTTGTAGATTCTGAACTATTACTGTAACAGTAACAAATTACGATTACAGATTGTCATGGCAAATAGCACGGAAAGTCAGCAGCTGAGCTGAGCAGGACAAACTAGTAATACCGCTCTGCAACCACCGAGGCAGCGAGAGAGCGCTGACTTCACTCTAAGTCAAGTCAACTCCAATCCGGGGCATGTGAAACTGCTTCTATCTTTATCCCTTTCTTCTTCTTTTCACTTCTGTTTTGCTTTCCCGGAATGGGGGGACCTGGGTGTATATTTTATTAAGAGGAAGAAGAGAATATAGTAACCTCAGCCTCACCGCACCCCGTGGGCTAACCCATGTGTATGCCGGTTACATGAGTTGTGATTATCCGAGCTGTGTAGTGAACAAGTGCAATGATTTTGAATGTTGTGATCGACCGCGAGCGCGAGGCACCGAGCTGTGTACTGATTCCGAAAGCCAGCTGCGGCGGCGTGCGATCGGTGCAGGGCAAGCTGACGAAGTCGTCGAGCGCCGCTCATGATCTGTCAGTGCAGTTAATACTGTCTAATGGAAAACTAATTGAGCTCCGGGTTATTTAGTTGTTTAAGACCATAGGACGTTTTATTTGAACACAAAGCAAGCCAATGCAATTCCCAGTTGCTGGACGCTCGAAGTGCTTTTACATGTACGCACGTAGACGTAGTGCACTGGCGTGATCAGCGCGCGGAGAGCGATGACGGCCCCGCCGCCCTTGTTGCTCCTGCTCGTCCTCGGCGCCGCCGTTCCGCGAGTTCATGGCCAGTTCGCGCCTGACAGCACAGGTGAGCTCAAGTTCTCTGTGATGTGCATGTGTGCATGAAATTAAACAGTGAATGCTTCGATCAATCAAAGGCATGATCGTATCTGTGCGTGCAGGATTCATAAGCATAGACTGCGGCCTCCCGGAGAAGAGCAGCTACGTGGACGCCGTCACCAAGCTAACCTACGTCTCGGACGACGGCTTCACGGACGCGGGGGCCAACCGGAACGTCTCGGCCGAGTACCTGAACCCGTCCTTCTCCAAGCGCTACCGCAACCTGCGCGCCTTCCCCGAAGGCGTGCGCAACTGCTACACGCTCCGCTCCCTGACGCCGGGGTCCAAGTACCTCCTCCGCGCCATGTTCATGTACGGCAACTACGACGGGCTCGGCCGGCTCCCCGTGTTCGACCTCCACGTCGGCGTCAACTTATGGAAAACCATGAACGTCACCACTCCCGACAGTGCAGAGCTCGTCGAGGCGATCATCTTCGTCCGGGACGACTTCGTGCAGGTCTGCCTGGTGAACACGGGCCTCGGCACGCCGTTCATCTCCGGGCTGGACCTGAGGCCACTGGGCCGTGGGAGCGCTCTGTATCCGCAGGCGAACGCGACGCAGGGCCTAGTCCTGTCCACGCGGCGCAACTTCGGGACCACCGATCCCAAGGCGGTGGTCCGGTACCCCGACGACCCATACGACCGCGCGTGGACGCCGTGGATCAACCCGGAGGGTTGGTTGTCGATCTCGACGAAGGAGAAGGTCGGCGGCTTCGTCATGGCGGCGCCGTCTGCCGTGATGCAGACCGCCATCACGCCCCGCAACGCCTCCAAGAACCTCGAGTTCTCGTGTTACCCGGTGCCAGACCCCGCCCATCCGGCGCCCCGGTACGAAGATTTATTACGCAGCTAATCCGAGCTAACTCTAGAACAAACGATAGTGCGTTCCGCTAGTCCGTCGTTCCTAATTAATCTCCTCTGCATTGCGCCGCGTGGACGTAGCAGATTCATCGCCATCAAGCATTTTGCAGAGCTGCAGAGCGTAAAAGGAAACGCAACGCGCCAGTTTTACCTGACAGTCAATGGCCGTCTTCTGTACCATCCTATAACACCGGATTACCTATTCGCCAGTTCCTTCTATGAGGCAGAGCCAATCCGAATTCTCGACCAGTACAACGTATCACTGAAGGCCACGGCAAACTCGACGCTGCCGCCTATCATCAATGCCATTGAGATTTTCTCAGTCATCTCCACGGCGGGCATTGGCACTGATGCACAGGATGGTAAGCAAATTATTAAGAATCATATTGATGTGTTTATCGGTAGAATATAGCCTGGTCACTGTTGTCCTCTGTCTTATCTGGGTTCTGAATTTTCCCTACAGTTTCCGCAGTCACGGCGATCAAGGCCAGGTATCAGGTGAAGAAGAATTGGATGGGTGACCCCTGTGTTCCAAAGAATCTTGCATGGGATGGTTTGAGCTGTAGCTATGACATTTCCAGTCCTCCAAGAATAACAAACTTGTAAGTTCGAATTGAGTAGTAACATGTGAGAGAAATTGATCCAAGTTATATTATCTTTTTTTTTGTGAAACTTCAAGTTATATTATCTTGACTGTTGGGTATGTTACAGAAATCTTTCATCTAGTGGCTTGAGCGGAGATATATCGTTTTATTTCGCCAAACTCAACACAATCGAGTACTTGTAAGTTCACTCCATATTATTACCCTAGTGACACTTTTACTGAATGATGAAGTGCATTTGGTGTGTGTGTGTGTATATATATATATATATATATATATATATATATATATATATATATATATATATATATGCCGGTCATTTCTTTTACAGGGATTTGTCCCACAACAACTTGACAGGCTCAATTCCTGATGTCCTTTCACAACTGCCAGCATTGAAGGTTATGTAAGTATTCTGGCACAATATGCTGTAGAGATTAGTTTGTACCCAAGAGTTAAGACATTGATCTGAATATATTACTTGCATTGCTTTTCTAGTGATTTGACAGGCAACCAGCTTAATGGATCAATCCCACCTGGGATTTTGAAAGGAGTTCAAGAGGGCACCCTCAAGTTGAGGTCTCTATCCCCGTTCTGTTGTCATCATTTAGCTTTGAAGTTTAATATTACTCATTGCCCCTTCTTTGTGAACGAAAATGTCAGTTGTTCTTCTTTCTTTCTTTCTTTCTTTTATATAGATATGGCGACAACCCAAAGCTTTGTAGCAATGGCAATTCTTGTCAGATCACAAAAAAGAAGAACAATGCCATATATATTGTTGTTCCAATAGTGGCATTTGTGGTGCTTGGAACAGTACTAATTACATTACTTGTCTTGATGAGAAAAAAGAAAGGTAACAGATACTTGGCATCGCTGAAGAAATAAATTTGTTTGAAAGCAATATTGAGTGACACTTCTAATCTCGCTCTGGGCTCTCAAATGATCAGCAAAGAGCAGCGTGAAGCCACAGAACCCCAATAACAATGGAGACAGCATGATGCACCTGGAGAATCGCCAATTCACTTACGAGGAGCTAGAGGTCATTACGAGCAACTTTCAGCGAGCCCTCGGCAAAGGAGGGTTCGGATCTGTCTACGACGGGTTCTTGGAGGACGGAACTCAGGTGGCAGTCAAGGTGCGGTCACAATCGTCCAAACAATATTTCAGAGAGTTCCTGGCTGAGGTAATACATATGCTACAGGCCTAGTCGAAGCTAATTGCTACACTAGTAATTGGTATACCAAGATGATAAATAACGCAAATGAAGCACAGTACCATATGACATTCCTTTTGACATTCTTTAGGTCCAGACCTTGACAAAGATCCATCACAAGAATCTTGTCTCCTTGATCGGTTACTGCAAGGATGAGAAGTATTTGGCTCTCGTCTACGAGCACATGTCGGAAGGAACCCTAGAAGACAAACTAAGAGGTACTATTTCGGCTTGATTTGTAACTGCATCGTCCGAAGAAGTTCCTCACTCTACCTTGACGCGTTCCTCCGTGCAGGGAGAGATGGCAGCGCTGGGTCCCTAACCTGGAGACAGAGGCTCCGTATCGCACTGGAGTCAGCACAAGGTGAATACTCCTTGTTAGAATGATCTGATCTTTGCGCTAGAAGGTTACGGTCTTTGCCAATGATCCATCCCATCCTATGCACTTACGTAGGGCTCGAGTACCTACCCAAGGCGTGTAGCCCGCCGTTCGTTCACCGGGACGTGAAGCCATCGAACATCCTGCTCAATGCAAACCTCGAGGCCAAGATCGCCGACTTTGGCCTACTGAAGGCCTTCCGGCACGACGACGACACCCATGTGTCCACGGAACGGGTGGTTGGCACACGCGGCTACCTGGCGCCAGAGTACGCGGCGGCTCTGCAGCTGACGGAGAAGAGCGACGTGTATAGCTTCGGTGTCGTGCTGCTGGAGATCATCACAGGACAGCCTCCTACCGTACGGTGCCCGGACCCCATGTACATTGTGCCATGGGTTCAGCAACGCCTCGCACACGGGGACATCGACGAGGCGGTGGACAAATGCTTCCAGGGCCACTACGACATTAACGCCGCGTGGAAGGTCGCTGACGTTGCGCTCAAGTGCACTGCGCTTGAGCCCGCACAAAGGCCCAGTATGACCGAAGTCGTGGTGCAGCTGCAGAGGTGTCTTGAGCTTGAGGAAGCTCATTGACCATTTAGCCAGTATTAGGACAAGTTGTGCCACTGCCATCCAGTTTCATCACAATTTATGCAAGACAGCTGGAGTTATTGTGCCCTGCAATTGGTTAAATTTGTTTTAAAAAAATTTACGTTCACAGTTTATGTTCAGAATAAAATTGGTTAAATTTGTGCAGTGTTGATTTTTCTTACACCATATCTAAGTGGCCAACTGAAATCCACGTCTAGCTATGCAATCGTCATAAAAACCGGCAGGCTGAATTTTGTACACTGTTTTAGGCTGCAACCAATGATGCCACGGTGGGTCACCCCCCTGAACCGAGCGGGAATCTCTCTTTTCAGATAACGCTATACCAGGCCGGCTGCGTGTAGCCAATGTACGTGCTGTACTTTTCTTCGTACCGTGCACCAACCACCAGATGCTGCCGTGTGCCGTGCGTGGAGACTGGAGACGGGCGAAAAGCGAAAGCGGAGCCGAGAAAACCGTTCTGCGGGCAGCGCAGCGCGGGGCGCGGCGAGAAAAGAAGCGCAGGTTAAAACAAGGGGAGCTCGCCGCCTGACCACCACCACCAAAGCGTCGGCGTCTCGTCTGCGCCGAAACCGCGGTGGCGTGCGTGGCCGAGGAAACCATGGAAAAGGCGGAGCAACTTGCCCGCGCACGGCGTGCCAACGTGCCGCTGCCCTGGGTTCTGTTCCGTGGTGTGGATGTGGACGCCGGGCGCGGCAAGGCAGAGTAGACCGGCAGAGAGAAGAAGTTGCTTGCCGATGGATGCCCCGGTCCAGTGCGGTGACGAGTCAAAGCCAGCGCACCCGCTGTTTCGCTCTGAATCCAACGGCGTTTCGCTTTCGTGTCGCGGTTGGTCCTGATCAAAGAAAGGAAGATAATAGCTCCGATTCGTTGTGTCCGCCGTGGTCCGCGATATTTGCCTACAAATTGTGAAGATAGCTCCACTAAGATAATGTTTGTGGTTTAAGTAGCAGTTAAAATCGGCAGATGCATGTTCTTTATTTATTAGTCTCGGAGAGAAAAAGTTAATGCACGGATTGCTACTAGCTTCGCACTGAGACTGCCGCGCTCGTACAGTACCAATCTTCTTCGCTCTGGCCTCCTCCCTTCTCCGATTTTGCTCAACAGCGCAAGGAGAACGTTCTAGTACTACCTTACTGATGATGTTGACATTGGCAGATCTGATGGCAAGTCTCACTGGCACGACTGAACAAGTGCGATAGATATGTGCCCGTCGTTCTTACAACGAAAAAAAAAAAATTGAAGTACAACAAAGTTGTGATACAACATCAAGGTTGGTTATTAGCCAGCGAATTACATACAATTGGTAGCTAGATATCTACAATAATCGGTAATCGAAAAAATCATGGCTAACAATAGCATACTACGCCCATGATTTTCGACAAAAACATACACACGCCACACTTACAGATTGATGTATTTCTCGGGCTTGCACCATGTTCTTGTTTATTTACAGAAGAATGATGCAATCTTGCGGAAAATGCTAGAATTAAGAATAATACTTAATGAAGCTGTTCTGATCGAAGGGACGGCGCGAGCGGCTCGCGCCTTCAATTTGGTTGCCGGCGAGCGAGCGAGCGAGCGACCGAGATGAGGGGCTTCGGATGCAAGGATTTCTGTCTACATCACCAGGTCCGACACCCACCCGAGGTCCGGCCCGTCGTCCTCCGTGACGAGAGGCAGCACCGGCGGCGGCGCCGACGACGACGCGACGGCCTTCCGGAAGCTGAGCTCCCGCATTGCGAGCATGAGGTCCTCCAGCTCCGCCGCGTCCGCGTCGGGCTCGTCCTCGATCCACCTGCGTCCCTGCACCGGGGACACCGGCGGCGACTCCCAGAGCGACGCGAGGGTGGACTTGGGCGACAGCGACAGCGAGAGCGGCGACTCCTCCTTACCGGGTGCGGCGGCGGCACGGAGCTCGGCGGCCGTGTGCGCGAAGAAGCAGACGCGGCGGCGGCAAGAGACCCCCGCGCGGCAGGGGCGCGTGCGGTAGCGCGACGGGTGGAGCCACAGCTCGAAGGTGCCGTGCGCGAACGGGCAGGCGTTCCCGCGCGGGCAGGCCGCGCCGGGGCGTCGCCGGAAGTCCGGGCAGGGCTCGCCCGTGTACACCGCGCGGCGCGGGTCGCGGCGCCGCGCGGCCTCGCCCGGGTGCGCGTAGGGACACGCCGTCCAGTCGTGGCTCCGCGCGCGCGCGCACCGCCGCACCTTGAACTCGTACATCATGAACTCGTCGTCCGCCTCGGCTTCCTCGGCCTCGGCGTCCCCGTCGCCGCCGCAGCGGCCTGAGGAGAGGTACTCCCCCAGCGCGGCGAGGAGCTGCGGCGGGATCTCGACCGCGGCCGGGTCGGCCCAGCTGGACACGCCCAGCGCCGCCGGGTCCAGCACGAGGTGCTCGTAGTCGTGGGCGTAGTCACGGCTCACCATGCCGCCGCTCTCACTCTCTGCTGAACAGTTCTGCTGCCGACGACTATACTACTACGCGCTGCCGGCCCGGAGGCAGATGAGAAAGGGGGGAACCGAAACTGTGAGCTTGAGGTAACAGCGGTGGAGCGCGGCTCTTTATAGGTGGCCCGCGTGCGCCGTTGGGTTGCCAGAGAGAGAGCCCGAAAGATGGCGACGGTATGGGCAGGGGGGCCGGGCGGTATTGAGTTGAGTGATGACTGATGAGAGGAGCATCCGCTGTTGGTTGCGGAGCTATCGCGTACGGCGTCGGCGTGGCTGTGTGGAGGTGGCGTTTTGGCGCGAGGCGGGGGTACGTGGGAGACGCGAGGCGGGTACGTGGAGAGCGGTGGAGGCCGGTGCTGCATGTTGCCCGCCACGTCGCGGACCCAGTCTTCTCCTCGCCACGGCAACCGCTGGCGGCCTGGGCCGACGTCTTCCGTTTTCTTTCTTTACCTTTACTCGGCGGCAATTCCGCCACCTTATTTTTTATCCATTTCTGGCAGCAGGCAGGGGGTGGGGCAGCGGTGTCATGCGCAGGGATGGGACACGCGCACGAACACACGGACGACGCCTCGGCGTTGCATCACTCTCGTTTTAGTGCGTTTGTCAGTAGTTCAGGAGAGAGAGTTAGATCCACTTGGATAAGATTTTTTTTCTAAGAGCAGGTCATGAGCTTCCGTGCCCTGCTGCATCATTGACACGAGCAGGGTTAAATAGCTGCTCGCCGCCAAATAGCCACCTCGCGCATCAGTCAGGTGACTCTAGATTTTGTGAGCTTTCCATACGGACGTTTCCCAAAAGCGGGCTGCAGTGACGCCGTGGCCGCGCGCGTTCCCTGCCGCTCTCTTTGGAATGCGGAGTGGGAGATCGATCCGGAACGGACCACGGCCTCTGCGGTGTACAGCTCTCCACCCGCTCACACAGGTGCGTTCCTGTGATAATCCTGATCCCGATAAGGCCGGGTGGCCTGCTGCGTCTGCACTGTCGCGTGGTTGAGGCCGCTAGCGCCGCGCCGCGCGCGGATATGCAGCGATCTGCTCGCGCATGGAAGGTGGGTGACAGCGGCGGTGGTCTCGGCCTGCCGAGCCCGAGACGAAACAGCGGCGCGCGGTATGTCTATCGCGCGGCGCCGCCGTTCCGCTTCCGGCAAGAGAAAGGACGACGCGCGGTTTTCTGTCCGGATCATCAAGGCTCGAATTTTATAACGCCTGGAACCTGGACGGCAAAATTTGCGGTCTTTTCACGTATGATGATGGCAGGTGTTGTATAACAATTATTAACCATTTAAAGTCCTAAACAAAGTGATTCAAAGAAGAAGACGCCAGATCGAGTTCTTCTAACCGATGGATTGAGTAAAGACGTCAAGAATAGGTTTTTCTCAAGTATTTTTATGAACAAAATATATAGAGTGAATAAGTGATAAAAAGAATAACATAAAAATTCACAGCGCCAAATTTTGCAGAACGAAGTGTAGTAGTAATTATAGTACTGTTGAATACATAACCTCGTGATGCATTTTATATTGATTCAATGAGCTTGTAGCCTCTTGTTTTTGTTCTGCAGAGGGGATACTAACATGTGGGACATACAAAATCATAGCAGGTTAAAAGACAAAATTTGCATGCAATTATGAATCCCAAAATCATTTTAAACATTTTGATATCTAGACAAATTTTGTACGCTATGGTATTCGCTTGTACCGCTGATGGGACCGTCAGCATATAGTGCACGACCAGATAAGGCGCGCGCCACGGCCACCACCACCACACACAAGACACAACACAAGGCTTCGGCAAAGTAAACCCCATCGACGGGCATGGGGGCACTACCCGTCTCCCACAAGCTTGCGCTCACCTCCCCCTTCCTCCCGCGCCACCGCGGGCCGTGCTGCCCCGCCGCTCACGGCCGGCGCCGGCGGCATGGGACCGTGGTGGCGTACATGGAGCCGAACCCGAACTCGCCGGCGGCCATAGCGGGGCGCCTCATCGGCGCCCTCCCCGTGGTCGGTCTCGTCGCGCGCATCCTGAGCGACGAGGGCGGCGTCGGCGGCGACATCGTCGACTTCGCCGAGTTCCGTCGCCGCGTCAGCAAGAACTGCACCGTCATGGACTCCCAGGCCTTCTACGACTTCAACGAACGCCGCGGCAAGGTACCACCTACTCGATTCATCAGGCTACTCCTTCCTGTTTCGATTTCCCCTGCCGCAGACCGTGCAATTATGCCATGTTTTTGAGCGAAAGAGGATGTTTACATGATTGGGCAGCCAGGGGATCCCTTCTACGTTCTGCTGTGCTGCTGGCTGGCCGCCGTCGGCGGCGGGTTGCTGAAAACAGAGGAGATCTTGGAAGGCGTGGCGCGGCTCCGCATCTCCAACGACATCGAGTTCGAGGAGGAGACGTTCATCGACATGATGAGGGCGGCGAAGGAGGTACGTAAACGGTTTGCTGCAGTTCAATTCGTGACCCTTCGCATTGCAATGGCACACTGAAATTTCAGAAATTACTACGCTCTCTGAAACAACGTGAAATCTTCATTGCAGAAAAGAGCAAAGCTGAAGGCTCCAGCTCCGCAGATACCAATGGAAGCGCGCGCGGAGAAGGCCCTGGAAGCCATCTACGTCTGCTGCTTCGGGCAGGACATGATCGAGAAAGAGGACGGGAAGCTTCTCTGCACGATTCTGAACGCCGTGTTCCCGTCGGTCGGGCGGCCGGCGGTCGAGAGAATGGTGTCGTCGATGGCGAAACAGGTGGCCTCCGGCGAGAGGAAGCGGGACATCAAGACCGTGTCCAAGGAAACGGTGCAGCGGCAGCTCCAGGACCTCGAGTTTCTGAAGCAGAATAAGCTGGACTCGTAGAACAATTTTGCCAAATTGACGGTGTCAACACTCATACTCTAGACCAAGAGACACGAATCACGCAGTGTGCTCAGGGAGTGAGGTTCTTAACCGTAAGAAGCCCGGAAGGAAGTAGATGAAGATTTGGTATTTACCATAGGCATATTAGGATGAATGAGCCATGATAGCACTGCACTGACATTTGAGTGTCATCAGTTATCACAACGTTGTAAGAAATTATACTACTCCTAGTATACATTTTTCAAAACAGAATTCCGTGTTATTGTTAATGCTCCCGTTATTTTCGATAATCGGCATAAATGGAAAATGTTGGATCACGGACCGTCATCGTATTGCATTCTGTATTTGATTGGGCTGAGCCCATCTTGGCTGCAGCACCATAACCTTTCAGCCCAGTTATTTGTTCGATCCGACCGCCCAGATTGGAGGAAGCAAACTCTCTCTCGTGCACCACACGGACGCTTGATGCTAAACTCGCACACACGGACACTGCGAAGGCACACGGGCGGGTGGCCCAAATCAAGGTGCTGGTCACCGTGCTGCGAGCAGAGAGACGCGAGAGGACGGGAGCCGGAAGACCGGTGGACGAGGCCTGTCCACGTCGGCGAGGCGGCTGCTCCGTGATTCCGTCTCCGGTCAGCGATGCCCGTGAGGCGGCGGCAACCGCGACGGCAGGAGACGGGTGCCGCGGAGAGGTACAGGGAGATGAGGATTGCGACGGCGCTGGCGCGGCCGTGGGATTACCCAACGGCCTGTGGCGAGTTGGCCGCCCTCCTGCGCCTCGGGTACGCGGAGCTCCCGAAAGCCGCCCAGGCGCTCGTGGCCGCCGACGTGCTGCTCGCGTTCCGGCTCCTCCCCGAGTAAGCCTCTCCCCTCCAATCCAATTCCAATCGTTCGTCACATTTGTGCGTGATATTGCCGGATTATCCCCAGCCTGTTGGTCCATTGGGTATCACTGCGCGAGAACTTAATTAGTCCTTATTAATCCCGTAATTATGTGCTGCTGATGGTTGATCCTGTGTACAACTCGGCGTCTTTGCATGTACTAGTAAGTTGCATTGGGTATTTATGGTTGGTTACTTTCATGTTCATGTTACGAGTAATTTCATTTCGTATTGTAACTTTCTGCGACAGTTGAATAGGTCTGTATCAAATTCTGCAGATGATTGCATTATCGATTGTACACAGCACATCAAAACCAGAAATTCTTATAATCTCACTTATAATTGCTATAGGAGGTTGCAATGGTGTTAGAACTGCTTGATTTTTTCTACCAGTAATTTCCTCACACCAAAGGTATAAGTTCCGTACGCTGCTATATATACGACTCACCTGCCCAAGCACCGTGTCTTTCCGTAATGGAGTTGGAAAACTATTCACGGACTGAACAACACACGAAACATAGAAGAGGACGGTGTCAAAAGCAAACCAATCTGAGGAACTCAGCAGTACACAGTAGTGGGACATTGCAGTCATATATATATCAATATATATATATATATATATATATATATATATATATATATATATATATATATATCATTTTTGCTAAGTCTGACATTAGTTTGCATAAATCTGAATGCACCGCCAAGGTTATGTGAAAAAAACAAAGATTAAGTTGGTATCACCATGTGAGCAAAAACAATCGGCATTCAGTTCACTCGTTACAGAGCTAAATGTCCGTGCTGAACAAAGCTTACTCAAGGGAACATGCACTACTGTACTGATGTTCTGAGTTGTTCTATTCTGAGGCTCACTTTCTCATGGTCATAATCCCTGTCTAGTTGCTAATCTGTCATATACTTGCGTAGGCTTTCTCCACGTATCACAAGCCTTCCAATCACGTTTCATGCCTGCTTATTGTCAATGTTCAATGTTGTGCTTTTGACTTCTCAGTGTTCTCATTATTTGATCCTATTACTACAGACTAGTAATTCATAATAACTTGTTATTTCCCAGTGTGCAGACAGGATATGCAGTAGCTGCAGCTAATCATCTTCTCCAAGCAGCAGAAGTTGCTCTACCAAAGCAAAAGAAGGCACAGGCAGCTTCAGAGTTCAAGCATTATGTTGTTGCACATAAGAGGCGTGCTCGAGTTCAACAAGAGACAGGCATGTAGCTCGTTCCTTTGCAATTGCACATATCAATTCAATCATGTGCTTGGCATAAAGTGGAAACATGATATCCTAATCTGCAGTTTATGTGTTTTACTACTTAACTGAACTAGTACAGCTGTTGTTGCTGATGTACTAGTACAATAGGATAGGTATTAATGATGTCACCCAGCCATCCAAGTGATGTGAACTTTGAGCCCTAATACAATAGGATAGGTATTAATGATGTCACCCAGCCATCCAAGTGATGTGAACTTTGATGAACCTTTCATGCTTTCGCTCTGTTACATGGCATATATATAAAATCAGGTTTTAAGTTCATGATTTTTTGGCTATTTCATACTAGTTTGTTCCGAGCCCATTTTGCCATATTATGAAAGGACCATGGTTTGATATTCAGACTAATTAGTATTTAGTGCGGGAGGATTAATTTACTTACTGATAGTCTGATACTAGTGAATACTCGATAGTCATCTTAATTTGTTACATCCAATCACTTTGACAGGTTCACCGCATATACCACAGGATGTGCTTGTCCATATCTTCAGTTTTCTGGACATGCGTTCTTTGGTAGCAGCCGGTCTTGTCTGCTGGTAGTTATCATCCCGTACCCTTTTACCTCTTATGTACATAGACATGGTATTTTTGTGTAACAGCTTTTTCTTCCTTAGAAGGTCGTGGAATTCAGCCGCAGTTGACAATAATCTGTGGAGGATGCATTATTCCCTGTTCTTTGAGGTGTGCTATGTGAATGGGATCAGCACACCTGTATCTGGTGTACCGAACATTTATGGTGTTGTGGTGCAGAATAGCATGGATTCAATGTCCAATGATCCAACCTCTTGCTGGAAAGAACGCTTCCACACTAAATATGCAGGTAATTGTTACCTTTCCACTAGTTGAAAATACCTTGATATTATAATTTCCAATGTTGAACTCTTAAGAATGGCTAAATTATGAATCCTTTCAGAGTGTGCAACATGGAGATTTGCATCAAATAGAGCTATATGTCGGCATTGCAAATCAGTTATTTGGCTTAGCAACCTTTCATTTTCTTCTCCACACCAATGTTCTAAAAACGGAAAGGGTGAAGAAAAAGTACAACCTCTGTTACCTGATGCAGTAAGTTCTATTTTTTTGCTCATGGAGGACTGATCATTACATCTTCTGTTTGTTCTCATTATTTATCAATCTAATTTCTGTTTGAACTGCATTTCCATCTCTGACATGCTTGTCACGTTTGTTTAACCTATGCCTGAACCAGGTTGCTGAATACATATTGCATGCTGAAGATCTAGTAGCTTTATCTTCAGATAGTGACGATGCCAGTAGTGATTCAGACGATGAATATGAGCATAGAAGATTTTGGTTGCAACCAAACAGAACTTTTTGATGCGATAGCGGTCTCTTTCTGTTGTGATCTGTTGCATGCTGTCTTGTGTGTTATCGGTTTGCATGCTATCTGGTGCGTCTCATCGAGTGAAAATGGCATGTGAAAACTGTACAGCAGACCCTATACTATTAGTACATAGCATGTTTCCAACAGTGAGTAGCTACATCACACGCACCTGGCCAACATTTCTATACGCAATGGAACTTAACTGAGCAAAAATATGGACAAGCTACGGAAAGCTGATTCCTCATTTCAGAAAGGTTGGATAATTGTGCATGAAGCATCCATACCAACCGGACCAATAACCAGTTCACCACAGCCCAAGTCTGGCGATGTGTTAATAGAACATATATTACATTGACAGCAAGTAGCAACTAGCAAAACAGAAATCAATGTCAAAACATGGGAGTTTAAGATCACGATTTGTGGTATGTTACAATAATTATATCATTGTAACTACTGATCACACTAGACCATGTTCACGTAGGTATTTATATCACCTGGAGACATGGAATCACCAAACAGCCTTCAGAAACAATAAGTAGTGATCAACAGAGATGATTAGCAACGACCCATCTTCTACTTCTCTAGTGCTGCTTCTTATCTTTTGATGGACCCTTTGGGATCTTAGATAGGCATTTCTCATCGAAAATGGCGTAATACTTCTTCAGCTCGACCATAGCCTTCTCTCCAAAAGCATCAACCTTGTCCTCATGCTTTTCATACAGAACTGGCACAGTGTACAATACCATGAAGACTGCATGCAGTGAACCATAATTGATTAAAATGTTGCTGAATTAAGCATGTGTCACAACTGGTAAACAACAATCAATAGGTACCTATATAGCACAAGGTAAGGAAATTGCAGCAGCTCCCAAGGACAGAGAGAATCCACAGTCCTGCAACCACCTGATAAACGCAACAAAGTTATGCATCCAGCAAGATAAGCCTTTAATAGACAAAGTCTATAAACAAAACCAAAGCCAGCCAGTCGACATACAATCAGAAATTTCTTCAGGTCATGGCCTCGACCAATCTCTCTCAAGGTAGCAAAGCCCCTGTTGAGCTCATATCGGAGTGAAAGTGCAACATTCACAACCAGGTCCTCTGGGATCCTCACCTCAGGGATGTTAGGAGGAGACCTAAAGGAACAATGCAAACATGTTACTACACTTCAGGCACTAATACCTATGTTTGGAAAAGTAAATAAAAGGGTTCAGAATAATTATCTAGTTTACAATGCAGAAGATTCATGTATATAAAATGTCCCTCAAAGTCATCTTAAGCATAAAAATAATCTGAAGTTGATGGAACAAGAGTACAAGGGATCCCACTAACTCACTTGTTGATGAAAGTGGAAGCATTGGACCAGAGGAACAGGATGGCCAGGGTGAGGATGAGGCAGTGGCACAGCAGGGTCAGGAGGTGGTAGTCCATGACCTCAAAAAGCAACCAGATGGCCGTGGCGCCTGCAAGCACCCCACCAGAGATCTTCTTGTTCCTCCACAGAAACAGATCGGCAGCTGCAAGCATGTTCACAGGCACATCAGAACAAAGCCGGCAATAAACAAATGAGAACGACGCCTGCTGCCAAACCAACAGAATTTCAGGGGTTCAAGCGTTAGGTATGCTTCATCACAACTATTATAACCCATTAATATACTGCTGTTACAACAAGCATATATATCGTTACTCGATTACTACTTCAATGGCGGTCAAGATTCCACAAACAGAACACCGATCATATCCTACTCAGATTGCGGCGACAATGCCACAGAAAAACAAATATCACTGATCGTGACATTCTTCAGAAGCGAAAGACATTTCGAGAAAATATAATCCTTCTCCCCAGAGGACAGTGAATGCGACTACAGCAGATCAAGCTTACTGCCGCTCAGAAAAGTGAAGCAAACCCCGATGCGGCCGGATCTACGCTAATGAAGCCATGGAGGAGAGCTCAGAGGTCCGGGACTCACGCTTGCCGCCACCGAGGACGGAGTGGACGGGCTTCTCGCGGCCGAAGAGGCGGTAGATCTTGGCCTTGATGGAGGCAGCCGCCGAAGACGTGTCGTCGTCCGAGTCCGACGAGGAGGAGGAGCCATCGCCGCGGCCGTGGAGCTTGTCGGAGATCCTGTCCATCAGCGACTCCTTCACAGCCTCCTCCTTGTGCTGCTCCGCCATGGCTGTCTCTGTCTGCTGCGGATGCTTGCTCTCTCCCTCGGGTTCAAACCAAACGGCAAATGCCTCTCTGCTGTTGCAAACTGCAAACACAAACACCACCAAGAAGCTTTTTTCCCTTTTTTCCGTTTTCGCTGTTGCAGCATTTCGGTGTTCGGGAACGCGCACTTTATGCGCGGCGCAGCGCGATCCCGGACGTCGGTCCTCAGCGCGGCTGGCCGTCCGATTCCTCCTGCGTTAATCAACCGTCATTAACCCGCGCGGTTATAAAACGTGTACAGTAAAACGCGAAATGGGAACGACTCGTGGGACCGCTTGTAAGCGAGCACGGGGGGACGCAAACGGTGGACAATGGGGGACCGGAGAGAGAGAGACTTGGGTGCGAAGGCTCAAAAAGGCCGAGGGCGTCGTCCTCGCCGTCATTGGAACCCGCGGGCGTGGCGTGCGGCGCGTCCCAGGACTTCCGGCGGCCGTGGAAGACCGACCGAGAGCAAAAGTGGAGGAGCATGGAGTCAGAAACATCTGAACGTGTCGAGCAAATGGTGGACTTGGCCCATCCTTACGGCGAAGTCCCATTTTCCATAGCTCTTTTCGTGGCTGAGCAAATGGAGTTTCAGTCCCTTGTAGGCTAAGGTGATGACAATTTCCTTCCGTTGTCAATGGTGCGAAAAAAGTCTAGCATCTGCTTTACAGCTGATATGTGGTGCGTGATGTCGACCTTTAACTTTAACGCGTCACCGGTACCGTTTGAAAGACTTGTATGTGTGTGTGGCGTGACTATGTTTCCAACTGTTTTATCCCCTTATAATTTCACCTTTGTATGTCGAGCGTAGTCCTCCGACTCTTTTTCTGTGTGTATGATGAGTAGGTGCGGAACCTTCGCATCTACCGTTAGTCCTAGCTGCTAGTACTATCAGATTTGTTATTTCTACAGCACCTTAAAAATCAAATTGCAGGATGCGTTGTCAAGTTTTTATACGTACGTTATGGAGCTGATCTGCTCACAGCCCCATGATCCTGACCAAGCTGAAAGGGGTCGGTCGTGTTGGGGGCGTCTTCCAAAATTCCATTTTGGGCAGCAGATTGAAGTATTACCAGAACTATAAGTAGTTAACAAATAACTGTCCTCAACAAGGTCGTTGTAGTATAGTGGTAAGTATTTCCGCCTGTCACGCGGACGACCCGGGTTCGATCCCCGGCAACGGCGTACTTCTCTCGTTGCTTTTTTTTTTTTTTTGGCATTGTTCACACTTGGGTGTCTCCCGCTAGAAGTCACCTCGTCAACCATGGTTGCGGCTGCAGCCTGGTTTGGATCAGTACCGCACGGTGGACGCCAAAAGTCAACAAGGCCGCCTGGTCCTGGTCCTGCCAGCCCACCTGCCGCCCGGCCCGTAGCACTGCCAACCGGTGCGTCCGTGCGCTGGTTTGGAGTCGTCGCATCGTCAGCGACGGCCCAACGCGCGTTTTATGCTCTGCTGCTTCACCAGTAGCCTTGGCCTTCCCACACACTGACACACACGTCCCAGAAGAGACGCACGCAACCTCTGCTCGCCCTGTTCCCACGCCCGCCATTACTCCGATTCCCCTCTCGGCGGCTTCCTGCTCTGCTCCTTCCTTCCTCCCCTCTCCGCGGCAATTAATGCCGCCAACTACCAGATCCAGTCCCCCGGAAACCTAAGGGACGCCCCC
The DNA here is from genome assembly GCA_001182835.1 of Oropetium thomaeum. Taxonomy (NCBI): domain Eukaryota; kingdom Viridiplantae; phylum Streptophyta; class Magnoliopsida; order Poales; family Poaceae; genus Oropetium; species Oropetium thomaeum. Next base: position 1,717,434 of record LFJQ01000010.1, read on the forward strand.
AAACAAATACCCTCTTCCCAATCTGCCCTTCCTCCGCGCACCATGCCATTCAGCCCCACGATCACACCCTCGCCGCCGCCGCCGACGACGAGGGGGAGGAGGTGGATAGAGCGATGTCCTTCCTCGACCAGCTCGCCTCGCTTGGCACCGGGTACGCCGTCGCTATCGCTCTGGGATTCCTCGTGCTCCTCGCCTCCGTGCTGCTTGCGTCCTACTTCTGCCTCCGCCACGGCGCCGGCGGCGAAGGTTTCGGCGTCGGGGGCTCAGCGCGGCACGCGGCGTCCTCGGCCTCCAGCTCGGGCCACATCTCCATCACCGTGCCCCGCGTCGTCTTCGTGGCGGACGATGAGTCTCCGGGCTCCTCCTCCCGCGGCGGCGCCGCTGCGGCCTCGCCCGTTGGGCTCGACGCCACCGTCATCGCGTCGTACCCGAGGGTCCCATTTTTTCGGGCAGCGGCGGGCGTCGACGCCGAGGCCAACTGCTCGATCTGCCTATCCGAGTACAGGGATGGCGAAATGCTGCGGGTGATGCCTGAGTGCAGGCACAGATTCCACGTCGCGTGCCTCGACGCATGGCTGCGGCGGAGCGGGTCCTGCCCCGTCTGCCGGTCCTCGCCCATCCCCACGCCCGTCTCCACCCCGCTCTCCACCCCACTGTCGGAGCTCGTCCCGCTGTCGCAGTACGCTGCCGACCGGCGCCGGAGCAGGTTATGGGGATTGCCATTTTGTTTTCATCACGCGTTTGCTCCTTTAAATCCCTCTTGCTATTGCTTTGTCAACTACTTGATGCGGTGCTGATTGCCTGATTGTTCCATTGGTTGGTACAGGTATGGTTGATTCGTTTCTGATGCTGAGGAGTTTGACCTGTTGGATTAGAACTGCCATTACTTGGAGAAAGTTTTGCTTGGTAACAGAATATTGTTGGACCAAGGCAGACAAGGCAGTCAGCAGTGTACATACATTGTTCTTATATTCTACTATAATATAGTAGGTTTTATGAAGTTAGCGATGTCCTATAGCTATAAGTCATGATCAGTCTCTGAATCATCTCATTCCATTCATATGAATCATATCTTTCTTTTCATTCTAGTGTTATTTGGCAAGTTTTCTTGAGTAGCAACAGCATGGAAGAGGAATGTTCTATTCGCCTGTTCCTCATGACTTGTAGGATATTTTCTAGGGCTCGGGAGTGTAGTAACTTTCGAGCTGCTAGCATCTGCTCCTTGTTGTAGCGGAAAGAGATACATTGTTCAGCAACATTAGTTCTTGGCATATTTCTGGGTCTTGTAGATTTTCGACTCATTCATAACTGATACGATAATGAGACTCTCTAAATGGGTTCAACAGGATCGGTTACCTAATCTTGAAAGGACTTAGTTAGATCTGAGATTGTCTTGTATATAGATTACTATACTAATTCAAAAGGCTACTCTGCACTTTCCTTGTCCGCGTACAAAGATAGTTATGCTGGAAAACTTAATTTTCTATTTCAATTATATAGTTTTCACTGTGATATTGATTGGCTTTCATTCTATTTGAGTCATATCTTTGCTTGCTGTTTCTTAGATTTCTGGCTTAATGTGATGTCGTCTTGTGTATAAATGTTATTCCCTTCACTTTCTGTCGGTTTCTGAGATATCTATGACGCAATTGGAGTAGCTTATTATTACCCAAAATGTGAATATGTATGCAATTGCGATGCTTTAGTGACTAATATAAGGTAAGATCTCCCCCAGTTCCATTGCTAGTTGCAGACGTTGTCGGTTATGAAAGGAATAACGGACCTTATATTGTGAGCTAGGTCAATGATCAGTTGGTGTTGCATTCATTTTGTTGGGGATCTTTTTTTTGTCGTGGATCTTATTATTGCATTCATGTGTGGGGGGCCAGGCAGCTAGCAGATTTTAATGTCTTGGGTTAATTTTATGTGATGTTTTAGTTTGGTATAATGTTACTTTGATCCCCACTGCACGCATAGAAAGTCAATGGCTTGTTGTGTCCTTGCTGGTTGATCATGAATGATGCATGATATATGTTCATGTGGGGTTGATTACTAATGCAGCATACTGGACGAGTTTTGCATTTTGTTGATAATCTGTTTTTTTCTCAATTTCATCTAGCAGCACGACCAAGATTCTGGTGATGAGTGATGAACAACACCCCCCCCCCCCCCCCCCCCCCCTAAAAAAAGAAAAAAAAAAGAGGCTGCAGTTCTGCTGTACAAATTGATAGTAGTGTTATAGCTAAATATGTTTCTAATAGATAGGCTATCATGCCATGTAAGTTGCAGTTGCAAGTTTGTTAGTCTGTTGATAACACTGCCATTGGATTATGTTTTTTAATGCATCTAGCTTATGTCATGTGTGTGGTCTGCTTGTTCAGGGAGGCTGCTGTATTAATTTCGAACTTGATTTTTAATTTTTTCAAGATTCAATGATGCATGCATTCCTAGCACACAGTTTTCTGTTGCTCAAACAAGAATCTTACATTATTTACACTCTCAATATAAGAGAGTAAACTGGACATGTCCATCTGCTATGATCATCAGCTGTCCCCCTGGAAAGGTATCTGTTACTCTGGATGCGGTAAGCCTTCAGCTTCTGATATGTTCCATGCGTCGATTAAAAAAACCAGCAAGCAACATCAGCTGCGAGCTGCGGTCACCAATACGCCTAGCAACATTGGACTTAATGAAAATTCTGGCGCCGCAGAACAGCATCTGTGATGAAACAGTATGTCTGTATGTATCGTTCGTCAGTAGCAGCAACAACTCGTGTATTTCGTTATTAACTCCATAAAGGACTAAAAGAACTGTGACACATACGGCAATATAAAACAATCGAAAACTAGGAGAGGGAGCAAGGACTGCCAAACAAAGCACAGCCTTAAAACCTACTATGTATAAGAAATGACACGCCGCTCTGTAATGGGACTCACAGAGACACATCCGCTACACAGTTCACGCCCTTGCTCTCCACGGTGGAAGAGACACCCGATACCAGCGCGGTGGTGGCGCCCCCGACCTCGATGACGACAGAGCAGTTCATTCTGATCTCGACGTCCCTCTTGACGATCCCCAGTATCTTGACCGTCCCGTTGATCGCCGTGAACGTGTCGATGTCGTACTCCTGGCCCAACAGCAGGCCGGTACCGTTCACGGCGCTCGCGAGCTGGTCGGCGAGCAGGTCGACCGTGATGTTCATGCGCATGGTCCGGTCGGCGCCGACGCTGCCGGCGGGCATGTACGCCACGCTGATTATCTGCCCCTTGTAGGAGACGTCCGTCTCGCTCGGCGAGAACCGGAACGCCACTGCATTGGGGTTCTTGATCGAGAGGTCGGCGGTGATCGTGGCATTGGCGGCCACGGGACTCGTCAGCCCCGTCCCGGCGCCGGTGCTGACGGCCGTGAGCCAGACGTGGTTTACGTTGAGCCGGGGCTCCTTGATCTTGAACACGGTGAGCGCGAGCACCAGGATGATCACGCCGATCACCACAACGGTGGTCACGCAGCAGCCGCCGCAGCAGAGCAAGCACCGGCGCTTCCGGAGGTACGGCGTGGAGCGCCACCGTGTCGCGGTGGTGGCGGTCTGGGCCTCCTCCGCCTCGGCAGTGTCGTGCGCCGGCGCCGGGTGGACTGTGGGCGAAGGCAGCGCGAGCGGCCTCGACGGCTCGTCCTTGTCCACCGGCGCCGCGGCGCTCCCTGCTGACGGCCCAGCGGTCGCCATGGAGTGGATCGGTGGCAATGAGTGAGGGTCCGCTTCAAACCACTCCCCCGAACACGGCTGCTTTATCAGTTAAAGCGTTGTCAAGTAAAGAAGAGAAACAGCGTTCTTTTGACAGTAGACTAGATGCAACGGTTCTCGGTCTTATACGTGAGGTTTTGGAGAGGCCGCTATCAGGCTTCTACGCCGGGTTTCACACGCTTGACTTTGCCTACCCGGCCTCTGAGAACCCAATTGCGTACCTGTTCGACTAGTTCCTCTTAAACTGAACTGTCGACTTAAAAAAAAAAAGAAGACACGCTTTAATTGTAGATTACATTCAGTTTTCCTCGAAACCATGTCAAGCGCATTGTTTGTTTAGATACATATTTGAATCGTTGTTACATGCGTTTGCATCATCCACCCACATTCTAGAAAAAGCATTTTAGGGCCCGTAAAACTGGCGATATTTATAAATGTACGTACAATCATACTCTTATTAAGAAATCACCTAAACCGTTGGAATCTAGAAGGAAAGTGACCTGGGCGAGCGGCAGCCGTCACGGGTTCAAAACTTCAATGCAGCGTGGCTTGGACCAACGGGGAAGTCCTAGCTTCACCGAGGACGAGCCTCTCAAAGTGTGATTTCAACAATCTAGAAACCTTTCTGAATTTGAATATGATCGAAGACATGGACTGGTCCACATGGATTGATAGTTCCAGTACTCATAAGAAAGATTACTCTGACTTGATTTTGGAAGGTCCAAGTCCATGCTAGTTTACTGTTATTTTTGGAAACTAGGTAATTTTAATTACCCGACTTCTATAGAAGCCAGTCCCACGAACAACCCGCTAGTTTATACTTTTCACAATTCACATAGCATGAAGAAGAGGCCACAGCGGCAGGAACAAAAAAAAAAAAAAGAAATCAGGCCTCAATCTGTAATTTCCAACGGAAAACCCCATGTAAGCATGGGCCACAATCTGTAAAACAGTGGCTGCGCGGCCCGAACCAAATCTGGTTCGTCCCGCAGAGCGCGACAAACTGACCAGTGACGACAGCAAAGCCGAAGTGAGTGCTCCACACTGTCAACCCACATCAGAATCTCCGCATCGCCCATCGCCGCCGCTAATGGAGGAGTCCAATCCCACTCCCCCCACCCCGACGGTGGTGCTGCACGCCTGCCTCGGCGTGGGCCACCTTATCCCGATGGTGGAGTTCGCCAAGCTCCTCCTAAGCCGCGGCCTCGCCGTCGTCATTGCGGTCCCGACACCGCCGGCTTCCACCGCCGATTTCTTCGCCTCATCCGCCCCCGCCGTGGCCGCCCTTGCCGCCGCCAATCCATCCGTCTCCTTCCACCATCTTCCGCCACCTGAATACCCTGCCCCGGACCCGGACCCCTTCCTCCAGATGCTGGACGCGCTCCGCCTCACGGTGCCCTCCCTCACTGCCTTCCTCCAATCCCTCCCCTCCGTCGCCGCGCTCGTGCTCGACCTCTTCTGCATCGACGCCCTCGACGCGGCCTTCGCGGTTGGCGTGCCGGCCTACTTCTACTACACCTCCTCCGCCGGCGACCTCGCGGCGTTCCTCCACCTACCCCACTACTTTGCCACGGCGCAGGACAAGCGCAACTTCAAGGACATGGGAAGGGAGCTCCTCCGCTTCCCAGGCGTCCCACCGATTCCCGCGTCGGACATGCCGCACACCGTGCTCGACCGCGCGTACCGGACCTGCGCCCTGCGGGTCGGGCACTACGGCCGCATCCCCGGGGCGCGGGGCGTGCTCATCAACACCTACGAGTGGCTCGAGGCGCGGCCCGTGCGCGCGCTCAGGGACGGCGTCTGTGTCCCTGGACGCCGCATGCCGCCGGTGTACCCGATCGGGCCGCTGATCATCCGGGGCAAGGAAGCGGAGGAAGGAGAGCGTCACGCGTGCCTGTCATGGCTGGACACGCAGCCGGAGGCGAGCGTAGTGTTCCTCTGTTTCGGCAGCTTGGGTGCCGTCTCGGCGTCGCAGCTACAGGAGATAGCTCGCGCGCTGGAGAGCTCCGGGCATCGGTTCCTCTGGGTCCTGCGGAGCCCGCCCGAGGACCCGACCAAGTTCTTCGTGGCGCGTCCTGAGCCGGACTTGGACGTGCTACTCCCGAACGGGTTCCTGCAGAGGACGCGGGACAGGGGAATGGTGGTGAAAATGTGGGCGCCGCAGGTGGATGTGCTGCAGCACGCGGCGACCGGTGCGTTCGTGACGCACTGCGGGTGGAACTCGGTGCTGGAGGCGGCTGCGGCCGGGGTGCCGATGCTGTGCTGGCCGCTGTACGCGGAGCAGAGGCAGAACAAAGTGTTCGTGGTGGATGGGATGGAGGCCGGGGTTGTGATGGATGGGTACGACGAGGAGCTGGTGACGGCTGAGGAGGTGGAGAAGAAGGTGAGGCTGGTGATGGAGTCCGAGGAAGGAGCGAAGCTCAGAGAGAGAATGACATTGGCGAAGGAGAAGGCGGCAGAGGCGCTGGCCGATGGCGGTCCGTCGCAGATGGCGTTTGAAGAGTTCCTGAAAGATATGAAGCTGGCCAAATGATCAACGCCTGAAGCAGAGAAGGTGACCATTGTTATCGAACTCTCTCATTCTCAATGTGATGGTATTGCTTGTTATTCAGCATTATTCTTAAGAGATCATATTATAGCATGGTGTAGTTGTGCTTTCCAAGCTCTGAGAAATTACCAGCCCTTCTCAGTAAAATGTTACGTCACAAATCACATATGCTGCTTGATTCAATAGTCAGTGAATCAGTTCAGAAAATAAAAGAATTGATAAGCACATTAGCTCTTGCATCCAAAATGTACAGTCCAGCATGTTCGAATACAATACCATGTCCAAGTAGTAGTCATCTACTGCCCTTTCTCTAGTTTACTTTATTTTACGTTCATTAAGCTCTTGCTGTATCAGAATCTTCGAGTCATCGCCAACATTCAGAGTTCATCAGTCAGACACCACAATCAGTTGCATACTTGCATTCTCAGTTTCCAGAGCTGCTTCGCTTCTCCACATCTCTTATGAACTCTGCGAAGGCCACTTCAGAAGACCCGCCTTCCTTGGTAGCCTCCAGAGCTTTCTCCCTCGCCACCGCGAGCCTCTCCCTGAGCACCTTCCCCTCATCGCCTCCATCACTAGCCTCACCTTGGCTTCACCTCCTCAGCCTTCACAAACTCCTCGTATCCCTCCATCTCTACGGCGATCTTCATCTCCTCCACCATGAACACCTTGTTCAGGCGCTGCTCCGCGTACAGCGGCCAGCAAACCATGGGCAGCCCGGACACGATCGCCTCGAGCACCGAGTTCCAGCCGCAGTGCGTCACGAACGAGCCGACGGCCTCGTGCCGCACCACCTCCGCCTGCGGCACCCAGTTCTTCACCACCGTGCCCCTGTCCCTCGTCCTCTCCAGGAACCCTGCCGGGAGGAGCCGGTCCAGGTCCGGTTCGGGGAACTGACTCTGTTCCTCTTTCGGGCTCCGCACGACCCAGAGGAATCGATGCCCGGAGCTCTCTAATCCACAGGCGATCTCCTGCAACTGCGCGGCTGAGAAGGCGCCCAAGCTGCCGAAGCAGAGGAACACGACGCTCCGCTTCGGCTGCGCGTCCAGCCACGCGAGGCACTCGTGCCTTACGCCGCTCGGACTCGCTCCCTTCTTCCCGTCGTTTACCATCGGGCCGATGCAGTAGACTCTGGGCGTCGGGCGGCCGGGCACGCAGACGCCGTCCTGGAGCGCTTTGAGGGCCCGGGCTCCAGCCAATCGAAGGAGTTGACCAGAACGCCCGCGCCCTCGGCGAAGCGCTTGAACTGGTGCAGGCGGACCTTGTTGGTGTCGCTCTCCTTGTCCTGCATCGTGAGCGGCATGTCCATCCCGCGGACCGGCGGCACGCCGGGGCAGCGCACGAGGTCCCTCCCCATGTCCCCGAACGACGGCAGGGTGGGGTAGATGTACGGCAGGTTGAAGAAGACGGCGAGGTCCCCCGCGGCGGAGGCGAAGAAGAAGTAGGCGGGCACGCGGAGCTCCGCCGCGACGTCGAGCGCGTGGACGCAGAACATGTCGAGCATGAGCGCGTCGACGGCGGGCGTCGCGCGCAGGAGGAACTCGCGGAGCGCCGGGTTGGCGAGCCGCATCGTGTCGTCGCTGCGTTGACGGGTGCGCGGCGAGGTCCGGGCTGGCGGGCGCCGGCAGGAGGCGGAACGCCACGTCCGGGTTGTCGCGGCGAGGCGCGCCACCGCGGCAGACGAGACGGCGTCGGCGTCGGGCGGGTCGACGACGGCGATGACCACGCCGAGGCCGTGGCGGAGGATGCCTTCGCCAGCTCCACCATCGGGATCAGGTGGCCCACGCCCAGCGATGGGTAAGCACGAACGTCTTCTGTTCGTGTTGCCATCGCCGCGTCCGTCGCTTGGAGTGGAGCTTGGATGATCCTATTATCTACTGCTACTTCGTAACTGGCAACAACAAACACCAGGTGTTGGGATTTTGACACGGCGGAGAGGATCGAACCGGTGCGTGATCTCACGGCTGGAACTGCTACTAACTTCGGACCAACAGCTTCATGCACAACAACAAGGCCGTGTTAAACGCGTGCAGATCGCATCGGATCGAATGCCCCGTCGCTCGCAGTTTTCTGATCTTTTCCATGTGCGCCACCACCACCACTATTTGTACTATACAGTAGTACGCTCCAACGGTCCAACCAACTGAACCAAGGAAAAAAGGTCTGAGCTTCCACTACAACTGGGTTGTTGGAGTGAGCATGTTCGGTTTGCCGGCCAAATTACGCTTCGCTTATTACTGCTCGTCCCCTCGTCATAGTGAAAAGTCACCGGGAAGGAAGGAAGGAAGCACGAATGGTGCTGCTGATCAGTTCGTCTTTCGTTTGCGATGACGAAACTAAGATGCCTAGACCAAGTTATTACTGTCGCTGTGACCGTGGCCCCTTATCTTGACTTGCTTTTTTTTTCCCCATCAGTGGATGCGAGAAGAGGCAATGGCTGAACATGTGAACAGTACCAGAGCGTCACGGGTGACGATTGATTGATTACAACATCGTCAGTCAGACCCGTTCATCGTTCGGAGGAGTTTGATGCTTCAGAACCTGTTAGGTTGCTTACAGGCAGTGCGCGTGATGTGTGATGTCCTCTTGTAGTATTACTGGAGACTGGAGTAATGGTATTTGCCAAAACAGTCCAAAGAGAAACAATAACGTGTGGCTCACTACAGAGCTTACCAAACTTTGCTGCTGTTGCTGTAGCAGCAGGTGATAAAAAAAAGAAGTCAAATAAAAAATGCAGTGGAACTCAGAGTCTCACATGCCGAAATTACGTGCCACTTTCCTTGCTCCCGATCGAAAGGGATGTGGTATATCGAATTTTCGTTGTTCGTAGGAATTACGCGGAGCCGAAGCTGGTCCTTTTTGTGACGGCAACTGTGGCGGGTCTTGTGGTCTGCCTGCCTGAACATTAGTACAGTCGTGCAACAAAAAACTGTATCCCAACCTCCCAAGAAACAGGGAGCGAGCAGCTAAAAATGGAGGTACTCAGGCTGTGAACGAAACGGAAGACGGCATTGCACGGCAACTGGCAATTTAGAAGAAATACTCGAGCGCATATTCCAACCGGTAAGAAGCAACATCTACAATGTCAGATGCAGCAAATGACTACTACTAGGCACGCGCGCTAATCTGAGGAACTCAGGAGCGTACCAAGCTACTAGTAGAGTCTAACAAGAACTGGCCGAACGCAGCGCGGGATGAGCCGCCGTCCTTCCAGGTCATGGCGGCGGCCTGCTTGTGCTCCGTCACTCGCGCCCTGAGCCGCTCCCCTTCCTCAGACTCCATCACCAGCCTCACCTTGCCCTCCACCTCCTCGGCCATTACCATCCCGTGTTGCCACCCTTCTAGCTCGACGCCGGACCCCGTACTCCTCCACCATGAACACCTTGTTCATCTTCTGCTCCGCGTACAGCGGCCAGCAGAGCATGGGCACCCCGGCCGTGATCCCTTCCAGCACCGAATTCCACCCGCAGTGCGTCACGAACGCTCCCGTCCCGTGTGATTGAGCACGTCCACCTGCGGCGCCCAGAGCTTGACGACGATACCCTGGCCGTGAGTCCTCTGCAAGAACCCTTCCGGCAGTAGCGCGTCGAGGTCTGGATCGGCGCGAGGATCGAACGGCTCCTCCGGGTCGTCCGGAGGCGGCGCTCGCACCACCCACAGGAACCGGTGCCCGGACCTCTCCAAGCCGACGGCGATCTCCTTCAGCTGCTTCTCCGAGTGGTTGCCTATCCCCGCGCCTCCGAAGCAGAGGAATACGACGCTGTGGTCTGGTTGCTCATCGAGCCACGCGAGGCACTGGGGCTTTCCCCTCATCTCGCCGGCGCCGGCGACCAACGGCCCGACGCAGTACACCGGTGCCCCCATGGGACAACAGTTCAGGTCCCTGAGAGCACCCACGGCACGAGCCTCCAGCGACTCGAACGAGTTCACTAGGATTCCGTTGGCCTCTTGTATTCTCCGCAGCATGCTGACCACCGACTTGTACACCTCACTCTCCGGACTCTGAAGCATTTCCCCTAAACAGGTGGGAAGCAGGCACGGGCGGGACGCCATGGAGACTGAGAGGGGTGTCTCGTAACTCTCCGAAATTCGGCTGCCCTTCTTCTCGGGTCGATGAAATCTGGATCGATGTGGCTAGGGCGGACGCGTTTGACGGGAAGAAACTGTAAGCCGGGATCCCGTGCTTCTTGGCGACGTCCAGCGCGTCGATGGACAGCATGTCCATGACCAGCGCGTGGACGCTGCCGGGAGGCATGGAGCAGAGGAAATCGTGGAGGTGCTGAGTGTACCGGCCGACGAGTTGGAAGTAGCTGAGGAGGAACTGCGCGTCGTAGGTGATGGCCGGAGGGTTGCCAATCATTGGGAGCGTGTGGAAGGTAACCGACGGCTTAGAGGAGGCGGCGTGGTCGACGGCGGCGGCGAAGACGATGTCTTCTCTCAGGCTTGGGTCGATGAGGGCGACCGTGACGGCGTAGCCCGCCTCTAGGAGGATGTCGGCGAGCCGCATCATGGGGACGAAGTGGCTGACGGCGAGGCCGGGGTACAGAACGACGGTCTTCTCCATGATTTTTGGGGGCGTGGGGAAGAACCGGCATGTCACCTCAAATTAATACTGTCGCGGCCTTCTCCATGGTCGTTCAATGTTCATTTGTCAATAATAATGGTCTTCTAGAATACTGTAGTAGGACTACTGTAGGTGGACGATAGCGTTTTCGTGGCTTGTAGTCAAAGGTAAATCTCAGGAAACATTGTTTTTTGATATTTCTGACATAAATTTATTTGAAATAGAAATTTAATTTATTATATAACCACGTAATTATTGCAGACAGAAGAAAGGAACCACGAATCTCACACAAGTCACAATCATGTAGATGGCGCACTGATGCATCAATGACTATTTGCAAGTCTCCAAAAGAATCAATGCAAGGACGTACGACGTGCCGGATCGGGACTTATCACGAGGTTATTATTGCCGGCCGGTGTCCCACAAGAGCTGGTTGAATGCGGCACGACGCGTCGCCGTCCTTCCACGCCATCGCCGCCGCCTCACTGTGCTCCGCCACCCGCGCCCCGAGCCGCTCACCTTCCTTGGCCTCCATGATTAGCCTCACCTTGGCCTCCACCTGGTCCGCCGTTACCAACCCGTGTTGCCGCCTGTCAGCGTTTGTTACCATCGACGAGTGATTTATCGTGAGATACGTGTTTTAGGATTCAGATTCACGAGAGGACACAAGAAATTATACTGGTTTGGATAGCGAGGCCCTATATCTAGTTTCAAACTGCTTGTGTTACTCGCGATTTGTTTGTAGTAGAGGATTACAAACGGACGAGAGAAGATGGACTCCCAAGTCTCTGGATGAAAGTTTACTAATAGGGAAGTGTTCGTGTCTATTCGTCTTCCTTCTCTCCTCATCCCGGTCTTTCCTTTTTATATCGTAAGGGACGAGGCGCGGAATGAGTCACGGTGGATGGGTGGCCTCCACCTAGGTCATAGAGGGGTGGTCGTGATCGTACGCCTCAAGTTGGGCTTCGTCGCTATGGGCGTCGTCATCGGCATGGCGTCGTTCTTTTGGTCCTGCAGTGTGGGGTGTGCCGTCAATCGTAGACGTCCCGTCCGTATGAAGAGTAGCTTTCGGTGGGGGTTGGCAGAGCCGCGCCGTCGTCACCATCCTCGTCCTTGCCGTGCCGTCGCTCAAGAGTGTCACGTCCAAGTGGGAAAAATGGACTTCTGACAGGAGCTGTAGCAGCAGTGGTTGTCCTTCGACCGGCGCACGTCGCGTGCATTCATTGCCCACTTGCTCGAGTAATCGATGCCTTCTTCTGTTAGCGGGCATGGGAGCGGTAGGCATTTATTGCCCAACCACCACCGTCCTGCCTACTCGCGGCGTGGTAGGCGGTTCACCTGACCCTGGGGTCGGGCGAGGCGGAGAGGCGGTCTCCCGACCCTGACACGGATAGGGTCAAGGGCACCAGTCGTGCTATGAAGGATCCGACCCCCTCCCTAGGGGGGGAGGGGAGGATCGGGCGAGGCGGAGATCGCCCGTGGACCCGGCCTGTCGGGTGTCCGCATGACACGAGGGTTGGTCGAGGCGGAGATCGTCCCTGCCTGATCGTGTTGTTAAGGCCGTGAGTCATTAGGGTTAATTACCTCTGGTATTGACCCTCGACAGTAGCCCCTGAGTGAGGACTGACCTCTGCGCGAAATGGGGTCAGGGGTCACTTAAATCGGGAGAGGAAGGCTTATTTTGCGAGTGTAGGCTCGCTTCCTACCTTATTGAGTCGACATGTTCTGCGATCCCGTATTGGACCTCTTTTTACGATTCCGTTCCTCAGGACTTCCGCTTGTTGCGGCGGTCCGTTCGAGGACACGGTTTGACTTTATCGTCCCTCCTGCGCACCCGTTCGCCGGACGAGGAGGTTGAGTCGGACCACGCTTTACCACCGGGGCCGAAGCGTGGCGCTGTCGTGCTGGTAACGGGAGAGTTCAAGTGAAGCCTTAGGATCCCTCGGGGGGACCTCGATGGACCAGCTGGTGGTCGACTTCAATCTTCCCGGTTACCATACTAATTTGGTATCCGGATGCCATTCGATAGGCTCCGAGGGCTCGTTGCCTTTCTGCGGTGAAATACCCATGGGCCGGTTCGAACCAAAACTTGAACGTGGATCATGACGCCGTTGGCGCTCGAGCGTCAGAGTACTGGCCGCTAGCGGGCCCATCTCTCTCCACCCCTCGCTCTATTTTCGCCCTAAGGGGCTGTCGAACCCGTCCGCTGAGCCAGCCTTCGAACTCTTTGGGCCGTCGGGGCATATTTCAGCCCAAGTCGCCACCTGCCAGAATTAATTCGCGGCAGAGGCGCCTGCTGCGATGGGACGCGCGGCGGTGTTGGTCTTCGGGCCGCATGAGTGCACGAGCGCCCGCCCGTGCCGAGCGAGGCGGCCATGTGGCCCTGCTCACAGTGATTGGGAGAAAACTCCAAGCGAGCGGGGGATATAAATACACACCTTGCGCGCCCGTTCGCCTTCACTTGTCATTTGCGTCACTTTGTCTCCCCGCGTCGCTTTACCTCCTTGCTCTTTGTTCTTCGCGCTCACTTGCTCCCAAATCCTCTTTCGCTCACCCACCTCCTTCACATCCCCACATCTTCCGCAATGGCAAAATGGTGGAGATCTGACGTGCGGGGGCGCATGGATGGCTTAGTAAAGCGCGGCCTCCTCGTCGCGCGGAAGGAGGCGAGGGAGTGGATGCTCCCCAGCGAGGAGACGGCGCTGGACCGGGGGCGGCTACGTGGTATCCTTCGCCCACTTCCATGAGCGTGGGCTGGGAGTCCCCGCGCACTGTTTCTTTCGGGGGCTTCTCCACCACTACGGCCTCGAGTTCTAGCACCTCAACCCCAAAGGGATCCAACACATCGCCGTCTTCGTGGCGTTGTGCGAAGGGTTCCTGGGGATCGATCCCCATTTCGACCTATGGCGGTACTTCTTCGCCATCTCCCTCCCAAACGAAGGAGGGGAGCCCGCTTCCCGTCGGGTGCGCCAACATCCACCTCCGGGGGGAGCGCGCCAACGCCTACATCCCGCTCTGGTTGAGGAGCTCCAACAGGAGTTGGCACGGGCAGTGGTTCTATTTGAAGAACAACGCCGCCAGCCCCCTGCGGGAGTTCACGGGGCGCACCTTCGACGTGGTGCCCGAGGTGTGGAAGTGGGGACCGGCAGCGAAGGAGAGGAAGCGGCTGGACGACCTCCTGGACGCGGTCCAGTCCCTGAGGGTCTGGGGGGTGCGTGACGCCGGCGTAATCGCGGCGTACCATGCCCGGCGGGTGCTGCTACTCATGGCACGCCTGCTCCGAATGTGGCAGATGAGGCCCGACTCGGATCTCTCCGGGTCGGTGATGTCGCTCGAGCCCCTCTCCGATTCGGAGCTGAAGCAGCATCTGAGGGAAACCCTCGCGCCCGAAGACGCCGATGCCCCGCTCGACGGGCATCCCCCAATGCGCCCAGCATAGGGGAGCATCATACTTGTAGTTCGTCACGCCTCTCTTCGTGATTTTTTCATCTTCTCGGCTCTTCTAACTCTGACCCTTTCTCTCCCCCCCTCTCTTGGATGGTAGCAGGCGGGCCTCCTCCTCCGACTCTCCCCCGCTCCCGTCCCTGAGGACGCGGCCGCCCGGACGGCGAACCGCCTCGCGGTCGAGGAGAAGAGGAGGAAGAAGGACGCCCTAGCGGCGAAAAAGACGAAAAGGCTCCGGGCCCAGTTGGACTGGGGTCGGCGTGGTCGTGGGTCCAACGAGGAAGAGGATGAGGACGAGGACGAGGAGAAGGAGAAGGAGGAAGAGGACGAGGTGGTTGAGATCCCCCGTCTTGGCCAAGGAGGGCCGGTGGTGCGCCCGTGCACGCAGGAGCCGAGGCTGGAGCCTCGGGGTCAGAGGCAGTGCCGGCCTCCACCCCCTCTGACTCTGCCGCGCGGCCGGTCCCTGAGGAAAGGCTGCCGGCGCCACCGAGGGCGCAGGCTTCAGCCCACCCGAAACGGCAGGGTCGGGGCCGCCGACCTTTGGGCCCCTAGGCCGTGTGGAGGCGTCGCGGCCCACCTCGGGCGGGGCCGTGACCCCAAGGGTTGGCGGGAAGTGCCCCGTGGAGGAGCAGGGGAGCGGACCCCAAAGCGTCGCTGCTCTATGTCCCGAGGGTGAGTGCGCCGTGCCCTTTCTCTATTTCTTTCCTTAGTCCCTCTCACCATAATCGTTTGTGCAGGGTCGGAGGGCGGGCGACGGAGCTCCAGGCGGCGCCGAAGAAGGCCCAGGCACGCCGAAGGCCCCCGAGCGCATCAGAGACCGGTGAGGGCGAGACTTCGGAGTCCCCATGCCCGTCGGTGGCGGAGTCCCGTCCGGCAGCGGAGCTACCCCAGGAGTAGGTGGCGACGCCGAGGCTGGCGGTAGCGGAGGGGCCGGAAGCCCTCCTGGCCGGTCCCTTAGTGCCGGCGGAGGTGGCGGCGGCCGTCCCTCCGGAAGTGCCGATGGAGGAGGTGGCGGTGGCTCCGGCGGACGTGCCGAGGTCGCCCGTTTTTGGGCCTACGACGGAGGATGAGTCGGCTGCGACTGCCGCGCGAGTGAAGAGCCGGCGGCGACGTCGACGGCCCCGTCGGTTGAAGCGCCGGTGGAGAAAGGTGCCCCGAGGCTCGGGAGTGCGCAGCGGGCCCTGGAGGGGTCCTGTCGGCGGCATCCACGCTGGACTCCATCGCAGCCCTGCTGCGGGAGCACCTTGCCGATGGGCGTCAGGATGAACGGCTCGCTGCCGCCCGCCGCGCCACATCGGACGCCCTCGTCTGGGAGCAGGACACGGCGGGGCGTCTTCTTGAGGCGGAGGGCCGGCTCCGCGCCGCACTGGAGGTGGTGCGGCAGGCACGGGCGGAGTTGGAGGAGGCGCGCCAGGCCCGCAACGCCGTCACCGTGCTAGCGGTGGAGCAAACAAGGCGGGCGGAGGTGGCCATGGCGGACTTGGAGAAGGAGTCGAAGGCCAGGGAGGAGGCCGAAGGGGTGACTGCCTCCTTGGTCGTGGAGCTGTCCCACGGGCGCACCAAGATTGAGAAGCTCCAGGCAGGAGTGACGGGTAAGTTGTGCCCTCGGCCCCTTTCCTCTTTTTCCTTGGTCGGACATGAACTAACCATTGTGCTATTTTTCTCAGTGCTGTTCGACAAGTTGAAGGCGAGCACGGAGGAGCTGTCGCGACTCCAAGTGGACTTCAAGCGAGAAGCCGAGGAGCACGACACGCTCCGGGTCGCCGTTAGCTTGGCGCTCTCCGACCTCGGTGTCGCCACCGAAGTAGGGTCGAGCTCCCTTGCTCCCCAAGTCCCCCACCTCGTCGCCCGGTCACGCGAGATGGAGGTGGATGCGCTGCGTCGGGGTGTGCACCGGGCTTTTGCCGTTGCTCGGTCGCACTACTCTCCCAACATTGCTCTCGACCTTATGAGCGAGGGGTTCGCCCCCGGCTATACCTACGCCGAGTTGGACGCCATCGAAGAGGAGGTGGCACCCTTGGTGCACGCGTTGGCTGCGAGGATGGAGGAAGAGGAGAAAGAGGACAGCCCCCCCCCCTCCCGTAGAGTACGGAATAGTTAGATTGGTATGTACATAGGACGCCCGAGGCCAAAATGCCCGGTCCTTTTGTAAATCAAAAGAACAATTCAAATGTCTTTTAACTACTAACGTGCGTTGCGATCGCGAAAACATTTTTTCACGAATTTACGAAAAGCGTCCGTCCCCTTTTTTCCTTGTTTTCGAAACTTAGAAATCGTAGGCCATGGGTAGTGTCGACGTTCCATCTAGCTGGTGAGCCTTGTTGCCGTAACCTCCGGGGGTCCTAGGCGTTATGCAGTCCGACCAGTTCGACCTCACATCTTCTTCTACCCACGACTTTCCTTTCTGAGTTTTAAATGTGGAACGAGGGGTCGAAACTTTAGAAAGGATAGGTCGCAAATAGGATGAGCATTCGGTCCTCTGCCGGTGAGCGTCGTAGCTGTAGCCTTCGAAGGCCGTAAGCGTCTCGCATTCCGACCGGTTTGACTCCGAGCTTTCTTATCCTCTACTTATCCTTTCTCGTAGATTTTGCAAGTAAGTGGCAAAGTAAACAGGTGTCAAGACACACGTGCGGTGCGCGTACCTTGTAAGTATGTAGCCCCCGAGTGGGGTCCGACTCCCGTGAGGCGGGAGTTGGGCGCCACTTGTTTCGGTGGGTGGAAACAATGAAATGACTACGAGTTTTAGGGATAAAAACGACGTAACTGTTCAATGTTCCAGGCGTTGGCGATCTCTTGTCCATCCGCTGTCTGCAGCTTGTAGGTGTCGG
Source organism: Oropetium thomaeum (assembly GCA_001182835.1). Lineage (NCBI taxonomy): Eukaryota > Viridiplantae > Streptophyta > Magnoliopsida > Poales > Poaceae > Oropetium > Oropetium thomaeum. Next base: position 1,734,560 of record LFJQ01000010.1, read on the forward strand.
GCCGGAGGACCTTGGAGATGATGTAGGGACCTTTCCATGGAGGCGACAGTTTGTGACGGTCCTTGTTACTTTGGACGTGCGAAGGATGAGGTTGCCGACGTCGAACGCTCTTTCCCGCATGTTCCAGTTGTGGTACTGACATAGTGCCTGCTGGTACTTTGCCGATCGAAGGAACGCCACGTCTCGTGCCTCGTCGAGCTGATCCATTGCGTCCTCGAGGGACGCCTGGTTCCCCTCGTCGTCGTACGCCTTGACTCTCGACGCGTCGTAGTCAAGTTTCATTGGTAAGACGGCTTCGGAGCTGTATATCATGAAGAATGGGGTGAACCCCATCGCCCGACTAGGGGTTGTCTGCAAGCTCCAAAGTACAGCGGAAGCTCGACTACCCACCAACAACTGAACTGTTTTAGCCGATTGTGGTCCGGGGCTTCAACCCTTGGTGATCATGCCGTTTGTGTGCTCGACCTGCCGGTTCATGCGGGGGTGCGCCACGGCTGCCCAATCGACCCAGATGTGGTAGTCATCGCATAACTTGAGGAATCGTTTCCCCGTGAACTGCGTACCGTTATCCGTGATGATGGAGTTTGGAACTCCAGAGCAGTGGACGATGTCGAGGAAGAATTCGACCGCTTCTTCTGGTCGGATCCTCACGACCGGCCGAGCCTCGACCCACTTGGTGAACTTGTCGACCGTCACCAAGAGGTGGGTGTAGCCCCCGGGCGCTTTCTTGAGGGGTCCGACAAGGTCCAACCCCCAGACCGCGAACGGCCGGGTGACGGGGATGGACTACAGCGCTTGTGCCGGTAGGTGGGTCTGCCGAGCGTAGAACTGGCAGCCCTCGCATGTGCGCACGATTTGCACAGCGTCGTTGATGGCTGTTGGCCAGTAGAATCCTTGTCGGAACGCTTTTCGACAAGGGTCTTGTGCGCGGCATGATGACTGTAGACCCCATCGTGGATGTCTTGCAGGAGCAATTTTCCTTGTTCGATCGGGATGCAGCGCTGCAAGACCTTGGAGAGACTCCTCTTGTAGAGCTCTCCATCGACGACCACGAAGGATTTGACGCGTCGGGCGACGCGCCGGGCCTCCGTCTTGTCCGCTGGAATTTCTCCTCTGAGGAGGCAATCGAGGTACGGCGTCCTCCAATCGGTCGGAGGACCAGTACCTTACGCGAACGTCTCGTCGATCTCCATGACGCTGGGGTCGGGAGATTTTGTGGTCGGTCTGACCCCTTCTCCTGGGGGCGGCTCGGTGCCGACCCCTGGCGTGTCTTTGGGTTGGACGAATGGTCGGTTCTGGTCGTGGGCGAAGACCCCAGGCGGGATTTGTTCCCATCCAGCCGCCATCTTTGCCAAGGAGTCAGCCTCTTCACTTAACCGCCTTGGGATGTGCCTGAGCTCGAGGCCGTGGAACTTATGCTCCAACTTGCGGACTTCCTGGCAGTACGCGTCCATGGTTTCGTTGTGGCAGCTGGACTCCTTCATGACATGGCCAACGACGAGCTGGAAGTCGCCCTGGATTTTGTGTCGTCGGATTCCTAACTCGTCGGCGATCTTGAGCCCGTTGATGAGGGCCTCGTATTCGGCTGCGTTGTTGGAGGCTGGAAATAACAGGCGGATCGCGTACTTCATGCGTACCCCCAAGGATGAGACTAAGACGAGCCCGACCCCTGCTCCCCTGCGCATCAGTGAACCGTCAAACTACATTACCTAGTACTCCTGGTCGACAGGAGCTGCGGGTAGTTGTACTTCGGTCCACTCGGCTACGAAGTCGGCCGAGGTCTGGGACTTGATCGCCGTTTGAGAAGCGTACATGATCCCTTCGCCCATCAACTCGAGCGCCCACTTTGCAGCCTTCCTGTTGCGTCGCGGTTCTCCACGACCTCACGTAAGGGGAAGGAGCTGACCACGGTTACTGGATGTGATTCGAAGTAGTATCGGAGCTTCCTTTTGGTGAGGATGACACCGTAAAGGATCTTCAGTATCTGAAGATATCGGGTCTTCGTACCCGACAAGACTTCGCTCATGTAGTAGACCGGGTGTTGGACCTTGAGGGCGTGGCCTTCCTCCGTCCGTTCTACAACCAAGGCGGCACTAACGACCTGAGTCGTCCCAGCGATGTAGTGGAGGAGCGGCTCTTTAGGGGTCGGAGGCACTAGGATCGGAGGCTTCGTCAGGATAAGTTTTATCCTGTCGAGGGCGTCCTGTGCCTCGGACGTCCTTTGAAATCGCTCTGATTTCTTCATGAGCTGGTAGAGGGGGTGTACGTGTTCTCCAAGGCGTGAGATGAAGCGGCTCAGCGCCACCAAGCACCCAGTCACGCGCTGCACTCCCTTCAAGTTTTGGATTGGACCCATCCGATTGAAGGCCTCGATCTTCTCCGGGTTGGCTTCAATGCCACGTTCGAAGACAATGAATCCAAGCAACATCCCCCTCGGAACCCCAAAATCGCATTTTTCGGGGTTGAGCTTGATGTCGTTTGCTCGGAGCTTGGCGAAGGTCTGCTCCAGGTCGGCTACGAGCTAGTCGATCTTCCTGGATTTGACGATGATGTCGTCCACGTATGCTTCGACGATGTCTCCGATGAGCTCGTCGAAGCACCTGATAATGCATTACTGATACGTTGCGCTTGCATTTTTTAGCCCGAACGACATCGTGACATAGCAGTATGATCTGAACGGCGTGATGAAGTATGTCGCGGGCTGGTTGGACTCCTTCATGGGGATATAATGGTATCCGGAATACGCATCAAGGAAACAAAGGGCTTCGCATCCTGAGGTCGAGTCGATGATCTGGTCTATACGCGGCAAAGGAAAAGGGTCCTTTGGGCACGCTTTGTTTAGACTAGTATAATCAACACACATTCTCCATTTTCCATTCTTTTTTCGTACAAGGACGGGATTGGCTAACAACTCAGGGTGATATACCTCCTTGATGAAACCGGCTGCCAGCAGTTTGGCTATCTCCTCCCCGATTGCCCTGCGCTTCTCCTCGTCGAAGCGGCGTAGTCGTTGCTTCACCGGCCGGGATCCCGGCTTGATGTGCAAGGAATGCTCGGCGAGTTCCCTCGGGATGCCGGGCATGTCCGAGGGTTTCCACGCGAAGATGTCGATGTTCGCGTGGAGGAAGTCGACGAGGCCGCTTCCCTATTTGGGGGAGACGGAAGTCCGGATCTTCGCCACCTTTTCAAAGGCGTTGTTGGGGTCGAGCTGAATTTCTTTGACGCCCTCGGCGGGCTCAAAAGACCCGGCGTTACGGCTGGAATCGGGCGCTTCCTCAGTGACTTGCGGTCGGATGATAGCAAGCTCCTCTGCAGACGCGATGGTCGCAGAGACAAGCTTGTCGCTTTCAGTTTTGCACTGATAGGCGCGTTGGAAGGAAGCGCCGAGAGTGATGACCCCCTTCGGCCCTGGCATCTTGAGCTTCAGGTAGGTGTAGTTGGGCATGGTCATGAACTTCGCGTAGCATGGCCGTCCCAAAATGACGTGGTAAGACCCGTGGAAGCCAACCACTTCGAACTTGAGAGTCTCAGTTCAGAAGTTGGTCGGGGTCCCAAAGGTGACGGGCAAATCGACCTGTCCGAGAGGGACGGTTTGTTTCCTGGGGACGACGTCATGGAAGGGTGCTCCGGTCGGTCGGATGAGTGACCGATCGATGCCCATGATGTCGAGTGTGTCAACGTAGAGGATGTTGAGGCCGCTGCCTCCATCCATGAGCACCTTGATGAGGCGCTTCTTGCCGACGATGAGGTCAACCACCAGAGGGTATCGACCCGGCCGCGGGACGTAGCTGGGGTACTCGGACCGATCGAATGTGATCGGTGCTCCTGACCACCGGAGGAACGTCGGTGTCGCAGGTTTGGCCGCGAAGACTTCGCGACGCTCAATCTTCGCGCGACGCTTTCCTCCATGCGCCTCCGGGCCTGCGAAGAGCATGAGGCACTTGTCGGTTTCCAGGAAACCGCCGTTGCCATCGCTGGCGTCATTGCCACCGTCGGCGTCCCCAGGGGCTTGTCGGGGCTTACCTCTCGGCTTACCCCTCTTGGCCTCCTAGGTCAAGAACTGCTTCATAAGCGAGCAGTCCTTGTAGAGGTGTTTTACGGGGTATTCGTGGTTGGGGCACGGCCCGTTCCACTTTCTCTCGAAGTGGTCCGACGTGTCCTCCCCGCTGGCGCCTTGGCGCCCTTGCGGTCGGCGGCCGCAACCATTCGTTTCCTGGATGAGAGCTGCCGGCTCTTCTTCTTCTTGTGGGAGCGGTTGGAGGGGCCTTCGTCGGCGTCCTCGTCTCGCTTACCTTTGGTCTCGTGGGGGCGGTTGAAGATTGCGCCCACCGCTTCTTCGCCGGAAGCGTGGCTGGTTGCGATGTCCAGGAGCTCCTTGGCCATTCGTGGACTCTGGTGACCCAGCTTGTGGACCAGGGTGCAGGAAGTAGTCCCGGACAGGAATGCCCCGATGACGTCGGCGTCACCGACGTCCGGCAACTCGTTGCATTACCGGGAGAAACGCCGAGGACATACTCTCGGAGGGTCTCCCCTGGTTTCTGTCGGCAATTCTTGAGGTCCCAGGGGTTGCCTAGGCACGCGTAGTTCCCTTGGAAGTTTCCTACGAAGACCTCCTTCAGATCGGACCAACTCACGATCCGATCGGCGGGGAGGTGCTCGAGCCAGGTCCTGGCCAAATTGGCCAGGTAGAGGGGCAGATTGCGAATCATGAAGCGATCATCATCCGCACCCCCGGCTCGGCAAGCGAGGCGGTAGTCCTCGAGCCAGAGGCTTGGATTTGTTTCCCCCGCGTACTTCGGTACGTTGGTCGGAGGCTAGAAACGTCGGGGAAACGCAGCGCCCCGGATGTGGGAACCGAAGGCTCGAGGTCCCGGAGCATCCGGGCTCGGACTCCTGTCTTCATTTTTGTCGTGGTGCCCACCTCGACGTGCGTGGCGAGCCTGGCCCATTCAGGAGCCATGCTCCGGTTGGCGTCGGTGCGCCTCCAAAGTGGCACGGGCGTCACGGTTCGCCCCTAGGCGTCCGCGGACGAAGGCCTTGGAGGCCCCGTCTGTCCCAGGACGTGTCCGTTGGACAGACGCGTTCTAGGTACGCGGTCCACGAATTCGTGATCGCGAGCTCTCTGCTTGTTGCGTTGCTGCTCGTTCCAGCAGCGCCTCAACTTCGAGTTGAGTGCGTCGGGCCTCAGGCGTGGCGGGCTCAGGGAGCCCCCGGAGCAATGTCGCTGCTGCGGCGAGGTTCTGACTCACCCGCACAAAATGCGGGTATCCGTCGTCTTCCTCGACGATTCGTCGGCGCACATCGCGTGCCATGGAGCGAGCACGTCCACCAGCCTCGCATCGAGCGAGTTCACGTTCTATCTCCGCTTGCTCCTGCTCCAACTAGCGCTTGGCCTCACGGAGCTCCTCCCTCCGTGCTTGTAACTGCTCGGGCAGTACGTCGCGGGACGGAGTTTCGGTTACCGCCACCGTGGGGGTGGTGGGGTGGTCGTTCTCCGGGTTAGGGAGATTTTCCAAATGTACCATGAGGCACTCGCGAGAAGGGTGGTGACTCCCCTCGCTGTGTTCCGCGTTGGAGTCTTCGTTTGCCTCGTCGAGGAGGTCGAAGAAGGATTCCGACGTGTAGCCTGTCATTCCCACAAACTTGGTGTTCATGGTGCGCAGGTCTTCACGCGATGACACGCGGGTCATCGTGCCTTCGCCGGCGTTGGACCGGCCAGGGGAAGTGGTTGCAAGCTAGCCCCTGCGGGAGGGCTTTGTGAAGCGCGAACCCTTGCCTGATGGTCGCGTCGCCCCGCGTGCCGACGCCATCGTAGGAATCAGGGACAGCAATTGGCGAAGCCGGTGTGTCGTCAAACGCTAGGTTGCCCTCTGGGGTGGCAACAAAGCTTAGATTCCTGAAGCACATGATCGTGTTAGGAATCCATCCGTCGACGTGGTTGGCCATCGAAACCCAAAAGGTGATCGATGAAAACGCGCAAAGCCCCCCTTCCTGGCACGCCAACTGTTGGCGTTCGTTACCGCCGACGAGTGAATTATCGTGGGATGCGTGTTTTAGGGTTCGGATGGTTCGCAAGAGGACATAAGGAATTATACTGGTAAGGGCAACGAGGCCCTACGTCCAGTTTCGAGCTGCTCATGTTACTCGCGACTTGTTTGTAGTAAGGGATTACAAATGGGCGAGAGAGGGATGGACTCCCAAGTCTCTGGATGAAAGTCTACCAGTAGGGAAGTGTTCGTGGTCTATTCGTCTTCCCTCCCTCTTCTCATCCCGGCCTTTCCCTTTTATATCGTAAGGGACGAGGCGCGGAATGAGTCACGGTGGATGGGTGGTCGTGACCGTACCCCTCAAGTTGGGCTTCATCGCTGTGGGCGTTGTCATCGGCATGGCGTCGTCCTTTTGGTCCGGCGGTGTGGGGCGTGCCGTCAATCGTGGACGTCCCGTCCGTATGAAGGAGCGGCTTTCGACGGGGGTCGGTAGAGCCGCGCCGTCATCACCGTCCTCGTCCTTGCCGTGCCGTCGCTCAAGAGTGTTAGATGAATTGGCACGCGAATAATCGATGATTGTACTGATAGAGTATGCAATGCATATATAGGCCCAGAGGGCCGGCGTGTCAGGGCGCGGGGCGCAGCCCCCACCGCGCCAGGTGTGCTGCCCAAGCGCCTAGGCGCACAACCAATACAGGAGATGGACTCTAAAACTCTAACACCCCCCCGCAGTCCCAACGTGTTACTCACAAACGTTAAGACTGGACCTAAAATCAGTAAAAACAGAAGTCGAAAGTCCCTTGGTGAAGACGTCGGCAAACTGTGAGGTCGTCGGAATGTGAAGAACACGGACGTCCCCAATGGCGACCTTCTCCCGCACAAAATGGAGATCAATCTCAACATGCTTGGTGCGTTGGTGCTGAACGGGGTTGGTGGAGAGGTACACGGCGCTGACGTTGTCGCAGTAGACCAAAGTGGCGCGGGTGAGGGGGCGGCGTAGTTCCAGAAGTAGTTGCCTGAGCCATGTAGCTTCAGCGACACCGTTGGCAACGGCGCGGTACTCAGCCTCGACGCTAGAACGGGAGACGGTGTGTTGCCTCTTCGACGATCAAGAAACAAGACTAGAGCCAAGAAAAACTGCATAACCAGAAGTGGAGCGTCGAGTATCCGGGCAGCCAGCCCAATCGGCGTCTGTGTAAACCACAAGCTCGGAGGAGGAGGAGCGAGGAATCAACAGCCCACGACTGAGGGAGCCCTGTAGATAGCGCAGAATCCGCTTTACGGCGACCAGATGTGACTCCCGAGGATCATGCATATGAAGACATACTTGCTGCACGGCATAGGAGATGTCGGGGCGAGTGAACGTCAGATATTGCAAAGCGCCGGCCAGACTACGGTATGCAGTGGGGTCGGCGACGGGAGGACCAGCATCAGCAGCAACCTTAGCACATGTGTCAACTGGTGTACAGCACGGCTTGCAGGCCACCATGTTGGCACGCTCCAAGATCTCCATGGTATATTGGCGTTGAGAGAGAAACAGCCCATCAGATCTGCGCACAACAGAAACGCCCAGAAAATGGTGAAGTGCACCCAAGTCCTTCATGGCAAACTCACGTTGAAGAGCTTCAATGACCCGACGAAGAAGAGGAGCTCAGGAGGCAGTAAGCACGATGTCGTCAACATAGAGGAGCAAGTAAGCCGTGTCCTGACCTTGATGATAAATGAACAGTGAGGTGTCCGATTTGGCCTCAACGAACCCCAGACTCAGAATATATGAGGCAAACCGGCTGTACCAGGCGCAGGGTGCTTGCTTCAAACCATAAAGAGACTTGTTCAGTTGACAGACACGGTCGGGGTACCTGCTATCAACGAAACCAGTCGGCTGTGAGCAATAGACTGTCTCGGTAAGAGTGCCATGGAGGAAGGCGTTCTTGACATCAAGTTGGTGGATGGGCCAATCTTGGGACTGAGCAATGGTGAGCATGGTGCGGACGGTTGTCGGTTTGATGACTGGGCTGAACGTCTCGTCGTAGTCGACGCCGGGGCGCTGCATGAAGCCGCGCAGCACCCAGCGGGCTTTGTAGCGATCCAGAGAACCATCTGCATGGAGCTTGTGCTTGAATATCCACTTGGCGGTGACCACATTGGCACTGCGCGGGCAAGGGACAAGCTCCCATGTGTGATTGGAGAGCAACGCCTCATACTCGTCCTCCATTGCACGACGCCAGTGTGGGTCAGACAGGGCGCTGCGGTAGGTCTTCGGTATGGGCGACAAGGCGGACGTATGAAGGATAGTCGGAAGCCGAAATCCAGCCTTGCCGCGAGTCCGCATGGAGTGCTCATTGGAGACCGACGGAATAGCCACAGCACCGCGTGGAAGAGGCGGAGGAGCTGCGACCGGAGGCTTGACGAAGGGCGCAGCCACGCGTGGCGCGGTGGAACCCGCGCGTGGCGCGCTGGGCGGCGAGGCCGCATGTGACACCCCAGGTGTCACCAGGGCAAAGTCGACAACTATAAACCCTAATCCACAATTTCACTCACTTTAAAGCAGATTCAATCATAAAAATAAAAAGAAATATTGTTTAAAATGCTTTAAAGAGACATTATGAAAAGTTTGACAAACAACAGAGCATTTTAGCAAGCTCCGGAGAATTCTCAACTAAAAGTGTCGAAATCTCGTTAACAGAAAGAAATCCAAACCCTAACTCTTGACCATCAAAATTTCCACAGAACCCTGGCCATATTTTTACATAACAATTAAGTACACTTCAAAATAGAATTTCGGGAAATTACTCAAGATTTTTGGAAAGGATTTAGACCTCTTAAAAATTCACATAAGCTATAATCAACTTAGAAATTCAAGACTTTTTAGAGACTAAATCATGACTTGAACCTTAAATGAAAAGTGTTCCAAATAAATTCCTGAGATTGTACAAAAATTCTCAAAAATTTTCGAGCTCGGGAAGTATGTGAATTCATCGAATTGCATTCCAGCTAAAAAAAATGAAAACGACCGCTGTTTCCGGGCGGGCTACAGTGCCCCGCCCGCCCGACAACGCGGCACGGCAGGGCAGCTGCTCCGCCCGACACCAGCATCCACCCCACGTCGCCTTCAATTCACCCCGCGCTCCTCTCTCTCACTCATCCCTCTCCTCTCTCACTCCTACCTCGCTCTCTCTCTCTCTCTCTAGCTCTCTCCCTCCCTCTCTCTTTTTCTCTGCCGTCGCCCGAGCCGCCTAACGCCGCCCGACCGCTGCCGCCATGCCGACCCCCCCCTGTTCCCTACCTCTCCCCTACCCCCAGCCCTCCTATAAATGGCGCGAGCTCCTCCATCTCCCCCCCCCCCCTTCTTCCATTTTTCTTCTTCCCCGCGCAAGCAAGCCCTTCCTCTGCCCGGCCGCCGTCCACCACAGTCGCCGACGCCGCCTCCACGGTGAAACGCCACCCCCGACCAATTTCAATAAAATTCCTTCACCAAATCAGTTCCTCTCCACCCCGTGAAGCTCACAGAACCCTCCATCCTCCGGATTCAAGCCCCCATCGTCGGAATTTCGCTCACCGCCGCCGCCCCGAGACACCCCCACGGTGAGACCCCCTATCGCGGCCAAGAGCTTGATGAATATCATGTTGCCGAGCCTCGTCATGTCATGTAGATCGTAGAAAGCCAAGGTTCGATGGCCGACGACCACCCCATCGTCGGGAATTGGCCGCCGGAGCTCACCGGAGACAGCCCCCTGTTTTTCCTTTTTCCTATTTATTTTCCAGATTATTGCTCCGTCTTCTAAAAACCCTAGAAAATCACAGGAAGATCCAAAAATGCCAAACCAAAATTTGTTAGAACCCTCGTGAAAAGTAATAATTTTCTGTTAAAGCACTTTTTAGCAAATGACCAAAGATTTGCAGAATTAATTAGAACAATACTTTCTGTTTTTGAATTTTAAATGGAGTTCTAGAGCAATGCTAGGGCTGACCTTTGATCCACAAGTGCAACATGTACTACACACCCTCTGAAATTTTATGACGATTTTAGGAACACGAAATGGCATCTAACCCTATTAAATAACCTCAATCTGCCTAGTTTAAATACCATTTTCTAAAGTACATTGTAAAAGTCATTTATAAGGTTTGACCCAAAAGCAAAGTTTTAGATCTAGTGCTCAAGATTGCCCACATAAAATTTCATGATTTTATGCTGAGGTTTACTAGTGCTTTCTGATTTTACAAGATTTAAAAACAGGGAATTTGATGAATTTTTATAAAATATACAACATTCATCTAGGCCCCAACCAAAGCCCAAAATGCTTATTACAGGGAGTACTACCAACTAAAAATAATCTTGAGGAAGAATTAAAATTTTCATTTTAACCCTAATTTAATAGCCGAAGGAATTAAATAATGTTTAACCGATGGAAAATGTCAATTTAACTTAACTAAAGTTGAAATTGTTGAACATGCCAACTAAAAGTCACCTCATGAAAGTTGAATAGATTCTTTAAACATCATTCACAGATTAAGAATTTAATTTAAGCGGCGGCGTCGAGTAATTAGGGTTAACCCTAATTCTAGGCGTCGTCAATCTAAACCCTAGATTACCATTGATAATAACAATAAGTTTTTTTTTCATTGAACTTATCATAATCCTACTGCATCATGTAGATTCTGACGCTCACGAGGTAGCTGCCGATCCAAGTTCCTCGACCCCCGTCGAAGAAGTCAACATCAACTCAGAGGAACCAGGCAAGCCCCGGTGCACCACCGCTGAATGAAACTATTTCAACCAGGCAAGCCCCGTTGAATGAAACTATTTCATGAGATGTGCCACACGATTGTCAATGAATAAGAAAGATAAAAGATTGAGGGTCAGACTGGGTACCAGTAGGTAGGCGACTGGTCCGAGACCAGGGTGACCGTAGTCTGGTCTGATCCGTGTGGCACAGCTGGGCAAGTATTGAACGTACTAATCGTATGCTGGGTGTTATGGGCCCCAGTAAACCTACGTAGCCTAGTGATTGTAACGTCGAACTTGCCCTACGGTGTCTGACTAGGAGGAGATCTGGGGTGGACAGCGTGGGAACTCCACAGAAACCGTCTGGGACGTGTTGTCTGGTGGGACGCGGCGCTGCTAAGGCAGGCGTAGTAGGGAATTGACGTTGCAGGAGCTGGTGTGAACGGTTGCCACGTGCGAGTCTGGGACACGCACGTGTCGTACAATTAGGTTAACCTTGCAGTGGTATAAAAATCGGTTCGAATCGCTGTCGCTCTCAGCTATGAGCTTACTTGAACTCTCTGTCACATTTTAGGAAATAGGTTGAGACACAAATGAGAAGAAACCATGATTATTGCTATTACTATTGTTACTTCTGTTGTGTTTGCTTAGCTCAGTGCTAACTAAATTTATTTTCTAATCACTTAATCTGATGCTAAAACTTGACAAGAGTAGTATAGGCTTGCGAGTCCTTTTGCAAGTAAACCCTCCCGAGTCAGCCTTCATGTCTAGGAGTCGGCTGTAGCCAGCCATTTGTCGGGTAAGTCTTGCTGAGCTTCTTAGAAGCTCACGCGTTAGCGTTTTGTGGTTTGCAGGCGCCGTCATGCAGGAACCAGCAGGTAGTTTCCATTGGGAGGAGCCTCTCCCCGAGTTCGGGAACCTCCAGTGGGAGTTGTGCGAGTCGCCGCAGTGAAATGTTGAAGTGGCTAGTAGCATGACGCCCGTGGGCACGGCGCGTGCTTTTGCTTAAGTCCGAGTGTCGGAGTTGTAATCGTTCTAGTCTTCCGCTGTTATCGTTTTCAAAACTTTTGCGTACTCTAAACAATATAATATTCAACTTCAAATTTATGAACCAATGATGTATTAAGTTCTCTCTTCTTGTAAATTATTGCTGTTTATCCCTGCCTGTGTTGTATCGTGTGTACGCTCGCTTCGCCGAGCGTTGCCCAACAAGATCTTGGCTTAACGACTGACCGGATCCGTCCCGAGACGAGGTTCTCTGGGCGGGTCGCGTCACCGCAGCCGCGCGTGGCGCGGTGGATGGCGAGGGGCTGCATGGCGCGACGGGCGTCGATGGACCTGTGCTCGGCGCTGCTGTCCGTGGGGGGTCCGTACGCGACGCACCGGAGGGGGGCCTGCAGCGTGCAGCAGGAGGCCGCAACGGGGCCGCGCACACAGCCGGGGCGCAGGGAGCAAGCTCAACCTCGGCGACGGCGCGGCTGGGTGCAGCGTCCGCGGCAGGAAGGGAGCGAACTCTGGGTGTACCTACAGGAAAGGGGGGAGCTTGAGGAAGCTCAACGTTAGTTAGAAAGTCAAGCTCATCAGACGGGGATGAGGGCCGAAGGCCGGAGAAGGGAAAGGTCGACTCGTCGAAGACGACGTGCCGGGAGATAATCACACGGTTGGAGGAAAGGTCAAGACAGCGATAACCTTTGTGATCATGAGAGTAGCCAAGAAATACACACAGCGTCGACCGAGGCGCAAGCTTGTGCAGTGCTGTGGACGCCAGATTAGGGTAGCACGCGCAGCCAAACACTCGCAGGTCGGTGTAGGAGGGGTGGGCGCCAAAGAGCGGAGAGTGGGGAGAGGCCATGCGTAGAGTCTTGGTAGGAAGGAGGTTGATCACGTGGGTTGCCGTGTGGAGCGCATCAGCCCAATAGGAAGGCGGCATGGAGGCTTGGAACAACAGTGTGTGAACGATATTGTTAATGGAGCGTAAAATGCGTTTAGCCTTGCCGTTCTGTTGGGATGTGTAGGGACAGGACATGCGGAGTGTAACACCATGTGTGAGGAAGAAGGACCGAGAGGACGAATTATCGAACTCCCGGCCGTTGTCACATTGGACACTTTTGATCGTACGGCCAAACTGCGTGGTCACATAAGCAAAGAAATTAGCCAGTGTAGAAAAAGTGTCAGACTTAAGACGCAAAGGAAAAGTCTAGACATAATGAGAGCAATCGTCGAGAATGACTAAATAATACTTGTAACCGGACACACTAGCAACAGGGGATGTCCAAAGATCACAGTGAATTAAATCAAAATTCTCACGAGCTCGAGAGAAGGAACTGGCAAAGGGCAAACGAATGTAGCGACCGAGTTGACACGCATGACAAAGAGCATCACTATGATTTTTATTATACACTATGGCAGAGGAGCTAAAAAGCTTGGATAAAGCTGCATGGCCGGGATGCCCAAGACGCCGGTGCCAGGTCGACGCAGGAACGGAGGCGAGGAGGACACTGGCAGGTGAAACGGACGCCGGCAGATGCACTGTGTAAAGAGGACCGGAGCTGTTACATCGAATGAGGATTTTCCTAGTGCGAAGATCCTTCACAGAAATACCGAAAGGGTCAAACTCAACAGAAACATTGTTATCGGTTGTAAACTGGCGTACAGAAAGGAGATTAGTAACAATATCAGGAACGACAAGAATATTGTTAAGAGAAAAATTCCCGGGTAAGGATTTGTAGCCAGAACCGATAACAGGAAGTAAAGAGCCATTCCCAACAAGGATAGATGAAGGATATGAGGGACCAGGAAGCAAAGTAACATTACCGGGATTAGACGTTACGTGCGAGGAAGCGCCGGAGTCGACCACCCACTCCGAATTGTTGGGTGGAGTAAGGGAGACTGTGCTGAAAGCCTGCGCAAGGGACGGCGCGTCCCAAGGAGACCAAGTCCCCGGAACGTGCTGCGGCGTCGGAGGTGCAGTCGGCGCGAAGGTGCCGGGCGCCGGCAGCTGGAGTTGTGGAGGAGGCGCCGGCAACTGTGGCACGTGCAGGGGCGGGTATAGGGGCGCCGGCGAGAACGGCACCATGGGTGTCTGTCCGAGCCCGAGTCCGAAAGGTGCCGCGCCTGCCATGAAGGCGTGCGGCGTCGGAAAGCCGGTCCGAGGAGCGCGCGGCTGCTGCTGTCCGCCAGCCGAAGATCCTAGCCACATGTGGATCGTGTCGGTCCATGGGTCGAGGAAGGACGGCCAGGTGGGCGAGGGAGAACCGGAGCGCCGTTGCCACCGTGTCCCCCGTTGCCGCGGTTGCCGCCACCACCGCGACGACGCCGGCGGCCACCGCCACCACCGTTGGAGTTGCTGCTGCCACCACCGCCAGAAGGCTGGCCGCCGGGCGGGGCTGCGGGCGGGCGCGGAGGTGCAGGAGGGGCGGTCGAGGCGAAGGGGCGACCACCAGCGCGTTCACCGGAGCCGAAGGCGATGGCCGCGGCATGTTCATCTCGGCGAGCGAGAGATCAGCGCGAACGTCATTGTAGTCCGGGAACGGCTTTTGACGAGTGATGAGGGCCGCCATGAACGAAAACCGCTTGTTGAGGCCGCGCAGAATATTCAGGACGAGGGTGCGATCGGAGACGGGTTCGTCAAGATCGCCAAGAGCGTCGGCGAAACCCTTCATCTTGCGGCAGAAGTCTCCGACGGCAAGATCGCCCTGGACGAAATTGCGAAACTCGGCGTCGAGGTGAAGGGCACGAGTTTCACGATTTCCCAGGAAGTGGTGCTCGATGCCCAACCAGACGGAACGAGCAGTGTTGCGGTCGCGCTGGCTGACGGTCTCCATGAGTTCAGGCGTGATGCTGTTGAAGAGCCAGGAGAGCACGACGCAGTCCATGCGAGTCCACGCCGGCCAGTTGGGGTAGCCGTCGTCGTTGAGGATGTGGTCGGTGAGGGCGTAGCGGCCGAGGGTGAGCAGGACGTAGCTGCGCCACTTGTTGAAGTGCGGCGACTGCAGATCAAGGACGACGGGAACCAGCGCCTTGATGTTCTGGACGGCGGCGGCTTGGGCATGAAGATGGGCGATGGAGAGTTCTTCAGCCTGGTTGTGGCCATCGTCCGGATCAGGACAGGCGCGATCGTCGTTAGTGCCGTCAGGTTGGACTTCGTCGGAGCCGGCGCGTAGTGCGGCAACCTGGCGATCAAGCTCCGCTGCGACCTCGCACTCACGCTGGAGGGCGTCAGAGGCGGCACGGATGCGATCTTGGGCGGCAGCAGCGGCTTTCAGAAGTTCAGCAGTGGCGGCGTTCTTGGCGCGCACGGCGACGACGGCGTCCTCCAGGCGCTTGGCCTCCTCCTCGGCAGATGGGGAGGTCTGGGAGGGAGCGGAGGAGGCGTCGTCGGCCATGGCAGAGAGGCGGCGGCTAGGGTAGTTGCGGAAGCGAGATAGGTACAGGACCGTAGGAGTCTCTTGATACCATGTTAGATGAATTGGCACGCGAATAATCGATGATTGTATTGATAGAGTATGCAATACATATATAGGCCCAGAGGGCCGGCGTGCCAAGGCGCGGGGCGCAGCCCCCACCGCGCCAGGTGTGCTGCCCAAGCAACCTAGGCGCACAACCAATACAGGAGATGGACTCCAAAACTATAACAAAGAGTGTTGCGTCCAAGTGGGAAAAATAGGCTTCTGACAGGAGCTGTAGCAGCAGTGGTTGTCCTTCGACCGGTGCATGTCGCGTGCATTCATTGCCCATTGCTTGAGTAATCGATGCCTTCTTCTGTCAGCGGGCGTTGGAGCAGTAGGCATTTATTGTCCAACCGCCAGCGTCCTGCCTACTTGCGGCGCGGTAGGCGGTTCACCTGACCGTTGGGTCGGGCAGGGTCGGGCGAGGCAGAGAGGCGGTCTCCCGACCCTGAGATGGATAGGGTCGAGCGCATCGGCCGTGCTATGGAGGATCCGACCCCCTCCCTGGGGGGGGGGGGTCGGGCGAGGCGGAGATCGCCCTGGACCCGGCCCGTCGGGTGTCCGCATGACACGAGGGTCGGTCGAGGCGGAGATCGTCCATGCCTTGATCGTGTTGTTAAGGCCGTGGGTCATTAGGGTTAATTACCTCTGGTATTGACCCTCGACACCACCCTTCCATCTCCACGTCGATGCCAAATTCCTGGACGACAAATACCTTGTTCATCTTCTGTTCCGCGTACAGCGGCCAGCAGAGCATGGGCACCCCGGCCATTATCCCTTCAAGCATCGAGTTCCACCCGCAGTGCGTGATGAACGCTCCGGTCGCCCTGTGGTTGAGCACGTCCACCTGCGGTGCCCAAAACTTGATGACGATGCCCCGGCCACGAGTCCTCTCCAAGAACCCTTCCGACAAAAGCGCATCGAGGTCTGGGTCGATGCGAATGTCGAACGGCTTCTTAGAGTTGTCATGAAGAGGCACTCGCACCACCCACAAGAACCGATGGCCGGACTTGTCGAGGCCGATGGCGACCTCCTTCAGCTGCTTCTCTGAGTGGTTGCTTACACCCATGCTTCCGAAGCAGAGGAACACAACGCTTGGATCGGGTTGCTCGTCTAGCCATGCGAGGCACTCGTGCCTTTCCCTCGTCTCGCCGGCGCATGGGCGACCAACGGCCCAATGCAATACACCGGTGCCCCCATGGGGCAACAGTTCAGGTCTCTGAGAGCGCCCACCGCACGAGGCTCCAACGACTCGAACGAATTCACCAGGATTCCATCGGCCTCTTGTATTCTCTGCACCATGTTTGACCACCGACTTGTACACCTCACTCTCCAGAATCTGAAGCATTTCCCCGAACAAGTGAGGGGCAGGCACGGGTGGGACGCCATGGAGACGTAGAGGTGTGTCTCCTAGCTCTTTGAAATTTGACTAGCCTTCTTCTCGGGTCGATGAAATCTGGATTGATGTTGCAAGGGCGGAGGCGTTCGACGGGTAGAAGCTGTAAGCCGGGATCCTGAGCTTCTTGACGACATCAATAGCATCGATGGAAAACATATCCATGACCAACGTGTGGACGCTCCCGGGAGGTATGGAGCGGAGGAAATCATGGAGGTGCTGGTTGTACCGACCGACAAGCTCGAAGAAGCCAAGGATGAACTGCGTGTCGTAGGTGATGGCCGGAGGGCTGCTGATCATTGGAGCGTGTGGATGGTGACCGACGGCTTAGAGGTGGCGATGTGGTCGACGGCTATGGCGAAGGCGATGTTCTCTTTCATCGTTGCCTCAATGAGGGCGACCGTGACGGCGTAGCCTGCCTTCACGAGAACGTCGGGAGCAGCATCATGGGGACGAAGTGGATGACGATGAGGCCGGGATACAGAACGACAGTCTTCTTCATGGCTTGCATTGGTTTTATGGCGAGCTCTATATTTTCTGCTCAATATAAAGCAGGGCTAAACCCTTCCTTTTTTCATTTCGGTCTGAAAAGTTTCTGGCGAGCTAGGCTGTGGCAAACTGGCAATATATAGGCAGCTAGCTACGCATTTGATTTCTATGACGAGGGTCGAAAGAGATGGTGGTTGGTGTAGCTGGAGATTGTGGTTGGTCTAGTAGAGAAACACCTTGTTCATCTTCTGCTCCGCGGACAGCGAGGCGAGCAGAGCATCCAGACGCCGGCTAGTGAGTTCCACCTACAGCAAGTCATGAACGCTCTGGTCGCACTGTGGTTTAGCACGTCCATCTGTGGTGGTGTAGATAGTCAGGAAAGAGTCAGTGGACACATGATTTATAGGCGGCGCCCCTCGTGTCAAAATAGTTGAAAGTTCTATTTGTATCTGCTAAGTTACGTGCTAGGGTGCTACAACTCAGTTGTATTTTTCTTAGTCTTTTCTTCCTCTTAATGAAAAACGTGTGCTTGCTAAAAAAAATGGACATATGATCTGCAAATTATTATTAGTTGTTCAGCTGGCATGATCTTCTCCATGCATGGTTGTTCAATGTTCATTCTTAATCATAATGATCTTCTAACAGGGAGAGGACGAAGGCATTTTCGCGCCATGGTAGCTGAGTAGGTGATATAGTAGTGTACAAATGTGAAGAAAGAATAAGAGGAGCATCTAAAGTCTCCGCAGACGACATAGCTCAACATAAGGGTGAAACTATAGATCTATGTTGTTACCTTCAAACCTCTTTAGTTCAAAAAAATGAACCAAATTTTTACATTTACTTTCACTTTTAGAAAACTAGTTCATATTTTGAACTAAAGAGTTTTGAGTAGTCTCCATTAGGTACACCTTTTACACCCTAGCACAACCGTACAATAAAAGTATAATTAGTACTGCATCTTATCTTATAGCATTTAAAAATAAAAATAATACTGTATATAGTCTAGGCTCGTATCAAAGTAATACATATCGTCAAGAAGATACGTAAAATTAGTTTGAAGAAACTGTAAAATCATGTAGTTAGTTCTAGAACAGTGTAAGAGTGGAAATTAGGTTAATCATACTACCAAATTACTCCTTCAATTTTAAATGTAAACATTTATGAGTTTGGTCAAAGATAATTCTTTTCGACTTTAATGAGTAATAACAAAAAAAATCATAAAATATTGACCTTGATTAAATATGTTGTTAGATTCATTGTCGAACAACCTATCATAAAGTGCAATATTCATATTGAAAATTAAGGGGGTTTCAAATTTTGAGTCACCTCAAATAGGGATTCTTTCACTCAACAATCATTCTCAACCCTTAGGTCTAGATTATAATTTTTGTCTAGTCTATAGATTTTTTTTTTCCTGAATCCTGAAAAACAGATAATCCACTATACAAAACAAATAGGAGACTCACACATTGAGAGAAAAGCACTTTATTTTTAGCTATCTGAAAATTAGAATTCATGTTAAAAATAATTTAATTAATAGATATTTTTAGTCAAAGTTAAACCTATTTGACTTTAACTAAACGTGCAATTGCTTACATTTAGAAACGGAGGGAGTATGAAATTATGCACCACCATAGAGAAGTGTAGAATGATAGTAATTTTTTACAATTTTTGTCTCCTTACATGTAATTCATTACAATTTGGATATTTGCATAAGGATATATTATTGTATTAATTATATACTAGTACAGTTGAGTTGACCTGCGCCGATTATAGCAAACTAGTGGAGTACAAGTTGAGAAAAAGGCAATCCCGAATTTCACTATCATGTCCTAGCTGTCGCACCGGTGCATCAAGGAGGATCAATGGAAGGACCTACGTGCTGGATCAGTAGATCGGGACATTATTGACGAGTTTGCCCGTGTCCGACAAGAACTGGTTGATCGCGGCGCGGGACGAGCCGCCGTCCGTCCAGGCCATGGCCGCCGCCTGCCTGTCACCCGCTCCCTGAGCCGCTCACCTTCCTCGGACTCCATGACTAGCCTCACCTTGGCCTCCACCTGGTCCTCCGTTACTAGCCCGTGTTGCCACCCTTCTAGCTCCACGCCAATGCCGAATTCCTCCACGAGAAACACCTTGTTAATCTTCTGCTCCGCGTACAGAGGCCAGCAGAGCATCGGGACGCCGGCCACGATCCCCTCCAGCACCGAGTTCCACCCACAATGCGTTACGAACGCTCCGGTTTCTCTGTGGTTCAGCATGTCCACCTGTGGCGCCCATTGCTTGAGGACGAGGCCACGGCCATTGGTCCTCTCCAAGAACCCTTCCGGCAGCAGCGCGTCGAGGTCAGGGTGAGCACGGGGATCGAACGGCTTCTCCGGTTCGTCGTGAGGCGGCGCTCGCACCACCCACAGGAACCAGTGGCCGGACCTCTCCAGGCCGACGGCGATCTCCTTCAGCTGCTTCCCTGAGTGGTGGCCTGCACCTACACTCCCGAAGCAGAGGAACACGACGCTACGATCGGGTTGCTCGTCCAGCCACGCGAGGCACTCGTGCCTTTGCCTCGCCTCGCCGCCGGTGCTGGCGACCAACGGCCCGACGCAGTACACCGGAGGCATCACTGGGAAACACTTGCGGTCTTTGAGAGCTCTCACAGCACGAGCCTCCAGCGATGCAAACGTGTTGACAAGGATTCCATTGCTTTGCTCTATTGCGCGTGGCATGCTGTTCATCGCCTTGACGACCTCACTCTCCGGAGAGTTGTCGAGCAATTCACCGTAGAGGTGAGAGGCCGGGATGGGTGGGACGCCATGGAAATGGAGAGGGTTATCTCCCATCTCCTTGAAGCTTGGCTGGCCTTCGGCTCGGGTAATCGACGAAATCTGAAAAGATACGGCAATGGCGGCGGCGCAGGTGACGAAGAAGGTGTGAGCCGGGATCCCGAGCTTCCTGACGACACCGATCGCCTCGAAGGACATCACGTCGACGACAAGCGGTGTGGACGCTGCCGCGAGGCATGGAGCAGAGGAAGTCGTGGAGGTGCTGGTTGTGGCGGCTCACGTGGTCGAGGTACCTCAAGAAGAATTGGCCGTCGTGGACTAAAGCCGGAGGGTTCTGGATCACTGGTAGCGTGTGGAAGGTGACGGATGGCTTGGAGGAGGTGAGACGGCCGACCACGGCGGCAAAGGCGACGTCTTGTTTCAAGGTAGGGTCGATGAGCACGACCGTGACGGCGTAGCCCTTCTCCAGGAGGGAGTCGGCGAGCTGCACCAAGGGGACGAAGTGGCTGACGGCGAGGCCGGGGTACAGGACGACTGTCTTCTTCATGGCTTGTATTGATTTTAGGTACGGCGAGCTCTATATTTTTTTGCTCGATACAAAAGCAGGGCTAATGGCGGTCTCAGCAGTTTCTAGGAAGCTAGGGCTGCCGCATACTGGTAATATATAGGCAGCTAGAGCTACTCCGTACCTACTCCTATTTGATTTTTCATATATGGTAAGGGTCGAAACAGAGGGTGGTTGGTTTAGTAGGCGGCTGAGAGCGATAGAGATGCTCTTACTGTTTGCTTTTTGAAAGAATAGTGTGCAAAGAGATGGTGGTGACAGACCCTTCATCGAAACTATATCATCATGGAAATGCTTGGAGTTGGATCTTATCGAACCCTGCACAAGTAAACTCGAGACATGCATCAAGCTGTCCTTAACATTTGCAACATGTTTCGGTGATATGAGATCTGATAAGATCATATACTAGCGCAGTAGATTCAAAGAGAGGAAGACCATGAAAAGATTCGATAAGACAGGACCGGAAGTCCCTTATCTCATCTCTCTTAGTCATGTTAAGTGTTGAAGGGAGCAAAAGAACCACCGGCCACTCACCAGAACACTCACCGTGCTTCTCCTACAAAGTCAATGGGCAGATTTCATATTACGTACAGTACTATGACATGAAGTCAAGGCAAGAGCAGACAGACACAGCAACCTGCCCGACGTGCGTTTTAAGAGAGGGGCCGCTGCATGCAAATGGTTCCTAACATGTCCCATGGAACAGTACTGACCTACCTCAGCTCCATTATATGAGCCAAACTTCACTCCATGTGTATTACAGTACAATATACAAAATATAGATAAAAGAAAGACGGTCAGTCCGAACCTGGACAAAATTTTTGAGAGATTTCTCTAAAAACTCAGTGTGTTCAGCCCTGACCGATCGGTAAAGGGCGATCAATGTAGATCCTCGTATGCTCGTTTTTCAAACAACGACACAATAAGAAACTATCTACTAACATCAACAATATTTTTTGGAAATGAAAAAATATTCCCACCGCCAGCATGGCAACTCTATGTTACCCTACAACATGTTGCTAATATAATGTCCCTGAGTATGTAACATGAGAAACAACGAAAACCTCAGTATCAATTGACAAAACCCAGGGACATTATATTAGCAATTTATGAAAATCTCAGTGCCAATTATTCGGAGTTTTTGTTTCCTATATGTCCAGTCCACCCCCAAAAGTTTCTTCAGGTTCAGAATAACTGACACAACGATTGCATGACCCCAATGTACCAGCTACGGATGCCACTTATACAAATTCCACAGAAGAATAAACCGTCATTTACCTTTTATAATATACCAGTTCAACACGGAACTACAGACATCAACATGTACAGACGAGCAGCAGTATGATAAATGTTAGAAAGAATAACGACTTTGCTACAGTTAGATATACAATATTTTCATACAAAATGCACGGCAAAAGCAATGAACATTGAACAGGCCTGAATGTAATTTGAAGCATCAACCTGGACTCATCCACTACCAACCTACACTACTTACAAAAATCAACTATACCCTACGTCTCTGGAATCCTTGTATATTTTTACAAAGTTGGAAGAAACCTGTGGCCTCAGTCAACCACTCAGCTGCATGCAAATGTACAGTTAGATAGCCTCGTGAAATCCTCTGGCCTTCCTATGTCCTAATAACGCGGCGTGTAATCACAGCCATCCACAGAAAATCAATTATCTTGGGTAGACTCCGCACATGGGAGACCTGTTTGAGGGGATCTCCCCATGCTGATCCATTTGGGGTGTGTGCTGTTGAAGTAATGGTGGATGCCTTATGTATTGTACCAGCTGGCCCCTTATTTCCCCTTTCTCAGTGTTCTTATTGTATTTTATCATCTCCAGCAAGAAATGAGTAGCACAAACTGGCAGCAGTTGCGCCCTGGCAACACAGTGCTAAATGGTTCACTATTGCTCTTTCCAACTCAAATATGAAGAAGGCAGTGTGTTATAGCAAAAATTATACGCACAACACACTGTCCCATGTCTCCCTATTGTTTATGCACCTTAATAGCTCAGAAATGTTCCTTGTGGAACTCAAATTTTGTTGTGTACTTGCCATTGAAGTCGTGACAAAGCTTGCTTAGTTCCTGAGCCAACACTGGAGCCCCACAGTAGAACACACCTGTACACAACAATAGAAATTACCTTCTTTCCAGTCACCATATGATGTCATAATTTATTCAGCCATGACTAATTTTTATTTGGGATCCAGAAATGTAGCTATATAAATAAATAAAATTGTACGGAATTCATAGTATGTATTGTTGAGCATCTAGATGTTAATCAAAGGAAGTCACTTGTTATAGCTAAAAACTTTTAAAGCTGGTTTAGGGCATGGATATTTTACAGTTAAAAGTATGTAACATGGGTCACTGTCTACTACACCACAAATATTAAAAGTAACTGACCTATTTTAGCATAAGGATGTTTGGTGGCTATCTTAGATAAGACCCTCTTAAAATTTGGCCTGGCAAAATGGGTCTTGACCTGAAAACAAATAAATGAATTATGTGCTGCATATGAAACAAGGCATTCCACATACTATTCCTAATAATTTTTCTCATACTACTAATAAAGGAAAGTTGAACCTTTGGCAGCATGACGGGCAATGTATTGGAGAACCAAAACTTACTTTCGTTCCCGAAACTATATCAACACCATTCTTTGCGTGGTTGAGAGCTTGCAGCATCGTGATGAGTGCTGACCGTGCATCCCCCTCTTCATAAACACTTGTGAGATAGTTGTGCATCTCAATTATATTCTAGTATTGTACGAGAGTAAGGATGGGTTAGAAAAAACAAGAAACAACATGATCTTCTACAGAAACACTTAGATGATACTTACAATTTGATCCAATCCAGCAATCTCATTCATGACTCCTTTAAACCAGTCAAAAGAACCTTGTTCGCGTGTAACCCAATAAAAATAAGCATTTGTTGTCTTCAAAACCCTCTTTGGTTTTGAGGTAATCCTCATAAGGGTGTCCAGATCAACATGTGCCTTACTGCCACCAATTGGTGGGTAAAGGTCACTTGAACCTTGCTGCAAATATGGGTGAATACATTAACCATTGGCCTAACATGTCATGGAAAGAGCATTCTGAATTGGCAAGCTAATTAACAAAGAAATCGGTAAACATGAGGAAAACTGCTTACTTCCTCTTCTTCCATTTTGATGTTATTGAGCAGATCTTTCAATATGCTAATAAATGGAGTGGCACCAATTCCTAATCCAACAAGTAACAAAACATCATATTTGCTGTAGTCCTGCGCTGGAGAACCATATGGTCCATCAATCAAGAGTTTTGGCAGCCTGCATTCCGAAGGGGAAAACAATATGAAACTAATATTTTTTTAAAGAAAATGTTTGTTTGTAATATGGATGTATAGGAAAGAACATACGCTTTCTTAGTGGTCTCATCTGCTCGAAGAAGGCCGCTTTTCCCACCCACAGGTGGCTCACAAGCTGCTGAGAATACACGCTTGAGTTCCCGTGTCCAGTCACCAAGTTGTCGAACATGAATACTTAGATAGTCATCCCCAGGTGCAGAAGTTATTGAGAAAGGATGCCTGAAACAGGAAAGATGAGTCTAACTACATATTTATGTCTGGAAACAACATTTTGCCACACTAAAGTGCAAAGATTGAGGTAATGTATGATCCCAATGAAGAGCTATGTACCATTCAAAGGTTGAAACATCTGGGCACTGAACAAACATATATTGTCCGCTCTTGTAACGGAATGTGGGAGGTTTAGACATCTGTAATGTTAAAACATTACCAGGATATATGGCCACCTGCAAAAGAACAGTGGGTCAGAGGACCGTCCAAAAAATTTAGCACTCATTTTTTTGGATATGAGCAAGTCGACCTTTAATAGTCGGACAGAATAACTGCCCGACCTGAAGAACCTGAGTGTCCTCTCGCCTACATATAGACCAACAGGCACCGAGAGATACATCCATGTCTGTATGAATTAGAAAGATATTAGATACTTCAAAAATCTGTGCACGTCAAAATGTAAACGTCGAAAGACATTAACTCACCGTCTTCTTGTACCAATCGTGGATAAGGTATAGACACTCTCCATGAATAACAAGTGCTATGTACACAATGATGAACAGATGATGGGAATACCAGAATGCATTGAAGCCAGTTAGTTTGTCAAATGGCCTCGGAAGCTTTACCAGGCTACGGCGAAACCACCTTGTTGCTAGAGTAAAAGCAATAATCATGCAGACAACCATGATTACACCAGTTATGCCCTCCACTCCTTTGACCAGCGCCAAATATGTTGGCTTGCGTTGCCCAAAGTATATGCCCAGCGGAGCATACTTCTCCTCTGATGCATTTATGAGCCGTGGAAAATCACATACAAGGTGGTTCCCTGCATGAAGGATAACACCAACCACAATTGCCGCTGCAATAGCCTGCCATTACAACAAAAAAGAAGTTCGTTCTTCTTTTAGCCATATTTCTTTTAGCCAGATGAATCAGTACGCCCTACAAAAAAAGTAAATATGTAGCAAGACCTTCTCCAGTACTAAAAATAATTGATCGACCCTAAAGTCCTACTGAGACATGAAAGATATGGGTGGAGTGGAGTCACAGTATAGCTTTAGGAATTATCGAATATTTGTAGTATTGGAGAAGGTAATACTTCATACTTTGTTTCAGGATAATTGAGTTGTCTAGTTTCTAACCTTGTGGAAGTTTATGTTATCATCGAAAGGCAATGCCCGTGCAGCTTTTGTATTCCGAAGCCACGTAATGGTGTTACGGCACACAGGCAAGAGAATAAGTGCCATGTTCAACTTGAGAGTCTCAGCCGCTCCCTTTGCAGTTGTGACACAATACCCCATCACATCAAAGACATATCGGTTACGGTACTGAATGAACTTCCAAATGAACAGTCCAGCCATTATCCCAATCCACAATGCAACCACCCAGAGGCGTTTCCAGTGGTCCTCCAGATAGTATCTTAGTGTGGAGCTAATTTTTCGGATCGGGCTCTTTATCCTAAGACCAGCAAGATTCTGGCTTAGTGCCTGGCTTGTGGCGCTCAATGCCTGGCTGTAATTCACATAGGTATCCTTTTGCAGTAGCAGTGTTTCCAATTGCCAGAGCTACAATTCCAACCAAAAGCAGTCTTTGTCAATATGTCATAAATTGCAATCTGGTATCACAAGACAGATATAATTGGGGAAAAAAATAGTAATGGGACAGTTTCCCAAGATATTATGTAGTTGCAGACTGATGAGCCATCGAACAAACTTAATAAAATAAACAATTTATAGAAGTTGTATGTTTAAAGAAATCATGTTTAAATTGTGGTGCAGATGACTAGTTAAGCACTGAAAGAAATCCAAACTACGAAAAGGGAAAAAGATTAACAAGGGGAGAGAAGCCTAAAGAGAGGAGAAATCCTTAATAACACTTAAAAAGAGAACAAAAGTCAAACCGTCCAACAAACTGCTGGCAGTCCCCACCAAATTATAATTGCATCTGGTGGTGCACATGGCTACCATATGAGCCCACCATACATGCAGAAAGCTTGTAGAACATGGATGCAATAATTCCTTCGAAACAGTGGGCCATGACATTGTTCAAAAAAGTGGATCATGAACTTCTACGCTCCACTGGTTCAACAAATTCAAAGTGTATCTTGGATGAAGCCCGGTAGCTATATTTCATACCAAAAGTGCTACAAGCGGACAGTTTCTTTTAATGATGAAACTGCACCACGGTATTTACAGAAAGTTTAGAGGGAATGAAATCTAGAAAATAGATGAGGAGCAAAGCATTAGGACAAATAAGGAAACAAACAGACTGGTGGTTTGACTGGCACCAGCAAGAAAAATCTTTGTTTGGATCATAACCGGTGGTTCCTTTCCTTCCCAGCAGGAATGGGATTCCTTGCACAGAAAAGTTGGTTAACTTTCGCTTTCTGTTTTCACCAAACAAGCCGTAGTGCTGTTGAACTGGGGAGTGGGGACAAACCAGTAATCATGTCGTATATGTTTGGTTAAAAACGAGTTAACGCAACCCTGTGTGTCAATTTGTGAATGGGCAAATCCAAATATGCAAGTCAAAAACATTTTCCAGTTAATAGTTTCGCCTACAAAGTCAGTGGATACCGATGGATCAAGGAACCAATCATGATGCATCAACTCTAACCATATCGTATAAAGTATGGGATGAGACACATGGTAGCATTTTACCTCAATGTAGCCCAGCCCTTCGGGATCAAGCTCCTCCATGATCAAGGCTGCGTATTCTTCAGCTTGTTCCTTAAGCCTCGATAGTTTATTAGCAGAAGCACTTAACATGATGATCTGGCGACAAAACCAGGGCATTTTTCAAATAACTGATCGCAACTATCTTTTTCATACCTCGATAAAAGTACCCTAAACAAACAACCTGGCCTGGCCCTTTCCACGATGACCTCAGCTAAATGAATAAACTAAGCTCTAAACCAAAAGCTCCCCCCTTTCCATGCATTAGAATACACCAATTAGGCAGCATGACGGAAATGCCCCCAGCAACTAATACCATCTGATCTCCGAACTCCCATTCCATCAACAGTAAAATTACGAGACGCCCCTCCCACGTTCTACAGCGACAATATATCAATATATCTAAAAAGAAGAAAAAAGAAATGCTGTGTGGACCGTGGAGACCGGCCGGTGGGGGTGCTTTCCCCGCCAGTTTCGCCGGGAGAACGCAATCAGTCGGCAGTGTCTGCCAGTTGCGTACGATTATCCTTATGAGTAAATCCAGGAATACAAACTTGTAAGACAACCAGAGAACAAGTACATATCTACAGAGGCATAGAAATGGACAGCTCGCTTATCAAAGACTCCAAATAATCCTATCGAAATATCCCTCAAACAGCCAGAGCCAGAGCCTAAAAATGTTGCAAGCAGAGGCTACAGGGACGGAATTGTTTACCTCTTTGACCTCCGCCTCCGTGATATGGCCATCGGCGTTCTTGTCGACCCTGATTGATTAAATCATACCAAAACGAAAGCACATTAACAGAGCTGATGGAGTTAACCGGTTAGACTTTGGCAGGTTGGGTGTGCGTTACATGTCGAAGAAGATCTGGAGGCGCGAGTCGAAGCTGTTATCGGTGATCTGCTGCCAGATCTCATGCAGCTCCTCCTTGTTAATCTTGTCCACCTGCATCCGGCGGCGCCTGCTGAGCGTGTCGAAGAGCTCCATCGCGAACTCCTGCGATTCCGTCATCCCTGCATCATCCCAACGAACCTCCAATGCAGTTAGTAGGAACCGATCGGGGAGCGTGTCTGTGGTCGCCGGACCGGAGCCGGAGCAGAAGGGAGTGGAAAGGGAGGAGGGACCTATGCATTTCGGGAAGTCGTCGCGCGAGAGGTATCCGTCGCGCGCGAGGCGGTCGAAGTTGGCCTGGACCTCGATCCAGGCGTTGCTGGGCTTGCTGCTGCCGCTGATGAAGCGGAGGCCGCGGATCGCGCGCTGCGCGCCGGACTTGGTCCGGTCGAGCCGTGCTTGCTGGCGCCGCGCGGCGCGCGCGGCGAGCGCGGACTCGATGTGTTGGTCCCCGGCGAGGTTGGCGCGGCTTTGGGTGCGCGCGAAGCGCTTGGTGAGGTCCTGCGAGAACTGCTTGGCGGCGGCCGTGAACTCCTGCGAGAACTGCAGCAGGCGGTGCGAGGAGGTCCGGCGCATCGCGGGCGAGCGCGACCGCGACGACGACGCCGCCGCCGCCGCCGGGTGCTGGTGGTCCGCGCCCCGGGGCGGGGGTCCCGGCGGCGGCATCCCGACCCCCGCCCCGGACGAAGGCGACGCCCCAATCCCGACCCCCGCCGCGGCAGCCGCAGCCGCAGCCGGCGCGACGCTCCGCAGCACAATGGTGTCGTCCTCCTGCAGGTCGAGCGTGACCTCGACCAGCTCCTCGCCATCGTCGGAGCTCCGGTCCGAGCCGAGCGGCGAGGAGCCCGTGCTGAGCGACCGCGGCGTCGTGACGCCTGACCCCCATCGCGGGCGGGACGGCGTGCCGACGCCTCCGCCTCCGCCTCCTCCGCGCATCGCTCCCGCTCGTCCTCACCTCACGGCACAGCTGCAAGCCACCGAACTCCTTTGACGGTTTGTTTTGAGATATAGGTAGCGCAACAGTCCAAGCCGACGCGACCTAAAACGCGGTACTAGCTCGCGTCACCTATCGTCTCTCTCCTGCAAGAGCGTGTGTGTGTGTGTGTAAGGCACCCTCGTGCCGTGGACAAGCGAGTCCAATGTCCAAGCCGCCGGCCGGAGAGAAAAGAGAGGAGGAGACAGGGGTGGCAATTTATCCGGGATACAGTAGAATAGAACCGACAGGCCCGAGAAGAAAACAACAGCTTTAAAACGCGACGCGCTCCAGCATCGCGGCGCGGCGGCCGTACTATACTATACATACACCTCCGCCAAACTCGGGATTTACCGCCGCAGGGCTCGGGAATTTTATCCGCGGTATAAATACCGCATCTGCGCCGTCCGTGGTCGTGTGATTCTTTGCCATGGCGGGAAGATACGCACTACGGGTATTTTGGAAATATAATCTCTCTGGTTATACTATACGATTCAGATGTTTGATGAATGACAACGACTAGCAGTGTAAAATGTTCTAATAATAAGCTCAGTATATGCATATGCCGCAGGAAATGTTCTTAAGCTCCACGTTTAGGCATGGCGATGGTGTACTGTGGAGTGACGAAAGACCGGGCAAACGCAACACGAACCCCGACGGACTGGACGCCGGCCACGAGACAGACGACCGCCGCCCGCGAAGGAAGAATTGACCTGTAATGTAACCACCGCCACCATGCTGCTGCATTGCAAATTTGCAATGCCTGATGCCCGCCGTGACCTGGCCACGCGCCGCCGAATCTCCCGTCCCGGTGTCCTCCCCCGCTCGTCCCGAATCTCCTGTGCCGAGAGCCGGAACGCTCTCTCTACCAGCGCCAGGATTTTCCAATTCGACAGCTTGCTCTCTCGCGTCGCGTCCCGTCGTCGTACCCCCCCATTCGCTCCTCGTCACCTGGCGTAGGTACAGGCGTACAGCAGCGTAATCGCAGGATGAGCACGCCCAATCCGGGAGCGCCGCGCCACCATCCCCCGCCGCCCCCACCCCCCCGCAACGCAGTGAGATCGCGGAGCAGTGCCACCCTGCTGAGCGCGAGCAGAGACATCATCATCATCGTCATCATGAGACGGGCTGGGCATTGGCATTGGCATGTGCCGCGCGCTGTGCTGTGCTGTGCTGTGCGGACGCGGACGCGGACGGGCACCAGCTGCTTGACCTGCTGTAATTGCGCTTCTTCTGCCCACAACGCAGCGCAGGACGCCCAGTTTTTTGAGGGAGACGGCGGCGATCATTATTAGCTCGTCGCATTAAACCGAGACGCACTCGAGGTTATCTATCGGTGATGAGTGCGGGGATCATGCATGGTTGGCGAGGAGCGTATGGTCAGAGAACAAGCCACGGCTGAATGGTGAGGGAGCGAGAGCGGGAAAATTGGCGGAGAATGAACATATATCGCGGATAAATCGCAACGGCTAGCATACGGTTTGAATCATTTCTTTCTTCTAGTAGGCCTTTCATCCATGTCTGTGGCGCCAATTGTGGGGCCTCGACATTTCGGTATTCGGGCACTGGCCATACAAAATGTCGGCACGATTGTGAAGAAGATCGACCCGATGCTACCATCCACTTCAACGTCAAATGTCTCCCTCTTCCTCAAGTACATGCATAATTTCTGGTGTCGACAATTAATACAGCAGCAACTAGAAGAATAAAAAAAGACTTTTATGTTTGGGTAAGCTGCAGATGATTTCCATAGCCGCTGAGTACCGATCATTACTCCCCTTTGGTTTTGTTTTTAGTTTTATTTACGTTTGTTAATTTGCAAATGATTTTTTTGGCTTTGTTGTCATTTTGCGCCAAAAAATATGATCTTCTTGTTTGATTAGCAAATATAGTAGTAGCAAACTTCAAACAATTAAATAAAATACGGAGTGAGTATTCAACTAACGTCCTATATATGATTTGCAAGTTCATCAGCAAAAGAAACCTGTACACATATACGTGCATCGATCGTACGACCACGACGTACTGTTTCTAACTCAAAAACAAGAAATGCTCACCGTTAAGCTCTCTTGTTGATGAGATTTGGTCAAACAAATTCGATGTCAATGCCCTGTGTGTGCTTCATCAGAAGGTAGCGGGCGACGAAGCCTGCGCGTAGTAGTGGACATCATCTTTGGGTTAGCTATATAGATGACCAAGTCCGTAACTAACTCACGTCTCTTTGCATATGATTTGCTCTTGATTAGTGGGTTAATTATTCCAGCTCTCTTGTGGCAGCGAAATTAATTAGTAATGGAGCCGGTGCTTTCTTCTTCAGAGGAGGAGGCATTAGAAGCGAGTTGCCAAAGTGATTGATTGGTCGTCCACCAATCACAACAACAACATTTCAGTGAACGGACGGGGAATAAAGTAAAATTTACGGTTAGCCTTGCTATAGGGATACAACCATGTTCCACATCTGACTTTGCGACAGGGCAACCATAAAGCTTTGGATAAATGCATCATGTGGTGTATGTTTGACCATTTCCGCCTGAAACATATGTTACTCCGTACTAGTAGTGAACTTAATTACGTACATGTTCACGATAAATTATTCATCCATTCGTACTTTAGGTTCTTCTTATACCCATGATTAATACTTTAGGTTGATAGCGATGATTAAGAAATAAAGATATCTCGGAACAAATATTACAAGAATTTGCTTTGGTTATAGCATGTGGCTTCCTTTTCAGAGACGACCAGAGAAGCAAGCATATTGGTCTTGAAATGCACTGACGATCTTCTTCGTCCACGGTTTTTTTTCAGGGCTGAGAGTGAGGCGAGCAGTACCTCAAAAAGTCTCGAGTTTCTTGTTTGTCCTAGCGAGCAGTTAAGCTTACACAACGCGACGCCACACCCGACCTAACATTTCCCTTGTTTCACATTCAAAGTAAACAGCCTGTCAGTGACAACATTTCTTGATGCAGCTAACGTGTGACAGGATCTGGCGACGTTCAAACAAACGGATCGTCCATGCCCTGTGTGCATCATGTCATAGAAAGATCTCTTTCAGTCGCCTGAGATAGTCATCTACCCACCTAACACCAGACAGATTGGTCTTGCACGGGAAGCTCACCCAGAGCTTCCCTATCAGTGCCCATCGTACTTGTTGGCTAATACAGTACGTATATATACGGACATAGTAGCATTCGTTCAAAACTTGACAAACTGTAAAAAAAAAAAAAAAAGACTTCTGTTTTGCGAGAGAAACAGCGAGGAAAAGCTAACTACAATAGACCACGACATATCACTGTAACTTCTTTTTCACTTTTTTTTTTGGCATGGTCTTAAGTACTGTAACAGCAAAGCACGGCAGAAGGAATGTGCATGCATGGCCTGATGTCATGATAAAATTTCTCATATCTTAATGTGGACATCCATCACCAAGACGTATATTTAATCTAGAAGGTGATGATGCAGACTACACACCAAATTTCAAGGGAAATGCAATGAAGTCATGGATTTCAAAGATGACAAACATGAACAACTCGTCTGAGTCAGTCCACATCTTTTTCCCATGTGCTTGACTATGCGGCCCACTTGGCCTGCTTATGCACAAAGTTCTTCCAGGAGCAGATTCTCCAGAACAGCGACATAAGGGGCACAAGGTACAGCACAAGTAATTAGATGGCCTGTTCAACAAACAAGGCACCGAAAAGGACAGAACATAACACGTGCAATAACCTTAGCAAGCCCTTGTAACTAAGTTTAATTACTGGGTAGGAAAGGTTCACAGAATGCTTGCTAATCCCTCCTTTTTCGCAGGAATAGGCCTATTCCCCGGAAATGCATTGCGAGAAATATCAACAAGAGCCTTGAAGCTGTATGGTTCATGCATTGACAGCTCTGAGAGAACCTTTCTGTTGAGTTGGATATTCTCCTTCATCAATCCATGCATGAAGTTTCCATAGTTCACCTGGACAGTAAGTTAGAAAAAAAATACATTAAGCACGATCCAAGCGATGATCAATTAGCAACACATGAAAGCCCTGGTAGCTTATCAATGCCACACATGAGAAGCAAAGCTGGTGGTTCCTGACTAACTGTTTACTATACTTATAAATGTTGCAAACTTTGGGCCGTGATTACATGATTCAAGGAATTTCCTTGTGAACTGCAGATGTACATACCCCATGGAGTCGTGTACCAGCATTGATGCGCTCAATCCAAAGAGATCGCATGTCCCTTTTCTTGTTGCGTCGATCCCGGTACGAATATTGCAGTGCCTTTTCCACCCTCTCCCTTGCAATCCTTATACAGTTTTTTGCCCTTCCTCTGAATCCCTTAGCCAACTTAAAAATCTTGCCCTTGTTCATTTTTCAGTCTTGCAAGAATCTTTCCTTCCAATATCTGCAACATCAAATCAGAACCATGTTCATACTAAAATAGAATCCGTATGACATTTCATTCCCAACTGTAAGGGAATGCATACAAGTAAATCACACCAGAAATCCTGTAACTAGATTCATGCCAGAGAAGAGGACTAAGATCACTTCACTTCGAAATAAGAGTAAGTTTTCTCGCAATATAAAGTCGATTACAACACCTTTTTATTTATAGGCAAGTGTACAAAACAGAACATGACATACAGCTGTACTGATATATATAGAACAGGTTGAGATGAATCACAAAGATTACAGTTCCAATGGAACAGCTATATAATGCAATCAAACCATGGAAATAAAATCCATAAATTAAGTTTCAAGCCACTGTGGCAGGGCACAATGAACACATGCACACACATTTATTCACATCCTGCATACAGAAACAAATTAATCAGGAGGTCATGCAGAGAGGAAATTTTCACAGATCACATATGCAGTTCTGACAACCAATTATTTCAATTATCTCAATCATACCACTGCTAATTCACACTACTAGCAATTCCACTAATCTACAGATAACAAAATCGAAACCAAATGCTTCCACTATTTCATACTATTCTGCCAGTGCTACCATCGAAGTACAATACATATTAAAGGGGTAGATCATTGATATCCTATGTTTGATCCAGGCTTGAATTCATACTGCAGCTACCCCAAAATTACACAGTACTAAACTCAAAAGTATTAGGAACATAACAACATGCAAAATCATTAGGACTGGATCAGGATACAAAACACAGCATACATTCGACCAGAATAATTGCACCGAAAAATTGATTAAATGCAACTTGCTTCTTCTGACTGCAACATCATGTACATCTCCACTCCTTTCTCAAGAACCCACAGGGCGTTCCAACGATACCAACGACCCCTAGACCAGGCACCGCATACAGAGGCGGACGGACCAAGAGGGAGTGGTAGGGCAGCCACCGTACCTAACGCCAACGCGAATTGAGAGAAACCCGCCTTCCCTCTCCACGGAGATCTCCCGCCCACCGTTCGCCAAACGCAGCTGCCTCGCATCCCACTCCAAGGGGATGAAATCCCCACGTCCCGTCCCCCGGACTGGGATCGATCCATCCCCGCTACATCTAGCCTAGAAGTCAACTACAGGAGGGAGGAGGATTCGATGATTGAGGAAAAGAGCACAGCTCTCACCTTCCGCCCGAGCGAGACGATGAGGGCAGGCTTGTGTACCCCGTTCTGGCCGCGCGCGCTGCCCTGCCTTGGACGAGTTTCCGTGGCGGCGGCCGGCGGTACCTCACAGCACTCACTACTACTCACTCGCGCAGCCGCGCTGCCGACCGTCCGATCACACCGAGCATATCCAACGGGTGCAGCTTACCGTAGTCTGGTTAGTGGGTAGTACTACTAGCAACGTGCCAACAGACACTCCTTTTCCCATGATTTAACTAACTTTTGCTTTAAAGTTCATGACAATTTTTTGGTGAAGTTCAAATCTACATGCTACCATTTTGAGTTTTTCTGACTTAGAAAAAGTATAGTGTCGAGGGTCAATACCAAAAGCGACTATCATTAACACCTCGCGGCCTTAATAGCTCAAGAGAGGCGAAACAATCTCCGTCTCGTCCGACCCCTGTGCCGCACGAACACCCGATAGGTCGGGCCCACGGGTAACCTCCGCCTCGCCCGACCCCTCTCGAATAGGAGTCAGATTCTCCAACTCATTCGGCGCGCTCGACCTCCCCGCTTCGAGGTCGGGAGACCGCGCGAGACTCCGCCTCGCCCGACCCTGGGGTCGGACGAACCGCCTACCACGCCGCAGATAGGCAGGGCGGCGACGGTTGGCAATAAATACCTGTGACACCCACGTCCGTGGACAGGTGAGGATAGCGACTGCTCAGGCAAGTGGGTAGTAAATACTCACGACGCGTGCCGGTCGAAGGACGGTCACTGTTGCGGCAGCTCCCGTCAGAAGCCCACTCTCCCGCTAGGACAAGACGTTCTTGAGCAACGGCTCGACGAGAACAGGGGGGACGATGACGGCGCCACTCCACCGACCCCGCCGAAAGCCGTTCCTCCATACGTACGGGACGTCCCCGATTGACGGGCACTCTCTACGCCACCAGAGCGGAAGGACGCCGCCATACCGATGACACCGTCCACAGCAACGAAGCCCAACTTGGGGCATACGGTCACGACCACCACTCCGTCGTCTCTTCCTCTCTATCCTCCTTCTCCTTGACCGTCATGTAACCCGGGTCTCACCCCTTACGATATAAAAGGGAGACCGGGGACCCCCAGGCAGGGGGGGGGCGCAAGAACAACGAACAACCAACACTTCTCCACTCACACACCCCTCATTCATCCAGAGACTTGGGAGCCCGTCCCTCTCTCGCCCGTTTGTAATCTCCTACTACAAACAAATGCAAGTAACACGAACAGCTCGAAACTGGACGTAGGGCAAGTTTGCCTGAACCAATATAAACCCTTGTCTCCTATTGCAAACCATCCAAACACCAAAACGCGCATCCCACGATAATCACTCGTCGGTGGTAACGAACACCGACATATAGAAATCCTAGTTAAATTTGAATTAGAATTCTTCTATATAGTTAGTCTATAATTTTGTTTACATTTTTAATTCACTTAATTTATTCTTAAAATAAAATAAATTCATTTTCTCAGATACACCACTAAGTTTTTTAGAACTTGGTTTGGGACCAAGTTATAAAAGTTTTCGTGAGTTTTGGAAGGAAAAACACGAAAATTCCAACCAGAAATGGGAAACACGCATGTTGTCTTACACTCCGATAAATTTTGATATGCAAGAATAATTCTACAAGACACAATAAACAAAAATAGAAAAATCAGTTCGAATACATATGGATTGGACTCTTCATATCACATCCACGACCCCTTATCAATTTTTCACATCCTGATTTCTCCTTTCTTCTTCTAATAACCTTACAATTTGTTGCAACTTGCATTTACATGATTGTACGTATAAGATAAATTACTATTCATCAAGAAATTATTGAAGTGATTTTTATATTGAATAACGCGGTCGTCGCCAATAGGAGATGGTCGATGGTTGAAGTTTGAGAGAACCCATCCGCGGTGCAATGTGTATAGTGAGGAATCGCGGGAATATCTTCAAAAAGAAAAGGCAAATATACCATAACAATTTGCAGAACGCTATTATTAGAATGTGTATATCCATATTTATGCTTATATGGTTGACTTGCTCTCCTTAAGTATAACAAATGTGAGTTTTGATGCATGCACCACATGCACATAGTTACTTTCCATGGCAATTGGACATTTAATTTCTGTGCATCATATAGATAAGTTTAGTACATTTTTTTTGTATATAATATGAAGGCACATGTGCAGCCTGAGCCACGTTATCCACATATTGATCAGTTCGTGTGTGTATTATTAGAGACATTATGACACAATTTTCCCCCACCCCCCTTTCTACCTCCCATATGTAATTAAGTTGGAGTTGGCTTTGTACACTTCGTCATACAGTATGCTACTGTAGTATCTCTTGGTCATGGTCATCAGCTAAAAGGTTGATAAATTAGCTAGTAGTGCTACTGGAACTGGGACAGGAACTGGAGCTGCCTGAGTAAGGGGTTGAGCGCCTCCATGAGCTTCTCGCACGGGTGGTTATGGACGCCCTCGTACGTGGTCACCACGATGCTCTTGTCCTTGGCCAGCCGCTGCACCTGCTTCTTCACGTTGCACGTGTGGTGCGTGCACCGGTAGTAGCTCCTGCATGCGCGCATGAAGGAAGAGATACGATTAGGGTCTCGTAAAAATTTGGAGTATATATCGATCGATCAGTATAGAAAACTGAAAGCTCACTGAGAATTGTAACAAGGTACAGAGAGAAAAATTAAATAAAACCTTGGAAAGGCGCTGTTCTTGACGGCCTTCTGGCCGTACTTCCTCCACCGGTAGCCGTCGTCCAGGATGTCGTTCTCGCTCCTCGTCTGGAACGCGAACCTCGGCCGGCTTGCCTTCTTCTTCCCTCTCCCGCCGCCGCCCTTCTTTCCAGCAGCTTTCATCATCTCCTTGTCACTACTACCACTCGCCGCAGCAACCGTGCTACACCCCTCGCCGCCGCCGTCGCTGGGCCCATTCACCTGATCACCAGCACCCGCAGCAGCTCCAGCCATCATCATCGGTTGCAGCGGCGTCGACCCAACCGGCGGCAATCCTGGCGTGCTTGGAAGGAGCAGTGACGTCCAGTCCACCAACGGCGGCGGGCAGCAGCTCACCGCCAGGCCAGCCGGGTCCTGTGGTGTCGCGGCAACACTGTTGCAGGCCTGCTGCCCTTGATTCTGCGGCGGCGCTGAAACAACAGGCGCCGACGACGAGAGGAACGCGGACAGCTGAGCAGGAAGAAGCAACTGATCATTTCGCTGCGCCACCCCCAGGTGCGAGTCTTCTTCCATCGGCGACCGATGCATCGGCCACGTCGAGATCACGTGATCTGGTGCTTTGTTGTGTCATTTATAGTGAGTGGGAGACTGGGAGTGCAGCAGCTGCAGGGTAGCTGACTAGCGGTGACCGGCGGATGGGTGCCTGTGAGAGGGAAGGCGCTGGAAGGTGGAAGGCGTTGGGCAAACGTGCGTCCTCGAGCCCCCGTGCGTGTGCGAGACGAGGGGAGGGAGATCGCGAGGAACTGAACGCAGCATGTCGCGCACGCGGCCAGCAACCGCAGCTCAACCACCTGCATGCAGCTCAACTGCCCTGCCCGCCTCATTCTTCTATACTTTTTACTACGATCTGGAGATTGGAGAGCTGCTCAGTTCAAATGATATAAAATGATTAATCATCATGGATTTAATTTAAGTTTAAGAAATCCTAAAGTTATTGAGGATGGTAATCAGAATCAGATCAATGTCTTCTTTTTCTATGAAAATGGCTCGATACGGTACTTCTGCAGTGTATGTATATGTCAGCTTTCTGTAGAATTGTTCTATGAATTGTATAACTCTTCTGTTGAAGTACATCATCTCCGTCAAGTAAACTTTGATTGATGACTCTCCATAATACTCAAAACAATTCAAATTCCGCCTTCTCGGATTGTAGATTCAATCGGACGGTGCTCCTCGATTCTAACCCGAAATGGTTCATGTTGGGCTCCTCAAAGCAGAGCAGGCCGCAGGCCGGTACCAGAGGTTTTGCGGTCTTCGTCAAGACCGATGACAGTTAAGAAACACAAACAAGATTTAGCCTGCTTAAGTTTACACGTAATTAATTCTCAAATTTTAAGTTAAGCTTCCAATTCGAAAGTTCCGAAACGAAGCTGTCTATTGTACTGCAGCTCATTGGAGATTACGCAACATGCACGTCTTGGTTCGTTTGGTTCTTTTCATTAGCACGTAACTAGCACGATCAGCCAGAATATGGCAAAAATAGAGTAGAGGCTAGAAAAACAATTTCTTCGGAGGTTTCGAAAGCAAAGGTAAAAGAAAAAAAAAGTTCATTTTAGCAGAGCCGTCAGTTAGGAGCGAAAGACTATTAATTGTAGGTAATCATAACCACAAGGGTTTGATCATCTGAACTATGCATTTTTGCTCATCATCCGGCAACAATGTTTTAAAATGATTGAAAAAGTAAATAAAGAACCTTAAGAATAAAAATGCAATAATAATAAGGAATAACGAGGCCTCAGAAGGAAGGCAGTAATGGTTTTGTAATCACCAGTCATACAAAAATTAACATCCAAAATATTCATCCTAGGCCATTGAAAGAAGCGAGAAAAAAGGGGGAAAGGAAATCCTAAAAATGATTAGACCTCATAGAGAAGATTAGGCTTTTCCACATAGAAAGATTCAGACATATGCTTGTCTATTATTTAATCTAATCATTGGTCAAAAACACGAACAGATCTAGATAAAAACAACGAGATGCAACGAAAACGAGCGAAAGATAAAGGGGTCAAGGGGAGAAGAGATCTTCCCAAGAGAGGACTCGGAATATGGGTGGTGATATATCAGGATGGTCGGCAAGGCAAACAGATGCCAGTTACGACGAACGAGACCAAAGATACAATCTTCACCGTCCTCAAACCACGAAAGAAACCTAATCCCCCGTCAAGAAACCAAACTCATGAAAAAAGCAGATCAACAACAAAGAACCTTCACAAAGATCAGCTGCTCATAGGAAGAAGTAAAGAACTCATGAACCAGATTTCCAAAAGCATGGCGGCGGGGATACGTTGCCTCGTCCAGCCCCAGCGGCGGATTATATAGAAGTGTCTAGGGTTTTGCCGCGGCGGCGCTTTTCAACCATCGGGTTCTCCTGAACCAGTCAGTCTCAGCCGTCTGATCGTTTGGTTCCAACAAAGTGGGCTCTAACTCGTTTCTATCGTGTAGGCCCAAAAACTTGGCCAGGCCCAGAATAACGCATCGCTTCTACACGGTGAAACGAATTTCTCGATGGCCTTTCCCACGATGAGCAGAAACTGCTCTTCGTTACCGATGATGTACTAGCAGTGCTAGACAACACTGCACAAAAAAATGGTTCCTTGACGAGAGTTGAAGACTGCAAGAGCAACGGTAAAATTTAAGAGAGCGGCTGGTTTTCAATGGATCGAACTCATAGTCCTTACATATGGATCAAAGACCTATACTTTAAAAAAAAATAATTATATACCATGTATAACAACTAAGCCTTTTAGTCGCAACTAAATTTGGGATAGGCTATTGATAACACTCAAGAGATCCAACACAAACACGAAAAAAAAAATCACTTCATAAAAGAAACACTCAGTATGATTAAACACAAACAAAATCAGCACTTCTACGTCAAGGGCCACAAAGTGGACATCAATGTTACAACAGACATTAGTAGATACTTCGCTGAGATTCCGTCTTTCTTGCATAAAGTATACAACCATGGTACAAATCCCAAAGGACAATCAAATCATGTCAGTCGCCTACTTCTACTTAATTTACAGATACTTGTGCTCAGAATCTAGTTTTCTGTACTCGTGGTAACCTGTATGAAAATATTACCGATAACCGCTTATATGGTGCATAAAATGAGCTTCTATCAGTTTCTGCTTGATCCGGTTCTGTCCCCAAGGATCATGTGTGGGTCGAGAGTTGACAGAATTTGGGGCATTGACATACCACCAGACACAACGATCTCTGCAAACAAAACAAAAGTGTTAAATATTTAATTGTCTTTTAACAAGCATGATGATCCAACCCCATTTCTTGAAGCAAATAATTGAATGAGGCGGAAAGAGATTTGGCCTACCAATGCCTTCACGAACAGAGAGATTTGGCCTGATGACATCTTTTGAATTTACCATGAAGATGTCACCAATGTACAGATGATTAGTTGGGACATATACACAGTAAAGATCTTCTTGACCTGAATAACTCTGGAACAATAAAATCAATAATGAAATCAGCATGCTTCTAAGAACTCTGGGTTAACACAAGAAATAATAAATGAAAATTAAAAGAGGATCAGACCACATGTTATCAATATAGTTGTTCTTCCCTATAATTGAAACAATTTGGTTTGCTCACCGCATCCACAGTTCAGTACGTATGATTGAGTCCAACTTTACAAGAATTCAAACCTAACTAGAACAACTGGACACTAGGTACACAACTCATGCACATAATAAAACAAAAAACATATGCACAGAATGTAAAGACATTTTTATGTAAACTGAAAAGAGTCTTGAAAACCTGGAGAGAGACTGATGATGTAATAAAACCAAATGCATATTCTCCGACACGAGGATGCCTTATAATGACCACTTCCTTAAAAGCTTGTTTGTTCTGATCTGTAGAAGCCAACATAACTATATTTAGCACATCAGTTAACCTGATTGAATCCACCATAATGATAAAGTTTACCTGGTGATATTGCAGCACTAATCTGCTTGGACGCATTGTAGATGTGACGGACAAGAGGCATTCGTTTAATAATCCACTCCCCAAGGCTGAGGACAGATGCTCCAACCCAA
Source organism: Oropetium thomaeum (assembly GCA_001182835.1). Classification (NCBI taxonomy): domain Eukaryota; kingdom Viridiplantae; phylum Streptophyta; class Magnoliopsida; order Poales; family Poaceae; genus Oropetium; species Oropetium thomaeum. Next base: position 1,775,450 of record LFJQ01000010.1, read on the forward strand.
GATGACATGAAAACTCCAATCAAAAAGATGAAAGTAACTGAGGTGATAAAGCCAAGACCTGGGATAGCAGAGTGAGGACACCAAGTATGATAAGCTAAGGGGTCTTCTCAGAGGTGTCAAGATACATGTAACATTAAATTTTTCTTTCACAGCTTGTATTTCAACTTTCTCAGGTTTCAAAAAGGAACTGACAAAAATCAAATCACATGGTAGCTACTAACAAGTTATCACTTAAATTTCAATACTGAATAATAAACATCTGCAACCTTATTGCGCACTATATAAATTAGTAATCACCAAAATGTAACAATGTAATGAAATAAGCAATGAAAGTGGTTCCTAAAGGAAAGGAAATCACCTTCTCAAAAGAAAAAAAAATAAAATGAAATCATGACACTAGACATCAACAGTGATGACATTTGAAGTAAAAAATAGTTGGTGGACACACCGAAAATGTTGATGCCCAGTTGCGCATAGATCGGAGAGAAGAACCCATCAACAAAATGAATGAACCACCATGTGATGTAGAATGTTATTGCTATCGGGAAGAGAATTACACTGAAGGAATCCAGGCAAACATATAAAAAAACAGCATTAGTCTATGTTGCTGGCATGACAAAATCATCAATGCAGCACCATTGCAGAGTAGTTCCATATAAGAATGATGTGAGCCAACCACAAGGCATGGTTTATCACAAATCGAAATGTGAGACTTTAGGAGAAAGGATCATAAGTATTTTCCTGAACAGCTATTTTACATAAAAGGAGGGCAGCATGATGTTAAAACAGAATTCCTTTCCAGATTCCTTGTTATGGGAAATAATATGGAAGTACTACTGCTGGGAAATATGGACTATGTCTTATAATATCTAGATTAATATTTCCACATTTTCATTCATATTTTATAGCTAATGACATTGTGCGAGCAGTAACTTTTTAAACGGAATCCTCCTGATGTTCACTTGAGCTCTCCAAAATGATCTACCTTAACTGAATGAGAGTACCAGATTCAAAGTAGGAAAAAAATCTAACTGTTCCTGCAAATTACATAGCCCCACTGATATTGTCGCATCACATGCCTGATAATTTATGACTAAAGGGGCGCATATGTCACAGAAATGAGACTGGCTTCTAACTCATGCTAAAATACATATTCACAACGAATTCTAGTAGGTTTCACCTACTAGATAGTAAGTAACCAAGAGTATAAAGTGAGAATCATTTTGCTAGAGGCACCTACCATCCAGTCATGAACTTCTTTGAAGCCCAACTACGGACCACTTTATGGAAAGCCTGTATTGAAGAGAAAAGGAGACCAAAAAGTTAACAAGAGATCTTATCTTTCCCGATACGAAAGGGATTCCTAATCTGAAGACCAAGCTAGTATTTTGTAAGGCAAGTATCGATATAAGAACTAAGAACATAGGAAAACAAATGTTCTAATTCCATTTTCATCAAACAACGGCGTTTCAAATTGTAAAATTCAAGAGTCTTAGAGATATAGTGAGAACTGAATTCAATAAATATTTTGTCTATGACATGTTCTCCTCTGACCTCTGAACTCTGATCCAGTGGTGATAATAAATCATGTCCCTCGCATAAAATCAACTGAAGCAAACAGCTCTTTAGTCTTCCATCTTATTCCTAGGGTAGATTAAACAATTAGCACCAACAGCATTTCCCCACGATACCGACGAATTCATGACTAAACTGGACGTTGTTATGTCAAATTAAGGAACATAGTGTCATTTTCATTCCCTTACAATCCCTGATTGCAACACTAACTAATTCCACACCACAAAAATGGCTACTATTTGCTTCCCATTTCCGTCCGTTAAACTCAATTTAAGATGGTGAAAGGTGAAATGAATAGACCAGAACAAATATCAAATTAACCAAGCTGCAGCTCGCTGATAAAAGAGAACCCTAGGGGGATCGAGCGGAGAGAGGAGCGCATGAGGCGAACGCACCTCGCGGCCGGAGGAAGAGAGAGCTGCAGAAGCGGAGGAGGACGTGGCTCTGTCCCCGTCTCCGTCGCCGTCGCCGGGCGCTGAGCCGCCACCGGAGACGGGGATGAGGAGCTCCCGGTCCCGGTCGCGGCCGCCCAACGGGCTCAGGCTCCGCGGAGACTTGTCGTCGCCCATGGCACTCGCTGCCCCGGGGCGGCCTACCTCGCTCGCCGGCTCGGGTCGTCGCGATCGCTGGGCGGATTGGGGAACGGACGAGGGACGGCAGAGAGAGTTCCTCTCCTTTTTCTTTTTCTTTTTCTTTTTTCGAAATTTATTTTCTCGACTCGTTTGAGCAACACACGCTGCACTGTCCCGTTGGAAGTGGAACTCACCCCCTCTCTGCCATGAAATGAAGGGTGGGGCCCACATGTACGTGCGACATAGAGACAGAACATGTATACGACGGTGTACCGGAAAACCGTCAACTCTCGTTAAAATGGGTAGTATAAATGACAAGCTTAAGCCACCCGGGGTCTAAAGGGGTCTGTTTTGTTATAAAATTGACCGTGTTAGGACTCTTGCAACCTTTTACTGAAACTGAAATCTGTAACTGGAGAGCAATCTTATCGTACTTTAGAGACAATGAGAAGAGTCTCCCTCTACATCTTGTCTAGTACTCCATGTCTTACGATTATTATTCCGTATCCTTATCAACAACGCGATGCTTCTCTCCACATCTCGTTTTACAACATGTTTGACTGCTCTCTCTCACATCCAACATCCTATGAGAGGATTCTAATCCATAGCAAGTACAATCAACTTTGTAGAAAAAAGGTTCACGAGTATGTTCTACTCTCCAGCCAAGTAGGCCTTGCACGGTGCATTATACACCGTCATGGCGGCACCATGGCATGAAACCAGTTGCACCTTTATATGTACCAATATCACAGACTCAACAAAATCAAGTAGTATATCATATTGACATGCAGTATAGGGCAGATTCCTAAATAGGAATCCTCTGGCAATGCAATTACACAAACAGTCTAGGAGGCACAAGGACAGGAGTTCTGGAAGCAGGGTGGAGGACAAGCCCAAACTTATTTCCCGCTTCCAGAGCAAGTAAGATTACAACGTTTTGTATTACAACATACATAGCATTAATGGGATGGTCAATGTACCCATATAAAATGTGAGGGGGGACTTCATGATTTTACCAAAACCCTGCAGACATGAACAGGAAAGATTGGTTTAGAAACTCAGAAGTGAGAGTTCAAAACTAGGGAGATTGGTAGTCCCAATTGTGTGGTCACATAGCAGCACCATATATGCACATAGTAACTTCATGAAGATTGTGTTATAATTATAGTAGCAATTTTGAGCTTCCCCTTCACCTTTATATCTAGCATGCTTTGTTAGCATACATCTGGTGAGGCAAATATCACAAACAAATACCTGGTGATGAGCACTTGATGCTATAATGATGCTGTGTAATAAGATACAGAAAGGCTATCTTTGAATCAAATTTCCCAACAGAAAACAGACACATCTTCATAAATTCCGATATACCTTATATCAAACAGCTATGAGTGCCGTCCATTATCAACAACTGACAAAGCATATTGTCCACATACTAATAAGTATCAACAGCTATACCACTTGCTCTTTATCTTACTGTCATATAGAGTGAGTCAACAATAATAACGTAAGAGGTCAGGGAAGAAAAAAGAAGAAAGACAAAGCAATTGTACATATTGACCACAGCGTGACAAATAAATCCTCACAGAATAGATTTTGCATATACAAACTCCAAGTGACATATGGGTGATTTATGCAATTATACCAAAAAAAAAGTCCAAACGAACTAAATGAGTTGTACATTGGACAAACATCCTAAGCACAAAAAGTTTGAAACTTGGAGCTAATATTATGAAAAATGTACAAGGAAAGAGTTTCATATGATGATTGTTCCAACCTAAATGCTGTTAAATGTTCTGCCCCCTTGGCCTATATACTGTAAATATATTCAGAGTCATGATTTTGTTCATTTCTCTGTTTTGGTCATAGCTTTGCCATTGTTTGTAAACATCTAGAATTGATATCAGATAAGCATGGCTACAGATGAATAACCGAAACCAAATTCATGCTATTCTGGAGGATCATAACTGCAGCTCAAACTAAGCAGACTCTTGGACTCCATCAATTTATGGGGATTCAGGTAACAATTAACCAAATCAGCACGGACTGAACAGCTTTTCATTTCAATTTTGTTAATGCTTACTCAAATTATGAACTCATTAGAGAAATACTACCTCCGTTTTTTAGTTGTCAACATTTTCTAGTATAAATTTGTATTAAGAAGCGTCAACAATAAAAAAGAATGAAGGTAGTAAAAAGGATTTGGCTAAACGTGAAAGCAGAATTGCGAAGACTGACCTCTCGCGATTTCAGAGCCTGGAAGCAAAGTGCTTCCTCTTCACCTCATCGCTCTCCTCAACAATCCCAACTGCCCTGCACGCCTCAGGGAATATAGACATTCTTATGGAAGCGTAGACGTTCCCGTTCCACTTCCTCGCCGCGAGCTGTTCGGCGAGTTTGATGGCCTCCGCTGCCGTCTCGGCCGGGCCAGGGTAAACGGCGTCAATGATGCCCATCTCCTTGGCCTCGGCGGCCTTGAGCTTCCGGCCACGGAGCGTGACGTCGCGTAGGGCGTTGGCGGCGGTGATCTTGGCACGAAGCACGGACACGAAGTACGGCGGGAGGGGGAGGCCGATGTCGACCTCGCTCATGTATAGCACCCCGCGGTCAGCGCGCATGATGCGGTAATCGTGGCAGACCGCGAGGAGGAACCCGCCCGCGGCGGCGTGGCCCGTGATGGCGGCAACTGTGGGCATGGGCAGCGCAAGGAGATCGGCGGCGAGCGGGCGGAGCGCGTCAACGAGCTCCCCGAGGCGCGCGCGGGAGGTCCCCGCCCAACCCAGGTCAAGGCCGTTGGAGAAGAACCGGCCCTCGGCGATGGTGACCAGCGCTGCCCCCGGGCCCGCCGAGGCCGCAGCCGCAGCGGCGGAGGCGACGGCGGAGCGGAGGGAGGAGATGAGTTCGTGGCCGAGGCGGTGCTCGTTGTCTCCGGTAAGGGTGAGGACGAAGACGCGGCCGCGCTGCTCCAGAGTACACATCGCGGCGATCGCGCCGTCGGATGGGCTCTACTCTCTCCGTCTCTCGCGGCTGGGTTGGTGTGGGCTGGCCGGAGCAATCGATTTGCTCGATTCTTTATCGGCGTCGCGTACAGCCGCTTGCTTGGAAGACCTCACCTATCCGCTAGTACCATTCTCTATCAAGACGTAACTCAACTCAACCCAGTCCGCCGGCCGGACTCGTCTCCGTGGATGAACTTTCCAATGACGGGTTATTATTAGAGTATTCACGTTGCCAAATGGATAAAGCTTCTGACGAAGCTCAAACGATAGGCGGAAGCTGCAAAAATTTCCACGCTTGTTTATCATGTTCATATTCATATTTGATGATTGTTATTGGGCTAATCATCAGATTTGAGAACGCTGAAAGCATGTTGTTGAATGTTGACTTTATGGCACTTTTTTATTAGAACTAGAACAGGAGGCCACACGGTTCCTACCTGATTAATCCTCCCAGTTTTTAATTGTTGAAGCACTAACATCAACATTTAAAACCAGGTGGAGTATACATCAATACTAACTAGTACAGTAAAATTATTGGGAATACTAATTTTTGATCGATTACAATCAAGGGTCCTTTCCATCAACATTGATAGGCAGGTAGGTAGAGTACTGAGCACGTGACAAGGGGTCTGAATCCTTGCATTATATTGAATTGAAAGAACTGATAACCTGTATGTATTATACAGGACAGTTTTCAGTATGATAGCCTTCAATTTTTTGTAAACAGATGGCAAATTTAGACGAAATAGAAAATATTGTCGAATACTCAAATAACATAAATTGCATCATCGCATCATCAAACACATAAGGCCAAATCAGTATGGCTGACACGAGGTACTGAAAGTGAGGCATTCAAGTTCAGAACAGCATAGAAAAATGCAGTCCAGCACATCGTCAGTTTACGGCAAGTGAAACAATTCCAACAGGCCAGATGACCCGTAAGTAACTGTTCGTATCAAAGGCATTGTGTACAGAGAGGTACTAGTCTACTTCTGTGCAGCAGCAACTGTTAGTTTCCGAATCGTATAGCCTTTGCCATGAGAAACACAAAGAACAATTTTCACAGGTAAAGACCAAGGGTATGGCATCAACTGCAACTGCTCATCTCATTACCAAGTCTCTCCCTGTCAATATTATCAAACTATTTCTAGAGCACTCGAGTCATGTAGCGTGAATGTTTACTGTCACACAGATATGCTCAAGCAGGCAATTCGAGTTTCACGTTGTTCTTCCAACTGAAATGGTCGACATTAGCGTCAGTAGCCAAAGGGCTAGCATGTCAGCGATAAGAGATAACAGTATTAACTTACCTTAAGAAATAGTAGTAAAAGAAATCTGCATATAGAATCGTTTGCACCAAACCAGCAATCCAAGCTGAAAGAAAGTGGACCATTAGAACACAAGAAACTCTAGAAAACAATGTGAGATCAAATGCGGAATGCTACCATAGAAACATGTTAACTTACATATCCATCTGCTGTGGTGATCCTCTGTGAAGTAACGGTAAATCCAGTTTAGAATGTATAATGCACGGTAGGCCCTGAGGAAACACAGTTTGGAGTAGTTATAGAGAGAGAGAAGCATGAAACAAAAGGTTTACAGTAGCTTCCAGAAAATTTGTTTTGCATCTAAAAGTGCTATTTTGAGATGTTAAACTCACATTCTGTACATGTATTATATATCTGGGCAGAAGAATATGCCGCACATTACGAACCATGGCATTGAGTGTGACTAAAATAGCTTCAAATTACAATGCATGCGCAAAGAGTTACAGCTTGAAGTCCAGGCTCAAAAATGACTTGTTCAAACTTCAAAACTACTCAGTTGACAGCACAAATTTAAAATACTGATGGATATATCACTGAGTAGTGCGCGTTCTATTTTTTTTTTTTTAGCGATCTCACTATATCAGTGTGTTGAAAGCATAGATGCAGCGCTGTTTAATTCCAGAAAGTGAATCATGGAATTCAACATTTAACTTGTGCCATATCTTATGGTTAGAAATATATATAAAAAAGATATCATTCTTTCGCCTAAAATTGTTCTGTTCATTAAACATATGTTTTCACCACTCATTGCAAACATCTAAAGAAAATATCTTTCATGATCCCATAAAGAGTTTCTTGATGAAACGTAAAGTAATTCAACAGAGTTCGTTGTTATACAGGCTTTAAATAAAGTTCATTGTTATGCAGGCTTTAAATACAACAAGGGTAAAGCAAAGTAACAAATTTCCAACAGGTGAATAAAAATTCATACCCAAGGAAGAAAATATATTGTCCAGTCAAGTTATCCACGTTTCTGCATCTCTGGAGCAAAACTAACTGTGGAAGAATTGCCACTGCCTCCAAGTATATTGAGAACGCCCAGCATATCTGCATAGTAACAGTAAGATTTTTGGATACTCCAAGCCTCATGTTAGTAAGCCGATGGAATACATACCAATATCAGAGCGTGCAAATGTGTAACATGACATAATTTCTTCAGGATAAGGTGCAGATTAGAAACTGATAACAGAGCAAGAACAAGTACATTATGCCCAAACAAGGTTGTTATTGATGAAACAGCATAACCTATACAGATGTACCCTATGTCAAAGAAGAATAGAGCAATGCAATTATATTAAACTCACTAAAGTGGGAATTAATGCTAATCATTGTATAAGAAATGGACAAATCAAAGAATTTGTAAATCTGTCTCAGTTATAAATGAATTCCAGGGATTTAGATGCAGTTCGGTTTTCCATTAATAATGTTATCCTATGTTCTATAAGGGATTAAGATACCCTTCAACAAATCACATTTTGTACAATAAAGTACATTGCTCTGTCAAATAGAATAACGTATTGGATGGATCAGATTGCTCCCAATGGGACAGGCCATCAAACCAAAAAAATCCGGCTTCTGCCGTAGCTCCACCAGAAATATTCAGCTAAATTAGCAGACGTCCCATATCACTAGCAACTAGTTCATCAAACACAAGGTATTAGTAAAAATTTCTAATAGATTACCATTTTGCTACAATAGAATGTGGCGAACAAACTTATTATGGAGAAGATGTTAAGTTTTACGGATCATGACTCACAGAGATTCAGCATATATTAAAATTTTAGTCTCACATCCCATAACACCATCAATTCAACAATGCAATGAATAATCCAGGACATATTAGATGGAGGAAGGCATCACCTCGCGGAAGGTGAACCGCTCGTTGAATATCAGCGCGAGCACGAAGGCTGCAGCGACGAGGATTGAATGGCGGAAGGTGTCCTGTTGCTTGTCGTACGTGCGCCGCACCTGATGGTGGCGCCGCATGTACCAAACGATCGCCGCCGAGCTGGTGATGTACACGACCTTCATCACCGAGTTGTAGAGCGAGATGTAGTCCGTGAACAAGTCCAGGTACCTCGCCACGAACACCAACAGGTACAGCTCCTGCGTCTTCCTCGACACCCCTGCGTGGCGGCACCCAGATCCGTGAGCGGCGGTTCCCTTATGCGGCTGAAACCCTAGGCGATGCTATTACGGCGTACCTGAGCACGACTTGGTGGCGTAGATCTTGAGGAGAAGGACGAGGATCGAGAAGAGGTGGCTCATGTCCCCGAGGAACCGGAAGACGTTCATGGCTGCGGCGTGCGGCGGTGGTGGCGCCGGCGGCGCAGTGATTAGGGTTTGGGGGGTTTATAACAGCAACAACCAGAGATGCGATGCGCAGGGAAATGGCGGAGACGGAGAGGAGAGGTGGGCGAACGCCAACGACGGGAAGAGACGTGGGGAGAGACCGAGAGAGGACAAGAGGGGAGAGTCGAGAGTGATGGAGCGCCCTGTGGACAGGTGTACACCGACTCTGCCGACAGGAGGTCCACATGCCAGTCCTGCTTGACAATTCGTGCTTGGTGCGTGGCTTTTGGGGGAAGACTGAAAGCGACGGGGGGGAGTGGATAGCGAGGGAGGAGCGAGCGACATGTGGACCGTGTGACTGGTGCGGGCTCCAGCCATCAGCAACAGGTGGCGATGTCTGGCGCCGTGGAGGTGGGCTAACGTGGAAGAACGAGCAGAGGTGACGTGGCGGGGCACCTCGCCTGCCGGTGACCTCATCACCTTCACCGGACGGGCCGGCCTTCCCTGCCCACTTTCGGCTTTGCGCTTTGCACAGGCTCACATCACATGCCGCTGATGCTTCGCGTCTCCTCCTCCGTCCTCCCGCTTCATCAACCTTGTATTAATCCACCGCTCTCTCCCTGCCAACTTCCCCCGTCCCGCCCACCGCGAGATCCAGCTTGGCTTCCAGAAGGTTCTGCAAGGCTCTCTCCATGAGCATCTGATCGGCCGTCGCCATGGGTTGCGCTGGATCCACTCCCAAAGTCGATGGTACTAACTCATATGCCTGCATCCTAATTGGTTTCCTCTGCCTGTATCAGTTAGCTACGATCCGAATTTAGGTGTTTCCAGATGCTGTGATTAGGATTTAGGAGTAGGATTGCGCAGTTTGTTTTCTTTAGAGAGAAAGCATGTCTGCCTGCTTGTTTTGAAGGCAATAGCCTGTTTCGAGATTGCATAGTGTGTTCATTAATCTCTTCATTCTTTTAGTACGATGCGAACCATTGTGGTCGTTAAACCCCATAGCTTAAAGTCATTGATTCCTCAATGAGTCATGCAATAATTCAGTGTTTTTGTGGAAGTGTTGATCGAGTGTGTCAAGCTTATTGTCCCTGGTGGATTGAAGCGATGATATTTGTACTGGATTTCCTTGTTGTGTTTGTGCAGCTGTTGTTTTTTTTTTTTTGTCTAATTTTGTTAAGCCTATCAGTACAGTGGAGTCAGTAGTGAAACTTTTTCATCACGAAGGTGGTATTTGGTTAGTGGAGAGATAGCATTATCATTATCTAAAAGGCCTGAAATGATGGTTATATGCTCTAGCAGGACAAAAGCTATTTTGTTTGTACCTATAAAAGCGAAGATGAGAATATGATAGCAACAGGGGTGATGCTTTATTCGCACTATAGGTTGCAAGAACCATATTTGTTGATTAATTTAAATTTCCCTTTCATTTGTTCACGCCTTATCTAGTTCTACTTATTGGGGTGTGTCATACTTGCATTTCAGAACAGAACTCTATCTGTACCAAATACTAATATTCACTCTGTGTTTTAAAGTGTTGTTGGTAAGACAACAATTTTTGTGCAGTTTGAACTAGATTTGTTATCCTCATGAGTCATGACATCAATTTTGAGAGTGGGGTGAATACTTTATTTTGTGCAACATTTTGAGTTGCTTTTTATACTATCTGTCCAAAATTGGAACAATTTTTGTTTACTTTTGTGGTGCTACCCTCACAATCTAGAGACAAAAATATAATGAGTACAAAATTCTTTTGTCCTTTCCCTTTGGGGCAGTATTTGAGACACCATTTCTAAAATGTTTGTAGATTTGTGAAGAAATTGTGCTGTTACTTTGTCTTGTACTAAAGCTCTGATTGCCACGTCTTGTATCCTGTATACATATCGTGGTGCCCTGATACCTTGGTTCACGGCACAGGTGTTCTTTTTATGGGGTTATTAGCAAAAGTCTTTTACATCATGGCTCTGTGCCTGTCTATTGAGCAATGATTGTTAAGAACTTTCTCTTGAATACAGAGAACAGGAAGAAGCTGAAAAAGCCTAAGCCATGGAAGCACACTGAACTCATTACGCTAGCACAGCTCAAACAGATGCGTGATGAATTCTGGGACACTGCTCCACACTATGGTGGCCAAAAAGGTTGTAGGAGTACATCTTAAAGCACCCAACTTGAATCCATTTTGCCGATATCCAATTTTCTTACTTCTTTGATGGTCATTGAGTGACATTGTGATGTAGGAGTACACTTAGAAACCTCAATAGTCTAACCAGTTGCTTCAGTTTAACAATTTTTAGTTCAAAAAAAATGAACTTCAATTGATTGTGAGGCCTGATAAACTGGTACTTGTAAATATCATCATCGACTAAGTCCTACTAGGAATCTGATTTGATTGCACTGTTTCTAAGGTCTGTATTTATATGATTCTCTTTCTGCATGACCATTAGGCTTGGTTACACACAAAATAAGTTTGTCAGGTAGTAGTTCAAATGTTTGGAAGATATTGATTCTTATTATTAACGAGTATTCATCTTAATAATAAGTGTCCGTCTCATTGTCCAGAGATTTGGGATGCTCTTAGGGTTGCTGCAGAATCTGATTTAGCCCTCGCGCAAACCATTGTGGATAGTGCTGGAATCATCATTTCAAACCCTGACATGACGATTTGCTATGACGAGAGAGGTGAACATTTCTTATGCACAGGTTCCCTTCTTTAGAACAAGACTCACAACTAACAGCTGTCTTTTCTCTGAAAACTCTGTTTCCAGGTGCCAAATACGAACTACCAAAATACGTTTTGAGTGAGCCAACAAATTTGATTCGTGATGCTTGAACAACCTTGCCTGAAGACTTTACACCGTGAACTGGGGCTTGTAAATTATGTGAACGGTACATTTGGCCGCTGATTCTGGATTACAATTCTCAGAGACTATGAGTGAAAGCTATCACTGTAGGAGCAATGTAGAGTTATTTTGCTGGCCACTGTTGTAGAATTGCCACTGAATTATACAGGAAATGGCTGACTTGAGAAAACTGGCGTGTACTGTAGATGTCCCTATTGGACAATATTGTGTCATTTATTTAAACAGTTTCATTAAGCTTCTGTTTTCTGTATTTGAAAGTTGATGGTTCAGGAGGGGGGAAGCTAGCTCCTAGCATAAGACAACTATAGATAAAGAGCTTTTCTAGTATCATGCAGGAGGCGAGGAGCAGGACCACGGTTCTGCATAATAATTTGTCCAAACCCAGCAATATGCTAATGTCTCGGATCTGAGATCTGATCCCTCTGGTCGACAACGACGGTTTGAACCTCTTGACGCTTATTCGCCGGTGGAGGAGACCAGGAAAGACTCGTATACTACGATGGAGTGTTTCCAGAGCTAGCCAAGCTCTGGTGCTCCGGCTTCAATATTTTCCAGCTTGGCCGTTTGAAGCTGGAACTGCCGTTTTGTATGATGATGGTGTATTTCCAGAGCCAAGGTCTGGTTTTTCTCCACTCCCGACGGCGCCTGGAAGCTGCTGAAAAACTCATCTTCCATGTTCGCGTGTCGTGGACAACAAGGAGGCTTGGTTGCATGCGCCTTGGCCTGGACTGGAGTCGCCCTGGACGCTCCAAGTCGAAGGAGAGGCACGACGCACACCGAGTAAATCGTTGTTGCACAGCCTGCAGCGATTATATACTTAATACCTCTATTTTTTAATTGTTAATATTTTCTAAATATAAATTTATATTAAAAATATTACTTAAAAAACAGAAGTAATAGTACGTAATAATAACTCGTTAGTCGTAAAAAGAAACACAAATAGCGTTGTGTTGGCGCTCGTACGCACAGTACAGTACTAACTGCTTGTATCCCAGTGTTAGGGTGTCAAAAAAAAAAACAAGAAAAAAAAACCAGTAGTACTACAGTGTTGGAGTGGTATGTACGCTTCGCGCCCGTATGACAGCTGCACTGCACCTGCGTGTATCGGGGAAGGGCCATCGTCCATTTCGTCGATATCGATACTATTCCTCCTCGCAAAAAGAGGGCGCGGGGATTCTCGATTCATTTCATCGGGCGATTGCGTGCGTTCTGCACAAACCAGGGACGTTGACTTCCGGTGAACAGAAGCAACCTCCCTCCGCCGCAGCCGGCGGGGAAGAACGGCACGGTTTGAACGGTGAGAAGTCCCTAGTTTTCAGTTCAGTGACTGGCAGAGAGCAAAACGGCAGGACAAGGATGGCGAGGCCACAGTCGCGTGGCCCTCTTCTTCTAGCCGTTCGACCCGTGCCGTCCGCTAAGTCCCACGTGGGCTGCACCCTTCGCTGGCTGCCGCCGTGACCGTCGGCATCTCGTCCGGCGGCTCGTCGGATCGAATGCGACCGTGACACGCCGGGTCGGTTCGGGGCCTCCTATCATTGTGTCGTGTCCGTCATAGTAATATGCATGCCCCCACCAATGGTAATGCCATGCGCGAGGCATTGATTCCGAAGGAGGAACGTTCGATGGGCCAATCGGACGGTTGGTGTTGGTGGGGTCGGTGATGATAACTGCGGCGGGCCGCGCCCAGAACGGAATGGCTGGCGATGGGCAAACGCAAACGGGGGACGCCATGCGGAGGCAAGCGAGTACGAGACGGGAGTCGTCGACCGTCGTCGTACCACCCGCATAGTTACGGTAAAAGGGACTGTGAATCAGTACTGGTAACACCTTGAGACACGGTGAATGAACAGCTCTCTGGAGTAATACCTGTGTTGTTTCGTTAAGGGTGCTGTTAATCACTCTGGAGATGATTGGCATGCTCGTACATGTACTGTGGTCGTATTGGTCGTACGGTAGTACTTTCTTCAATTTTTTTATGTTTTGCTGTTAATTTTAACTAATAATTTTGATTATTTATTTTATTTAAAAAATTATAATAAATAATAAATATTTTGTTAGTATTTAATTTATTATTAAAATATTTAAAATTTAATTTTTAATTTTACATATTTAAACTATTTTTTTAATAAAACGAACTATTAAAATTTTTGAACAAATCAACAACAACGAGTAAAAAAAAATTGGAAGGAGTAACTTACAAAACGTGTCTCCTTACAAAGTCAACAAAAGACGCCGAACAAAAGGCACGTCTAGTGATATTCTTCCTAGCACTAGCACCTACATCAGTACTAGTAGTGCCAATTTTCTTTGTCAGAATTTTGGCGTCCCAGAAAAGGAAGCACGAGACAAACCAAGAAACAACAATCAATTAGAGAATCATATAAAAATGGCAAGGCAGGAGGCAGCGCACCATTCCTTCTTCAGCAGAAGCCAATCCACCGTTACCGTCACGCAGCAAACAGGAACGGAAAAGCTCCAGCTTCCCACAACGCTCAGCAAACATCGTTAAGGATGTCGTCGACGATACAGAACCGGCAGAGTCCAGGGAGATTTTTTTTTTTAAGCCATATGACGCACTTTATTGATTTGAAAAAAGAGTTACATCGTTCATCAGAAGCTGCATAATAAAATTAGGGGGTTTATCGACCCAATAACAACTCGAGTAATTTATAAAAACTACTTTGGTTAATTCATGAGCAACCTGATTTGCTTCCCTATTACAGTATTCTATAGAAATAGTCTCAAAGCCCTGCCACGTTGTTATGCACTCATCATAAAATAGCAGCAGCCCCCGTAGCTGAGAATCCTCCATTCTTTATTGGATCTACAACTTCCATACGGTCAGATTGCACAACGATTCGATTGCCCCCGATATATTGAACAAGTAGCAGCCCCTTACATAAGGCACTTGCCTCAGCCGTAGCAGCATCAGAGATATGATCAATAAATTTATTTGAAGCCGTGATGCACAAACCTTTGCAGAGTCCAGGGAGTTTCTTCTAGCCGGTTCCATTCGTCCTCCAACGGCAACGGCGCGGACCCTGCTGCAGTGCCCAGGCCCAGCTCGGCCTGACACGACGTCGCGAGCACGGACGGTCGTCCCCGCGCTGGGACCGGGGCAAGCAGGCAGGAGGCAGGCTGCGGCCACCACACTCCACTCCACTTGACCACCACTGCTGCACCTCTCCCTCTCTCTCTCAGTTCCTGCACTGACCTTCGAGCCGCGAAACGAGCCCGCTTCCCTTCCCATTCCCTAAAAATGGATTAGCTTCGGCTTCGGCCGGGCCGGATACGTCGGATCGGCGCAATGCCGGCGCCCGACCACGCGTCGGAGGCGGCGGGGGGCAGCGGCCACCTCCGCGGCCACGCGCACCTGGCCAACAGCTGCATCCACCTGCGGCACCACGCGCACGCAGCGCACGGCGGGTCGGGCCGGAGGCAGCGCAGCCCGACGGGGTCGTCCGCGTCGGCGTCGGCCGCGCTGATGCGGGACCTCCTCGCGCTGCAGCGCTCCCGCTCGCTGCGGGACCCGTCCACCCGCCGCTCCGTCGACTCCGCGTCCAACAACAGGGTCGCCGCGGAGCCCGAGGGCGAGGGCGACCACCACCAGCAGCCTCGCGGAGGCGGCGCGCTCAAGACCCTGCTCGACCAGCTCGCGGAGAACCCTCCGCAGCTACAGAAGCCCGCTCGCCGGCCCCGGCGCCGGTTCAAGCGCGGGCCACCCCGCCGCGCCGTGCCCACGGCTCCTGCAGATCGCGCCGCCGTCTCAGTCAACTCCAGCTCCCAAGAGGCCGTCTGCGGCAACAAGTACCATTTCGGCGGTGGCGGTGGCGAGGACCTGCTCCAGCAGCAGCAGCAGGAGTCGCGCAACGTGTGCGGCATCCCGTGGAACTGGTCGCGCATCCACCACCGCGGCAAGTCCATCCTCGACATCGCCGGCCGTAGCCTCTCATGCGGCCTCTCCGACCCCAAGTCGGCGCCGGGGGCGCCGAGGTCCGAGGCCGCCACTTCTGCAGGCTCGTGTGGAGAAGAGGTGAACGGGTCGCGTTCTCGCCCGCATTTCCCGGTGACGGCGAGGCTGACCTCCTCCACCAGTTCAGACTCCGATTCCCTGCCTCTGCTGGTCGACGGCACGCGCAACGGCGTCGGAGGCGTTTCCAGCAGCTTCTCCGGTGAGCTAGGGATTTTCTCCAAGAGTAGCGAGATGGATTCTGACCTTGCGGCGTCCGAGGCACTATCAGGGCACAGGTCACGGGCCTCGCACCGGAGCCGTCACCGGAGCTTGACGCAGAAATACGCGCCGAGGACTTTCAAGGACGTCGTGGGGCAAAGCTTGGTGGTGCAGGCGTTGTCCAACGCTGTTATCAAGAGGAAGATCGGGCTGGTGTATGTCTTCTATGGCCCGCACGGTACAGGCAAGACCTCGTGTGCTAGGGTGTTCGCCAAGGCTTTGAACTGCCATTCCACCGAGCAACCCAGGCCCTGTGATACATGTGCCTCCTGCATTGCACACAATCTGGGCAAGAGTAGGAGTTTACTGGAGATTGGGCCGGTTGGTAACATAGACCTGGACAGCATAGTGGATATCCTTGACAATGTGATGCTCTCGCCGGCTCCATCACAACGCAGGGTGTTTATAATCGATGATTGCAACACACTGCCGCCGGACACATGGAGTGTCATATCCAAGTTCATCGAACGAGCACCCCGGCGTGTGGTTTTCATCCTCATCAGCCCTAATCTGGACCTCCCTCATATAATAGTGTCGAGGTGCCAGAAGTTCTTTTTCCCCAAACTGAAGGAGAGTGATATTGTCAGCACTTTGCAATGGATTTCTACTGGGGAAGGCCTAGATGTTGATAGAGATGCATTGAAACTCATTGCCTCCCGCTCGGATGGGTCAATGAGGGATGCAGCAATGACCTTGGATCAGCTGAGTTTGCTTGGACAGAGAATTTCAATGTCGCTTGTTCAAGAACTTGTAAGTTGCCCAACAATACTTTGTCAATATTGTTTCTTTGTTAATGTCTAGTACTTTTTTAAGGACAACTAGTATTCTTTAGTTTGGGTAATTGTAGCATATATACCTCCAAAAAAATGTTGTCAATTTAGATGATATATTGCCCATATGCATGTTCCCTGAATGTTTGTGGCTACGATGACAAATTGACCTAAGTGAAGCTATTCATCCCTTCCCAGTTTGAAACCAACTGTAGGGAATACATTCAAAGCTTGCTCTTTTCTGATATTCTTTTTTCTTAGTAGAATATGTGGCTTTATATTCCAAGAATAGCATTTGGCACATACAGGAGAATCGGCTACTAACTATAGTTCCATACCCAAATTCTAAATTTTATATATAACTGACACTGGAAAACAAATCATGTTCACAGGTTGGCTTGGTTTCTGATGACAAATTGGTTGATTTGCTTGACTTAGCTCTGTCTGCCGACACTGTGAACACAGTGAAAACCTTGCGAGATATTACCGAAACAGGTGTTGAACCTATGGCCCTGATGTCTCAACTTGCCACGATAATCACTGACATTCTTGCTGGCACCTATCCATTCACGCAAGGAGTGCGGAGGAAATTCTTCAAACGTCCAACATGTACGTAGCATTCACATTGCCTATTGTTTTCATTGAAGGGGTTTATACCAGCAGCTGATTCCTGCCTTGGTTTTTTACTGTAACAAAATCACACTCAAACATTTTCTAGTACTAATGGGCTGCCCTGGAACATTCTTTCCAGTTTAATGATGGTGTATTTTCTATTTATACACATGTATATTTACAACTGTCCTTTACCAAAAGAGTATAATTATGCTTGGCTAATTATGCCTATTCCATTATTTCCTTTCCCAACAATGAGTCTTTTTGTTGTAAATTTACTTATCCCACAATTACATTGTGAAAATTTCAGTATCAAAGGATGATATGGAGAAGCTACGTCAAGCCTTGAAAACATTATCTGAAGCTGAAAAGCAGTTGAGGCTTTCTAATGACAAGATGACCTGGCTTACCGCTGCTCTGCTTCAGCTTGCTCCTGACAAACAGTATATATTACCTAGTTCGTCAACAAGTGCGAGTCTTAATCAGAGTTTGCATACCCATGCTGAGGGAGATGTAGGAAGGAACTCTGTTGTAGAACGTAGCGATATATATGCTGATTCCCATTGCTTGCCCAAGACTTCTGACCTTGGAAATCAGAAGTATAGAAATGTTAATATAGGAGTTGGTTCTAGCAACAACACAGGAAGCAATTATCATGTTGGAAGGAGGCCCGGGGAACACACACCAGACAGTCATTTATTGTCCATGAGTGCTACCAAAGTGAACGAAGGATCTAAGTACAACAAAACTGACAACGAGATGATTTGGCAGGCTGTGCTGGAGAATGTTCAATCAGACTCATTGAGAAAATTGCTGGCCAAAGAGGGGCAATTGATTTCCGTCAGCCTAGGCACGGGTACGATTACAATCATGTACCCGTTTGTGTTTTGCTTTTATGATGTCAGTACAGAATTTCATTGCAGAATACACTCACGGGAAACTAAGTTAAGTATTTGTTTATGCATCTTAGGAGTTGGTTGCAGAATACACCCATGGGAAACTAAGTTAAACATAATGCATCTTAGCAAAGTTCAACAATTTTTATTGTTGGCTTGATTAGTCTTGTGGATTGTTGGTAAATTTATTATTTTATTGGTATTAGTCATAAATGTACTCAGAAAATACTTGAATGTCCTCCTGACGATACTACCAGATCCCTTGTTTCGTATCAACATGCAAGCCCGTTCTAAATTGTTGGGTTGTAAACACAAGATTTTCAAACTCATTATGAAAGACTGCAAACCCCATCGGTCTTGTGCTTGGTTATTCACAGTATATTTTTTCCATACTATATATGACCTGCTAAACTATTATTTATATCACCTTTTGACAATTGCAATATCTTCCTCATGCAGCACCCACTGTCCAATTAATATTCAGCTCCCGCGTGAACAAGTCCAAAGCTGAAAAGTATAGGGGACAAATTCTGCGAGCATTTGAGTCTGTTCTTTCTTCTTCTATAATACTTGAAATCCGATATGAGTCAAACGATGATGTGACAGCAGCTCATGCTCCAGTTATCTCTCCCTACCCTGAGAATGGCTCTTCTAATATGATATTAAGGAGGTCTTTCACAAAACATAGTTCAGTTTCTTCTGGGGGTGAGAATTTACCTAGGAGGCTTCAAAAAGACAGTCTAGCTCAAGGTGCTAGCTTAAATCAGACATGCTGGATGCAATCTGATCCACATATATTGACTGAAGGCGAAATTATTGAAGTTGGATCTCAAATGGATTGGCATGCTGAAACAAACCATGGTTGTGTTACAGCAAACAAAAGAAGACCAAGGAGTGTATGCGGAGAATGTTTGCCATCTCAAGACCAAGAAATCCATCAAGGAGGAACCTATGTGAGTGAACATTACCGACAAATGAACACTGCAAGAGGTAAGGAATCTCTAGCTCATGCTATGAACCAGGCAGAAGCTTCGTCTAAACAAGGTGGCTGGTCTAGACACAAAACTGTATCAATTGCAGAAAAGCTAGAGCAAGATAACTTGTAAGTTGATTCTTATTTTATTATTGTATATTATAGTACTTGAGTATATTTGCAGCACTATAGGTTTATAGTTAAAAAGATATTATCCTGTACTTGCAACTGGTTTCCAGTACTTTTATACTACCTCCATTTATTAATTGTTGATGCTTTCTATTCAATGCTTGGAGGGAGCCGATGATAGTAAATACTCTATTGGAAATTTTCACTAAGGGGCACCTGTAATCCGTACCATATGAAATTTTGTTAGGCAGCATTGCGCATATGCGAAAAATGACAGTTTTCAATATTCTAAAATATTTTTTGAATGTTAATATGTTTGCAGGAGACTAGAGCCCAGATCTAGATTGCTTTGTTGGAAAACTCCAAACACTTCTAGACAGAAGGTAATATTTTCAATGTCATCCTCACAGAAAAAAGTTCAGGACAAAATACCTATTTCATCATTTCTTTAAGACAAATTAACTCATTTCTTCTGTTCGGGACGGCCACATTTCCCACCCTTGCTGACTGGCACTATCATTTTTGCTACAGCTATCTGCATTAAAGATGAGGACACGAAGATCACGAGCTTTATCACGGCTCGCCCTTTGCGGAAGGTGCATTTCGGCCAGGTCTCCAAGATGAACCTTCAGGGGGAACAGTCAGCTAGATTTCACATCTAACTTAGGAGGCATTTACAATTTATTTTATCTGTGACTGTAGCAGCAGCCTGTCGGTGCCAATTATGTCATTGTTTTGTATATTGCTTATTAGCATGTAGATGTAGATGACTGGGATAAACACCAGTACACCATAGGCCATTCTTTTCCGTGGAAAAACTATGAATAATAATTGTTTGAGATTTTTTTTTCATCTGAATGCTAAGCCATGCCATTACCTGACATGGACTACCAAATGTGTTGCTAGGCGAAGTAGACATCTCAGACTTCCGAGCCCCCGTACTGGACTAGGGATAGGAAGATGGGAATTATGGGTAGATTCTACTATAGATTGGCTGGTTTTGGGTTGGGAAAGCGAACTATGAATGAATCCATAATACCAGATATACTGTCAGTCGGATCCGGAAAGTCTTTTCTTTCTCAGGAGAAATGTCATAATGCATCTGATTAGGTTTTTCATATACACATGGGATGAAGAAAGGTTAAAGTTCTTTAGTGTACCTGTGTTTTTTCGACGGTTCGAAGTGTACGTTGTGCACCAAAGAGACTGAATGCAAAGGGGGTGCACACCCTGAGCTGTGGGTCTGAGATGACATATATACCCATGAATTGCAATTTAGGTTTGGGCAATAGTTTCGCTGCTTGTCTCCGTTACACCATCAGTCATTTATATTCTTTTTTTTTTATTGTTCGGAAGTAACTGTTCTAAAGTTTGCTATCATCTCATCCTCAAACCTTTAGCTGACGATGGACATTGTAGATTTCCTTGGTATATCTGAATCATTTTGTATTCTTGCTATATAAACTCATATCCCACATGCCTCGTTGCTTCAAGAAGAGCGTGAATGGTGATGACTCAAGAAGTGCATCCTTCTTCTATAGCACTCTGCACTTGATAACCCGGCCTCGGAGTCGTCGTCTTTGTTCGATTTTCTTCCGCCCATATGCCTGCCTCACCTTCGTACTAATTTTTTCCCTGGTTTGTGACTGCGAGAATGAACGTGATCGTCCAAGCCGACAACCAACCATCTCGCCAGTAGAACTGAAGGTGGGGTCACGAGGAGATGACACCCATGCCCCGCCACGGTTGCCTCTTGCGGCAGGTACCCCATAACAGGCTGACGTCCACAGTCTGGCGAGATCACACGGAAGTAGACGCAAATGGGGCCTAATCGGCTCAGAACAGGCTCTGGCGTGGACCATGTTCTCCTTGACCTACGACGGCGACGGAGAGCATTGTAGAGTCTGTTATGAATAGCACTTGTATTCATTATAGAGGGACTAGGCCCGAATATATACAGGGTCAGGTGTGTACAAATATGCAGAAAGCCCCCTATACAATGGACTAATAGATATACAACTAACACCCCCCCTCAAACTCATGGTGGATCAACAACACTGAGTTTGGAGAGATAAAAATCATGCTGAGCTCGAGTCTGTGTCTTTGTAAGAAAATCAGCCAACTGCAACTCTGAAGGCACATATCGAAGAGCAATAACACCATCCTGAACCTGTGCACGTGTATAAGAAGCATCAACACCAATATGTTTAACAAGATCATGCTTCACCGGTTCACGAGCAATACTGATAGCACCTGTACTGTCAGACAAAAGAGGAGTCGGCGCTGAAACAGAAACACCAAAATCCTCAAGTAACCATCGTAACCAAGTAACCTCCGCTGTCACAAGAGCCATAGCCCGTAACTCAGCCTCTGCACTCGAACGAGATACCGCTGTCTGCTTCTTAGTCTTCCAAGCAATGAGGGAACCACCAAGAAAAACACAAAAAGCAGAAAGAGAGCGACGATCAGAAGGATCGCTAGCCCAAGTAGCATCAGAATAAGCTTGAAGCTGCAAAGAGCTAGACCGAGGAAAAAAAAGACGACGAGATATAGTACTACGAAGATAGCGTAAGACACGAAGAAGGTGACTATAGTGAACACTAGTGGGTGCAGAAACAAACTGACTCAGGATATGCACAGCATAGGAAATGTCAGGACGGGTGACACCAAGGTATACAAGACTCCCAACAATATGACGATAACGAGTAGGATCATCAAGAGGAACACCATCGGAGGCACGAAGGTGAACATTAAGCTCTATGGGAGTCGCAACAACACGATGATCAGTAAGAGCAGCACGATAAAGAAGGTCCTGAACATATTTTTCTTGGGATAAAAAGAAACCCTTAGATGTAGAAGTGACCTCAATCCCTAGAAAATAACGCATAGGACCCAAATCAGAAATAAGAAACTGCTCACTAAGACGTGTTTTGACGAATGCAATATACTCAGAATCATCTCCAGTGATGATCATGTCATCAACATACAGAAGGAGAAGCGTCCGACCACGAGTGGAAGTGTGCACAAACAGCGCTGGATCATGATTGCAGGCAGTAAAGCCAGCAGTAATGACCACAGAAGCAAAACGCTGAAACCAAGCACGAGGAGCCTGCTTGAGGCCATAGAGAGAGCGGCGAAGACGACAAACCATACCCTCAGGCACAGAATACCCCGGTGGTGGCTGCATATAAACCTCCTCACGCAACTCACCATTAAGAAAGGCATTCTTGACATCAAGCTGAGAGATGGACCACTCACGAGTAGAAGCCACAGCAAGGAGAGTACGTACAGTGGTCATGTGAGCAACAGGGGCAAAAGTCTCGTCATAGTCACGACCGTACTCTTGCTGAAAACCACGAGCCACAAGGCGAGCCTTATAGCGCTCTAAAGAACCATCAGAACGGGTCTTGACCTTATAAACCCACTTACATGTAATGGGACGAACATGTGAGGGGCATGGAACAAGATCCCACGTACCGGTACGCTCAAGAGCAGCAATCTCCTCAGCCATCGCATGTTGCCATTCCTGATGATGAATGGCATCACGGTACGAACATGGCTCAGAAAGAACGGTAGCAGCAGAAGGATTATACCGATTAGGAGGCCGACGAATACGATGACCACGTCCTAAAAGCGGCTCAGGTGAAGAATCCTCAGCAGGAGAGGATGGCTCACTAGGAGAGGAGTCTCCTAAATGAGGCGACGCATCGGAAGTAGATGGAACAGCAGGCGACGATGGTTCATTATCAGAAGATGGAACATCAGGCGACGGTGGTGTAGCAGAACCATCCGTAACGCGCCGTGTATAGACCTGTGTCACCGGAGGCTTCGTGGTATAATCAGGAACCGCAGGAGAAGACTCTAAGGAAGAAAACACAGGTGGTACCATAGGAGAAGGTACAAAGGAAAAAGGGTTTGTAGGAACACTAACAGTATCAGGAAAAGTCATAAAAGACAGTGGCTCGACTAAAGATGTATGAGATGCATCAGAGGAAGGACGAGGATGGAAGGGACGAGTCTCATCAAAAACAACATCCCTAGAAGTCCGCATCCTACGAGCAACAGGGTCCCAACAACGATACCCTTTGTGTTCAGCACTATACCCTAGAAAAATACACTCAGCGGACTGAGCGGTCAGCTTCGTGCGCTCACGAGGTGCCAGCAGCACGTAGCAGACACAGCCAAAAAGGCGAAGGCTGGAGTAATCCGGCGTCTTGCCACAAAGACGCTCAAAAGGAATCCCTCCCTGAAGTGCTGATGTAGGCTGAATATTAATCAAATAAGTGGCAGTGGAAACAGCCTCAGCCCAAAAATGAGGGGGAACAGAGGAAGCTAGCATAAGAGCGCGAGCTGTCTCAAGAAGATGACGATGCTTGCGCTCGGCTACACCATTTTGAGCATGAGCACCAGGACAAGAAAACTGAGCAAGAGTACCTTGCTCAGAAAGAACCTGGCGAAGAGCGGCAGAGAGGTACTCTCCTGCAGAGTCAGCACGAAAACACGAATAGGAGTGTTAAAATGAGTGCGAACCATAGCAGCAAAAGTACAGTAGATAGACAAGGCCTCACTCTGATGTTTCATGAAATAAATCCACGTGTGGCGCGAAAAGTCATCTATAAAAATGATATAATATTTATGACCCCCTTTGGAAACAAAGGGAGCCGGACCCCATACATCAGAGTGAACAAGATCAAAAGGACGCTGCGACACCGATGCACTAGAATGATAGGGTAACTGTGTCTGCTTCCCTAATCGACAACCCTGACACTGATGTAAAGACTCATGACGACCGGAAACTGAACCTAAAAGACCACGAGTAATCAAACTAGAAAGACGCGAGCCACTGATGTGACCAAGACGATGATGCCACTGAGCAAACGACGAGGTGGACGAAGCAGCCAAAGCAGAGCCAACAAGACTAGCACGCGCAGCGGAAGGAAGACGAAGCCAGTCAAGCTCCCAAAGACGCTGTGAATCATGACGACGAGGGCCAAAACCAACCAGACGATCCGTGCGACGATCCTGAACATAACAGAAGTCAGGATCAAGAATAACACGACAATCATGATCAGTGATTTGGCCAGTCGACATGAGCTGCATGGTCAGATCGGGAACGTATGACACATTTGGAACAGAAAAAGAGTTAGATAAAAGAGTGCCTCGACCTAAAACAGAGAGAGGAGACCCATCGGCTGTGTAAACAGTAGAGGAATAGGAAGAAGGACAAATAGAAGCAAGATGGGTTCGATCAGGAGTCATATGAAAAGAAGCACCAGAATCAAGAACCCATGGAGTACCTGAAGCAGAAGTAGATGG